>OW387023.1:65403856-66054116 GCA_936439885.1 Nowickia ferox | reverse complement strand
AATAATAATAATAATAATAATAATAATAATAATAATAATAAATAATAATAATAATAATAATAATAATAATAATAATAATAATAATAATAATAATAATAATAATAATAATAATAATAATAATAATAATAATAATAATAATAATAATAATAATAATAATAATAATAATAATAATAATAATAATAATAATAATAATAAATAATAATAATAATAATAATAATAATAATAATAATAATAATAATAATAATAATAATAATAATAATAATAATAATAATAATAATAATAATAATAATAATAATAATAATAATAATAATAATAATAATAATAATAATAATAATAATAATAATAATAATAATAATAATAATAATAATAATAATAATAATAATAATAATAATAATAATAATAATAATAATAATAATAATAATAATAATAATAATAATAATAATAATAATAATAATAATAATAATAATAATAATAATAATAATAATAATAATAATAATAATAATAATAATAATAATAATAATAATAATAATAATAATAATAATAATAATAATAATAATAATAATAATAATAATAATAATAATAATAATAATAATAATAATAATAATAATAATAATAATAATAATAATAATAATAATAATAATAATAATAATAATAATAATAATAATAATAATAATAATAATAATAATAATAATAATAATAATAATAATAATAATAATAATAATAATAATAATAATAATAATAATAATAATAATAATAATAATAATAATAATAATAATAATAATAATAATAATAATAATAATAATAATAATAATAATAATAATAATAATAATAATAATAATAATAATAATAATAATAATAATAATAATAATAATAATAATAATAATAATAATAATAATAATAATAATAATAATAATAATAATAATAATAATAATAATAATAATAATAATAATAATAATAATAATAATAATAATAATAATAATAATAATAATAATAATAATAATAATAATAATAATAATAATAATAATAATAATAATAATAATAATAATAATAATAATAATAATAATAATAATAATAATAATAATAATAATAATAATAATAATAATAATAATAATAATAATAATAATAATAATAATAATAATAATAATAATAATAATAATAATAATAATAATAATAATAATAATAATAATAATAATAATAATAATAATAATAATAATAATAATAATAATAATAATAATAATAATAATAATAATAATAATAATAATAATAATAATAATAATAATAATAATAATAATAATAATAATAATAATAATAATAATAATAATAATAATAATAATAATAATAATAATAATAATAATAATAATAATAATAATAATAATAATAATAATAATAATAATAATAATAATAATAATAATAATAATAATAATAATAATAATAATAATAATAATAATAATAATAATAATAATAATAATAATAATAATAATAATAATAATAATAATAATAATAATAATAATAATAATAATAATAATAATAATAATAATAATAATAATAATAATAATAATAATAATAATAATAATAATAATAATAATAATAATAATAATAATAATAATAATAATAATAATAATAATAATAATAATAATAATAATAATAATAATAATAATAATAATAATAATAATAATAATAATAATAATAATAATAATAATAATAATAATAATAATAATAATAATAATAATAATAATAATAATAATAATAATAATAATAATAATAATAATAATAATAATAATAATAATAATAATAATAATAATAATAATAATAATAATAATAATAATAATAATAATAATAATAATAATAATAATAATAATAATAATAATAATAATAATAATAATAATAATAATAATAATAATAATAATAATAATAATAATAATAATAATAATAATAATAATAATAATAATAATAATAATAATAATAATAATAATAATAATAATAATAATAATAATAATAATAATAATAATAATAATAATAATAATAATAATAATAATAATAATAATAATAATAATAATAATAATAATAATAATAATAATAATAATAATAATAATAATAATAATAATAATAATAATAATAATAATAATAATAATAATAATAATAATAATAATAATAATAATAATAATAATAATAATAATAATAATAATAATAATAATAATAATAATAATAATAATAATAATAATAATAATAATAATAATAATAATAATAATAATAATAATAATAATAATAATAATAATAATAATAATAATAATAATAATAATAATAATAATAATAATAATAATAATAATAATAATAATAATAATAATAATAATAATAATAATAATAATAATAATAATAATAATAATAATAATAATAATAATAATAATAATAATAATAATAATAATAATAATAATAATAATAATAATAATAATAATAATAATAATAATAATAATAATAATAATAATAATAATAATAATAATAATAATAATAATAATAATAATAATAATAATAATAATAATAATAATAATAATAATAATAATAATAATAATAATAATAATAATAATAATAATAATAATAATAATAATAATAATAATAATAATAATAATAATAATAATAATAATAATAATAATAATAATAATAATAATAATAAATAATAATAATAATAATAATAATAATAATAATAATAATAATAATAATAATAATAATAATAATAATAATAATAATAATAATAATAATAATAATAATAATAATAATAATAATAATAATAATAATAATAATCATAATAATAATAATAATCATAATAATAATAATTAAAAATAATAATAATAATAATAATAATAATAATAATAATAATAATAATAATAATAATAATAATAATAATAATAATAATAATAATAATAATAATAATAATAATAATAATAATAATAATAATAATAATAATAATAATAATAATAATAATAATAATAATAATAATAATAATAATAATAATAATAATAATAATAATAATAATAATAATCATAATAATAATAATTAAAAATAATAATAATAATCATAATAAAGAATGAATTCATATAATACTTAAAATTAATACTACCATTTTAAATATAAACTTTTAATAAATTATATGAACAATGCTAATATTAAATATATAAAATATATAATATATACTTATACAGCATAATATAATATTACATACATATATTATTAACTGTTTACTATTGGAATAAGGTAAATATATACATATGTACATAGAAATAAGAATAACTGCTAAATAAATTAACTCACTTGCAAAGTATTATCAAAGATATCAAGTTGTGTTTAATCAAGTGCTTCATTTTGCTAAAAAGTATACTTTTTACCGTGCCCTAACTTAATTTAAAGTAGTTTCATACAAAATATTATGAAAAAAACAGAACTACTGAAAAAATAAAATCGTATTTAAAAACAATTTAATTTTAAGTAAAAATTAGCTAATTACATACTTACATATTAAGTTAAAAACTTACATACTTACATATTAAGTTAAAAAAGGATTACTTTTTCTTTTATAATTGCATTAGTTCTTATTATTATATCTGAAATTAAATTGTGAGTACGAATATTAATTTTGTTTTGCTTTTTAATAATAAATTCATCTTTTCTTTTTAACCTTATGAATTAAATGTCTTTTAGTTAGTTTTTAATTATTTAAATCAAACTTTTTTGCTTCCGTGTTCATGATTCGATTTGGCTGAGGTTAATATCGCTCTATAAGCCAAATTACATTTGATAATTTTTAAGGAACAAATTGAACTACAATTGTAAATTGTTAAGACAAGCACTAGTATAATGGAGCAACATACTGATTTCGGAGGCCACCACAAAAATTTGATTTGTACTAAATCTTATAAAAAAGTCATTTATTTTTATAATTTAATTTATTGTACGGCAATGATATTTTTTAATTTAATTTGAACTTTGCATACAATATAGGTAATATTTACACATACATGTATGAAAATGTATGAATATGTATTATCATATATGCCCATATAAAATAATTTTTCGGATCCGAACCATATATTGAATATCATATATGCTCCATACATATTTTTTTTAACTAGGTTGCTAAATAAAACCGTGAAAGGAGCAGCTAGAATCTCATTCTTTAAAATTTAAAGTTATGAAATAGTTCGAATAAAATGAGTGAAATTCCATTTCCATGGAACTATTTTTTGATTGAGGGTATGTGTGTACAATACACCCAAGGTGCCGAAAGTTTTTATTTTATTCGTTCCACTTGCAGTTTCTGGTAGAGTGGGCATAAAAAATAGCATGTGCGTAAAAATTGCACTGATAGCGTGCAAATTGAAAATGCGCATTGCACTTTTCACACAAAAAAAAACAGGGAAGACGATCAAGCGATGTCCGTCTGACTGTACGTGAAATCGGTTTTCCGAAGCTCCCATTTTTTTTGTTTTTTTGTTAAATAAACCTACTTTGTATTTCAGTAAGAATTGAACTGGTATTCAAGATAAAGAAAATTGGAACCAATTTTTTTTTCTTATATAAGTTAAACATATTTTATATTCTTAAAACAAAAAAATTGGTATATGAAATCAGAAACATCTAAGACGATGATTTCAGAGTTGGAAAACTTACACTTATTTTTGGATATATAAAAGAAACTATGTCAAATTAATTTTCTCCTTTTTCTTTGTAAATTAAATATATATCATGTCTTAGAAATAAATAGTTTGGTATAAAAATAAGAAACATATTTTTTATATTAGAAAAGTAAAAATTAGTATAAAAAATTAGAAAAATCAAAAACATGATTCCTGGGATGGAAAACTTAAACTTTTTTAGTAAAAAAGGGAAATAAATTATTATTTAATTTATATATTGTGAAGATCTTTACTCAAGAGTTTTTTTTTAATTATTAATGTTTTTTGTGGGAATTGTTACAATTTAAGTTTAAAATTTTTTATTGCACTAGTAATCCCAAATTATTATTTTACTTATTAAGTAAAATATTTTTTTAATAAAAATACATTGAAATTGATTATTGAGGGGTTGAGCTGGATCCTATGCGCGTTTCACTGTTGCTAGTGCAGATCATCAGGGAACCTTTACCCAAAAATTTCTTAGAACAACTAGAGTTAATATATTAAACTTTCATCTAAGCAAATGAGAAGCTCAACAAATAACAAAGTTCAAACAAGAACTCAATAATCAACTTGTTTTTTATTTTCTTACTTCACTCACTCATCTTCTTGGGCACTCATTAGTCGTACAAAGCGCTGTGATATTTTTTTTGTACATAGTTATTTATTTTATCTTCAAATATGAACTAACAATATATATATGTGATATGTTGCTTATTATGCTCTCAGCACAATTATGTTTTAAGTCGATAGTCATACATTAGTAGCTCGTAACGAGTTCTTATTAACTACAAAATCATTAAGAACATGTTTAACTTCATTTATCTGAAACTGTTACTGTCTGCTGACCAAATCAAAACATTTTTTAGGAATAAAATGTTTATATTTACATCGGAATTTAAGTAAAAGTGTAATGTTAGAAATGGAATGTTTGAGTTGTGACATTAACTAACATTTTTATACCCTTTACCTAAAATGGTATAGGAGGTGTGTTCAAAAAGTTTCACACGCTCTTCGTCGTTCACATCTTCTCGGCCTTCTGAGAACATTTTGTACCACCGATAAATGTTGCTTCGGTTCAAGGTAGCTTCTCCGTATAGCACAGTCAACATTTGCAATGCATCCGCGCACTTAATTTCATTTTTCACACAAAATTTGATACAGGTTCTTTGTTCCATTTTTTTAATAGGTAAAAAGACGAGACAAAACACGTGCAAGCAAAGCAGCTGTCAACAATTAACTGAACATTCAAAATGGTCGAAATTGTCGGCATAAGTGAGAGACATGAGTACCAACATAACGCCACAAAAAATCAAAATTCGAATTTGGCGATACTTTTTAAACACACATCGTATAGCTTGTAACAGAATGTTGAAAGGCCGCATTTGTTAGAAATAGTTATGGGACACCATAAGTATGAAAACAATCATTAAGGTATCGATAAATCATTTTTGGAACTTAAGGAAAAATACTATTACCTAATTTGAAAGTAATAAATAATTGCGAGATATGCAACTATAAAATAGAATATAGGTTTGTATAAATGTTTGTCATTCCGTGTTTAATTTCTACAATATTCATATGGGACCCATAAAAAATATATATTCTGGGTCGTTATGAATAGGGAAGACGATTAAGCGATGTCCGTCTGTCTGGAGTACGTGAAATCAGGTTTCAGAAGCTCTCAGAAGAGCTAGAGAGTTTGGTGTTATTGCGGTGTGTTAGCAATGATGCAAAATGGATTGGTATTGAAAATCAGCAAAATCGAGCAGATGGTTTCAGAGCTTGAAAGCTTAACCTTGATTTTCCCATACAAAAGTAACTAGTTAGCTAAATAAACTTATTTTATGTTTCAGTACGAACAAAATTGGTATTACACGTAAAAAATAAATAATAAAAAAATAAAAAAGACGTTTTCAGGGCTGGAAAGTTTTAACCTACTTAAACTAATTTTTTCTTTTTCTCTATAAATGAAACATATCGTACATTCTTAAAAGAAATAAATAGGTATAAGAAATCCGAAAAATCTAACAGCATGATTCTAGGATTGAAAAAATTACACTTTTTATGATATATAAAATTATTTAAATAAAACTAATTATTTCTTTTCTAATTAAATATATTCTATATTTTAGAAAGAAATAAATTAGTCTTAAAAACGAGGAAAATCAAAATTATGGTTCCACGGTTGGGAATTTGAAAAAAAAGTTTGTGTAAAAATATAACTAAAAATATTGTTTTTTCAGTTAAACATATTTTATGTTTTAGGAAGATCTTTACTCAAGATTTTTTTATATATGTTCAATTTTCAAATGGATATCTAATTTAAGTATAAACGAAGGTTATGCCTTGTTTCTTATTATGCTCTCAGAAGAGTTATGTTTCAAATCGATAGTCTTTCTGTAAATGGAGATCAAAATAAAATTTATCGCTATGACTGTTCATAACTATAAAATAAATTTATTTATTTATTTCATTTCCCTGAAACCATTCTTTTCCGATGAAAAAAAATCTAAAAAATTCTTAAGGAATAACCATTTACATAATCGCGATATATACCATTTGCAATGGGATCTTCAAATTAAGACAATAAACATTTTTGCAACATAAAAGATTATTAAATACGAGAAATATAAAACAAGTCAGTTTACATGGTATGGAGTTAAAATACTAACATTATTTCCGGAATATCAAATAGCAGCAAAGTTTTTGAACATCTCGAGTGCGAGTAAATAAGTCGCAATTTTTTGGTGTTGTATTGTCGTGACGTCGATGTTGACAACCGGAATAAGGGTGTACGTAAAATATTTCTTAAATATAGAGCATAGAATAAAACATTCAACTATTGCTTATATCGAAAATAAAATATTTGAATCAAGTTCTTTAGTCGAAAAATACCTAGAGGATACTAACTAAGAATTGCACTAGAACAAAAAATTATAAATTTTTCACAAAACAAATATGTATGTACATATGTACTTATGTCTGTATCTGTATACTCTATATTCGTACTTTGGCGAAGGGTATATAAGATTCGGCACAGCGAATATAACAGTCTTATTTGTTTTTTTTTTTTTGATTTATTTAAATGCTTATATTTATTTATTGTATCTTCAAAAAAATTAACCAACAATAAGTATTAAAATCTTAAATCTAGATATAATAATTAGACCCAACGAGTGTCAGGCATAAACCTAGTGATAGTAATATATAATACATAAATGTCGTATTAAGCACAAAAATATTTTCCAGCTATTTCATCTGGAAGCAAGCGGATTAGGATGGGACTCGAGTTTTGTAAGGTATTTGCCTGCATATTTTGCAACTTCTTCAGTAACTAATGGCATATTTAAATCACGATATAAATTTGAATTTTTAATGTAACATGGAGCCGATGTTATTAGGCTTAAAATCTTGTTTTGCCTTCGTTGGATTCTCTCTACATTTGAAGTTGTACCAGTGTAACATAGCTGAACTCCGCAGCACCATATTGATTTCAAAAGCGACTTGTTTATTAAAAAGGTTTACAATCTAGACTAAGTGTTGAATTTCTACCAATCAGCCAATGTACCTGGGTTAATTAAATTTTCATTTGTGTTAGCTTTGAATCAATATGGTGTTTCCATGTAAGGCGTCGATCAAAGTGTATACCAAGGTATTTGACATGTGAATATTGGGGAACCACTTGATTGTTGATACGAATTGGGGAACAATTATCTGGGCAGAACAATAGTTATTTTCTTCAAATATTCTTCTTATAAATTGAACCAATCTATGTGTTTGTTCAATTCACTACCAATTATTGGAGACAATTTTGTCATGAGCAGTTTTTCAAAAAGTTTTGACATTGTTGATAGTAGACTTATTGGCCTGTATGATTAAGCCGTGGTAAGATCTTTGCCCGGCTTTGGCATCGTTTTGACAAGCAAGCTTTCAGTGGTGTGGATAATACTCTAGTCGTAAAATGGCATTAAAAATAAACAGAAGGATTCTAATTGCAAAACGAGGCAAATTCAGCAACATATTGTTACTAAATCAATCAATACCTGGAGCTTTATTCGAGGTGAGCTCAGTAATTACTTTCTGTACATCACGCATTTTAAACTTTCGAATCCAGGGGGTAGAGCAACTACACTCGGTAAATCAACAGGAACAGTACATGTGTTTGGGATAAATACGGATTTTAATTGCTTTGCAAACAAGTTACCTTTTTCAATATAATTTCTTTGCCCAACCTCCGGTAGAAGTGCGCAGAGGTTGTTTAAACTTAACTGGTATCTTAAGCTTTCTCGCAGCGTGCCACAAGGAGTAATGAGATGCTGGAGTGACAGCGAGATTTTCCAGATAGTGTTTAAGAGATGTAGTTTTTTCATATGCAAGCAACTCTTGGAGTCGTTTAGTGCACTCCTTAAATCTGATTTTATTTTGGTCTGATCTGTGCTGTTGCCATTCTCTTCTAACTCTTCTTTTTTCACATACGAGACGTCCAATATCTGTAGAATAAAGTCTATTCAACCCAGTCTGCGGATGGGAGGTAGTGGCATGTTCAGCACCCTGCTTAATATTTTCGTTAAGATTGACAAAGTTAGATTCGATATGATCGTTTGTTCTTATCGTAATGTTTTCTGTGAATCCTAGCCAATTAACACGATTGATCATCTTCACATATGGGTGAGGTAAAACACTTCTTAGCGGGTTATAGACCGTAACGATAGTGGGAGAGTGATTGGAGGAGAGATCTAGGGAAGCTTCAACATGAATTAAATTTCTAGAGATATTTTTCATCTATAACATCCGGAATTTTTTGTATGTCCGTAGGCCAATAAGTGGGCTCCTCACTCGAAATGACGTCTAAGCTCTTTTTTGAAACTGTGTTGAACAACGCCCGACCTCTAGGCGTAATAAGACGCGAACCCCAGAAAGTATGTTTTGCATTGTAGTCACCAGCTGCTACGAAACAAGGTCGAAGAGATTTGTAAAAATCCTCATATTGATCCTCAGTGATTGAGAATCTGTGAGGGGAGTAAATTGATGATATAACAAAATTTGTACAAACATTTTCGACAAAAAAATTAGTTGCTTGTAGATGTTCTGCACAAATGTTATCAAGAATATAGTGCTTGAGTCTTGACTTTATTAGAACTGACAATCCACAGCATCCTCTTCCTTTAGGGTCCTTTAAATCATATAGGGTATAGCCATTAATTCTGATTAGGCTTCTCGAAGTCAAATGAGTCTCAGAGACCAGCATTATATTAATATTCTTTTCAGTGAGGAAGTGCTCAAGCTCATTTATGTGATGGCGAATGCCGTTTGCGTTCCAGAAACATATTTTTAACGTGTTTATGGCTTTTTCTTTCAGTGGAACAATGTGAAAATTATTCTCACCAATGATCGAGATTAATTTTTGAATTTGAATTTTTTTTTCTCTCAACTAGATTGGTAGGGGTTTGGAAGTTTTGTTCGAGGATACATCGGGTTTGTCGTTGTCATTTTGCAAAATTTTAAAACGGTTTTGAAGATTAGTAGAGGATGCGCTGTTATTCCTAGACATCTTTGGAGCAGATGAAATTTTAGAAGAATTTGGGCTTCTCCCACGCTTTACCACTGTTATATATCTGTCCATTCTGACTTGGACTTTGTGTTTTGAGCTACTGTTATCTGTAGTGATAACTTGGTTATATGATGAACACGAGAACGAATGTGATGATATCGCTGAATTATATGAAGAAGTACGAGGCAACTGTAATGTTAACGAATCACTAGTTGGCATTGGACAAAGCAAAGTTGATCGCTGACGAAAAAGTGGCATCACCGTTAAAAAAGGACTATCATCAGATTTTTTATTTTTATTGGTTTCATTAAGACCTTCAGAACTCACAGTAAAATAGGCATTTCTGCGGTTAGAACTCACTTCACAATTTTTTGTTTTTGAGGTACTCATGTAGAGTATTCCTCAATGTCACTTTGCTTACAGTTTTTTGTTGGTTATTGTTGTTTCTGCCTATGTAAAAAAATATTAACAATATTTGCTTTGTTTATTTATTAAAGTTTATTTGCACTACGAATATTATGTATTACGAATATTGTTTGTATGATTTTTTGTTTCTTTAGTATCTAAATAGAAAAGACTCCGCTTAGACGCCTGTGTTGAACCTTCAACAAGAACTCAATATTAATATATGAATGTATATAAATATATGTGAATATATATGAATTTATTTACACCATCGATTCAAAAAAGCGTACTACTGTGCAATGAATTAAATGATTAAATTTACTTTTTTTAAAGATCTTGAAATATTTCTCTGGAAAAATAATTAAAAACGAACTAAAAGACATTTTATTTATCGTTTTAAGAGAAAAGGTAAATCGATTATTTAGAAAACGCATAACTTATATTCGTACATAAAATTTAATTTAATAAACCAGAATAAAAACTAAAGCAATTACTTACAAAAGAAAATATATGAACTTTGTTTCTTAAAAATATCTAGAGTATTCCGTAATTTTCTATCAAATTAATGACTGAATTATCCTTGTGATTATTTGATTTATTTAATAGGGTCACAGTGTATAAAATAACACAAGAATGGTTTTTTTTACAAGAGTTGTTATTTTTTAAACGTTGAGGCTCCACGCTGATAGATTTCCAATTCACCAGTGTTAAAAAAGAGAGAAAAAGATCGAGTTAATAAAATGCAAGCTTTTTTGATTGCAAATACGATCTTATGTGAGATATCATGTATGCATAAATTTTTATATGGCTCTATATATTACATCTTATTTCTTTATATGAATCCACATATGAAGAGCTTCATAATTATATTTCCATACGCAGCTAAAAAAATTATGTATGATCCATATATTATTTCTCTCATTTTTATCACCGCCGAATTGAAAATCTATTAGAAAATACATACTGTATTCAAAGTTTATATGCGTAGAGCCTCAACGTTTAAAAAATAAAAATTCTTGTTGCAAAAACAATCATTCTTGTACGATTTTATACACTGTGGTCCTATTTATTAAATCAAATAATCAAAAGGATAATTCAGTCATAAATTTGATAGGAAATTACGGAATACAATAGATATTTTTAAGAATCAAAGTTCATGTTACTGTAAAAAATTATATTGAAAACTAGTGTTAGCATAAAAACGGACTATTTTTTCTTTTATAATTGCAATAGTTTTTAATTTGGTTTCTTAAATTAAATTTTATGTAAAAATATGAGTTATGTGTTTTTTAAATAATCGATTCATATTTTCTCTTAAATTAATAAATAAAATGTCTTTTAGTTGGTTTTAAATTATTTGTAAAAACAAATGTTTCATTAAATACTACCTCCCTGTACAAAATTTTACACAAATGTAATTTTAGTAATTTAATTTATTTCACATCAGTGCGCTTTTTTGAATCAAGGGAGTATGAATATGATCTTTGCATACTGTACAGGAAATATTTACATATACATTTATGAAAATGTATGAATATATATTATCATATATGTCCATATACACTTATTTTTTTGGATCCCAACCATATATGGGATATCATATATGCTCCATACATATTTTTTTAGCTGGGTCTTCATATGTGGATCCATATATAGATATAATATGTAATATATGGAGCTTTAAAAAAATTTATGGATAATTATCTCGCATAAAATCGCATTGTGTGTAATTTTTTAAGTCATGAAAATATTAAAAAAATAAAAAAAGTTAAATATTCGTATTATGTTTATAATGTAGATGGCCCCGGACTTGCAAATCGCACTCTCTTAAGTTATCCGAATCTGAGTCTGATTTAGAACTTATGGTGTCCAGAGGCACGTTGCTTCCAGACTGCCCTCCATCATCAGCTTTTTCTTCTTCAAATACTTAATTAACATCATACAGGGTGATCTTGTAACTCCCCAAAAATACCTGAAATTAATTAGAAAAGAAATCAAAAAGGAATGCAAAACAGTTCATCAATAAAATTGATAGTACATCAGTAGTAGGGAATTGGGCGTCCCACCCCAATTAAAATTGTGAAATTTTCAAATTTTAATTACCCAAATTTTAAAATTCTTGGAAATTTGTGAAATTTGATACCTACGAGGGTGGTTCAATAAGTCCGTCCGATTTTTTGTTTCCATAAGGAGTTTTTTGTTTACATAAGGAGTTTTTGTTTACATTAACTTTGTGTGAACGGGTGATTTTTTTTGGGGTGACATTAATTGTGTGAACGGGTAATTTTTTTGTGGGGGTGGATTAAGGGGTTTCATAAGATTAAGATTTCATAAGTATATATGCCGACTGGAAAGTCAAGAAATAATTTTTCCTAATACCAATGGGGGGAGTTGTGAAACTTAATTTTTCCTAATGCCGACGGCAATGCATGATTATTTTTTTCAAATGCCGACGGCAAAACATGATTATTTTTCCTAATGCCTACGGCAAAACATGACTATTATTTTCAAATGCCGACGGCAAAACATGATTATTTTTTTCAAATGCCGGCGGTAAAACATTATTATTTTTCCTATTGCCGACGGCAATACATAATTAGTTTTTTCAAATGCCGACGGCAAAACATGATTACTATATTAAATAGATTTGATGACTACTAGGCGATTCTCATATGAATCGTGGGAATGTGTTTGTGTGATTTCCTAACGCTATAAATTGTTTATAAATAAAGTAAATTGTTTATAAATAAAATGTTCTCATGTATGTGAACTCCCCTAATGCTTGTATGTGGTTGGTCCAGCGTGATTGTCGCTGGTAAGCATATCTTTTGTTTATTTGTTTAAGAAATATATTTATATGAATGTATGTATGAATGTATGAATGTATGTATGTATGTATGTATGAATGTATAAATGTATATATGCATGTATGAATGTATAAATGAATGTATGCATGTATGAATATATAAATGAATGTATGAATGTATAAATGTGCGATCGTGGGAACTTGTGCGTGGAATATTTTATTGAATACATTTATATTTTGCAACGTAATCATTTTCTTTGTCTACGATTATTTTAAAGCAGAGGATTTTCAACTAAGTACAGACATCAGCAGAGAAACAAAAAGTAAATATGCTGCAAGGATACTGCTAATTCTCGTATAAATACGCCAACTTTTCTAACCAACACATCAGTACTTTATTGTATTTGGCAGCATCATTCTCGTCAATCCATTATACTTCCGCGTTTATAATTTTGATTCAATTTGGAAAAATGAGTTCTTCGGGTTATAATTGTGACATATGTAACAAAGTTTACAAATATCAAAAATCCTCTTTGGATCACCTTAAGTCTCATAGTATGATGAATCCAGGGTGCAAAAATCAAGAGCAACCGCTCTCTCTTCAAAATCAGCGGCAGCAGCTAAACACTTTTCATCATCATCATCATCAGCAACAACCTTTTCTACAATACCCTCAATATTAACTACCAATGAGTTATCAGCAATACGTTATGCCTAACTGTTACCCTACCTCAATGTCACGGAATAATCAGTTTTTGGGATCAGGAGTGCCAATGCAATATGAGTATCCAAATTACAATTATAATCCCAATTTGATGCAATGGCAACCTCTTAATTATTATCAACAAGAGCAGCAGCAGCAACAACAACAAGGTGTTGATATCTATGGAGGGATTTTATACAACAATGCTATGGACATAAGTTTACCGGAAAGTGATAGAGAAGTAGAAGTAGAAGAAAGAATAGAAGAAACTCTGCCAACTCCAATGAGTACTTCCCATGCTAAAACAGAAGAAGTCGAAGAGAATGTGAGATATTACAAAATATCGAAAGCCTCCAAAAATCATATCGCCACAAACGCAATTCTAAATAAAAAAGATCAACTTCTCTTGGAAGAATTTATTAAGGAAAACAAAAATATTTTAATTGAGAGGCTTCAAATGAATATAACTAAGCATATAATTATTAAATTTCATGTGAGTATTGTGGCGGAGTACATCAAAATTGTTGAAGAAGAATTGGAGTTGTGCATAATATCACATGTAGCCAAAATGATTTTGCTGACGAAGGCAGATAACATAGAAGAGTTATTCCGTAAACAGGTTGAGGAGATTTCAACCAAAATGTCCGAATTTGAAGAGCGAGATTCTGATTGGACCTTGTCACGCATAGTCCGAGCAGAAATCAACATCAACAAATCGTCGCTCGTCAAAGGCTCGAAGGAAGAAAAGATTGCATCAACATAGAAAACAGCGATGCATATTGTTTCAAGTGGTGTCTGATTGCTGCAATGTATACGACGAAATTCAAACATACAGAACGTTGTAGTTCTTACAACATCCCTGACATTACTGCAGAGACGATTGTTACGCGAAATGGTGTAGCGTTAAATTTCAACAATTTAAGGTTCCCATTAGCACTAAACAAAATCAAAGAGTTCGAGGTGAACAATCATACAATAAGTGTTAACGTATTTGGGTATGATGAGGGAGCAAATCAGATCATTGGTGCTTATTACGTGAGCAAGGACAAGAAAATTAACCACGTCAACTTACTCCTTTTAGAGAATGCTGCAGCTCATCATTACATATTGATAAAGGACATATCAAGGTAAGTTAAAAAATTATACAACTCTTTATTTTAAGGATACATATACTTGCTGTATACTTTTTATTATAGATATATTTTAATTATAATCTTTTATTTTATTTTTATTATTCCCAGACTTTTGGTAAATCAGACTACAAAGCACCATAATAAACTACATTTTTGTAATAGCTGTCTCCAGTACACTCATAGCGAGAGTGGAATGACTAATCATAAGGGGGAATGCGGCAAAATCGAAAATCGTTACAACTATGCCATCAGGTCCGGATACAATTCTAAGCTTTAAGGGACATCAAAGAAAAATGGATGTCCCCTTTGTGGTTTACGCGGACTTCGAGTGCATCTTAGAAGACATTAGTGATAGTGTAAGTATTAAAACCAGTCTTATTAAAAAGCACACTGCTTGTGCATTTAGCTATTATATTAAGTGTCTCCATAGCAGTAAATTAGATAAGTTAAAGATTTATACAGGGAAAGATGCCTCAAAAAAATTCGTGACATATTTAATTAAAGATTGTGAGGATATTTATAATAATTATTTAGCAAATAATAGGCAAATGGATACTTTATCAGCTTGTGATATTTATAATTTTTATAGTGCGGTGAATTATCACATTTGTCAAAAATTTCTAGGTGAAGATCGCGTTAGAGATCATTGTCATATTAGTGGTAAATTTATAGGTGCAGCCCACAATAACTGTAATTTAAATTACCAAATCCCCAAGTTTATACCAGTTTACTTTCACAATTACTCAAATTATGACTCACATCTTTTTATTAAAGAACTAGGTGAAATTTCAATGCAACTGAAAGTACTCCCTTTCAATAAGGAACTTTGTATATCCCTCTCCCAATTTCCACAAATGAGCGACGGTGATGAGCTTGAAAAAAGATTTCTTGATACAATACGGTTTATGGCTGAGAGTTTGGAATCATTAGCCTGCAATTTGTCGGATAATGATTTCAGCACTATAAGGTCTTTATTTCAGTCAGAAAAAGAGTTTCAGCTTATTAAGAAAAAAGGTATTTTCCCCTATGAGTACCTAAATTCATTCCAAAAATTAGACGAATGTCAGCTGCCTTCACGCAGTGATTTCTTTAATAAGTTGAACAATAAAGAGTGTTCTTTAGAGGAATACTCACATGCTGTAGAGGTATGGAATACTTTTGGTTGCAAAACTATGAAAGATTACATAAAACTTTACTTAAAAACAGATGGCCTCTTACTGACAGATATTTTCGAGAACTTTAGAAAAGTTTGCAAGGGTATTTATGAGCTGGATCCATGTCAATATTATATAGCTCCTGGACTTTCCTGGGATGCAATGCTCAAATACACAAAAATTTAATTAGAATTATTGACAGACATAGACATGTACAATTTTATGAAAAAATTTATACTTGGGGGAATCGTACAGTGTAGCCAAAGATATTCGAAAGCGAATAACAAATACTTGGAAGATTTCGATAAAGAGAAGCCCTCAGAATTTCTCGTCTATTTAGGCGCTAACAATTTGTATGGTTGGGCGATGTCGGAATATCTTCCTCATGGTGGGTTCAGATGGTTATCGCAAGACGAGCTGAATCTGAATCCAAAAAGCATAGCTGATAATGGAACAGACGGTTATGTATATGAGGTCATGTTGGATTATCCCTCTCATTTACACGACTTGCATAATGATCTTCCTTTTTGCTCTGAAAATAAGAGACCTATGCAAGCGAAGTATAACAAGTTAATAACCGATTTCTCTAAAAAGCAATCATACGTGATACACCTTAGAGTTCTGAAACAGTGCTTAGGATATGGCTTAGTTTTAAAGAAAACTCATCGTATTCTAGCATGTAACCTTTATGACAACAGCAGAAATGCTTTACGCACGTCCACAGCAGCATACCTGGGTATGTACATACGTTTTGTATGGGGAATGGTACGTCGTTAGCATAAAAATGCTAATTAAATATCTACCTGGTTTGTTGGAATTTCCGAATTATTTTTTTAGTTTGCTAGAAATGGACAAAAGGCTAAACAAATTTATGATAACCAATTTCATCCTCACAGTCATTGTTTGTTGAAAAAAGTGGTTGTATAGGTAGACGACATACGTATATAATAAATATATAATATAGGCAGGTAGAAACATTTATTGTTGCGGAAATTTCATTCTTTGTAGTATCGTCAGAAAATTTTGTTTAAATTTTGTGATTCGAAGTGAAAAGACGTTTCTCTTTATTTTGTAGAAATAAAAAAATATTAAAAGTGAAATGGCTGATGGTGAATGGCTTACTCCGCGACAACTAAGCGCACTTTCGTACGAAGAACAACAAGCATATATTCAGCAAGCGCTTGAAGAGAGCCAAGAAGAAACAAGTGACCACGATTCAATAGTTGGTGACGAGGCTTTAGGTGATATTGGTGGAGATGACTCAGACGTTGAAGAACCCATGTTACCAGAATATGACCCAGAGGGCGACAGTGATTCTGATGAAGATCTTGAAGATGCACCAATTGAAACTGGCGAAGTTTTTACTGCCAGAGATGGTAATGTTTGGTCCTCGATACAACCACAACCTGTAAGATTCCGTACGCACAAAATTCTAAGAAGTGCAGAATCTGGACCAGTACGGGCAACGCAGGGTTTGACCATTGCAGAAACGTTCCAATTGATAATGTCAAACGAAATATGCGACATAATTATTCGTGAATCAAATCGAAAGGCAAGGCAATTTTATGATATTGACAACGCAAAACATCCAACAATTGAACCGAGATCATGGATTCCCATAACAAAAAGTGAATTTGATGCATATTTGGGCCTACTTTTGCTAAGTGGCGTTACACATTCTGGTTACGTGCATACGAAAGATTTGTGGAAAACTACTTCACATCCACTATATCGTGCCGCAATGAGTGTACGACGATTTTGGGAAATAAGCTGCTTCATACGTTTTGATAATGGAAACACACGCCAGCAACGAAAACTAACTGACAAAGCAGCAGTAATATCGGACGTTTTTTTGATGCTTAACAGCTGTCTTCGTAGATATTACGTGGCTGGAGCCAACGTCACCGTAGATGAACAATTGTATGCTTATCGTGGTGGAACTGGCTTCACGCAATACATACCATCAAAACCTGCCAAATATGGAATAAAAGTGTGGTGGGTGTGCGACTCCATTTCTTCCTATCCATTGCAGGTACAATGAATATTGTTGAAAATTGTTGAAAATCTAAATAACTAAATTGAATATAATTTTTCAATGCAGGGACAAATCTATACAGGAATGGCACCGTCTGGTGCACGTGAAAGAAACGTTGGCGAAAGAGTAGTAAAGGATTTATGTGTCAACCGTTTTGCTGGAAGTGGAAGAAATATTGTATGTGACAACTTTTTCACTAGCTACAACTTGGCAAAAACTTTGATGTTAGACAACAATTTATCTATATTGGGTACTTGCAACAAAAGGCGTACATTCGTGCCAGCAGCATTTGCCAACCCGAAACGACGTGAAGCTGAATCATCAATGTTTGGGTTCTGTAATCACGTTACGATGTGCTCGTACGTTCCCAAGAAAAACAAGGCAGTTGTAATGTTGTCCACTACTCATTATACAATAGAAACGACCGGTCCTAAGAAGAAGCCATTGCTTATATTGGACTACAACAAAACCAAAGGTGGCGTTGATAACATGGACAAGTGCTTGTCCGAATTTAGTACGAAGCGGCGCACAAATAGATGGCCTCTGGCTTTCTTTTATAATATTGTGGACGTTGCTGCGTTTGCTGCATACGTAATATACATTGACAACAACACTCACCTGAAGACATCTACAAGCCGCCGTAGGATGTTTCTCCATCAGCTTAGCGAGCAATTGTGCAAGCCAGAAATGGAAAGAAGGGCGAATAAACGCAGAATATCCAGATTTTTTTCAACGCGCAACGCCATCGAAGCCATGAAAGGTGGGCCCATCGGAGTTGTGGATGCTGAGGCACATGCATCGGAGGAACGTGATAGTACGGGCCGGCTAAAAGTAAAGGGGAATTGCTACATCTGCTCGAAATGACGCCCTACTCGTAAAGCATGCACATTATGCAACAAACCAGTGTGCGCAGAGCATTCCAAAGACTTACCTCAATGCGATAGATGTATTTGAATTTCAATAATTTTAAGCAAAAATAATTAAAACTGACATTATATAATAATAATAAAAAAATAATTACAAAACTTAGCTCAAAATAAACTATACTTTTATATTATATTATCATATTTGCATGCGTTTTACTATACATACCCAGGTATGTATTCTGTTGACTTAAGGGTGCAACTTTGTAAATAGGCTTTATCTTCCGAACGGATGATCTAATCCTAACCAAACTTGGAACTATTGCGTAAAACAGTTTTGACTAGGATATCAAGAAATTTCAAAACGATCCGAATATCCAGTTTAGAGCTACAGCGTTTTCAAAACTAAAAACATACCCAGGTATGTTGCCGTTGACATAAAGGTTAAACAATCTCTATGGTTAAAAGGCTATATTGACCTAAATACCAGACATAGGGCCACTGCTAAAAATGCTTTTGAAAAAAACTTTTTCAAACTACTCAATAATGCAGTGTATTGTAAAACAATGGAAAATGTGGATAAGAGGAGAGATGTTAAAATTGTCAATAGTTGGGAGAGACCGAATTGTAATCAATTGGGTGCCCAAGATTGGATATCAAAACCAAATTTTCATAGTTTATATATATTTTCTGAAGATCTGGTAGCTATCGAAATGAATAGAGTCAAAACCTGCTACAATAAACCAATTTACTTAGGATTTTGTGTAATGGAGCTTTCCAAATGGAAAATGTATAATATCCATTACGGGTACATGAAACCTAAGTTTAAGACAAAACTCTCATTAAATTATATGGAGACGGACTCTTTTATATATTGAATAAAGACGGAAGACTTTTACGCTGACATAAAAAATGATATACAAGAACAATTTGATACATCGGACTATCCTACAGTCAATATTTAGAATTTAACACTAGTGAATAAAAAAGTAATTGGTATGATGAAAGATGAGAATTGCGGTAAGATAATTACAGAGTTTGTTGGGCTGCGATCAAAAATGTACTCATTTAGTGTAAATAACCAAAATGACACTAAAAAATCGAAGGGGGTAAAGAGAGCCATATTAGATAAATATAGTTTAGCTACTTATAAAAATTGTTTATTCAATAAGACTAATGTATATGATAATATGTTAACATTTAAATCTAACCTGCATCAAATATATACTAGTGAATTAAGTAAGGTAGTCTTAAGTTTTGGAGACGATAAGAGAAAAATTAGATCAAATAACATTAACACATATGCATGGTATCATTTTCGTATTAAGGAAACTAACCCTGAATACGAACTTGACATGTTGCTAAAAGAGATTGCTAGAACGCAAGAAAATGGTTAAAATTAATTAATTTTTAGTTAATTAGTTAATTTTTAAATTGTACATAAAATCTTAGTTATTACGAAAAATTATTGTAAATAAAATCGTATTTATTTATTAAGATAAACTATTGTACATATGTAAATGAATTTTTAAGAAAAAATTTGAAATAAAATATTTAAAAAAGAATGAAAATGTGAATGGTGTTTATTTCTTTATTGGCTTTACTTCGTTGGATCAAAAAAAATTTTATTTTTGCTTATTTGCAAATTCTTGTTTTCATATCGCTTAAACATGCACAGTCTTATTTTCTTTGAGGTTCTGCACAAGAAAAATTGAATTTCACAATATTATGAAATTCCATTAAATTTCATTAGATATTTTATATAATCGGATAAGTCCTTATATTTTTCACTACATACAAGTTTGTGTTATTTTCTATTCGAACAGATGATTCCTAATTTCCCTTTAGAAAAAATAATATAAAACAAGGAATATTTTAATAATACAATTTTATTTTATTTTATTTCTGTTAATAATACCATTTAATTTAATTTCTTAAATATTTTATTTATAATGATGGAAACATTTCATAGTATCCAATAATTGGATGATGGAAGATGTTCTAATATACTTTTCCGTAAAAAATATATTGTACATCTACAAGTATCAGGTCCTTCCTCACAGTTCGGATCGTACCATGGGCAGTATCCAAAATGCCCTTCTGTGTTGTCTTCATCTTCTATTATGCCATATTCTTCGTTCTCATCCATCATATTTTGGAAAAATTGTATCATCTCCCAATGATCAAAAAGAATGAAATTTTCAAAATCTCTTATAAATTGGTTTAGAGTACGTCTAATTTGGCTCATTTTATTTGCTGATAAATGAATGATGATTAATGTTGGAAGGATTTTTAAGACTAATTTGTTCTTAAAATTTTTCAAATATCTATACTATCACTATTTCACCATAATTATTTTCGATTAGCCTTCTTGAAGTCATCATCGCTACTTTTAAGATCATTTCCAGTTAAACATTCAAAGTGAGAAGAACTAAATAAAAGAATGGACTCCACAACAAATCTAATTTCAAAATTTAATTCTCTAAACAAAAAAACCTTAATCCACGTAAAAGAGCTTGACACGTCCATGAAATATACTATTCGAAATGTGATACGTGTAACAACAAAATATGTACCAACACTAAAAGTTGAAATGGATAAATAAAGATCTCTCGAGCGGATCATATTGCCTAAGTAGAGAAGGTGAAGAAAACCTAATTGTTGAGAATGAGCTGAGTGAATTTCTAGTTCAAAATTCCCAATATCCTGTCTGGCAATAAATTATATTAATTACGTTTTTTTAAATTATGATTAAAAAGACATTAAAGAGTTTTGTAAAATATAAATGTTTGTGTTTTTATTTAATATTTTCAGTTATTTCATAAAGAAATTTAAGACATAAATGTCCACAGGTAAATGTATTAAAATTCTGATGTTGATTATAGTTGTATTTTATATTTGTACTAAGATATTTGACTACTTCTGAAGGAGGTTGTAAGTTTCCAAAGCTATCGAAATATTCGATTTCATTGATGTTTGTATAATTTGCTACCCAATGTGTACCAGGTCCTGTTGATACATCTAAATTGATTATTCCACATTCAATTTTCTTTGTTCGTTTTGGTAGAGTATTCAACATGAAAACACCTCTAAAATATGAAATATTTATAGAGAAACGGTTTAGGTCCACATCAGAAAGTGGTCTGTTGGGCAGCATCTCTAAGAGTTTTTTGATTCCTCTATGATCTCTATGAACTAAACCATAACCCTTTTTATATGGTTTTAAGTAAAGTCCTTTTCCAACTGCTATAGATTCCATCGCTCTAGTATGTGTAGTTGCTTCATCAAGTTGATTTTTAGCATTCTTTGTTGCATTTACAGCTTTAGCTATAGCAGCACCTAAAGTTGTTAGACTACCAATTGCATCCAGAGCAGTTAAAATCGGTATTAGAGGTAAAAAACCACCAATTTTTGGAACACGTATTATACGTGGTACTATAATTTGAGACTTTCTTCCTTTTAATGACTTGTTAATAGTTTTTCGTGCAATTTTAATAGCTGAGTTAATATCTAATGGTTTTTCTTTTTTTAGTATTTTTGTTGCAGCTCTAATTGATATTCTAAATAGTGTTTTAACATTTAGTTTTCTCCACACCCATACCAAATTTTGTTTTGGCTTTCATTGCGTTAGTAACCATATATGCAAATGATTTTTCAGCAAGACTACTATCTTTTGATAAAACTCGATCCCAAGCGGAGTTTTCAAGTATTTTATCAGCTTTATGTCTGGTACTTAAATCCTTATTTTTGGAATAAGCAATATCGTGATTTTTACACGCAGAGTCCAATAAATTAATTCCTTTATCACCTCGATTTAAACGTTTTTGTAGTTTTGTTCCAGGTCCACAGTACTGATATCCAGGTAGGGAGTTTATTATTTTGTCTACTAGACCTCCTCCAACGACGGTGTTTTTATGATTAAAAGTTTTCTGATATCGTATAACCATATTATCTAATTTTTCCTATATAAGAGGTAATATATATGAAATGCATTTAGTTACAAAAATGCAGTTAGTAAAACAACATAAAAATATTTTAGTTCCTAATATTGATGATTGAGCGAACATCAGTTCAAAAATAAAGCATAATCCTCTCTTACCAAATTCTATTCGTGCTCTAATAGTAGGACCATCAAATTGTGGAAAGACTAATATTATGATTGGCTTGCTAGAAAGTCCTAATGGACGCAAGTTTGAAAACATCTATTTATACTCAAAATCGCTCTACCAACCTAAATATGAATACCTAAAGAAACTAATTTCACCAATTAAAGGTATGGGGTATTATACATTCACCGATAATGAATCAGTTATTCCACCTGACGAAGCTAAAACTAATTCAATTATGATATTTGATGATGTTGCATGTGAAAAGCAGAATAATATACGTACATATTTTCGTATGGGGCGACATACATAGGGATGTTGATTCATTCTACTTGTGTCAAACTTATACCAGAATTCCCAAGCATTTAATAAAAGACAATGCAAATGTTATTATAATGTTTAAGCAACATGAGACACATATAAAGTATGTTTATAAGGATCATGTTGCCAGCGATATGAGCTATGAAAAGCTTCAAGAAATTTGTCGAGAATGTTGGAAGGATAAATATGGATTTTTGATGATAAGCAACGATAACGAATTAAACGATGGTCGCTACAGAAAGCAATTTGACTATTTCATAACTATATAAGCAACTACTCATAAAAAATTACCTTTAGTTATTAATCTAACTTCAAACTTAATACATTTATTTGCTAAAACCTCATCTGATACCATATAAGGTGATCTGAAAACCAGACCAGGTCCTGATAAGCTAATACCTGATCTAATAGCTGATACCTCTTATTTGCTAAATATGGATGAGAAAATTTTAAGCAGTTGGTGTTGACAAGAAATGTCTTGAAGAAAAAGCTTCGTAGTATAAAAACTGGTGAAGTAGATACATGTGAGCAACAAAAGATACATTTAAACCTATAACAGAACCACTCAAAGAATTCATAAATAGTTCTAAAAAAATTAAAAGCATTCCCATGAAAGAAGAAAGTAAAATGAAGACAGAAGTTGAAAATAATACAAGTTTTAAACCTGAAAAAACATCAGTCAAGATAGAGACAAGTACACCAAAGAAACTAGCAGAAGGAACAATATTCGATAATACCATCTTATTTAATGATGCTAATACTGTGAATGATGACGATGATGAAGATGATTTTTACTCACAGACTTCCAATACAGAAGATACTTATACTGACTTATCAGTCTTGGAAGGAAGAAATGAATTAGATACAAACTATGGTCCACATAAAGATTTCAATAATGAATGGAAATTTGGTGATAGTAACCTCAAACTTAATGAAGATAAAATACAAGTTGGTGGTCAAATATGGGCTCTAACACCAGGACTATTTTCTCTAATGTTTCATAAAATACCAAAAAATTATGATAAATTTGAACTCGAAATCTATAAAAAGATTTTAATTACTACTAATGCATAAAGAAGGGAGTATAAACCTGATGGTCAAATTCAGGGTACTAGAGGATATAAATACAAACATATTATTAAGAAATTTATTGACGAGAAAAACCAGAAGAATTTAAACATCTAAGCCAAAAGGTAGTTATTTAGGTGATAGAATGATGGAATTTAACGCCCATAAGCCAAACTATATATACTGGGACGATCCAAATGAGTTAGTAGATCGTCTTCGACTACTGATTGTATCAATTATTGAAGAACTACGTGAAGCAAATATAATACATTAACTTTAATAAAGTATATAAAGCATGTCTGTTGATAAATTTGGACATTATTTAAACGATACTAGCAGCATAATTTCTTTGAAAAATGCACCTAAACTGCTGGGGTTCTTTATGGATACGAACAACAACATTGATGTCCAAAACAAAAGAATCAAAAATGTTTCAAAAGAGAAACAATAAATTGTTTCTGCAAACTCAAATCGAAAAATTAGAAGAGAAATTATTAACATACTTTAAGGAAGATAATACTATAATTCGAGAAGATATTCAAGTGCAAATTGAAGAGCTACAACGCGAAATAAAATTAGATATAGAAGAAAATTATAAAATTCAAAAAGATATTCTACAAATTAAAACATTCTTTGAAGAACAAATTGAACAGCTTAATGAGAAAATTTATAGATTAGAAAATTACGTGTTTGTATCAATAGCTGAAAGTGCGCCAAGTAGATCACAACACTCTCCAAAAAATTTGTAAAACAACTTAATGTCTTCAAAAAGAAATTTAGTAAATGAACTGCATAAGCAACCTCGAAAAGTTTTTATGCATCGTAGAGTTTTAATGAAAGGAATAGATTATCTTTGGCAAGCTGATTTAGTTGAAATGGGGATCTATTCTAGAGAAAACAGAAATTATCGACTTTTGTTAACTGTAGTTGACACATTTTCAAAATTTGCATGGGCAGTACCACTAAAAACTAAAACTGCACTCGAAACAACCAAGGCGATGAAAAATATGAAAGCATCAATAGTAGAACGATTTAACAGAACATTGAAAGGAATGATGTGGAAAGAATTTAGCTTTAATGGTTCATATAAGTGGATTGATAAATACAAAGATTTAATTAATGCATACAATAGAAAAGTTCATCGCACCATTAAAATGTCTCCGATTAAAGTCAACTCAACAAATGAGCAAAAGCTACTAAATACAGTATACAGTCATTTGAAAATGTATAAAATGTCGAAATTTAATGTTGGAGATCATGTACGCATAAGCAAATATAAGCATACATTTGAAAAAGGGCAAATTGGACCACAAAAATTTTCACAATTACAAGAGTTCAAAATACAAATCCTACAACATTCATATTAGAATATTATCTTGGTAATCCTATTAAAGGTGGATTCTGTACTGAAGAACTTTCGAAAACTAGATATCCAAATACATATCTAAACTAAAGGAAAGGAGTCATACGTTAAATGGTTGGGATTTTCTAATCAACACAATTCTTGGATAAGTAAGAACGAAATATTATAGCTAAATACCATCATCAACAACAATAGCAGTAATATTAAGAAACTAATGTTAATTTTAAAATAAGAAAATGAAATAAATATGTAAATTATGCATATAAACCATACTGTGTACCAAACTTTATTTAATTGTAATCAGACTGTTATAATGTCAATAACACTTACTCTGAGCTCTAACTCATCAGAATTATCTGCTAGTTACTTTCCTCCTATTGAATTACATGGTTCATATGAGTGTGCTCTAACTGATTTTCATTCATACAACAGTATTCCAAATGTAGACACCTACAACAATATGTTTCATATAGGGGAAAATAAAATTGAAATACCAATTGGATCTTACGAATTGAATGATATTGTAGATTTTATACAAGAGCAATACTTAAGACTCTGTCCAGAAAATAAGATTTTTATTGAAGCAAAAAACAATACAATGCAATTTAAAGTTAATAGTTCCAAAGATCCTGTATATTTTAATAAAGACAACACAATTGGAAAACTTTTAGGATTCAATAGCAAAATCCTAACACCAAACAAATATTATTACTCAGATCTTCCAGTTAATATTTTTAAAGTGAATCTCTTGCGAATTGAAAGTAGTATCGCTATTAAAACATATATGAATAACTCCAAATCGCATACACTTCATGAATTTCCGATTAATGTGCCTCCAGGCTATAAAATAGATGAGGTTCCAAGAAATCTAATCTATTTACCTGTGAACACCAGGGAGATAAGTTCACTAGCGCTGCGCGTAGTTGATCAACACGGTGATTTAATTAATTTTCGAGGAGAGGACTTACAATACGAATACATTTGAGGTCAACTAAATAATGCTAATATACAACACAAATACATTGCAAAATAAAGCAGTAACAACCACAAGAACATTAAAGCGACCACTTCAACAGAAAGCACAACAAATAACAATTTTCTAAAGTCCTTGAATTTTAAATTGAAGACAAAATGAGTTGAATAATAAATGTCTTAGATAAACCTTTCTCTGATGAGAATTTAATCAAAAAGGACTATCATACATATGTACCATACTTACAATCTTACAACAATAAAGATGAAATCAGAATTTCAATACGAAATCAAGATTTATACGTGCTACCCAGTGAGAGCTACATTTATGTAGAAGGATTTGTTGCTGATGATAATAACTCTAAATCGTCTTCATCTTCGGAGAACTTTATATTAAAAAACAACTTTGTGGCATATCTATTTGATGAAATTCGCTATGAGCTCAATGGAATTGAAATTGATCATACAAGATATTTAGGAGCCACGAGCACCTTGGTTTCTCTATCACCAACAGAAAGCAATGTGATGCAAAATGCTGGATGGAACAAAATTGACGATGTCACACTTGCAAATGGATTTTTCAATTTCTATGTACCTCTAAAAATGCTTCTAGGATTCGCTGAAGACTACAACAAAGTTATATTAAATGGAAAACATGAATTGATACTCTTGCGCAATAAGAACGACGAAGATCTTGTACGCTCGAGTGTTTCTACTGAAAAAGCTAAACTTACAATTTCATTCATCTCATAGAGAATACCTTATGTTCAATTATCTGACCTTAGCAAATTGAATATGATTAAAATTATTAACAATGGTGCTTCTATATCCATGGCATTTCACAGTTGGGATTGTCATATTAATCCCCAATTAAACACAGGAACTAACCAAATTTGGAATGTTAAACTGGCTGCAAATAGAGAACGCCCCCATTTTGTGTTGATCGCTTTTCAACAAGAAAATAAGTTTGCTCATTGTGATTTGACTAATTTAAAAGTATATTTAAATTCAGTCTCATACCCGTATGATGATCTAAACATAAAATTTAAAAATGAACGTTATGTAATTCTATATGATATGTATCTAAGATTGCAACAAAGCTACTATATGAAAGAATCTCAACCGCTTCTAACTGCATCAGAGTTTAAGACAAAAGCTCCTATTATTGTAGTAGATATCAGTCATCAGAATGAATCGCTCACTGATGCACCGATTGATATAAAAATTTAATTTGAAACAGCAACTAATATTGCAGCAAAGACATCAGCTTACTGCATTCTTATTCATGATCGTATAATAGAATATATACCCATCAAAGGACAAGTTCGAAAAGTCTTTTAAATTGAGTAATATGGAAAATAACATAATATTTATAGACGAACAAGGTTTCAAAACTAATTCCAACGATTTCATCGCAAAAGAAGTAGCGATTGTTTTCAACAATTATGAATTTATCAATTTCATTATAAAACCACCATTTGATTTTAAATGCTTATCAATAAAAAAGCAAAGAGAAGCAAAGTTGTTCACAAACAACTATAATCACCTAAGCTGGAGTTCTGGATCAGTCTCATTTCAAAGCGTTTGTCATTTTTTAAAAGACAATGCAAGATGTTCTAAAATATATGTAAAAGGTGAAGAAAAAAGACGAAAAAATGTTACACCGAAAAATTTCTAACGTTGAGGATATAGGCTGCATCAACTTTACACAAATGTAAATCAAGCATCCAAAATATTTATATTGTAATTATCATAAATTTGGTGTTTGCGCCTTAAGAAATGCTATTTTACTATCAAAAGAAATATATTGCTTTA
Source organism: Nowickia ferox (assembly GCA_936439885.1). Lineage (NCBI taxonomy): Eukaryota > Metazoa > Arthropoda > Insecta > Diptera > Tachinidae > Nowickia > Nowickia ferox. The sequence goes on along the minus strand of OW387023.1, from coordinate 66,025,154 downwards.
AATGAACTTTTTACTTTTTAAAATATTAATATATGTATTATTATAAAATTTAAAAAATTTTTAAACAATGAATGTATAGAAAAATAAAAGAATGTATGTATGTATGTATGTATTTCAAATATAAACTACATAAAGGAAATAGAAGGACGTGGGGAGGAGGAGAAGTTAACCTTTTTGCTTACTTGCAAATGTTTGCTTTTTGTTTCTCTGCTGATGAGTGTACTTAGTTGAATATCCTCTGCTTTAAAATAATCGTAGACAAAGAAAATGATTACGTTGCAAAATATAAATGTATTCAATAAAATATTCCACGCACAAGTTCCCACGATCGCACATTTATAAATTCATACATTCATTTATACATTCATACATGCATACATTCATTTATACATTCATACATGCATACATACATTTATACATTCATACATACATACATACATACATTCATACATACATACATACATACATACATATTTCTTAAACAAATAAACACAATATAAAATTATCTGTGACAATCAAGCTGGACCACCCACACACAAGCATTAGGTGTGTTCACTGACATGAGAACATTTTACATCATAAAATGTCGGTATGATAAATAATTTATCAGCGTAAGGAAATCGCACATACACATTCCCACGATTCATATGAGAATCGCCTAGTAGTCACCAAATCTATTTTCTCTGATATTACTGATATAGTATTACGATAACAAATTTCTACAGTCTGGCAACACCTGCAATTTTTCCTTTGGTATTAGGAAATAATAATCATGTTTTGCCGTCGGCATTTGAAAATAATATTCATGTTTTGCCGTAGGCAATAGGAAAAATAATCATGTTTTGCCGTCGGCATTTGAAAAAAATTATCATGTTTTGCCGTCGGCATTTGAAAATAATATTCATGTTGTACCGTAGACATTAGGAAAAATAATCATGTTTTGCCGTCGGCATTTGAAAAAAATAATCATACATTGCCGTCGGCATTAGGAAAAATTAAGTTTCACAACTCCCCCCATTGGTATTAGGAAAAATTATTTCTTGACTTTCCAGTCGGCATATATACTTATGAAATCTTAATCTTATGAAACCCCTTAATCCACCCCCACAAAAAATTACCCGTTTACAAATTAATGTCACCCCAAATAAAATCACCCGTTCACACAAAGTTAATGTAAACAAAAACTCCTTATGTAAACAAAAAACTCCTTATGTAAACAAAAAATCTGACGGACTTATTGAACCACCCTCGTAGGTATCAAATTTCACAAATTTCCAAGAATTTTAAAATTTGGGTAATTAAAATTTGAAAATTTCACAATTTTAATTGGGTTGGGACGCCCAATTCCCTACTACTTACATCTGCAAGCAATGCGTCGAGTTTTTTACCTTTGTACCGTTTTTCCATGGGCATTATGGTTTGATGAAACCATTCTCCTTGCTCATCGGATTCGTTAGGTTGTTTGATAAAATCGTCAAAATAAAAATGAAGAAAATGCAGCTTTCATGTCATCGATGTGCCGATTTTCTCAAAATAATAGAGAATTTCTTTCACTCATTCTCTTGCTTCCGGTTCCGTGTCTCGATCTCCTTCCAAGACTCTGGTGCATACACGTTGATAGTAAGTCCATGCCATTTAATGATTTTCATCAAGCGATGAATCAAAGTTGCTCTTGAATAGGTTTCTAAGGTCAAGGCAATTAAGTACGCCTGTTAAATGCAGACAAAAAATAAAGACAGAAAAGAAAACACATGATGAGGTAACCAAAAATTCGTTTTAAATTTACTACAATACCTTTTTTAATTTTATCAACGCTACACTTTGGGAAAACGCTTTTCAAATAGCCACATGCGTTTGGAAATTTACAACGGCCACTTCGATGAATTTTTTAACAATTCCTAATTTTATATGGAGCGGTGGCATCAAGATGTCTTGAGCACTGTCAATTAAAGGTGCATTCTTTATTCTATGTTGTTTCATTTGTTCCTCCATACTTTCTCTTGGTCTCCACGAATTACATTGGAATTGATTCAGAGAAGAGCGCGAATCCCAATTACTGTTGTGAGTATTTTCAAAAGGAAGCTGCGGTTATTTACTATTGGGTATTTTTCAAACGAAACTCTTTTGTTTTGTCTTTATTATATATATTTACAACCTGTAAGGTCCCTAGGGAATTGCAGGTGCTTATTATTTTCAAACTGTTTACTTAGAGTTTATAAAGGTAACTCACTTATTACTTTCTTAAAACTAGCTATTTATACTTAATAATCTACTACAAAATTTACGTATCATCATATTTAATTATATTTATGCAACTTAGCACTATTTATGTTTTAATGTTTACCTGACAATTTAAATTTTATTAATATTCTTAAGCTTCTGACCCAATTGGTTTTTGCAACGTCGGCATTGCACAATTTTTCGACGCAAAGAATTTAACAAGCAACCAAATTCATGAACTGCATACTGCTGCGTTAGCAAATTAATGTAATGCACGGGTACGAGAGTTGTTCAATAATGATTCACGACATCTCTCCCCCCTTGACGGAAGAAAATATCTAGGTCTAGAAGTTTTCCAAGTATACCAATCGGATCAGAAATGCCTGTGTCCTAAATATAAGCAATTTATTATATTTGTTAATAAATACATACATAAGTAAACAACAGCGACTGCCCCTTCTGACCAGGCTGGCATGATTTTGCTTATGTCCCTTTTGTATTGAAATTTGTGGCACCTTTTTGACTTTCTTCTTTATGCAGAGACGCCCTAGCTTAGGTCATGAGGGTATAGCTCAGTATCACCCCCTAACTATGCGTTCAATTGAGTAAAGAGGCATCAAGAAATCCACATCGCCACTATTTAAACCAATAAGTTGTTCTCAGTTCAGTCCAAAAATTATGATTTTGCGCAATAGATGATTAGTTTCAGCTGTAAACGGTCGGCCGTCGGTATAACCTATGTGAGCACCCATCTTGTACACTTTCATATAGGATTTTTGCTTGTTCATTATATAAAAACATGGCTAATACACATATCGGATGGTTCAACATTTAATGTTATAAGTTACTGAACTGAACAATAAACAAAGCGACTGAATGTCCGTTTTAATACCATTTGAAGTTATTCATTAAATTCGTTAGAACTACGGTTTATCTTTTCACTTTTGAGTCAATTCGTTGAGAGTTTCCCTTCTCACTATAGTTTTAATATATTCAGAGTTGTGAGCTGCCTGTAATAGCGTTGAATGTAAGCTTGCACCAATTTGCGATAAACCTTCATATCTTGTAAAAATTTTAGATAGCAGTACCAGAGAACAACATCAGAGATAAAGCTTTGATAGAAATATTGAATAGTTTGAATGAGTCGAAAAGCATCCAAAAATTTAAGCTTGTTTTATTTTAAACTAACAACTGCATTTTTAAATTTATACATGAATTATAAATTAACAGTAAAATTTTTAAAAATTATTAAGGCTTTATAAAGGGTTTATAAAAAATTTTTTCCATATTAACCCTTTATAAAGCTTTAATAATTTTTATAAATAAGGCATAACTTAGTAGTCTGATATTATCATAACCAAATTTTTTATGTACACACATACTTACATATATACTCGTATATGTAAATTATTTCTTATAATATGAATTTTTAAATAAAATACTCAATTTAATATAAACTTGCTTATTATTATATTTATTAAAAGTGAAATTTTGAATGTATTGAGTCATAGCATAAATTCATAATAATCAATGAATGTGTATATTGGGCAAGGAATAGGTTCCTTAAATTCAAGGACTTATTTCATTTAATTCAAACTATAAATACGTTAGGCCAAGGAATAAGTTCATTGCCTTCAATGAAGAGGTTTAATGAATTTACGTAAGGTTTCAACGTATGTTGAAACCATTCTTGTGTTATTTTATACATTGTGACCCGATTAAATAAATCAAATAATCACAAGGATAATTCAGTCATTAATTTGATAGAAAATAACGGAATACTCTAGATATTTTTAAGAAACAAAGTTCATATATTTTCTTTTATAATTAATTGCTTTAGTTCTTATTCTGGTTTATTAAATTAAATATTCAAGAGATTTATTATTCGACATATTGTCATAATTATATTATAATTATATTATAAGCAACAATGAAATGCATGTAGACATCGCTTAACCACCAGCAAATAAATTTCACTTATAATATAATTATGACAATATGTTAAATAATAAATCTCTTGAATGTTTCATTAAAATATTATTTTTCATTTTGCCTATAAATACTTTTATTGTTATCCAATGGATTTCTAGTTGTATAAACGTGTAGAAAAATAAAATAGATTCATATCGAATAAAAATTATTTGCTGGGTTTTGTATAAGTTACTAAGCCTACTATGCTTATTTTCCTTTTGTGATTTTCAAAAATATTAATATTTGTGAATTCTCAAATAGTTTATGAAAGTCTGTGCATAAGATAAGAGGTTTGTGACTGTTCAAAATGTGTGGTTAAAGTCTACTGACGATTTGTTAAAGCAACAATGAAATGCATATAGACATCGCTTAACCACCAGCAAATAAATTTCACTTATATTAAATTAAATTTTATGTAAGAATATAAGTTATATGTTTTCTAAATAATCGATTTACCTTTTCTCTTAAAACGATAAATAAAATGTCTTTTAGTTCGTTTTTAATTATTTTTCCAGAGAAATATTTCACAATCTTTAAAAAAAGTAAATTTAATAATTTAATTAATTGCACAGTAGTACGCTTTTTTGAATCGTTGGTGTATGAATATGAACTTTGCAGACTGTATAGGGAATAGTTACAAATACATGTATGAAAATGTATGAATATATATTATCATATATGTCCATATACCCTTATTTTATTTATCCGAACCATATACGGAATATCATATATGTTCCATACACCTTTTTTTTAGCTATGCGTCCATTAATAAATTCATATATAATAGTTTTTGCATATAAAATCCTGTACATTTCCATATATAAATTCATATATATTCGCATATATTTATATACATTCATATATTAATATTGAGTTCTTGTTGAAGGTTCAACACAGGCGTCTAAGCGGAGTCTTTTCTATTTAGATACTAAAGAAACAAAAAATCATACAAACAATATTCGTAATACATAATATTCGTAGTGCAAATAAACTTTAATAAATAAACAAAGCAAATAATGTTAATATTTTTTTACATAGGCAGAAACAACAATAACCAACAAAAAACTGTAAGCAAAGTGACATTGAGGAATACTCTACATGAGTACCTCAAAAACAAAAAATTGTGAAGTGAGTTCTAACCGCAGAAATGCCTATTTTACTGTGAGTTCTGAAGGTCTTAATGAAACCAATAAAAATAAAAAATCTGATGATAGTCCTTTTTTAACGGTGATGCCACTTTTTCGTCAGCGATCAACTTTGCTTTGTCCAATGCCAACTAGTGATTCGTTAACATTACAGTTGCCTCGTACTTCTTCATAAAAGTCAGCGATATCATCACATTCGGGCTCGTGTTCATCATATAACCAAGTTATCACTACAGATAACAGTAGCTCAAAACACAAAGTCCAAGTCAGAATGGACAGATATATAACAGTGGTAAAGCGTGGGAGAAGCCCAAATTCTTCTAAAATTTCATCTGCTCCAAAGATGTCTAGGAATAAAAGCTCATCCTCTACTAACTGTCAAAACCGTTTTAAAATTTTGCAAAATGACAACGACAAACCCGATGTATCCTCGAACAAAACTTCCAAACCCCTACCAATCTATTTGAGAGAAAAAAAATTAAAATTCAAATTCAAAAATTAATCTCGATCATTGGTGAGAATAATTTTCACATTGTTCCACTGAAAGAAGAAGCCATAAACACTTTAAAAATATGTTTTTGGAACGCAAACGGCATTCGCCATCACATAAATGAGCTTGAGCACTTCCTCACGGAAAAGAATATTAATATAATGCTGATCTCTGAGACTCATTTGACTTCGAGAAGCCTAATCAGAATTAATGGCTATACCCTATATGATTTAAAGGACCCTAAAGGAAGAGGATGCGGTGGATTGTCAAAGATGTCTAGGAATAAAAGCGCATCCCCTACTAACCGTCAAAACAGTTTTAAAATTTTGCAAAATGACAACGAGAAACCCGTTGTATCCTCGAACAAAACTTCCAAACCCCTACCAATCTATTTGAGAGAAAAAAAATTCAAATTCAAATTCAAAAATTAATCTCGATCATTGGTGAGAATAATTTTCACATTGTTCCACTGAAAGAAGAAGCCATAAACACGTTTAAAATATGTTTCTGGAACGCAAACGGCATTCGCCATCACATATATGAGCTTGAGCACTTCCTCACGGAAAAGAATATTAATATAATGCTGGTCTCTGAGACTCATTTGACTTCGAGGAGTCTAATCAGAATTAATGGCTATACCCTATATGATTTAAAGGACCCTAAAGGAAGAGGATGCTGTGGATTGTCAGTTCTAATAAAGTCAAGGCTCAAGCACTATATTCTTGATAACATTTGTGCAGAACATCTACAAGCAACTAATTTTTTTGTCGAAAATGTTTGTACAAGTTTCGTTATATCATCAATTTATTCCCCTCACAGATTCTCAATCACTGAGGATCAATATGAGGATTTTTACAAATCTCTTGGACCTTGTTTCGTAGCAGCTGGTGACTACAATGCAAAACATACTTTCTGGGGTTCGCGTCTTATTACGCCTAGAGGTCGGGCGTTGTTCAACACAGTTTCAAAAAAGAGCTTAGACGTCATTTCGAGTGAGGAGAGTGAGGATAGATTTTGGCGTAATGAAAAATATCTCTAGAGATTTAATTCATGTTGAAGCTTCCCTAGATCTCTCCTCCAATCACTCTCCCACTATCGTTACGGTCTATGTGAATATGATCAATCGTGTTAATTGGCTGGGATTCAAAAAATATTTTAGAAGTCATTGCACAGAAAACATTACGATAAGAACAAACGATCATATCGAATCTAACATTGTCAATCTTAACGAAAATATTAAGCAGGGTGCTGAACATGCCACTACCTCCCATCCGCAGACTGGGTTGAATAGACTTTATTCTACGGATTTTGGACGTCTCGTATGTGAAAAAAGAAGAGTTAGAAGAGAATGGCAACAGCACAGATCAGACCAAAATAAAATCAGATTTAAGGAGTCCACTAAACGACTCCAAGAGTTGCTTGCATATGAAAAAACTACATCTCTTAAACACTATCTGGAAAATCTCGCTGTCACTCCAGCATCTCATTACTCCTTGTGGCACGCTGCGAGAAAGCTTAAGATACCAGTTAAGTTTAAACAACCTCTGCGCACTTCTACCGGAGGTTGGGCAAAGAAATTATATTGAAAAAGGTAACTTGTTCGCAAAGCAATTAAAATCCGTATTTATCCCAAACACATGTACTGTTCCTGTTGATTTACCGAGTGTAGTTGCTCTACCCCCTGGATTCGAAAGTTTAAAATGCGTGATGTACAGAAAGTAATTACTGAGCTCACCTCGAATAAAGCTTCAGGTATTGATTGATTTAGTAACAATATGTTGCTGAATTTGCCTCGTTTTGCAATTAAAATCCTTCTGTTTATTTTTAATGCCATTTTACGACTAGAGTATTATCCACACCACTGAAAGCTTGCTTGTCAAAACGATGCCAAAGCCGGGCAAAGATCTTACCACGGCTTAATAATACAGGCCAATAAGTTAACTGTCAACAATGTCAAAGCTCTTTGAAAAGTTACTCATGATAAAATTGTCCCCAATTCTAACTGATAATGAGTGCTTACCGGACCATCAATTTGGGTTTAGAAGTCAGCATAGCACCATTGAACAAACTCATAGATTGATTCAATTTATACGAAAAACTTTTGAAGAAAAGAAGTATTGCTCTGCGCTGTTTATTGACGTTTCTCAGGCATTTGATAAAGTGTGGCATGAAGGCCTAATTTTAAAATTAAAAACTTACTTACCAATAAACATTCTAAATCTTTTGGAAAGTTATATTATTGCCCGGAAATTCACTGTTGTGGAAGGAGACTTTGTGAATATGCCTGAAACAATCTCATCAGGGGCCAGTATTGTATTTGATTTATACTTGTAACATGCCTTTGAGTAGTAATATTCACACATCTACATTTGCCGATGATACAGCCTGCATTAGTATGCACGGAAACCCTCACGAGGCTTCCCGACATCTTCAGCAACATATTACCCAGCCAGAACTATGGTTAAACAGGTGGAGAATAAAGGTAAACGAACAGAAGTGTGCTCAGGTAACATTTACCCATTACAATCAATAATCAAATTGTTCCTGAAAATTTACAAGTGAAATACCTTGGTATACACCTTGATCGAAGGCTTACATGGAAACACCACATTGACTCAAAGCTAACGCAAATGAAACTTAAGCTAACTCAGATACATTGGCTGATTGGTAGGAATTCAACCCTCAGTCTAGATTGTAAACTTTTGATATACAAGTCGCTTTTAAAACCTATATGGTGCTACGGAATTCAGCCAAGGGGAAACTGCTTCAGCTTAAAATATAGAAAAAATTCAACGAAGGCAAAACAAAATTTTACGGATAATAACATCGGCTCCATGGTACATAAGAAATTCAAATTTACATCGTGATTTGAATATGCCACAAGTAACTGAAGAAATTGCAAAATACGCAGGCAAATATCTTACAAAACTCGAGTCTCATCCTAATCCGCTTGCTCGTAATATCTTGAATTTTACTGGACACATGCGCTTAAAAAAGATGGATACAAGGGCTCCAATACTCAACACTGTAGAAGAAACTGCTTGAAAATACTTTTGTTATTGCTTATCACAACTTATGTATTATTAATAACTATCACTAAGTTTATGTCCGACACTGGTCGGGCCTAATTAATTATATTTAGATTTAAGATTTGAATAATTATTGTTAGTTCATATTTGAAGATACAATAAATAAATATATGTACTAAAAAAAAAAAAAAATCTCTTAAACACTATCTGGAAAATCTCGCTGTCATTCCAGCAGCTCATTACTCCTTGTGGCACGCTGCGAGAAAGCTTAAGATACCAGTTAAGTTTAAACAACCTCTGCGCACTTCTACCGGAGGTTTGGCAAGAAATTATGTTGAAAAAGGTAACTTGTTTGCAAAGCAATTAAAATCCGTAATGTACTGTTCCTGTTGATTTACCGAGTGTAGTTGCTCTACCCCCTGGATTCGAAAGTTTAAGATGCGTGATGTACAGAAAGTAATTACTGAGCTCACCTCGAATAAAGCTCTAGGTATTGATTGAATTAGTAACAATATGTTGCTGAATTTGCCTCGTTTTGCAATTAGAATCCTTCTGTTTATTTTTAATGCCATTTTACGACTATAGTATTATCCACACCACTGAAAGCTTGCTTGTCAAAACGATGCCAAAGCCGGGCAAAGATCTTACCACGGCTGAATCAGGCCTATAAGTCTACTATCAACAATGTCAAAACTTTTCGAAAAACTGCTCATGGCAAAATTGTCCCCAATAATTGGTAGTGAATTGAACAAACACATAGATTGGTTCAATTTATAAGAAGAAAATTTGAAGAAAAGAAGTATTGTTCTGCCCAGGTAATTGTTCCCCAATTCGTATCAACAATCAAGTTGTTCCTCAATATTCACATGTAAAATACCTTGGTATACACTTTGATCGACGGCTTACATGGAAACACCATATTGATTCAAAGCTAACACAAATGAAAATTTAATTAACTCAGGTACATTGGCTGATTGGTAGAAATTCAACACTTAGTCTAGATTGTAAACCTTTTTAATATACAAGTCGCTTTTGAAATCAATATGGTGCTGCGGAGTTCAGCTATGGTACACTGGTACAACTTCAAATGTAGAGAGAATCCAACGAAGCCAAAACAAGATTTTAAGCCTGTTAACATGGGCTCCATGTTACATTAAAAATTCAAATTTATATCGTGATTTAAATATGCCATTAGTTACTGAAGAAGTTGCAAGATATGCAGGCAAATACCTTCCAAAACTCGAGTCCCATCCTAATCCGCTTGCTTCCAGATGAAATAGCTGGAAAATATTTTTGTGCTTAATACGACATTTATGTATTATATATTACTATCACTAGGTTCATGCCTGACACTCGTTGGGTCTAATTATTATATCTAGATTTAAGATTTTAATACTTATTGTTGGTTAATTTTTTTGAAGATACAATAAATAAATATAAGCATTTAAATAAATAAAAAAAAAAAAAAAAAAAAAAACAAATAAGACTGTTATATTCGCTGTGCCGAATCTTATATACCCTTCGCCAAAGTACGAATATGGAGTATACAGATACAGACATAAGTACATATGTACATACATATTTGTTTTGTGAAAAATTTATAATTTTTTGTTCTAGTGCAATTTTTAGTAAGTATCCTCTAGGTATTTTTCGACTTAAGAACTTGATTCAAATATTTTATTTTCGATATAAGCAACTCAACTATGAATGTTTTATTCTATGCTCTATATTTAAGAAATATTTTACATACACCCTTATTCCGGTTGTCAACATCGACGTCACGACAATATAATACCAAAAAATTGGGACTTATTTACTCGCACTCGAGATGTTCAAAAACCTTGCTGCTATTTGATATTCCGGAAATAATGTTAGTATTTTAACTCCATACCATGTAAACTGACTTGTTTTATATTTCTCGTATTTAATAATCTTTTATGTTGCAAAAATGTTTATTGTCTCAATTTGAACATCCCATTGCAAATGGTATATATCGCGATTATGTAAATGGTTATTGCTTAAGAATTTTTTAGATTTTTTTTTAAGCAACAAGGCATAACCTTCGTTTATACTAAAATTAGATATCCATTTAAAAATTGAACATACATATATAAAAAATCTTGGGTATAGATCTTCCTAAAACATAAAATATCCTAAATAGCCGAGGAATAAGCAAATATGGAAGAGAGTAAAATCTACATCAGCTGTTTAATGTTTATATTTTATTCTGCAATAACACAAGAGTTCAGCAATAGAAATTTAATAAAAATTTTGTGATTTCTTTTGCCAATAAGATGTGTTTTAATATAAATATTTGTTTTTGCTTAAATAAAATTTAAATAACCAGTGTAACCATTCACGGACTTGCGGAAAAGCGTTGTTCTGAGAAAGTGGAGCGGAAACTGAGCCAGAAGCAGATGCAAATTGACTAACTTCCCAAGAAATGTACATATGTACAAAGGAAATTGTAAATTTTATAAAACATTTCTTATCGGTTTTGATAATATTAGAAGAAAACAAATCTTCCATTTACCTATTATGTGAATTTAAGGAAGGCGTACAAAATTTAGTGTTTTAGTATTTTTTCTGAAAGCAGAATTAGTTCATGTTTTTGAAATGCATGCGTGCTTGGATAAAAATGCATAAAACAGGAGGAAAACATAACATTCCGGTGCTCATTTAAACTTTTTGTTCTAAATAAATACTAATCCCATTGTTTTACAACATTTATTAATTTGATTTTTACATTTTTGCATTATCTCCCTTCAAAATGTTTGGGGAGAAAACTCTCAAATTCTCCCTCACATTTAGAATACCTACTTTTTTCCCGGCGAAATTTTAATTCATAATAGGAGGAATGGGAAAATGGAAAAAAACTCCCGGTGAGTTGTTATTCATAATTGAGCTGATATTGTCACATGAAGCCGAAAGCAGGATACACATACATATATACATATGTACATATTGCTACTTTGCTCAAAGAACGTCATAACTAAAAAAAACAAATTTGCCAAAAAACGCGTTTGAAGTTTTAAATTTACACATAACTTAATGGAAAAATAATATTTTATTTTACTTTCAAGAGTTGGGTATATAAGATATTTAATATTTATATGACATTTTTACAAAATATTATGAGCGATATGAGAATTAATTCCGCATCATTAACTAAAAAATTATTAAAAGTAAACTTTTAACTTTTTGTCAAAAACTGTGTGGAAAAATAAGAATAAAATGTTTAGTGTACTAACATATTTGGATCCAATTATCGAGATGCGGTCTCTGATTCGAGGTTCGCGGTCGAATCTTGATTGAATCAACATGGTTCGCCATACAAATTTTTGAGAGCAAACCATCTTGGTTCATTTTGAACCTTGCTGCGAACCATGAAGAAATTGTTATCATCGCTAGTTTTGATAACAAATTATCGCTAATTTATCTGAACTAGCCATCAAAACAAAATGAGTACACACATACACATACACACATTTCCAAACAAAAAACAAACCAAAAAATGGATGCGTGTATGATTTAAAAAAAATTAGAACACATTTTATTCATTATTTTTGCAATTACTACAGATGACAACTTTTGATACTCAAAACACGTAAAATTTGTTTGAAAAGGGGCTTAATTGAATAAATATACGTTTAACGCAAAATAAAGTAATTTTTTTCGAAAAGCGTGAAAAGCGGCTAGTTTTAAAATATTTCTGTTGTAAACCAAAACATCAAAAACATTTTTGTAAAGTAATTTCTTTTTAATAAATAACTATCATGAGATCAACATATACATAGCTTGAGATTTTACCTTTCATATTACATTTTAATGAGGTACATATTGTCGGGTGGTTATTGGTTTGCGGCACAGTATATTCAAAATACATTATGACTGCAACAAACCAATAACCAACCGACGATATAAATAGTGTACATACATATAAATATAATAGAAGTGTGGAGACTTCCCCTAATACACTTTAGTTGAATTATAAAATTTTTAACATAGTTTTTTTTAATATTCACCCGTATTGCGTATGTCGAGTCGAATTTTCGTCTCCTACAGTTTTGTCCTAGATTAAAGAAAACTTGTACACATTTCCTTTAATCTAGAACAAAATTCTCGTAGACGAATATTCGACTCAATATACATAATACCGGCGACTGTATTCTATTTTTATTATTAAAAAATTGTTGAATTGAGGAAAAAGAAAAAAAATTACTTTTCATTTTTAAATAGTATTGAATTGTTTATAATTTTGTGAAATTACAGAAGTATATATACATATGTATGTATCTATGTTTACATAAGTACATACATACATATAAAATTGGTAGTTATTAAATAAAATTTCGATTTCTCGCTCTTCAAAAAACATACATATGTACATTTTCTGTTTTTAGGCTATATTGAATATCTTTCACAGCACAAAACATTTGGAAGAAATAGAATATTATTCTATATTTTTCTTTTTTTTTAATTGGTAAAGCACCCTAGCAAAATAAAATGAGTAAAAAATCGATATTGCTAGATTAAATAAAGAAAAAATTCGCAGAGATTAAAATGTAGCCATATTAAACAAAAAGTAAAAACAGCTAAAAGATAATTGTAAAAATTGCTAGATTTGCACGTTTACTAGTTTGGGTTAAACCTAGCCTGAAAAGGGCTAAGTTTGCATCACTGCATCAAAAAAATTTGTCAAAACGAACAACGAATGTGTACTGGTTCAGAGAGCGAACCAAGTGGTTCATGTTGCCGTCTAAACATAATATTACATATGTAATAACTAATCCAGACGCGTTTTTTAATGAATTAGGGTTATAGGAATCCAAAGTAAATCACCAAAACTATAATCACATCTTTAAAATTTCTAATGTATGAAGTAGGAAGTTTTAAGAATGGTCTTGGCGAGTATTTATTATCAAACCTTTACACATTTTCCGTTTACATAACGTCGACATTTTAATGCCATGCGAAATAAATATTTATTTTAATTTGAAGCTTTATATGTCAAGAAACTTAATGTATTAGGCTAATTTCTTAAGCTTTGTATAGAAACCGTTATTCTGTCTCTCCTGTAAAATTTTCTGGAAGTGAGTTAGCAGGTTTACACTCCGATGATATTTATTTTACTCTACAGTAGTACATCTGCCCAACGTAGTGTTTCAAAGTTAGGCCCAATAAAAAATAAGTTAATAAATAGGCCGAAGGTAAATTTGTAAACCCATGCTTTCATGTTTGAATTTATTAGATCTTGATCTCGAAGATTGGACTCCCAGTGCAGATCTTGTTAAAAAAATATTGAAACATTTTCAAACAAGTGATATGTATACATACAAATATCGTCACCTTAAACGCAAACCCCCCTGTTTAAGAAAAAATAAAAAATGGGATTTTTTATAAATTGCCTGGTATTTGCGTAATATACGAGTATATGTGTGTACATATGTCTATATGTAGACATTTTGAAGTAAATTGGACATAATACATTTAAAATAAAAATTTTAGTGTAGTTATCTCGTTTTTTTAATGTCGTCCCTTTTTTGATAAATCTCCTATTTGGTGCTACTTATTCTTTAAAAATCCAGTTTTTTTTTGATACAGTAGTAGACACACTGATCTACTTCGCTATGCTGCAAACCAAACTTTAACAGCACTTCACTTCACTTCAGCGACTGGATTGCTTTAATACATCGAGCGATTTCTTTAAACTAGTGTTCGCCCAGTGGTTGAAATTCAACCATTATTGCAATAATTCAAAACCGCTCAGGTAAAATGTCATATTTTTCTTTATTTCTAATAAAATGTATTACCGTACTTACTCCGTTCTATAATAGTTGTCTCTATTAATATGAGCTTTCCAAATAAATAATAGAAACGGTTTTGATGTTCATTTAAGAAACATAAATTTATTGCCTATATTAACAACACTAAAATTTTTTGATTAATTAAAGAAAAACTAAAAGTAAAAAAAAATCATTTTATTCAAAATATTTAAAGTAGTTGTACGACTGGCATCTTTATCTAAGGAAAATTTCTTTATATACAATATCCTTCGTAAAAACTCTATTGTCATTGAGTATGTTTCCTTGACCATTTTCATTTGAAATATAAAATTTTAGACCGTCGAATGAACGAACTCTACTCGCAGCTACATATAATTGTCCATGAGCAAATACGGGTCGTCTCAAAAGGACACCTATCTTTTCAAATGTTTGCCCCTGTGACTTGTTGATGGTCATAGCAAATGCGGGTATAATTGGAAATTGTGTCCGCTGAAATTTAAATGGAAGAATTGTTCCAGAAAATGTTAAATTTATTCGTGGAATCAAAATTCTTTTATTACGAACTACTCCCGTTAATACTTTGCAATCTATGGTGTTGCTGTGCAAGCATTTTACTCTCATTCGAGTTTCATTTACTATGGCTTGGGCCGTGTTCAAATTACGAATCAGCATAACAATGGAATTTATTTTCAATTTCAATTTATGCGGTGGCATTCCGCTTATGTTCAATGAATTTAAAAATTCAGAAGGATATTCATTTGCGTCATTGACATCATTAGAAACTTTATCAAAACTGTAATAAACCTTCTCCTCTCCTGAAATACGATTAAGTATATCATTATTTATTGAAACGCAGTCTTCATTGGTAGGAGCTAAAATTACGGAATTAAGAATTTGATTTGATAGTATATTCTCACGAATATTACCATAGATATCAGTAATTAAATTATCAAAACAACCAATTATTTGTTGTGGCAGTTCAATAATGTCATCACCTAACTCTAGATAATTTCTTAGTTCACCATTACCAAGTTTATTAAGAAATTCGATAAATTCGACTTCTTCTGGTCTAGCTCTCATATTTTGTGTTAAGGTAACCTTGTGAAAAGAATTAAATTCGTTCCAACTAATGATGCAATTTTCAATTAAAGTAGATCGGGTCCCGTGTAGAACAACAGGTAAAATTTGTCTTAAATCGCCACTTAGTAGAACAGTTTTACCACCAAATGGTGTATTTTTTTTAGTTGAATCAGTTGTTAGATCCCTTAAAAATGTATCGATTACTTTGAATACATTTATTGGACATATTGATATTTCATCTATGATTATCAAATGTACTGAATTTATATAACGACCGTAAGAGCTATTTGGTGTAATATTAACAGTGGAAGTATCTAGTATTGGAATAGGCAATTTAAAAGCACTGTGCAATGTTCTACCACCAATTAAAAGTGTTGAGGCAATACTTCTTATTCTGCCGACGTTCTCTCTCATATTATACCAGAGTTAATATCATGTATAGACGCTATGTTATTTGCAAATAGTTTTCGTGAGTTATTAACTTACAATAAAAAAGTTATACGGCAACGCTTTCGAATTTTATTTGCAAATAAGAAGTGCGTATAAACGGGATATATGAGAAAGACCACATATGTACATACATATGTACGAATATGCTAGCCTAATAATATAAACATTCCATCATATTCCAACATTCCTGTATGTTCAGTAATTTAAAGCACAGAAAAATAATGAAAACAATGAACAAAAACAAAACGCACTCAAAATAAACCAAAAATAAAAAACTTACTTTGTGCTGCAGGTGAATTTAACTTTAATCAAAGTTATTAATAATTGAAAAAATATATTATTTTTAAGCATCTAAAGAAAAATAATACAGTACCATAATGTATTTAACTCTAATAAAACTCACTCGTTATTTAAATATCCAAATTTTATTAGTTTCAGCAATAATCGTTTAAGTACATACAAAGGTGGAAATAGAATACAATGAACAAATAAAATAAGTTTTTCCTTCTGAGTGTTTACGGAGTTGCCAAGCCAAATTTAAGTTAGTTAATTTTGAGTTTTTTGTTGTAATTTTTTAGCAAATTAAGAGAGAAAGAGAGATCATGGCTTTATGATTGGCTAATATTCTTAACTGTTGTTAACTATCTTAGACACAAAAATATAGAAGAAAAAATACATTCTGCACTGCTCCTATTGACAATCTATCAAACAAAACAAAAATCAAGCGAATACGTTGAGTTTAAGTCAGTTAAAATGGATCTTAACTTTTTTCACTTGCCTATTTATATATAGATAACACACACAACCGCTACCGTCGTCAAAGCCTTCCGGCTGCGACATATTAATTTGTGCTTCCAGGACGTCATTACGGAAAGTCAAAACTGCATCGAATAGATGTATCATTAGTTTGTGTTTCGCTGCCAAAGCAAATAAATAACGCAAATATGAGTAGCGCACTGCAGGTGTAAAGGTTTCATCCCCATTTGCATTTGCCTTTGTTTTGAAAACCCACTTACACATTAGTGGTTTTCTACCTCGTGGTAGTTCAGCCAAAGTCAGAGATCATTCCCTCTTCCTATAGCTCAGGTTTTACAGACGAAATGGCCTCTGCAAATGTTTCAGGGTTGTCTTGTGTTTGTCATAGGCATCATTTTGTGTCACACATACATAAATTGTATCTGCGTGAAAGTTTGCTAGCTATATGTTCTTAGCGACAAATATGCAGGTTTTCAGTATTACAATGTACGCTTTCATTGCCGCTTCTGCCAAATGCGTCTTCATACTCGCCATTTTCGAAACCAATCAGATATTCTTCAGTTGACAACTGTATATTTTCATCTTCCCCTGAATTGACAGCTTCCTGTTCGATATCAACTACGGGAAAGTTGCAGTTAATAGATATGTTTTCGGTGGTACCTACCTTATTATTTTTATCTTCTATGAAAACGACATCGCGGCTTATAATGATATATTTGGAAATTGGATCTTGTAACCTATACGCCTTACTTTCGTTGCAATAGTCCACTAAAATGTATTCCACTGACTTCGCATTTAATTTAATACGTTTTTGCTTAGGTAGATAGGTTTCCGGCTGGCTTTTCTACCTGACCATATTTCTTCTTGACTTTTTCGTTGCCACAAGACGGTACGAGGTTGATTAAATATGCTGAAGTTGTTCCTGCCTCTGCCCAATACACGTCAGGTAAGTTTGCATCTAATAAAATGAATATAATACGCTTTGAAATTTTGCGGTTGATGCATTCTGCTACACCATTCTGTTCAGGAATATATGGCGCCGTTTCTTGATGCTTTATGCCATAGTTTGCCAAATACTCTTCAAAGTTTTTTCCGGTATACTCTGTGCTGTTGTCAGTGCGTAAAATGTTGATGTGAAACTTTTTTAAAAAGAATAAACTCGTTCAAAATGTTTGACTTTTGTTTGATTGGGACCACAATTTCTTTTCGTGAGTAGTCATCGACAAAAGTCAAAAGAAATCGATTCCCAGAAAAAGATTTCGTATGTAGGGCCTGAATCATTAAATGAACCACTAGTATGTTTGCCTTTTATTAAGACTACACACTTTTCGCTTAAAGCACCTACACTACAACTTGTGTCATGAGATGAACTTATTACCTTTTTATACCCTTTACCAAAAATTTTTGTCATTCCGTGTGTAACTTCCACAATATTCATATCCAACCCTTTTAAATAGCGAAGACGAATAAGCGATGTCCGTCTGTCCGTCCGTCTGTCTGTCTGTACGTGAAATCGGTTTTCCAAAGCTCCCAGAAAAGCTAGTGACTTCGTTCTTAGACTGTTGTATCAGAAATAGTCCGAAATATATTGGTATTGAAAATCAGCAAAATCGGAATGACGGTTTCAGAGCTGGAAAGTTTGAACTTTAGTTTTCTATATAAAAGTATGTGACTTAAAATAATTTTTTTTTTGTTGAATAAACCTATTTGGAAACTTTAAACTTTTTTTGGTATAAAATGTAACTTACTAAACTCAATTTATTTTTCTTCTATAAGTTATTTACATTTTTGAAACAAATAAATTGGTATATAAAATCAGAGAAATTTAACCCGATGATTGCAGAGTTGGAAAACTTATACATATTTTTCGATATATAAAAGAAACTATGTCAAATTAATTTTTTCCTTTTTCTTTGTAAAATAAATATATTTCATGTCTTAGAAATAAATAGTTTGGTATAAAAATTAGAAATATATTTTCTATATTAGAAAAATAAACTTTGTATTAAAAATCGAGAAAATCCAAAATATGATTCCAAGGCTGGGAAACTTAAACTTTTTTTAGAAAAAAATAAATAAATCATTATTTAATTTATATTTTATGAAGATCTTTACTTAAGAGTTTTTTAATTAATCAATTTGGAAATAATAATGTTACAAAGCGTTGTGATATGTTGTTTATTATGCTCTCAGCACAATTATGTTTCAAATCGATGATCACACTTTAGCAGCTTTTAACGAGTTTTTAATAACTGCAAAATCATTAAAGGACATGTTTCACTTTATTTATCTGAAACTGAACAAAATCAAAACATATTTTGGGAATCAAATGTTTATCTAATATCGGAATTTAAGTGAAAGTCCAATGTTAGAAATGGAATGTTTGAATTGACACATTGAGTAATTTTGTTATACCATTTACCAAAAATGGTAAAGGGCAAAATCGTGCAGACGGTTTCAGAGCTGGAAAGCTTAAACTTAATTTTGCCATATAAAAGTAACTAGCTAGCTAAATAAACTTATTTTATGTTTCAGTACGAACAAAATTGGTATTAAAAATAAAAAATAAAAACAAATAAAGGAGATGTTTCCAGGGCTGGAAAACTTTAACTTGTTTGTTATATAAATATAACCTACTAAAACTTATTTTTCCTTTTTCTCTATAAATTAAACATATCCAACATTTTAAAAGAAATGCATAGGTATAAGCAATCAGAAAAATCTAACAGAATAATTTCAGGGTTGGAAAACTAACACCTTTTGTGCTATATATAAAACTAATTATGTCTTTTCTAATTAAATATATTCTATATTTTAGAAAGAAATACATTAGTCTTAAAAACGAGAAAAATCAAAATTATGGTTCCACGGTTGGAAATTTAAAAAAAAGTTTGTGTAAAAATATAACCTAAAATATTCTCTTTTCAGTTAAACATATTTTATGTTTTAGAAAGATCTATACTCAAGATATTTTATATATGTTAAATTTTTATATGGATATCTCATTTAAGTATAAACGAAGGTTATGCCATGTTACTTATTATGCTCTCAGCAGAGATATGTTTCATATCGATGGTCTTTCTGTAAATGGAGATAAAAATAAAATTTATCGCTAAACAACAGGCATAACTATGAAATAAATTAATTTATTAGTTCCATTTCCCTGAAACCATTCCATTCTGCTGAAAAAAAACTCTTTCGGAATAAACCGTTTACATAATCGCGATATAAACCATTTGCAATGGGATGTGCAAATTGAGACAATAAACATTTTTGCAACATCAAAGATTATTAAATACGAGAAAATATAAAAAAAGTTAGTTTACTTGGTATTTAGGTAAAATACTAAGATTATTTCAGGAATATCAAATATCATCTAGACAGCGGGTAAATAAGTCCAAATTTTTTTGTATTGTATTGACGTGACGTCGATGTTGACAACTGGAATAAGGGTGTATGTAAAATATTTCTTAAATACAGAGTGCAGAATAAAACATTTAACTATTGCTAATATCGAAAATAAAATATTTGAATCAAGTTCTTTAGTCGAAAAATACCTAGAGGATACTTACTAAGAATTGCACTAGAACAAAAATTTATAAATTTTTCACAAAAAAAAATGTGTATGTACATACGAGCATGTACTTACATATGCCTGTATCTGTATACTACATATTCGTACGTTGCAGATTGGCGTGAAATAAAAAACCTGGTAGAAAGGCAGCTAATTTTAATTTAGTGAACCGATTTCGATAAAACAAACTATTTTGGAAAGAAGAAGTGTTGAGAAAGTATATTTTAAAGCACCCTGTTGTAAACTCCAAATGTCGAAATTCTTTCGGAGCTTGTAACTTTTGTACATATAGACCGATCTTAATAAATTTTTCAGCATACCAGCCAACGTTAGAAAACTAAAATAAAATATGCTTAGAGCAAGTTACAGTTTCCAAGTTATTTGACTTAAAAATTTTAATTTTTGGCCATGACTTTTTTTAATCGTTAGTACATAACTGCTTTAATACTTGACAAAAAGCATTTGATTTTGTTGTTTTTAAAAGAAAACTTTATAACAATTCATGTGAAAAAAAATCATGTTGATATCTTACAAGTTGTAGCAAGGAATAACTTTCCAATTTGAATTTTTGCAAATTATGAGAAAATTTTTTATATTTCGTAAAAAAAATATTCTTAATATTTTTTAATATTTTAAAAAGTTCTTAAGTATTTGATAAAAACTTTGACTGTTTCTGAGAGAAAAGGTATTGAGAAAGACTGTGAAAAATTTTTACAGATATTTGATGGTGCACCCCACATCCAACATTGGTCAAAAATTAACATTTTGTTGCAGAAAATCTAATTTTTGGACATGGCAAAAAAATTTTACCGTATTTTTTGTAATTTTGTTGGTTTTTTATTATAAACAAACTTGTTTTAAGTGATTTGTAAGAAACTCTTTCCACATAAATGTAGGCAGGAGAGGAGATTTTCTAAAAATGTTAAAATATATTTATGATTTGATCAGGCTAAAGTTCGTATCGCTTTGTAAGCCAAATTACATGTGATAATTATTAATGAACAAATAACACTATAGTTATTTGTAAATATTCTGTCAAACACATAGTTGAACGGAACAACCGGCTGTTTTCTAAGGCCACTAAATCTTCCGCATCAGCGTTCTTTTGTGTTTGGTCCACTGTCAGTTGGTGTAGATTTCTGCTTTATATACGCAACTTTGTTGCAAATGGAATATGTGAATTGTTTTGATACATCGTATTACAATTTGCTGAAAGCTTTTTTGTAATGAAAGCTCATTTTTACCATCTCTAAATTTACAACAGTCTTGCCATTGTCGTTTGTTCTTTACTAATTATGCACATATTAGTTAATTTGTCTTGTCCAGTCGATTAGTCCCATCAGTGAGCTTTTCCCATATCAATTTGCAAAGCGATTTACTTTTAATTGTTATCTATATAATAGCTATAACTAAAACAATAACATTGAACGCATCACAACGTGAATGTATGGACATGTATTTTAAAAGCAACAGATACAAAATATGTAAAAATATACCCATAATTGCGGTGTGCGCGCACGTGCTTTGCTATTGTGGGTATATATACTGTGTTGTATTAAAGTAACTAATAAAAAAATAACAGCATCAAAAGGTTATAAAAAATGTGGATTTGTTTTAGTAGCAGAAAAAACACGTGAATTTTCACCTGAGGTGTTTTATTTATCTATACAATTTAAGACTGATATAATGGCAAACATATGCATATTATAAACAGTTGAACAGACAGTTTTGTGTTCTATTGGCATTACATAGAAAAAATTAAGAAACATTTGAAGTAAAGAAAAAATATCAACAATTTAGGCGAAAAGAAAATATGTAGAAAATTTAATTTTATAATCAAAATTTGGTTTTAAATTTCGAAAAGTATTTAAGGTATGAGATTGAATTTTTTTCAGTTATTAAAGTTAAGTGTTTTCAATTGAATTAACTTAAAATATTTCCTAATATGTAATTTTATAAAACCTTTTTTATTGGGAAAAATTGTGTTAGAATAATTTTAACATTTTTAGAAAATCTCATCTCCTCCCCACATTTATGTCTAGGATGCCAAGAGTTTGTTACAAATTACTAACAACAAGTTTATAAAAGACCAAAAAATTTACAAAATAGAGCGTGCAATTTTTTTTACCATATCCAAAAATAAAATTTTTTTGCAAAAAAAAAGTGCTAATTTTCGACCAATGCTGGATGTAGGGCGCATCAAATCAAATCTCTAAAATTTATTTCACAGTCTTTCTTTATACCTCTTCTCTCTGAAACCATCAAAGTTTTTGTCAAATACTCGATAACTTTTTAAAATATTACAAAAAAAAATAAGAATACTTTTTCACAAAATATACAAAATATTCTCATAATTTTCAAAAATCCAAATTGCAAAATTTATTCCTTGCTACATTTTTAAGATATCAAAATGATTTTTTTTTTCCATATGAATTGTTATAGAGTTGTCTTTTTAAAACAACAAAACCAAATGATTTTTGTCAAGTAATAAAGAAGTTGTACTAACGATTTAAAAAAGTCATGGCCAAAAATTAAAAGAAAACATTTCAAGTCAAATAACTTGGAAACTGTAAGAGATGGTGCTCTAAGCATGTTTTATTTTAGTGTTCTAACGTTGACTGGTATGCTGTAAAACTATTAACTTCGGTCGATATTTACAAAAGTTACAAGCTCCGAAAGAATTTCGACACCCGCAGTTTCCCACTTTGATGCTCTTTGGAGCGACCCTGTCTTACAGCAGGGTGCTTCAAAATATACCCTGAAATCTACAAACCACTTATCAACTCTGTTGTTTTCTGTTGCAAACAAAGTAGATGGCGAGAACAATGAAGCAGCATACGAACTTTTTTCTTCTTTATACTAATATTTTGCCGTAGTAGGTATAGCTTTTTGGGTACAATATTTTGCAATTTGCCTCTCTTTTTTACATGTATACCATTTTGGTCAACGGGTGATTTGTTTTATGCTTTAAACCAATGCCTTTTCTTCTGCCTTTGAACAATCGAATTAAGCGTCTTGTAGCAGTAAATTTTTCATCATATCAACGCTCAAGTTAGTTTTTGAATTTTCCACTGCCATAACGAGACGTGTGCACTCTTCTGGCAGTCCAGCAAGCATGAGTGATGCTCAACGACATCATTACCAATTCGCTTATATATTCCTGTACCCCGTTGAAACTGCCAACTTTAGTTGAACTAAGCGTTTGAGAAGCTCAATATTTCTGGTACCCCGTAGTCCCGTGTATTCAAATGCAATTAACAAGGCTTCCCATGCGGCTTTTGCAGTGACTGCCATCGCTATGTGGGCAAAATTTTACGGCTGTAACATTAACGTTAGCTTAGCCAGTGCAGATTATTTTTTTTGAACATCCTTGTCCGGGGGTTGCACTTAGTCCAGCCACTACAATTTGCCAACAGCCCTTAAGTTCCAAATAAGATTTTACATAGCGTTTCCAGACGTCAAAATTCTCACGTCTATGCAACTTGTCGCATTGGTATGACAAATTATTTGAGGCCATTGCTATTACACAAATTATTTTCGTATAAACTGATTTTAAACTTTTAAATTTATAAAATTCGCTTGAGATAATTTTAATTTTTATTTACGCGTCATACGGCCCATAACCTATTGAGTTGGTAAATAGAAGAAAACTTAGAAAAGTGTTTGTTTGCTTTAATAATAATAATTGATGTTAACTTATAGTATGTTCAGACGACGAGTTAAATCACCTGCTTCGCTCTCTGAATCATGTTTATGAATCTTGCTGTTCAAAAGGTTCATTCGTGCTTCGTGTGCAGCGTGACAATTTAGTGCTTTTTGCCCTAGATTTAGTGCTTTTCGCACTAGATTTAGTGCTTTTTAATTCATAACAGTGCGGGATTTTTTAACTTGGGGGGTTTTTTAAAAAAGACACTAAACTAGTGCTTTTTTACCTTTGATTTTAGTGCTTTTAGTGTATTTTACAAATCTACTAAATTTATAAAACACCAAATAAGAGTTTTCCACTTTTTAAAAACTATCTGATTTTACTCCTTTTAGACACGCAGAGTTTCCTTTGCAGAATGTTAATTCATTATTATTATTATTATTATTATTCTCTTCCACAGTGAGAAAAAAGAACATATTTCTAGAAATTAAAGAGGATACCATACACGCTATAAAATAACTTAGGGCCAGGCCCACGATGTCACCAACGTTCGACTCGTCGCACAGTTACATTGCAAACAACAACAAAATTTTAAAATTTGGTTTTGTTTTGAATGTAAGTGTGCGACGAGTCGAACGTTCGTGACATCGTGAGACTGGCCCTTAATTACAATAATCCTGATTTGGAAGCACTAACAACTGAGGGAATCAATGTCCTGCTTTCTTGATAATGAAAACTGCTTCTGAAAAGCACTAACGTAAGGCGGGCTCTCTAACAAACTGGATAAAAATAAAAATAAATGTAAACCAGTAACTTTTGCATCTAAGTACACAAAAACTCTACATGAAACAGCCCTTATTATATTTTTTTACTTTTAATTTTCAAAACTCTATTTTAAATTTAACTGAATTCATTCAAATACTAAAATACAACCCTACATACTTACATTAATAATATTTGAATTTAATAGAAATAATTTTTCATTGTTGCCAAATTTCATTCATTATGCTACACTTTTTTTTACTACTTACTTACTACTTATATTTACAACTGTGTTTTGAAAACACTATATAAGCATGAATTTAATGAATAAAATCACTTTGATTTCTGCCTTCAACTAATAAGTATCTCTGTTCAGCATTAAGTTACCGGACGAGTAGAAAGTTTCGTGAAGTTCATAAAGAAAAGTAGTTTAAATTTTAAACAGTGTATTTTAATTGTTCTTTAGATGAACAAAATTTATAATCTTAGAAACAAGATTATTTTATTGGCTTCAGAATCCACTACCAAAGAAGAAGACAACAACAGAGCTGACCCAGAAGAGACTACAACAGTAGAGGAAGAAAACGCTGCAATTTTACCAGAGGCTATAAAAATTAACAACAACACAGAAGAGATGCGACTTTCCGGAGGAGCAATTTAGGCAGATCTTGGCTGCAATGGGAGTAAATACTAGAGGTGGGTCTTTTACACACTGCACTGCCCGTTTTAAAGGACAAAGATATCCAGCTGCTGTCGAAGAATTTTTATCGGCAATATGTGTTTTCAAAGACATTGAAAAAATTTGCGATGTCGATGTATTACGGGGAATGCCGCTGCTTTTTGAGGATTATGCTGCATCTTGGTGGATTGGTGTAAAAGACTGCATATTAACTTTCAAGAAGGCTACAGACCTCATTCGAAAGACGTTCACGCCGCCTGTTCCTAACTGGCGCATATTTTCCACATTTTTTGAAACCAAACAGCAGACAACAGAGCCGACTGATAGTTTTTGTGCAAAAAGAGGCTTTTACTCTCGCAACTTAAAGATGCCTCAAGTGAGAATATCCAATTACATATGTTGTATGATCTTCTTAACATAAATATAAGAGACCGGGTACGGCCTGAGAATACCAAAACCTTCGAAGAATTGATTTCAGCCAGCCGTGAGGCTGAAATGTTTCTTTTCGAGACAAAATCAATCGCTTTTGCTGATGAAGGAAGAGAAGTCACCATCGCTAAACGTTGCAGTTTTTGCCGTATTAAAGGGCATTCCATAGAAACGTGTTTCAAGAAAAAAAAAACATGATGAACAACGAAGTCATCAACAAAAACCACAACAAAAGCAAGATGTTCTTGCTAATTAATCATCAAACTCAACAACCATTTGTAAATCAACCACAGAGTCAGGCCATCGTTAAGAAGCCAATGTTTTCTTGATGTGAATGCGGTGCACCTGGTGTATATAGGTCAAACTGTCCTACTTGTTGTAAAAACTCAGCAGTATCAACAAGTCCACAATATTTAGCATTCAACTCACTGTCATCAACTGTAATTGGACAATCATTATCGACAACCCATGTGACCTTCTTTGGCCTTAAAGGTGAAGCTATCTTTGATAGTGGAGCAAAAACTATCGTTGCCAGCCTGGAACTTACCAAAATACTCACCGCAAATAAATGTAATTTTCAGGAAGTACGTGCTGAAGTTACTCTTGCCGATCGTTCAGTATCAACAAACAAGGTTATGTCCACCTTCATGGTATCGTCGATTTATACCGTCCTTTGCTGATGTGTCTAAGTCGCTATCAGCCTTATCAAAAAAGAATGTCGTGTGGTCCTGGGGTAGTGAGCAACAAAAATCGTTTGATCAATTGAAGAATTTGTTAACAACAACTCCAGTATTAAAACAAGCAGCTGACGACGAACCTTACATCCTAAAAACAGACGCCAGTGGTTATGCTCTAGGAGCAGTTTTGCTCCAGGGGGAGGGCCCTTATGAACACCCTATTGAGTATGCCAGTAGACTGCTATCAAGCGCAGAGCGTAACTACTCCACAATTGAACGAGAAGCTCTTGCAATTCTTTGGGCTGTCAACAAATACCGTGGATATATTGAAGGAGCTCCAGTAAAACTAATCACTGATCACCAACCTTTGAAATGGTTGATGCAAATTAAAACTCCAACTGGACGCTTAGACCGCTGGGCATTGCAACTACAACCGTTTGACATTCAGATTCAGTATAAGCCAGGTAAGACAAATATCGTATCTGATGCTCTTTCTAGGCCTCCATGTAGAGACAATCATGATGTATCAAACCCTTGTGAAATTTGTGCGTTTTCAATCGAGATGCCCAGGGAAAATGCAAGCGAACTCAGAAAAAACCAACTAGATGATTCGGAACTAAAAACGATTATCGAAAACATTATAGAAAACAGGAATGAAGACCAAGCTTTCTGGTCAAAAAGAGCTTCCGTTATAAACGAAGGTGTCCTGTACTGCTACCATGATGAGGACTCCGACGATGCGCAGCTTGTGATACCTGCTAAAGAAAGATCAAACATTTTAAAATACTACCACAATGACGAAACTGTTGGCCACTATGGTATTGAGAGGACTATTAGAAAAATCACTTTACGATACTACTGGCCTGGAATCAGAAAAGACATTGAGAAGCACGTCAAAGAATGTATAGGATGCCAAAGATACAAATCTACAAACGTTAAGCCTGCTGGCCTTTACGAGACAGTATCAAGCAACCAAAGGTTTGAAATAATTGCTATTGATCTATTTGGACCACTACCCGTAACTTGTAATGGGTATCAATGGATTTTTATAATTGAGGATATTGCCAGCCCATGGGTCAAACTGTTTCCCTTGAAAACTGCTACAGCTGAAGCATGCGCCAAGACATTAATCAACGAAGTGTTCCTACGATACGGAGTACCTAGAAAAGTCATCAATGACAACGGTGCTCAATTCATTTCAGCTGTAATGCAAAATGTGATTTTCTGTTTTAGTATTGAGCACATACTAACTCCTGTTTACCATCCTGAGGCTAATCCAGTAGAGCGACAGAACCGAAACATGAAGACTCAACTTTCTATTTTAGTTGGGAACGACCACCAAATTAGGGATAGTAAACTACACAGCATTAGATTTGCGATGAACACAACATTATGCCAATCAACAAAGTACACACCTAACATTTGGACGAGAGTTTCGTACTTTGGATGAAGTTCAGCATGACATAAGATCCGTAATCCAGAGTGAAAATTTTCTCGTTATAATAACGCCATATTTACAAAATATGGCTAATGTTTTTAAAAACGTAAAAGAAAATGTTTACAAGCAACAGGATCATAACAAAAGAAACAGCAATAGCCGTAGACGAAGTCAATCTCCATTGGAAATTGGTTCAAAAGTACTAGTAACAACACACGTTTTAAGTAATAGCAACAAGGGCATTACTTCCAAATTCGTTCCAAAGCGACACGGTCCCTATACTATAATACAAAAAATTGGAACTACTTCTTACACAATTGCACATGAAGATGATTTAAGACTACCACTTGGTACTTATCATGCTTCTGCTCTAACACCATTGGTAACATCAAGAAATTGTCCTACTCAACCCCTTAGAAAAATGAGAAACAGAGGTCGACCTAGAAAATGAGTGTTGATGCTTCATCGAGACGTTTTCAGCATCAAAGGGGGAGACTGAAGCAGCCCTTATTATATTTTTATACTTTTAATTTTCAAAACTCTATATTAAATTTAACTGAATTCATTCAAATACTAAAATACAACCCTGCATACTTACATTAATAATATTTGAATTTAACGGAAATAATTTTGCTTTGTTGTCAAATTTCATTCATTATGCTACAATTTTTTTACTACTTACTTTACTACTTATGTTTACAACTGTGTTTTGAAGACACTATATAAGTGAATAAAATCACTTTGATTTCTGCCTTCAACTAATAAGTATCTCTGTTAAGCATTAAGTTACCGGACGAGTAGAAAGTTTTTTTGGAGTTCATAAAGAAAAGTAATTTAAATTTTAAACAGTGTGTTTTAATTGTTCTTTAGATGAACAAAATTTATAATCTTAGGAACAAGATTATTTTATACATTATTACTTCTGTGAAACGATTTATTAAGGCAAAAAATTAATGGCTTTTTGGAAGCTGAATGTATTGCTGGCTTACAAAAACTCTTCTGGGAAGCAATAACTTTTGCTTGGATGGTGAAGTTGAAGAAATAGAACGAAGTATCAGAAATTTAAGACTACATAAATGGAAAAATTAACTCAGATCTGATCAATTTTGAATTGAAGTTCATAATTATAGAAATTCAACCAATGATAATCCATTTCTAAAACTGTCAATATTTGTTCTAGGACTATTAACATTACCATGTTCAAATACTGAAAGGAAAGATTTATGTTCAGAAAGTAGTAACATACTGAACCATGTTCATGTAAAAATTAATTCAGAAGAAACGCCTAAAAAATCTAATGAACTTATTAAAACAGTTTTATGGCCAGAAGAAAAAGATGAAACGACATTTTCCATAACCGAGTATAATTATATATTAATATAAATGTGTACATATGTATTTATATATGCACATCAATACATAAATAGTTTTTACATATTTATACGCATATACATACACATAAATACATATACATAATTATATATAATTAAGTGTACTCTTCACTTGGCAATTTGCAACAAAGGAAAATTCTTTAGATTTGTATGCTAATTATACACATAAAGAATTTTATTTCGATTCGAGTTACAATGCACCCCCAGTAACAAATTGAGGGAATAGTTTAATTTAGGCAGTTATATAAAAGAGTACATATAAAATTTTAATTGAAATCTTTATCCTGTAAATAAAATTCAGTTGTTATATCTGTTCCTTTAGGCCTAACGTCTCTCGTTGATCTTTTGTTAAAATAATACACAATAATTGGAGTGTCTTGCCAAATGAACTTGAATTATTTTCCTACTCATATTATACTTATGTATAAGCAAAATCGAAACATAGCTCGATATACTCCTAATTGAAATTATTACAAAAACCTATGAAATGTAGTAAATTTAAAATTGTAGTTAACTTCAGATTCTAATTTTTACTCATAATTGGCCATGTAGGCTTTCTCTGTATTGAAAATAAATAAATAAATAAAAAATAAAAATATAGCTATATGCATACAAATATACTTATTGCATTTAGTGCTTTTTGCTCTGAAAAAGTTGGTATCACTGTTCGTGTGGAATTTTTTTATGTATATTCACACATACAGACGTATCATACGCACGTATATACGTACATACATATAAGCATACATTCTTACATATATTCAACTCATTCAAAATCTTGTTTTTGAAGGCATCCCTATATTTTCTTCTTATTTTTTCTTTTTATACTATTCATAACTAAATTAATTTCATTTATTTTAAACTCACATCTTTGTTTTTTTGGTTTGTTTTTATTTCTTCACAAACACACACATGAACATATTTTGTTTTGATAGCTAGTTCAGTTAAACTGGCGATAAAAGTTAGAGAAGATACCAATTTTACGGGCTTCGCAATTAGATTCATATTGAATCTACTTGACTCGCTCTCATAATTTTGTATGGCGAAGCAAGTATATTCGTTCATGATTGGAGTGTGAAGCATGAATAGAGAGCGAAGCAGGTACCGTGTGAACATAATATTACAGTTTACTTGTATAAATATGTTATTCAAGTATTCGCAATGCATTCACAATAGTTTTGCGCACTATACCTGAAAAAGAGCGTATATTCCTGTGCATAACGCTCAAAAAGGAGAAAAAAATTGTATTTAAAAAAAAATTGATATTGTCCCCCAAAAGTGAACAAAATATGTGCAGTACGTGTAATTGAATAAAAAAATATATTCAATATATCCAATTCAAATCAAAAATATGAGAAAGAAATTATTGATTCCTATGTACATGTTGTGCGATAAGTTAACTCACACTGAAATTATAATAATAAAAAATGTACGAAAACCAAATATATCCTGATGCTCGAGGTATATAGATCAGCTACGGTAAAACAAGAGCAAGTAATAATATAGTTATTTGACAAAAAATTAAAAAAAAAATTGTTTATTAAAATCTGTCTGGCAAATCAACTGAAATTACCAAGAGTTGATTCCTCAGCAATTCTGCAGAAACAAAATTTAAATATAATCCAAAAAAAAATTAATATTCTAAATATTACATGCCAATATATCAAGCCAATCCATATCGCTACTTGTTTTTTGTTAGAAATAATCGAGCAAGGACTTAAATGGATGGACTTGAGCATAAAATGTTTCTATTAAATCGGGTGTTAATTCTTGATAAAAGTTTTGTTATCAATTCGGACTTATAATTTTCCAAAAATCAAAGAAAAAATTTTTTTAACGGTTCTCAACTAAATGCAGTTTTGTCGTCTAAGAGTAGACCAAAGTTACACACGACCAAACTGTGTTTTAGTATTATGAACCACAACTATTTTTCAGTTGAAATTGTCATCGCGTTGCCAACTTGAAATATCAAGTTTGACAGAAAACAATTAATTTGTGTGAAATTAGAAAAACACAAAGTTTTAGAAAAAATATTGTTTTTAGTGATTTAGTTCAAAGGAATCATACCAAATGCATAAAGATATGTGTAGATTTGTTTTATAACGACAAAAACGAAGTCAAAAGTATAGATGTGCTACGTATCAAAAAAAAAATTCGTCATGATTCCAACCCTCTTGAACTACCCAATGCAAAATAAGGAATAATCAAAATAGGGAAGGAATTCCTTAAAAAATTATTTTGGAAAGTTTTTTTTAGTTATTTCCGGCAGAACAAAGAAGCGTTTTGTTATTTGTTAGATCACCTAAAACCATATTTAAAAAAATCTTTGTAAGTGCAAGGTATACCGCGAATACTGAAACTGTTAAGAAAATTTTGTTATTAAGCATAACAAATATTTCAAGTTTCGATTTTTCCATTTTTTCTGCTTTTTATGTCGCACCAACCTGTAACTAGAAAAACCCAACCACAGACCCATCTACTAAAAAGCAGTTGTGTATACTCAACGTTTTTATCAACCAAACTTATGCAGAGTTGTAAATTACAACACCAAAACACGACCGAAAAGTCAACTGTTAATTTAGTGGAGAATGACAATGCAAATTTATCAATTCCAACCAAACTATTTTAAAAATTGGAAACCGTGATGGGGGTATATATTTGTATTACTCCTGCTAATAGTAGTGTTTATGGATAAGAAAAACTGAAATTTTTACCTAAATAAAAGAAAAGTGAAATAAAACTACATGAATATAAAAATATAAAATAAGAAAAACAGAGAAAAAATAATTGATATATAAATAAATTAATAAACTTTATAAAAAAAACTAACTAACTAACATAAGAAAACCCTGAAAAACATAAACAAAAGTGAAAAAAAGTTAGTCACTAAAAATTTCAATAAAAAAAAAAACAAATTAAAATCATAAGTATATATTAGTGTCAAAACTACTACAAAGAAAAAAACAATTCAAGAAAGTTTTAAATAAAAAACAAACTAATATAAGAAAACTTTTTTACTAAGAACTATGTAAATTAAAATAATTAAAACTTTTAAATGATTAGTTGAACTATAGTGAATTTTAATCAGAAATAATTTCTTAGTCGGGCTTAAGTTCAGTACACTTTACTTCTCTTTCCTTTGATGTGATGATCGTAAAAGATAAGCAAGAATAGTTAAAACATACTTAGGTAGAGTAACACGACTTCGTGCTAACCTGAATATAAAAATGAAAAAAAACGAATTAACAGAAAATGAATAGTGATACTTACAAATGTGTTTACCAAAGGTAAATCAATAATTGTATACACAATATTTCTCATATTCCATTTCATTAAAAATTTGCGTTAAATAGCTGATGTTAATAACAATCTCTACCCCAGTAGATAGACTTGGGTGCTGATGAAGTGCGTTGCTGCACAGAAAAATATCGGTATTTCCCCCAGCTTATAGTCTAATTTAATTTTTCTTCTCTTCTTTAGAAACTCACATTAATTAATAAAAATATTTCATTCAATAAGAATTGAAATTACTGAACTTAAGCCCGACTAAGAAATTATTTCTGATTAATAATTAAAACTGTGAAAAAAGTACAGTACATACCACATACATATGTACATAGATAATATGTATGTATTACATATGTATATAAACCTAACCAAAAACATAAAAGTGCTGGAAAGTAGATTTGAGTTGAAACATGTACATATCCGGTGTAAAAGGCCTCTGTACTCCTTCTTTTGGATGTACAAGGCCTGCTCGCTCTATCCCATATTCATATATTTTTTACACAATTTGTCACTGCGAGGTATGCCTTCCGTTCTCGCTTTTTTCGCAGATATTCTAAAAGGCCTTCAAATTAATGGCTCTTTAAGGGCCTTCCAGAGAATGGCTGTTAAAAGGCATTCAAATAAAGGTCATATTGAAGGAGGTTTAATAAAGGTTTTCAACTGCTGGGGCAGTGTTGAAATACAAGTAAAATAGTTGTGAAAATATATTTTTTATATGACTATAAAATATTTTCCCAACTCTTTTACTTGTATTACAGTACTTGTAAGTTTTCAGAAACAGGTCCGAAACCAAACCAACTGTCTTGTTCAACGTACAAAACTAAACTAAAATGATTTACGCTTTCTTTCCTTAATCGCTCTGTATTTGGTATTTTTATATGAAATTTTGTTTCTTATAACGGCATCTGAATTCTTTTGCTTTGCCAAAAAAAAGCGAAACAAAATACTTTACTCCTTCTGTTCTCCTTTCTTATAGAAGGGTATGTGGAATATTTATCCCATCTTTTTTTGCTGAAGAGCCGAAGTCTGAGGCCTTATTCAGAAGTTACATAAGAATGTTAACAGAGTTAAAAATATGAATTCGTTTCCTTTTGTTTTCGCAAAATAACAAAACAAAAAATGTTACTCCTTCTCATCCCCCTTTTCATAGAAAGGAATGTGGAATGTGTACCTAATCTTTTATGCGGAAAACCCGAGGCCTTCTATAAGTCATTCTTTATTAATTACGGAAAATATGTATGAATGTATGTACCATGTATATTATTTTAAATAAAATAGCTTAAAGAAAAGTAGTAGGGAACTACCGGTCCTGCCGCAATTAAAATTTGTGAAATTTGATACCTATGAGGGTGGTTCAATAAGTCCGTCCGGTTTTTTGTTTACATAAGAAGTTTTTTGTTTACATAAGGAGTTTTTTTCAATAAGTCTGGTTTTTTATGACCGTGGGAATTTATATGTATGTATGTTTCTGGGGTGGATTAAGGGGTTTCATAAGATTAAGATTTCATAAGTATACATATTTTCATGATTTTTCCTAATACCAACTTGAAAATAATGAAAATTATTTTTCCTAATACCAACGGGGAAAGTTAAGAAATAATTTTTCCATTGTGAAACTTAATTTTTCCTAATGCCGACGGCAATGCATGATTATTTTTTTCAAATGCCTAGGGCAAACCATGATTATTTTTCCTAATGCCGACTGCAAAACATGATTACTATATTTCTTAATGCCGACGGGAAAATGATTTTTCCAAAGGGAACATTGCCAGTGTTGCCAGAATGTATAAATTTGTTATCGTAATACTATATCACTAATATCAGAGAAATAAGATTTGATGACTACTAGGCGATTCTCATATGAATCGTGGGAATGTGTTTGTGTGATTTCCTAACGCTATAAATTGTTTATAAATTATTTATTTAATTATTTTATTTATAAACAATTTATTTTATTATTATTTATTATTTATTTATTTATAAAATGTTCTCATGTATGTGAACACCCTAATGCTTGTGTGTGGGTGGTCCAACTTGATTGTCGCTGGTAATTGTATATTGTGTTTATTTGTTTAAGAAATATTTATTTCATAACATTGTGAAATTCTTGAATGTGTATGTATGTATGTACATACATATGTATGTATGTACATTTGTGCGATCGTGAGAACTTGTGCGTGGAATATTTTATTGAATACATTTATATTTTGCAACGTAATCATTTTCTTTGTCTACGATTATTTTAAAGCAGAGGATTTTCAACTAAGTACAGTCATCAGCAGAGAAACAAAATGTATAAATGTGCGATCGTGGGAACTTGTGCGTGGAATATTTTATTGAATACATTTATATTTTGCAACGTAATCATTTTCTTTGTCAACGATTATTTTAAAGCAGAGGATTTTCAACTAAGTACACTCATCAGCAGAGAAACAAAAAGCAAATATTTGCAAGTAAGCAAAAAAGTTAACTTCTCCTCCTCCCCACCTCCTTCTATTCCCTTTATGTAGTTTGTATTTGAAATAAGAAAACACTTGTACATTCTTTTATTTTTTATACATTTATTGTTTAAAATTTTTTTAAATTTTATAATAATACATACATTAATATTTTAAAAAGTAAAAATATCATTTAAAGCAAGACATGTCTTTTGTTAGTAAAATAGCATTTTTTAATGCGCATACACCAAATTTATGATAATTAAAATAAAAATATTCTGGATACTTGATTTCCATTTGTTTAAAGTTGATGCAGCCTATATCCTCAACGTTAGAAATTTTTCGATGTAAAATTTTTTCCAACCATAGTCTTTTTTCTTCACCTTTTACGTAAATTTTAGAACATCTTGCGTTGGCTTTTAAAAAATTGCAAACGCTATGAAATGAAACTGATCCAGCACTCCAGCTTAGGTGATGATAGTTTTTTGTTAGCCAATTTGCTTCTATTTGCTTTTTTATTGATAAGCATTTAAAATCAAATGGTGGTTTTCTAATAAAATTGTTATATTCATAATTGTTGAAAACAATCGCTACTTCTTTTGCGATGAAATCGTTTGAATTAATTTTGAAACCCTGTACGTCTATAAAAATTATGTTATTTTCCATATTATTCAATTTATAACAATTTTCGAACTTGTCCTTTGATGGGTATATATTCTATTATACGATCATGAATAAGAATACAGTAACCTGATGTCTTTGCTGCAATATTAGTTGCTGTTTCAAATTCTATTTTTATATCAATCGGACAATTATTCAGTGATTCATTCTGATGACTACTCGCATCTTTTTATTAAAGAACTAGGTGATATTTCAATGCCACTGAAAGTACTCCCTCTCAATAAGGAGCTTTATATATCCCTCTCCCAATGTTCAGAAATGAGTGATGGTCATAAGCTTGAAATAAGATTTCTTGATACAATACGCTTTATGGCTGAGTGTTTGGAATCATTGGCTTGCAATTTATCAGATAATGATTTCAGCACTATAAGATCCTTATTTCAGTCAGAAAAAGAGTTTCAGCTCATTAAGAAAAAAGGTATTTTCCCCTATGGGTACCTAAATTCATTCCAAAAATTAGATGAATGTCAGCTGTTTTCACGCAGTGATTTCTTTAATAAGTTGAACAATAAAGAGTGTTCTTTAGAGGAATACTCACATGCTGTAGAGGTATGGAATACTTTTGGTTGCAAAACTATGAAAGATTACATGGAACTTTACTTGAAAACAGATGTCCTCTTACTGACAAATATTTTCGAGAACTTTAGAAAAGTTTGCAAAGGTATTTATGAGCTGGATCCATGTCAATATTATACAGCACCTGGACTTTCCTGGGATGCAATGCTTAAATACACAAAAATTGAATTAGAATTATTGACAGACATAGACATGTACAATTTTATAAAAAAAGGTATACGTGGGGGAATCGTACAGTGTAGCCAAATATATTCGAAAGCGAATAACAAATACTTGGAAGATTTCGATAAAGAGAAGCCCTCAGAATTTCTCGTCTATTTAGGCGGTAAAAATTTTTATGGTTTTGCGATGTCGAAATATCTTCCTCATGGTGGGTTCAGATGGTTAGCGCAAGACGAGCTGAATCTGGATCCAAAAAGCATAGCTGATAATGGAACAGACGGTTATGTATATAAGGTCACTTTGGATTATCCCTCTCATTTACACGACTTGCATAATGATCTTCCTTTTTGCTCTATGCAAGCGAAGTATAACAAGTTGATAACCGATTTCTCTAAAAATTAATCATACGTGATACACTTTAGAGTTCTGAAACAGTGCTTAGAATATAGCTTAGTTTTAAAGAAAACTCATCGTATTCTAGCATTTAAACAATCTCCATGGTTAAAAGGCTATATTGACCTAAATACCAGACATAGGGCCACTGCTAAAAATGCTTTTGAAAAAAACTTTTTCAAACTACTTAATAATGCAGTGTATGATAAAACAATGGAAAATGTGGATAAGAGGAGCGATGTTAAAATTGTTAATAGTTGGGAGAGAACGAATTGTAATCAATTGGGTGCCCAAGATTGGATATCAAAACCAAATTTTCATAGTTTATATATATTTTCTGAAGATCTGTTAGCTATCGAAATCAATAGAGTCAAAACCTGATACAATAAACCAATTTACTTAGGATTTTGTGTACTGGAGCTTTCCAAATGGAAAATGTATAATTTTATATATTGAATAAAGACGGACGACTTTTACGCTGACATAAAAAATTACACACAAGAACAATTTGATACATCGGACTATCCTACAGACAATATTTATAATTTTCCACTGGTAAATAAAAAAGTAATTGGTATGATGAAGGATGAGAATTGCGGTAAGATTATGACAGAGTTTGTAGGGCTGCGATCAAAAATGGACTCATTTAGTGAACAGAACCAAAATGACACTAAAAAATCGAAGGGGGTAAAGAGAGCCATATTAGATAAATATAGTTTAGCTACTTGGAAAAATTGCTTATTCAATAAGACTAATGTATATGATAACATGTTATCATTTAAATCTAAGCTGCATCAAATATATACTAGTGAATTAAGTAAGGTAGTCTTAAGTTATGGAGACGATAAGAGAAAAATTAGATCAAATAACATTAACACATATGCATGGTATAATTTTCGTATTAAGGAAACTAACCCTGAATACGAACTTGACATGTTGCTAAAAGAGATTGCTAGAACGCAAGAAAATGGTTAAAATTAAGTAATTTTTAGTTAATTAGTTAATTTTTAAATTGTACATAAAATCTTAGTTATTAAGAAAAATTATTGTAAATAAAATCCTATTTATTTATTAAGAAAAACTATTGTACATATGTAAATGAATTTTTAAGAAAAAATTTGAAATAAAATATTGAAAAAAGAATGAAAATGTGAATGGTGTTTATTTCTTTATTGGCTTTACTTCGTTGGATCAAAAAAATTTTTATTTTTGCTTATTTGCAAATTCTTGCTTTCATATCGCTTAAACATGCACAGTCTTGTTTTCTTTGAGAGGTTCTGCACAAGAAAAATTGAATTTCATAATATTATGAAATTCCATTAAATTTTATTAGATATTTTCGTAAAGACCAAAAATTTAGATAATCGGATAAGTCCTTATATTTTTCACTACATACAAGTTTCTGTTATTTTCTATTCGAACAGATGATTCCTAATTTTCCTTTAGAAAAAATAATACAAAACAAGGAATATTTTAATAATACAATTTTATTTTATTTATAATAATGGTATCCAATTATTAGATGTTCAAATATACTTTTCCGTAAAAAATATATTGTACATCTACAAGTATCAGGTCCTTCCTCACAGTTCGGATCGTACCATGGGCAGTATCCAAAATGTCCTTCTGTGTTGTCTTCATCTTCTATTATGCCATATTCTTCGTTCTCATCCATCATATTTTGGAATAATTGTATCATCTCCCAATGATCAAAAAGCCTGAAGTTTTCAAAATCTCTTATAAATTGGTTTAGAGTACGTCTAATTTGGCTCATTTTATTTGCTGATAAATGAATGATGATTAATGTTGGAAGGATTTTTAAGACTAATTTGTTCTTCAAATTTTTCAAATATCTATACTATCATCTCTATTCCATATTTCTTTTTAGCACTCTATCTCTCTCTAACCCTTTTTTCTCTATAACTATCTCTTTCTCTCTATCACTATCCCCCAATTATTCACTATTTCACCATAATTATTTTCGATTAGCCTTCTTGAAGTCATCATCGCTACTTTTAAGATCATTTCCAGTTAAACATTCAAAGTGAGAAGAACTAAATAAAAAAATGGACTCCACAACAAATCTATTTTCAAAATTTAATTCTCTAAACAAAAAAACCTTAATCCATGTAAAAGAGCTTGACACGTCCATGAAATATACTATTCGAAATGTGATACGTGTAACAACAAAATATGTACCAACACTAAAAGTTGAAATGGATAAATAAAGATCTCTCGAGCGGATCATATTGCCTAAGTAGAGAAGGTGAAGAAAACCTAATTGTTGAGAATGAGCTGAGTGAATTTCTAGTTCAAAATTCCCAATATCCTGTCTGGCAATAAATTATATTAATTACGTTTTTTTAAATTATGAATAAAAAGTCATTAAAGAGTTTTGTAAAATATAAATGTTTGTGTTTTTATTTAATATTTTCAGTTATTTCATAAAGAAATTTAAGACATAAATGTCCACAGGTAAATGTATTAAAATTCTGATGTTGATTATAGTTGTATTTTATATTTGTACCAAGATATTTGACTACTTCTGAAGGAGGTTGTAAGTTTCCAAAGCTATCGAAATATTCGATTTCATTGATGTTTGTATAATTTGCTACCCAATGTGTACCAGGTCCTGTTGATACATCTAAATTGATTATTCCACATTAAATTTTCTTTGTTCGTTTTGGTAGAGTATTCAACATGAAAACACCTCTAAAATATGAAATATTTATAGAGAAACGGTTTAGGTCCACATCAGAAAGTGGTCTGTTGGGCAGCATCTCTAAGAGTTTTTTGAGTCCTCTTTATGAACTAAACCTTTTTATATGGTTTTAAGTAAAGTCCTTTTCCAACTGCTATAGATTCCATCGCTCTAGTATGTCTAGTTGCTTCATCAAGTTGACTTTTAGCATTCTTTGTTGCATTTACAGCTTTAGCTATAGCAGCACCTAAAGTTGTTAGACTATCAATTGCACCCAGAGCAGTTAAAATCGGTATTGGAGGTAAAAAACCACCAATTTTTGGAACACGTATTATACGTGGTACTATAATTTGAGACTTTCTTCCTTTTAATGACTTGTTAATAGTTTTTCGTGCAATTTTAATAGCTGAGTTAACATCTAATGGTTTTTCTTTTTTTAGTATTTTTGTTGCAGCTCTAATTGATGTTCTAAATAGTGTTTTAACATTAAGTTTGTTCTTTTTAACATTTTTCTTTTTCTCCACACCCATACCAAATTTTGTTTTGGCTTTCATTGCGTTAGTAACCATATATGCAAATGATTTTTCAGCAAGACTACTATCTTTTGATAAAACTCGATCCCAAGCGGAGTTTTCAAGTATTTTATCAGCTTTATGTCTGGTAGTTAAATCCTTATTTTTGGAATATGCAATATCGTGATTTTTACACGCAGAGTCCAATAAATTAATTCCTTTATCACCTCGATTTAAACGTTTTTGTAGTTTTGTTCCAGGTCCACAGTACTGATATCTAGGTAGAGAGTTTATTATTTTGTCTACTAGACCTCCTCCAACGACGGTGTTTTTATGATTAAAAGTGTTCTGATATCGTATAACCATATTATCTAATTTTTCCTATATAAGAGGTAATATATATGAAATGCATTTAGTTACAAAAATGCAGTTAGTAAAACAACATAAAAATATTTTAGTTCGTAATATTGATGATTCAGCGAACATCAGTTCAAAAATAAAGCATACTCCTCTCTTACCAAATTCTATTCGTGCTCTAATAGTAGGACCATCAAATTGTGGAAAGACTAATGTTATGATTGGCTTGCTAGAAAGTCCTAATGGACGCAAGTTTGAAAACATCTATTTATACTCAAAATCTCTCTATCAACCTAAATATGAATACGTAAAGAAACTAATTTCACCAATTAAAGGTATGGGGTATTATACATTCACCGATAATGAATCAGTTATTCCACCTGACGAAGCTAAAACTAATTCAATTATGATATTTGATGATGTTGCATGTGAAAAGCAGAATAATATACGTACATATTTTTGTATGGGGCGACATAGGGATGTTGATTCATTCTACCTGTGTCAAACTTATACCAGAATTCCCAAGCATTTAATAAAAGACAATGCAAATGTTATTATAATGTTTAAGCAACATGAGACACATATGAAGTATGTTTATAAGGATCATGTTGCCAGCGATATGAGCTATGAAAAGTTTAAAGAAATTTGTCGAGAATGTTGGAAGGATAAATATGGATTTTTGATGATAAGCAACGATAACGAATTAAACGATGGTCGCTACAGAAACCAATTTGACTATTTCATAACTATATAAGCAACTACTCATAAAAAATTACCTTTAGTTATTAATCTAACTTCAAACTTGATACATCTATTTGCTATAACCTCATCTGATACTTGATAAGGTGATCTGAAACCCAGACCAGGTCCTTATAAGCTCATCTGAAAACCAGACCAGGTCCTGATTAGCTGATCTAAAAACCAGACCAGGTCCTAATAAGCTGATCTGAAAACCAGACCAGGTCCTAATAAGCTGATCTGAAAACCAGACCAGGTCCTAATAAGCTGATCTGAAAACCAGATAAGGTCCTGATAAGCTGATCTGAAAACCATACTTGGTCCTCATAAGCTGATCTGAAAACCAGACCAGGTCCTGATAAGCTGATCTGAAAATAAGACCAGGTCCAGATAAGCTGATCTGAAAACCAGACCAGGTCCTGATAAGCTGATCTGAAAACCAGAATAGGTCCTGATAAGCTGATCTGAAAACTAGACCAGGTCCTGATAAGCTGATATGAAAACCAGACCAGGTTCTGATAAGCTAATACCTGATCTAATAGCTGATACCTGTTACTTACTATTATTAAACATGGATGAGAAAATTTTAAAACAGTTTTTTTTCACAAGAAATGTCTTGAAGAAAAAACTTCGTAGTATAAAAACTGGTGAAATAGATACACGTGAACAACTAAGAGATACATTTAAACCTATAACAGAACCACTCAAAGAATTCATAAATAGTTCTAGAAATATTAAAAGAATTCCCATAAAAGAAGAAAGTAAAATGAAGACAGAAGTTGAAAATAATACAAGTTTTAAACCTGAAAAAACATCAGTCAAGATAGAGACAAGTACACCAAAGAAACTAGCAGAAGGAACAATATTCGATAATACCATCTTATTTAATGATGCTTATACTGTGAATGATGATGACGATGATGAAGATGATTTTTACTCATAGAGTTCCAATACAGAAGATACTTATACTGACTTATCAGTCTTGGAAGGAAGAAATGAATTAGATACAAACTATGGTCCACATAAAGATTTCAATAATGAATGGAAATTTGGTGATAGTAACCTCAAACTTAATGAAGATAAAATACAAGTTGGTGGTCAAATATGGGCTCTAACACCAGGACTATTTTCTCTAATGTTTCATAAAATACCAAAACATTATGATAAATTTGAACTCGAAATCTATAAAAAGATTTTAATTACTACTAATGCATATAGAAGGGAGTATAAACCTGATGGTCAAATTAAGGGTACTAGAGGATATAAATACAAACATATTATTAAGAAATTTATTGACGAGAAAAACCAGAAGAATTTAAACGAATTAACAGCATCTAAGCCAAAAGGTAGTTATTTAGGTGATAGAATGATGGAATTTAACGCCCATAAGCCAAACTATATATACTGGGACGATCCAAATGAGTTAGTAGATCGTCTTCGACTACTGATTGTATCAATTATTGAAGAACTACGTGAAGCAAATATAATACATTAACTTTAATAAAGTATATAAAGCATGTCTGTTGATAAATTTGGATATTATTTAAACGATACTAGCAGCATAATTTCTTTGAAAAATGCACCTAAACTGCTGGGGTTCTTTAGGGATACGAACAACAACATTGATGTCCAAAACAAAAGAATCAAAAATGTTTCAAAACAGAAACAATAAATTGTTTCTGCAAACTCAAATCGAAAAATTAGAAGAGAAATTATTAACATACTTTAAGGAAGATAATACTATAATTCGAGAAGATATTCAAGTGCAAATTGAAGAGCTACAACGCGAAATAAAATTAGATATAGAAGAAAATTATAAAATTCAAAAAGATATCCTACAAATTAAAACATCCTTTGAAGAACAAATTGAACAGCTTAATGAGAAAATTTATAGATTGGAAAATTACGCGTTTGTATCAATAGCTGAAAGTGCGCCAAGTAGATCACAACACTCTCCAAAAAATTTGTAAAACAACTTAATGTCTTCAAAAAGAAATTTAGTAAACGAACTGCATAAGCAAGCTCGAAAAGTTTTTATGCATCGTAGAGTTGTAATGAAAGGAA
The DNA here is from genome assembly GCA_936439885.1 of Nowickia ferox. Taxonomy (NCBI): domain Eukaryota; kingdom Metazoa; phylum Arthropoda; class Insecta; order Diptera; family Tachinidae; genus Nowickia; species Nowickia ferox. The sequence continues at coordinate 65,981,721 of OW387023.1, read as the reverse complement.
TAGATTATCTTTGGCAAGCTGATTTAGTTGAAATGGGGATCTATTCTAGAGAAAACAGAAATTATCGATTTTTGTTAACTGTAGTTGACACATTTTCAAAATTTGCATGGGCAGTACCACTAAAAACTAAAACTGCACTCGAAACAACCAAGGCGATGAAAAATATTTTTGAATTAGGACGAGTGCCAAAAAACTTACAAACAGATGATGGTAAAGAATTTTTCAATAAACACTTTGGAAAATTATTGGATAAATACAACATTAATCAATACTCACCACATAGCAGTATGAAAGCATCAATAGTAGAACGATTTAACAGAACATTGAAAGGAATGATGTGGAAAGAATTTAGCTTTAATGGTTCATATAAGTGGATTGATATATACAAAGATTTAATTAATGCATACAATAGAAAAGTTCATCGCACCATTAAAATGTCTCCGATTAAAGTCAACTCAACAAATGAGCAAAAGCTACTAAATACAGTATACAGTCATTTGAAAATCTATAAAATGTCGAAATTTAATGTTGGAGATCATGTACGCATAAGCAAATATAAGCATACATTTGAAAAAGGTTATACTCCAAATTGGACCACAAAAATTTTCACAATTACAAGAGTTCAAAATACAAATCCTACAACATTCATATTAGAATAGTATCTTGGTAATCCTATTAAAGGTGGATTCTATACTGAAGAACTTTCGAAAACTAGATATCCAAATACAAGTTAATAATTAACATATTTTGTTTAAATAAAAGATCAATAGCTGACACATTTCCCTTTAATTGCAATTAATAATTATTTTACTTACTTTAATAAAGTTCAATCTCCTCTGTCGCAATTCAATTGCTGACACATTTCCATTTAATTGTAATTGATAATTATTTTACTTACTTTAATAAAGTTCAATCTCCTCTGTCGCAATTCAATTGCTGACACATTTACATTTAAATTTTAATTCACGAATTTTTTTGTTACAACATTTATTTAAAGTGCTGACGACCTATTTGCACTGAATGCAATTGGAACAGCTCACGTTGCATTTCAAGGTAATGATTGCTGTTCGACAATTCTTAAGTTTATATAAAGTTTAATATTAAGTAAAAATAATAATAATAGTATTAGTCAATAATAAGAAGTCCGAATAAGAAGACATAGTCTTCCGGCAAATTAAATAATTAGAAATAATAAAAGGATAAAGAAGACATAGTCTTCTCCTCTAAATAAATATAAAATTTTTTAAAAAAATTTAAATAATAAAGAATTTTATTTACTGGCGCCCGAGCAGCATCCGGTACAAAAATAGTGTACTAAAAGAACCCTAAAATAAAAAATAATATTAATTAAGCCTGTAAGTGTCCGTCCGCAGGCGACCGTCTGTATAAAGTGTCATAAGTGAATCCTTAGTAGAAGTACGAAAAGGACAAAATTCGCGTGATCGGGACGGTATAGTTTAATAAGTTTACAATTTAAAATAAGAAAATAGACACAACAAATAAAAAGAACAGTGAACAAATAAAGAGAACAGTGAACAAATTAAAAATTATATTATAAAAAGAAAAACTATATTAATCAAAAGACTTTAGAAAAGACCTAAAAACATAATATTCAACAACAGCCTTGTCCTTGCCATTGAAAGCTGCACCGTAGAAGACAACCATTCAAATATCTGGCCGACATCGATAACTGCAACAAGATCAACAGAATAACATCAGTCAGTCAACACAATGTGTCCAATTCATCTTATACTGTAAGTCATTATATTTCAGAATATTTTTAAGTTATTTCATAAGTGACAAAGACCACCCTTATAAAAAAAAGAAGAAGAGAAAATAAAACAAAATAAGAAATCTTTTATTTACTGTGAATATCAAAAGTACCCATTTTTATAAATCATAAAATAGATTTTTTTTTATCTCACAAAAATTGTTCCCAAAATTTGCGAAAAATCATGGCTAACCCCAATAACCTAGTAAGACCTTCCGTTCTTAACACTCCAAATCCTATTCCTATTCCCATCCCAAATCCAGCAGCGCAACTCAACGAAGAAGTAGAAAACAGAATAGCCGCTATTTGCGCGCAACAATGCAGAAACATAGTTCAATCTCTGATGAATCCAAATAATGACCTTAACCACGGGATAGACCAAAACATTGAAGACAGATATAGAAATAACTTAAGTGAATTAGATAAAATACCCGACATAGTAAGAAGTCTTAGAGATTTCTCGGGTAACCCCATGGAATTTAACTCATGGAAAAAAAGCGTGGACAGAGTGTTGCAAATTTACGATTCTAGCAAAGGCACACCTAAATATTACGGTATTTTAAGCGTCATCCGAAACAAAATAACAGGCAACGCTGACATTGCCTTAGAATCCTACAATACTCCATTAAATTGGAATTGCATTGTAAAATGCCTATCTATGCATTACGCAGACAAACGAGATTTAGGGACGCTTGAGTATCAAATGACTTCTTTAATTCAAGGAAGAAATACCATCCAAACATTTTATCAAGAAGTTTACACACATTTGTCCCTTATACTAAATAAAATTGGTTGCATGGAAATGGGCCAAGAGTCCTTGCGACTTTTAACGCAAACCTATAGGGATAAAGCCTTAGATACTTTTGTTAGAGGCCTAAATGGAGATCTACCAAGACTCCTTGGCATCCGTGAACCTGCGGATCTCCCGCAAGCATTACATCTCTGCTTAAAGCTAGAGAATATAAACTACAGAACAGAATACGCGAATAAACATCAAAATCATAGACAACGTCAACCACCACCCCTTCCAATACGGAATGCAAATACAATTCATAGACAACCCTTTTATCCAGAATTGACATTTCAAAATTTTAACCAATACCATAGACCAATGAATAATATGCAACAAAATGCATTCCAAAATCGTCAAACCATCCCCAACATTGACTTTCGACAAAATCCCCAACCGCGTTTTCAATCGCACCAACCTTTTCAACAAAATTTACAACCACAAAGACCAGTTGCACCGAAACCTCAAAAGCCTCAACCTATGGAAGTTGACGAATCAATTCAAACAAGAAACGTAAATTATCAAAACAGATCACGTCCTTTTAATCAACCCCAATTTAATAACAAAAGACATCCATCCCTAAGCTACGTTCCACCACCACATAAACAACAACGCAATTTTCATATAGAAAGTAGGCAAGATCTTTCCACGGTACCGAATTACCAGGACGAACAAGTTGGAAATTATAATGAAACTGAATACGAGCAATTAATCCAAAACCAAGGAATTGACGAGTACGCCGAATCCTATGATCAAGATCAACAAGATGAAATACCCACTCAAAATTTCACAGATATCCATTTTTTAGGTTAACAAATTCTTCGCTCCTGTATTTTGAGTGCAAAGCGAAGAATGGTAAAATTCTAAAAATTCTTGGAGTTCTCGTTGTACCTTCATAGTGAACAGACGTAATAGCGGAATTTTTCTTACTTACATACTAAACAAAAAAAAATCATACAAAAAAATATTCGTAGTACATATTAACTTTGATAAATAAGCTTTTTTTTTGCTTTGCTAATATTTTTTACATATAGAAATAACAAAAACAAAAAAAACCGTAAACAAAAAAACACAGACAAAGTACCCTTGAGGAATACTCTTTATGAGTACCTCAAATACAAATAATTGCGAAGTGAGTTATAACGGCAGAAATGCCTATTTTACTGTGAGTTCTGATGCTCTCAATGATAACAATAAAAATAACAAATCTGATGATAGACTTACTGTGAGTTCTGAAGCTCTTAATAAAAACAATAAAAATAAAAAATCTGATGATAGACTTTCTCTAACGGCAAAGCCGCATTTTCGTCAGCGATCAACTTCGCTTTGTCCAATGCCATCTAGTGATTCGTTAACATTACCGTTGCCCAGTACCTCTACATTTAACTCAGCAATATCATCCGCTTCGGGCTCGTGGTCATCACTTAACCCTGTTTTCACTATAGGTAAGAGTAGCCAAAAACCCAAGGTCCAAGTCGGAATGGACAGATATATAACTGTGGTAAAGCGCGGGCGAAGCCCAAAATCTTCTAAAATTTCATCTGCTCCAAAGATCTCTAGGGATAACAGTGCATCATCTACTAATCGCCAAAACCGTTTTAAAATATTGCAAGGCGACAACGAGAAACCCGCTGAATCTGCGAACAAAGCCTCCAAGCCGCCACCAATCTATTTAAGAGAAAAAAACTCAAACGCTCTTATTAAAAAATTAATTTCGGTAATTGGTGAGAATAAATTTCACATTGTTCCAATAAAACGTGGTAGCATTGATGAAACGAAAATTCAAATTTATGAAGAAAAAGATTTTCGCACAATGGTTTCGGAATTTGAAAAAAGTAAAACAAATTTCTACACATACCAGCTCAAGAGTGCTAAAGGTTTGCAGATCGTATTGAAGGGCATAGATTCCTATGTCGCTCCCGAAGAAATAAAAGATGCACTCGTCCTCCAGGGATTTAAGGTAAAAAATGTATCGAATATAATAAATAGGGAAAAGATCCCCCAACCTCTATTTCGCGTTGAGCTGGAGCCAAATGATATAAAATTGAGAAAAAATGAGACGCACCCAATTTATAATCTAAAATATCTTTTATACCGAAAAATAACAGTTGAAGAACCACATAAGCGTTCTGGACCCGTACAGTGCCATAATTGTCAAGAATATGGCCATACTAAAACTTACTGCAATTTACCTACTGTTTGTGTTGTGTGCGGCGAATTACACGGCACTGCTAGTTGCAATAAGCCAAAAAATCAAAGTGATAAAAAATGCAGCAATTGTGGAGGTAATCACACCGCTAACTACAGAGGTGGTCCTGTGTACTCTTTCGTCAAACAGACTATGGGGCAAAAACCTAAATTAGCTCCAGCCCAATTAGCAAACGCTTTATCCGCCACTATTGCGCAAGTGAGCCAACCAGTTACTTCCCGTGTATCGTATGCCGATGCTGCTAAGACAAATTTTATTCCTACTCAAAATGTTTCACCACCAAATAATTCAACAAATACAAACTCAAGCTTTAATTTCAATCGCCTTGAAGCTACTATTGATAATCTGCTGCAAACTATAAATAATTTTACAACAAATATGACTAGCATGATGCAAGAAATGCTGCGAATGCAGAATACACTGCTTCAAGCATTAGTTAAAAAACCATGAACACGTTAAAAATATGTTTCTGGAACGCAAACTGCATTCGCCAACATAAAAATGAACTTGAGCACTTCCTCACGGAAAAAAATATTGATATAATGTTGGTCTCAGAGACTCATTTGACTTCAAGAAGTATTTTTAAAATTTCAGGCTACACCTTATATGATTCAAAGGACCCAAGAGGAAGAGCATGCGGTGGATCAGCAATTCTAATAAGGTCAAGACTCAAGCATTACATTATTGACAACATTTCTGAAGAACATCTACAAGCAACGAATATTTGTATTGAAAATTTTTGCACTAATTTTGTAATATCATCAATTTACTCCCCTCCCAGATTCGCAATTACTGAAGATCAATACAAGGATTTCTTCAAATCTCTTGGCCCTTGTTTCGTAGCAGCTGGGGACTATAATGCCAAACATACGTTCTGGGGTTCGCGTCTTATCACACCCAGAGGTCAACACAATTTCAAAAATGGGCTTGGACGTCATTTCGAGTGGGGAGCCCACTTACTGGCCTACTGACATACAAAAAATTCCGGATGTTATAGATTTTGGCGTCATGAAAAATATTTCTAGGGATTTAATTCAAGTTGAAGCTTCTCTAGATCTCTCGTCCGACCACTCTCCCACGATCGTTTCAATTTGTAGCCCATTAGGAAGTGACTTACCTCATCCTTATGTGAAGATGATAAATCGTGTTAATTGGCTGGGATTCAAAAAATATCTTAGTACTCATTGCACAGAAAATATTACGCTAAGAACACCCGATGATATTGAATCTAACATTACCAACCTTAATGAAAATATTAAACAGGCTGCTGAACATGCCACTACCTCCCATCCGCAGACTGGGTTTAATAGAATTTATTCTACTGATATTGAACGTCTCGTGTGTGAAAAAAGAAGAGCTAGAAGGGAATGGCAACAGCACAGATCACCTCAACATAAAACTAGGTTTAAAGAGTGCACTAAACGACTCCAAGAGTTGCTTGCATTTGAAAAAACTGCATCTCTTAAAAATTATCTGGAAGGTCTTGATGTCACACCAGCATCTAATTACTCTTTGTGGCGCGCTGCTAGAAAGCTTAAAACACCCGTCGAGTTTAAACCACCTCTGCGCACATCTACCGGAGATTGGGCAAGAAGCGACTGTGAAAAAGGTAAATTATTTGCTGAGCATTTAAAATCCGTATTTACCCCAAACTCATGTACTGGTGCTGTTGATTTGCCGAGTGTAGTTGCGCTACCCCCTCGACCCATAAAATTTAAGACGCGTGATGTACATAAACTAATTGCTGAACTCAACCCGAAAAAAGCTCCAGGTATTGATGAAATTAGTAACCAGATGCTGATGAAGTTGCCTCGTATTGCATTAGAATCCTGTTATTTATTTTTAATGCCATTTTACGTCTGGAATATTATCCAAACAGCTGGAAGCTTGCCAAGGTTAAAATGATTCCAAAGCCGGGCAAAGATCTTACCAAGGCCGAGTCATATAGGCCAATAAGTTTACTGTCAACAATCTCAAAGCTCTTTGAAAAGTTACTCATGATAAAATTGTCCCCAATTCTAACCGATAATGAGTGCATACCGGACCATCAATTTAGTTTTAGAAGTCAGCATAGCACCATTGAACAAACTCATAGATTGGTTCAATTTATACGAAAAACTTTTGAAGAAAAAAAGTATTGCTCTGCGCTGTTTATTGACGTTTCTCAGGCATTTGATAAAGTGTGGCATGAAGGCCTAATTTTAAAATTAAAGACTTACTTACCGATAAACATTCTAAATCTTTTGGAAAGTTACATTATTGCAAGGAAATTCACTGTTGTAGAAGGAGACTTTATGAGTATGCCTGAAACAATCTCATCCGGTGTGCCACAGGGGAGTATACTGGGGCCAGTTTTGTATTTGATTTATACTTGTGATATGCCTTTGAGCAGTAATATTCACACATCTACATTTGCCGATGATACAGCCTGCCTTAGTATGCACGAAAACCCTCACGAGGCTTCCCGATATCTTCAGCAACATATTACCCAGCTAGAACTATGGTTAAACAGGTGGAGAATAAAGGTAAACGAACAGAAGTGTGCTCAGGTAACATTTACCCTACGAAAAGAAACTTGTTCCCCCATTACAATCAATAATCAAATTGTTCCTCAAAATTTACAAGTGAAATACCTTGGTATACACCTTGATCGAAGGCTTACATGGAAACACCACATTGACTCTAAGCTAACGCAAATGAAACTTAAACTAACTCAGATACATTGGCTGATTGGTAGAAATTCAACCCTCAGTCTAGATTGTAAACTTTTGATATACAAGTCGCTTTTAAAACCTATATGGTGCTACGGAATTCAGCTATGGGGGACTGCTTCAGCTTCAAATATAGAAAAAATTCAACGAAGGCAAAACAAAATTTTACGGATAATAACATCGGCTCCATGGTACATAAGAAATTCAAATTTACATCGTGATTTGAATATGCCACAAGTAACTGAAGAAATTGCTAAATACGCAGGCAAATATCTTACAAATCTCGAGTCTCATCCTAATCCGCTTGCTCGTAATATCTTGAATTTTACTGGTCACATCCGCTTAAAAAAGAGGGACACAAGGGCTCTAATACTCAACACTCCAGAAGAAACTGCTTGAAAATACTTTTGTTTTTGCTTATCACTACTTATGTATTATTAATAACTATCACTAAGTTTATGTCCGACACTGGTCGGGCCTAATTAATTATATTTAGATTTAAGATTTGAATAATTATTGTTAGTTCATATTTGAAGATACAATAAATAAATATATGTACTAAAAAAAAAAAAAAAAAAAAAAAAAAAAAAATTCTTATAGACAAAAAATTCTTATAGGCCTCGTTAGCAATCCTATCAAAAACGAAAACACCTTTTTTGCAAACTCAGTGTCTGGAGACATTCAAATTACGCACCACACATTCGCAACTTTATTCAATTTACCCAACCACCATATAAAATTCTTCATCCTACCTTCTTTGAAATCGTTTCATGGTATCCTTGGTCATGATAGTTTAAAAGAACTAAATGCAACTATCCATATTAAGAAAGAATATTTGTTAATAAACAATACAACTAGAATAAAAATTCATTAACACACTTCCCAATCAGTTAATAAAATGGAATTCAGAACAAATCATATGAACGAAACTCAAAAATTTCAGTTAGATCAAACTATAAAGGAGCATCCCAACCTATTCACGGATCCCAACAAGAAACTTACATTCACTTCTCGAGTTCAAGGAGAAATCCGAACACATTCAGATTCACCAATTTATTCTAAATCATACCACTATCCCATGGCATTGAAAAGTGAAGTAGAAAAACAGATTAATGAACTCTTAAATGACGGAATTATCAGACCCTCCAGATCTCCATATAATGCACCCGTTTGGATCGTTCCGAAAAAATTGGATGCATCCGGGAAAAAAAAATATAGAATGGTCATCGATTACAGAAAACTGAACGCAGTAACTGTGGCCGATAGGTATCCCATTCCAGAAATTAATGAAGTTCTAGCAAATCTAGGTAAAAACAAGTACTTTACAGTTATTGACTTAAAGAGTGGTGTTCACCAGATTCCTTTAAAGGAATGTGACGTAGAGAAAACCGCCTTTTCAGTTAACAACGGGAAATTTGAGTTTGTACGACTCTCATTCGGATTAAAAAATGCTCCCGCAATATTCCAACGTACTTTGGACGATGTCTTGAGAGACCACATAGGGAAAATCTGTTACGTCTACATAGACGATATTGTCATCTTTTCAAAAACTGAGAAAGAACACTTCGAAAACCTCGGAAAAATATTCAAGACACTAGAATCGGCAAATTTCAAAATTCAACTAGACAAGTGTGAATTTCTCAAGACAGAAGTTGAATTTCTGGGATTTATCGTAGGAGCCGCAGGAATTAAAGCCAACCAAAATAAAATAGAAGCAATAGCCAAAATACCACCACCGAAAACCCTAAAAGACCTGAGAAGTTTTCTAGGCATGTCAGGTTATTACCGTCGCTTCATCAAGGATTATGCGAAGCTTGCCAAGCCCCTGACATCTCTTTTAAGAGGGGAGGAAGGACGCATTTCGAAAAACGCGTCCAGAAATTTAAAAATTACTTTAGATCAAAATGCTTTGGACGCATTCCAGAAATTAAAAAATTCACTCATCTCCGGCGATGTCATGTTATCTCACCCTGATTTTGAAAAAGGCTTCGATCTGACAACAGATGCCTCTGATTATGCGATAGGCGCAGTACTTTCACAAAACAGGAAACCCATTACCTTTCTTTCAAGAACGCTCAGCAAAACTGAAGAAAATTACGCTACCAATGAAAAAGAAATGCTAGCGATAATATGGGCCCTCAATTCGTTGAGAAATTACCTGTACGGTTCTAGGAAAGTAAGCATTTATACGGACCACCAACCTTTGACGTATGCCCTCAGTAGCAAGAACACAAACAGCAAGATGAAAAGATGGAAGTCCATCTTAGAGGAGTATAATTACGAACTCAAGTATCAGCCAGGCAGAACAAACGTAGTTGCAGATTCACTATCTAGACCACCACAGATAAATTCGATGACAGCAACACAACATAGCGATGAAAGTTCCTCAGATAATATGATCCCCGCAATAGAATGTCCAATTAACGTCTTTAAGAACCAACTCCATATCTTAGTTAGTAACGAAGACAACTACAAATTCGAAATTCCATTCCCAACTTACCATAGGCACATTATTAAAAAACCTTTTTACACTAAAGACACCTTAATATCAATTTTTAAAAAATATCTTAACCCCAGCGTAATCAACGGTTTATTTACTACCGAAGCAATTATGGGGGTAATTCAAGAATTCTATCCCGAACACTTTAAAAACTTCAAGGTAAGATTTACTCAGTCACAAGTCAAAGATATCGTAAGTGAAACAGAGCAAGAAGAAATATTGATTAATGAACACCGAAGAGCTCATAGAAATGCCAACGAAAACAAAAATCAGGTAATACAAAAGTACTACTTCCCCAAAATGATGGAAAAATCCAAAAGGATAGTAAAAAATTGTCAAACCTGTAAAGAACAAAAATATGATCGTCGACCCAACAAACCGCAATTTCAGCCTACACCAATTCCAAAAAATCCTGGAGAGATTATTCACATTGACATTTATTCAACTGAAGGAAACCTAGTACTCACAGCAATATATAAATTTTCCAAATACGCCTTAGGAAAAATTCTGAAATCAAAGGCAGTCGAAGACATTAAAGAACCATTGAAGGAAATAATTTTAGCATTTGGCATCCCCAAGCTTATAGTCTTAGATAATGAAAAATCACTAAATTCCGTAACGATAAACTTCCTTCTTAAAGATCAATTCGGCATACAAACCTACACTACACCCCCTTACGCTAGTACCGTCAACGGCCAAGTAGAGAGTCTTCACTCTACTCTTTCCGAGATGATGAGATGTCTTAAGTCAGACAAACTTCACAATTCATTCCATGACTTACTCACCAAAACATTATACGAATACAATAAATCAATCCATTCTACCACTGGTAAAAGACCGATTGACATATTTTTTAATAAAAACTTGAATAGTGACCCAGGAAAAATAATTTTGGAAAGACAAGAAATAATAAATCGCTTGACTGAAAAACAAAAACAGGACCTGGACTACCATAACAAAAATAGACAAGCACCCAAAACTTATTTACCAGGAGAGAACATTTTCGTTAGGATCAACAAGAGATTAGGTTCAAAATTAACCCCAAAATATAAAAAAGAAATAGTCAAAGAAGACCGAAATACAACTGTATTAACAATGTCAGGCAGAACTGTTTATAAAAGTAACATTAAAAGACAATAACCTATTTTTTCCAGATTATTCTTATCCTACGCGCTGACGGAAATCCAAATCATGGATTACACGTCCTCCTAGGTTGTCACCATAAATAAGGGTACAGCAAAAATTCAGCAGGGAATCTTCACTATCATTCATCCAATAGATCTGGAACAATACGCAACATCCATAGCCAACACCCACACCTTTATCCAACAAAACATCCCAAATAACCACAACCTATACCCTATCCTCAATCATGAACTCACCCAAATTAACAACATCCTAGAGAATCTAACACCCCTAACAAGAAATAAAAGAGCCATAAACACTTTAGGAACAATTTGGAAATACGTCGCAGGGTCTCCGGATCATGACGACTTTGAAATATTAACTAATAACGTTTACGAATTAAACAAAAATAACAATAAACAATTTTATGTTAATGAAGCTTTCAATAAAAGAATAAACAACTTAACCGAAATTATTAATAGAATGTCAAATTTTGTAAGAAAGAATGTTTACTTAGAAAATGAAATAGTTATTAATTTACAAAATAGAATAAGATTAGTCAAGGAAGAGTTAGTAAATATTGAAACTGGAATAGAATGGGCAAAAATTGGAATTGTAAACCCATTAATACTAAATAAAAAAGAAATAGAAGTAGCTATGAAAAAAATCGAAGAAGAAAACATTCCTTTTGTAAACCCAGAGGAGGCACTTCAATTTGCCAAAGTGTCAGTTTTGTATAACAAAAATAATTATAATGAAATATTTTACATGGTTAAAGTACCATTGACAAAAAAGGAAATGTATGAAAATGTAATTTTAAGACCAGTAAAAAAGAAAACATATGTAATCAAACTTGAATTCCTAGAAATTTTAAAAAATGAAAAAACAATTTATGCTATTAAAGAAAAATGTGAAGAATATAACGATATTATGATTTGTAAAGAAAATCAAATAATTGACATAACAAATAATACTTGTATCCCTAATATTATTAGTAATAGAAACTCTTCTTGTGTAACGAGCAATAATCATCACATTTCACCAATTGAGGAAATTGAGTCTGGCATGATCTTACTGAATGGTTACAATGGATCCATTTACATAGATGAAACATATCGATCTTTATCTGGAACCTTTCTCATTAAATTTCACAACAGTACCATAAAAGCTAACAATAGAACTTTCAGTAATATGGAGGCTTCTCCTCTAAAAATGATACCCGCATTACTACAGCCAACTCCTTTCGAAATTGACCATATCAATCTCTTATCGCTCGAAGCTCTAAACGAACTTCAAATCAACAACACTGAGACAATTTCAACTATCAAAAAAAACCTACAAATCGGAGGTTGGTCAATATCAACGATACTTTGCCTAATAATCATATTAATTGCGTGTCTGGGTTTTTTCTTTAAACGCACCCGAAAAGTAGTAATTTGGGAACACCAAAACCCACTCACTAGTAGCAAGTTAACCCCGAATGTACTCAGTTTACAAACTATTCGCGACCCTCAAAACCCAATAGAGCTTGAAGCTCCAGCCAAACCTCTTAGATTGAACAATATCCCATTTTTCTGAATGATTGGGGACAATCAAATTAAGAAGGGAGGAGTTAATAATTAACATATTTATTTTAAATAAAAGATCAATAGCTGACACATTTCCCTTTAATTGCAATTAATAATTATTTTACTTACTTTAATAAAGTTCAATCTCCTCTGTCGCAATTCACTTGCTGACAGATTTCCATTTAATTGTAATTGATAATTATTTTACTTACTTTAATAAAGTTCAATCTCCTCTGTCGCAATTCAATTGCTGACACATTTACATTTAAATTTAATTCACGAATTTTTTTGTTACAACATTTATTTAAAGTGCTGACGACCTATTTGCACTGAATGCAATTGGAACAGCTCACGTTGCATTTCAAGGTGATGATTGCTGTTCGACAATTCTTAAGTTTATATAAAGTTTAATATTAAGTAAAAATAATAATAATATTATTAGTCAATAATAAGAAGTCCGAATAAGAAGACATAGTCTTCCGGCAAATTAAATAATTAGAAATAATAAAAGGATAAAGAAGACATAGTCTTCTCCTCTAAATAAATATAAAATTTTTAAAAAAAATTTAAATAATAAAGAATTTTATTTACTTACATATCTAGTTGAAAAGGTTCTTAAAACTAAAGGAAAGGAGTCATACGTTAAATGGTTGGGATTTTCTAATCAACACAATTCTTGGATAAGTAAGAACGAAATATTATAGCTAAATACCATCATCAACAACAATAGCAGTAATATGAAGAAACTAATGTTAATTTTAAAATAAGAAAATGAAATAAATATGTAAATTATGCATATAAACCATACTGTGTACTAAACTTTATTTAATTGTAATCAGTCTGTTATAATGTCAATAACACTTACTCTGAGCTCTAACTCATTAGAATTATCTGCTAGTTACTTTCCTTCTATTGAATTACATGGTTCATATGAGTGTGCTCTAACTGATTTTCATTCATACAACAGTATTCCAAATGTAGACACCTACAACAATATGTTTCATATAGGGGAAAATAAAATTGAAATACCAATTGGATCTTACGAATTGAATGATATTGTAGATTTTATACAAGAGCAATACAGAAGACTCTGTCCAGAAAATATGATTTTTATTGAAGCAAAAAACAATACAATGCATTTTAAAGTTAATAGTTCCAAAGATCCAGTATATTTTAATAAAGACAACACAATTGGAAAACTTTTAGGATTCAATAGCAAAATCCTAACACCAAACAAATATTATTACTCAGATCTTCCAGTTAATATTTTTAAAGTGAATCTCTTGCGAATTGAAAGTAGTATCGCTATTAAAACATATATGAATAACTCCAAATCGCATACACTTCATGAATTTCCGATTAATGTGCCTCCAGGCTATAAAATAGATGAGGTTCCAAGAAATCTAATCTATTTACCTGTGAACACCAGGGAGATAAGTTCACTAGCGCTGCGCGTAGTTGATCAACACAGTGATTTAATTAATTTTCGAGGAGAGGACTTACAATACGAATACATTTGAGGTCAACTAAATAATGCTAATATACAACACAAATACATTGCAAAATAAAGCAGTAACAACCACAAGAACATTAAAGCGACCACTTCAACAGAAAGCACTAACAACATAAAATAAAAGTTTTCTAAAGTCCTTGAATTTTAAATTGAAGACAAAATGAGTTCAATAATAGATGTCTTAGATAAACACTTGTCGGATGAGAATATAATCAAAAAGGATTATCATACATATGTACCATACTTACAATCTTACAACAATAATGATGAAATCAGAATTTCAATGCAAAATCAAGATTTATACGTGCTACCCAGTGAGAGCTACATTTATGTAGAGGGGTTTGTTGCCGATGATAATACACCTAAATCTTCTTCTTCACAGAACTTTAAATTAAAAAACAACTTTGTAGCATATCTATTTGATGAAATTCGCTATGAGCTCAATGGAATTGAAATTGATCATACAAGATATTTAGGAGCCACGAGCACAATAAAACACTTGATTTCTCTATCACCAAACGAAAGCAATGTGATGCAAAATGCTGGATGGAACAAAATTGACGATGTCACACTTGCAATTTCTATGTACCTCTAAAAATGCTTCTAGGATTCGCTGAAGACTACAACAAAGTTATATTAAATGGAAAACATGAATTGATACTCTTGCGCAATAAGAACGACGAAGATCTTGTACGCTCGAGTGTTTCTACTGAAAAAGCTAAACTTACAATTTCAGTCATTTCATGGAGAATACCTCATGTTCAATTATCTGATCTTAGAAAATTGAATATTATAAAAATTATTAACAATGGTGCTTCTACACCCATGGTATTTCGCAGTTGGGATTGTCATATTAATCCACAATTAAACACAGGAACTAACCATATTTGGAATGTTAAACTGGCTGCAAATAGAGAACGGCGCCGTTTTGTGTTGATCGCTTTTCAACAAGAAAATAAGTTTGTTCATTGTGATTTGACTAATTTAAAAGTACATTTAAATTCAGTCTCATACCCATATGATGATCTTAACATAAAATTCAAAAATGAACGTTATGCAATTCTATATGATATGTATCTAAGATTCCAACAAAGCTACTATATGAAAGAAGCTCAACCGCTTCTAACTGCATCAGAGTTTAAGATAAAAGCTCCGATTATTGTAGTAGATGTCAGTCATCAGAATGAATCACTCAATAATGGACCGATTGATATAAAAATAGAATTTGAAACAGCAACTAATATTGCACCAAAGACATCAGCTTACTGCATTCTTATTCATGATCGTATAATAGAATATATACCCATCAAAGGACAAGTTCGAAAAGTGTTATAAATTGAATAACATGGAAAATAACATAATTTTTATAGACGTACAAGATTTCAAAACTAATTCAAACGATTTCATCGCAAAAGAAGTAGCGATTGTTTTCAACAATTATGAATATAACAACTTTATTATAAAACCACCATTTGATTTTAAATGCTTATCAATAAAAAAGCAAAGAGAAGCAAAGTGGCTAACAAAAAACTATCATCACCTAAGCTGGACTGCTGGATCAGTTTCATTTCATAGCGTTTGCAATTTTTTAAAAGCCAACGCAATTGTTCTAAAATTTACGTAAAAGGTGAAAAAAAAGACTATGGTTGGAAAAAATGTTACACCGAAAAATTTCTAACGTTGAGGATATATATATCCAGAATATTTTTATTGTAATTATCATAAATTTGGTGTTTGCGCATTAAATAATGCTATTTTACTCACAAAAGAAATGTCTTCCTTTAAATGATCTTTTTACTTTTTAAAATATTAATGTATGTATTATTATAAAATTTAAAAAAATCTTAAACAATAAATGTGTACAAAATAAAAGAATGTACAAGTGTTTTCTTATTTCAAATACAAACTACATAAAGGGAATAGAAGGAGGTGGAGAGGAGGAGAAGTTAACTTTTTTGCTTACTTGCAAATATTTGCTTTTTGTTTCTCTGCTGATGAGTGTACTTAGTTGAAAATCCTCTGCTTTAAAATAATGGTTGACAAATAAAATGATTACGTGGAAAAATATAAATGTATTCAATAAAATATTCCACGCACAAGTTACCACGATCGCACATTTACATATACATTTTGTTTCTCTGCTGACGGCTGTACTTAGTTGAAAATCCTCTGCTTTAAAATAATCGTAGACAAAGAAAATGATTACGTTGCAAAATATAAATGTATTCAATAAAATATTCCACACACAAGTTCTCACGATCGCACAAATGTACATACATACATATATATGTACATACATACATACATACACATTCAAGAATTTCACAATGTTATGAAATAAATATTTCTTAAACAAATAAACACAATATACAATTACTAGCGACAATCAAGCTGGACCACCCACACACAAGCATTAGGGTGTTCACATACATGAGAACATTTTATAAATAAATAAATAAAATAATTAAATAAATTAAATTAATTAATTTAATTATTTTATTTATAAACAATTTATAGCGTTAGGAAATCACACAAACACATTCCCACTATTCATTTGAGAATCGCCTAGTAGTCATCAAATCTATTTTCTCTGATATTACTGATATAGTATTACGATAACAAATTTATACATTCTGACAACACTGGCAATTTTCCCTTTGGAAAAATCATTTTCTCGTTGTCATTAAGAAATATAGTAATCATGTTTTGCCGTCGGCATTAGCAAAAATAATCATGTTTTGCTGTAGGCATTTGAAAAAAATAATCATGCATTGCCGTCGGCATTAGGAAAAATTAAGTTTCACAAAGGAAAAATTATTTCTTGACTTTCCCCATTGGTATTAGGAAAAATCATTTTCATGATTTTTAAGTTGGTATTAAGAAAAATCATTTTCATGATTTTTCCCTTCGGTATATATGTATACTTATGAAATCTTAATCTTATGAAACCCCTTAATCCACCCCACAAACATACATACATATAAATTCCCAAGGTCATAAAAACCAGACTTATTGAACCGCCCTCGTATGTAGTAATAAAAAAAAAATCCTTATGTAAACAAAAAACTGCTTATGTAAACAAAAAACTCCTTATGTAAACAAAAAATTGAACGGACTTATTGAACCACCCTCGTAGGTATCAAATTTCACAAATTTCCAAGAATTTTAAAATTAGGGTAATTAAAATTTCAAAATTTCACAATTTTAATTGCGGCAAGACCGGTAGTTCCCTACTAATAAGAAAACATACATACATATATATTTATTTATTTATACATATTATACAAAGTAAATTTGCATAATATGGTTGCACAAATATGGGCGGAGTAACTAGACCATATGCCCAAGATGTTATTAACAGTATTTTAAAAAGGTTTTTGTGACTGACTGTACACGACCTATGCCTTCACATAGGAAGTAGCAACGTGGTTGTTAAAGAAATTCCACAGAAGAACCGCAAGAATATACGGTTAACCGTGGCAGATCAGTCAACCAGTGCGAGTGAGACGCAAAACTCTCGAAGGCCAATAAACAACAGTGGCCTGGTTGCACTTAAGAGATAATTGCCAACGACGCTTGATGTTGACTCGCCCAGAGCTGCTTTACGACTGATACATATATATATTTATAACAGTGAATACCTATGTACATATTTTTACAAAAAAATAAAATTAAATTAAATTGTACATACATACACACATGTATATGTATGTATATATGTATACAGTTATACATATATGTACGTACAAATTTACTGTAAAGTCAACTTCCGTTTCTTGTGATAAGGTCAAAGTAAATTTATATAAAGTATATGCAAGTACTCAGGTGATTAGTTTTTTTCTCGTGTAGTGTGAATGCCTGAATGTCAAAAGTTGTTTAAAATTTTTGTACGCCATTTTGTTTTGTTTTGCTTTGTTATACACAATTGTGTATACTGAAAACGTATGTGAAAAAGTTTAAATAAATTTTTACTTAAAAAATGTGATACAAAACATTTAGAAATAATTATATTTAATTATTAAAGTACATATGTATTCTTATTATACTTATTTCACATATTAAAGGTTTATCAATTAATAAATTTACTTTGGTTTTGTCTATCCATACATTTTCTTTTTGTTGTATGCAGATCTGGGAGTATTGCATTAAATAAACAAATGCCTTGACCATTTTCCTACAATAAACCAAATCAATGCAAATGCAAATTTATTACATCAGCACTAACTTTAATAATATTAGTGCAATTTTTCTTGTATATTACTAAAATAATTCAAAGTAATTCATCAACATTGAATTGTTATTTTTAGTGCACTATTTTTTGCACCACTAAACACATTATGAATAGTATTATTGCATTATCAGTGAAATATATAGTGCAAAATATAACGTAAATGTGTACATACATAAAAACATACGTACATACATAAATATATAAATTTTTCCCTATGTACATATCGTCATCCAAGACGGAAAATCATATCACTACGTTTTTTATAATTTTTCGAGAGAAAGACAACACTTGATGAAATTGTTTCAAGCGGTAGAATTATTCGTTTACCACCATGTTTTAAGATATAACTTTACAATAAACGAAAACCTAAGTTCTGATCTTTTGTCAATTGCACGGTATTTCAAATAAGCTCGAGATGCAAAGTACTTGAAGTATGAAACTTTTTAATTTTTTTTAAATTGGTTCTGTAATCTAGTTTGTATTTATATTGACAGTTTTTTTTCCTTAATTTGTATGTGCGTACTTATAAAAGTGCCCTCAATGAACTTTAGTGTATTTTATATTTTTTATTTGTGCTATCTCCTAAAAATATGTTCACGTTTTATTCAATTTTACTGTGTACAATATGTGATAGTGCAATAATATTGCATCGCTTCATGATATGCTTAGTGGCAACACAAAAATAGTGTATTTTTTGTCATGCGATTAGCTGCTAATGCAATATTAATCCATTACTTTTAAGAGATTTTATTTAAGTGCAAAAAATAGTGCACTACAAGCATCAAATTTAAATTTGCACTAAAATTTTTGTTTTTCAATCAGTGCTTATGCAAAAGTAATGCAAGTTGCCCAGGTCTGGTTGTATCCATCTGTTTTTGACATTCATCCATTATTCTTACACAAACAAATCGCCTGTTGTTTTTGTACTTTCTTAGTTGTTGTAGACCTGCATATACTTTATATAAATATGCTTTGGATAAGGTCATATAAAAGACATATGTACATACATCTTTATATACATACATACATATGTACATATGCAAATATCTCCTTACTACATACCTAAATGCTAACGATGTACAAAATTAAAAATAAAAAGCAAATACATAAAATTGCTCAAAGTTAAAAATTTAAAAAAAAATACAAAAACAAAATACACGTAAATAAAGAACCGCAAGATAAGTGCATTTGTTAGTACAAACAATTACCATTTTTTTGAGAAAAATTATACCAAAATGGAATAATAAAAACCGACATTTGTGCTCAAACAGAATCTATTTTTCTTTAATAAATTCAGAAATTTTTTTTGCAAAGAGAAAAAAAACTTAAGCTGCAACTAGTATGAAAAAAAATACATGCACACATATATACATACATACGCATCGTAGACAAGTAAATACGTAAATTGAACAACAACAAAAGAAATAAAAGTCTAACAACATTTTTATTGAGAAAAAACACAAAGGAAATAAATTAGCAAATAAAGTAAAGCAACTTGCAGACAGTTTATATAAATGTGGAAAATACAAAACAAAACAAAATAACCTCACTTAAATATTTAATAGTGCAAATGACAAATCTCCATACTATTCAGTGGGTAATAGTTATTTTGTTTATCGTTTAATTAATAAATATTTTACGATAATACAAACAATTTTTTTTTTTGTCTTACAGCCTGTTTGAAGAACTTGACAAAGCCGACTTACGACGAGCCGACTCATGGACGAATACGCAATGAAAAGCGTTTGTGTAACGCGACTCGACTTTGTCGTGCAGCTTACGTTAATTCGCCCATATGTCAAATATGTAATAAATCGTACTGTTGCCAACATGTTAAAAAATAGTTTTAGTTTATATTTTTTCATACAAAATTGTGTTTTCAGCTAAAATAAACGGCAACCCTATTCTTGTTCGCAAATGAAACACAGCTGACATGCACATAAATAAAAACAAATTGTGTATGAAAATGTTATAATTAATTTTTTGTGAGCGCTTAACTTCTGGAATACCTTCAGCTGAATGCCCAAGATGAACAAACCTATGTGGAGTACGAAGAAATCATATTGCAATCTAGACTACCTATGAATAGAATATGGTTTAGAATAGAAAAGTTAAGGCAGAGCGGTAATTTTCTACCTTATTCATGTAACAACAAAAACTGCAGTGCAACGTATAGTATTCAATGAAGACATTTGCAATTATGTTAATCCTTTGAAATCCCAAGAAAATTCATTCAAACTTTGGTAACAATATTGAAGCTTTTGAAACTACCGTTTGTTAGCAGCAATGAAGCACCTCTAGAAAATATAGAGAATATTTTTAATAATATTCTGGAGGCATATAATAAAAACGAGAATTTGCAATCTGAGCTGTCTATGTGTACATGACTTATGGCGTTACTATTTATGTAAATATATACATTTAAATATATACATATGTATGTAAATATATACATTAGACCACCAATAAAATGTATGGGATGCTGAAAGTTTTTATTTTATTCGCTTCACCTGCAGTTTCTGGTAGACTGGAATAAAAAATTATATGTGCGTAAAAATTGCACAGATAGCGTGTAAACCGTCCATGCGCATTGCACTTTTCATAAAAAAAAAACTGTAAGCACTTTTGGCCCAATAACTTTCAAATGCGGTGTTTTTCGGAAAAGCGTTATGCAACCATTTTTGTGCAGAATAAATAGGATTATCCTTGTACATAATTTTGCCATAACTATGGCCTATCATGGTACTTTAATGAGATAGAACTAAGTTTTGACGAAGACTTTTTTCAACGACTCTCGCTAAAAATTGGATAGTGACAGCTATAATCCGTTTTCATTATTTCATAAAGTAAGATCTGTAAATTATATAGCCCCATTACATTTGGTATCATTTAATAATATAAGGATCGAAATATCACATACCATTTTATTATACATCTCAACACAACTAGATACAAATATAGACGATAGACGAAGGTATATTGTATATATTATAAAAAAACAAAAATTTATTATTTAAAAAACATTGGTATATTTCTCTTCAATAGTTCCGCTCTTTCAAGTTGCTAACGCGGCAAGGTCCACCACCAGTTTCTTGCAGACTTTTATTATTTAATTTATCCTTTCAGAACTAAAATTAAGTGAATTCAGGGTTGTAAGCATGTATGTACAAACATACAGACATATGTATGTATGAAATAAACTATTTAAGAATACATACCTTTTCCACTCGCTTCCAGTTCTTACTGGAGGGCCGTGACCATTAACTTTATTTACCACCGTGTCCCATGTGTACTGCATGACAGACTTACTGCTACCAAACTTGGCAGTGCCTGTGACCAAGTCTGGAAACTGCTACATGCTACCAATTGACTAAACTGCAGCCCTGCTGCCATTTTGATGCTAAAAATTTAAGCAATCAAAACAAGAACATCTTAACATGAAAGTTTGCTTACCTATTTTTTTTTAAACTTCATTTTTAATTTTTTTATATTTTTATTACACTTTTTTGATATTTTTTTATTTATCGCACTTATTTTTTTAACACGACTAGAATTTTTTAATCGCCCAATCAAACGTCGCTAACCCCAGCGAACACTTAATATTAAAATATTTAATATTTTTAATATTATCAAATATTATCAAAAATTCAAGTGAATAAATCCCGAATCAAACGTCGCTAATCCAAGCGAACATTAAATATTTTTAAATTCGCAAATCCTGCGAATATTATCAAAAATTCAAGGGAATAAATCCGTAATAAAACGTCGCTAAACCCCAGCGAACATTTAAAATTAAAATTTAATTATTTTTTCAAAAATGAAGACGCTGAACCTTCATAGTGAACAGACGTCTTAGCGGAGTTTTTTTTCATATACATATTAAACAAACAAAAAATCATACAAAAAATATTCGTAATACATAATAACCGTAATACATATTAACTTTGATAAATAACCAAAGCAAATATTACTGATATTTTTTTACATAGCAAGAAACAAAAAAAACCAAAAACCGCAAACAAAGTGCCCTTGAGGAATACTCTACATGAGTACCTCAAAAACAAAAAATTGTGAAGTGAGTTCAAACGACAGAAATGCATATTTTACTGTGAGTTCTGAAGCTCTTAATGTTAACAATAAAAATAAAAAATCTGATGATAGTCTTTTTCTAATGGCAAAGCCACTTTTTCGTCAGCGATCAACTTCGCTTTGTCCAATGCCAACTAGTGATTCGTTAACATTACAATTGCCTAGTACTTCTTCATATAAGTCAGTGATATCATCCCCTTCGGGCTCGTAGACATCACATAACAAAGTTATCACTACAGATAACAGTAGCACTAAGCCCAAGGTCCAAGTCGGAATGAACAGGTATATAACAGTGGTAAAGCGTGGGCGAAGCCCAAATTCTTCTAAAACTTCATCAGCTCCAAAGATGTCTAGGGATAACAGCGCATCTTCTACGAATCGTCAAAATTGTTTTTCATTACTGCAAGACAAAAACGACAAGCCCGCTACATCATCGCAAAAGTCTTTTAAGCCACCACCTATTTATCTGAAAGAAAAAAAATTCTAACGCGCTTCTAAAAAAACTTTCCAATTAAACGAGGTTATATTGATGAAACTACAATCCAAATACATGATGAAAAAGATTTCCGAAAAATTGTTAGTGAATTCGAAAAAAATAAAACAAATTTTTACACATACCAACTTAAGAGTGCTAAAGGCCTACAGATAGTATTAAAGGGCATAGATTCATATGTTGAGCCCGAAGAAGTAAAATGTGCACTTGTCGACCAAGGATTTAAGGTAAA
The DNA here is from genome assembly GCA_936439885.1 of Nowickia ferox. Classification (NCBI taxonomy): domain Eukaryota; kingdom Metazoa; phylum Arthropoda; class Insecta; order Diptera; family Tachinidae; genus Nowickia; species Nowickia ferox. The sequence continues at coordinate 65,958,489 of OW387023.1, read as the reverse complement.
AAATGCTACCAACATAATTAACAGAGAAAGGGTGCCCTACCCCTATTTCGGGTTGAACCGAAGCCGAATGACATAAAATTGAAAAAAAATAAAACCCATCCAATTTATAGCGTAAAGTATCTCTTACACCGAAAAATCACAGTTGAAGAGCCACGTAAGCGTTCAGGTCCAGTACAGTGCCATAATTGCAAAGAGTATGGCCATACAAAAACTTACTGCAAATTACCTACAGTTTGTGTTATCTGCGGTGAATTGCATGGTACTGCTAGCTGTACTAAGCCAAAAGTTCAAGCAGAAAAAAAATGCAGTAATTGTGGAGGTAATCACACCGCTAAATTTAGAGGATGCCCTGTATATTCTTTTATTAAACAAGCTATGCGTCAAAAACTCAAATTAACTCCAGCTCAACCAGTAAACGCGAACTCCGCCACTTTTGCTCAAATGAGCCAAGCAGTTACTTCACGAGTATCGTATGCTGATGCTGCTAAGACTAGTTCTATTCGCACACAAAATGTTCCACCGCCAAATAATTCAACGAATGCAAACTCAAGCTTTAACCTTAGTCGCCTTGAAGCTACTATTGAGAATCTGGTGCTAACTATAAACAACTTTACTACAAATATGACTAATATGATGCAATAAATGCTGCGAATGCAGAATACACTGCTTCAAGCATTAATTAACAAACCATGAACACGTTAAAAATATGTTTCTGGACCCTAGAGGGAGAGCATGCGGTGGATCAGCAATTCTAATTAAGTCAAGACTCAAGAACTATGTCCTTGACAACGTTACTGAAGAATATATTCAAGCAACGAATATTTTCGTAGAAAATTTTTGTGCGAATTTCGTGATATCATCAATTACTCACCTCCCAGATTTTTAGTTACCGAAGATCAGTATGAGAAGTTCTACAAATCGCTTGGATCTCGTTTTCTGGCAGCTGGTGACTACAATGCAAAACATACGTACTGGGGCTCGCGTCTTGTTACACCTAGAGGTCGAGCGCTGTTTAATACAATTTCAAAAATGGGCTTAGATGTCATTTCGAGCGGGGAGCCTACTTACTGGCCTACTGACGTAAGAAAAATTCCAGATGTTATAGATTTTGGCATTACGAAAAATATTCATAGAGACTTAACTCAAGTAGAGGCCTCTCTAGATCTGTCCTCCGATCACTCCCCCTCTATAGTTACAATTTTCAACCCACTAAGGAGTGATTTAACTAACTCATATGTGAAAATGATTAATGGGGTCAACTGGCTAGGATTCAAAAAATATCTTAGTAGTCACTGCGTAGAAAACATTTAGCTAAGATCATCTGATGATATTGAATTTAACATTGCCAATCTTAACGAAAATATTAAGCAGGCTGCTGAACATGCCACTACCTCCTATCCGCAGACTGGCTTTAATAGAATTTATTCTACATAAATTGAACGTCTTGTATGTGAAAAAAGGAGAGCTAGAAAAGAACGGCAACAACACAGATCTCCCCTAAATAAAATCATACTTAAATAATGTACTAAACGACTGGAAAAGTATTTAAAACGTCTTGATGTAACGTCAGCATCTAATTACTCTTTATGCCGCGCTACTAGAAATCTTAAAAGACCCGTTGACCTTAAATCACCAATGCGTACTTCGACCGGAGGCTGGGCGAGAAGCGATAGTGAGAAAGGTAACTTATTTTCTGAGCATTTAAAATCTGTATTTACTCCCAATTCATGTACGGGTGCTGCCGATTTACCGAGTGTAGTTTTTCTACCTCCTCGTCGCTTAAGGTTTAAGGTGCGTGAACTACAAAAAATAATTGCTGAAATCGACACGAAGAAAACTCCAGGTATTGATGGCATTAGTAACAAGATGCTGATGAACTTGCCTCATATTGCAATACGAATCTTGCTATTTATTTTTAATGCTATTTTATGAATGCAGTATTTTCCAAATAACTGGAAATTTTCCAAAATAAAAATGATTTCAAAGACGGGCAAAGATCTTACCAAGGCTGAGTCATATAGGCCTATAAGTTTACTATCAACAATCTTAAAGCTTTTCGAAAAGCTGCTCATGACTAAATTGTCCGAAATTTTAGCTGATAATATGATGATACAGCCTGTATGAGGCATCCCGAATTCTCCAAGAACACATTACCCAGCTTGAAATATGGTTGAACTTATGGAGAATTAAAGTAAATGAACAAAAGTGTGTCCACATAACGTTTACCCTAAGAAGAGATACTTGCTCTTCCGTTCAAATCAACAATCAAAGTATTCCTTAACATTCTCAAGTGAAATACATTGGCAGACACCTTGATCGAAGGCTTACATGGAAATATCATATTGACTCTAAGTTAACTCAAATGAAACTTAAATTAACTCAAATATATTGGTTAATTGGCAGAAATGCAACACTCAGCCTAGACTGGAAACTTTTGATATACAAGTCGCTTTTGGAGCCAATATGGTGCTATGGAATTCAGCTATGGGGCACTGCTTCAGCTTCAAATGTTCAGAAAATCCAACGAAGGCAAAACAAAATTTTACGTTTGATAGCATCAGCTCCATGGTACATCAAAAATTCAAATATACATCGCGATTTAAATATGCCACTAGTGACTGAAGAAATTGCAAAACACGCAGGCAAATATTTAACAAAACTCGTGTCACACCCTAATCCGCTCGCTCGTAATATCTTGAACTTTACTGGATATATCCGCTTAAAAAAGAGGGACACAAGGGCTCTTATTCTCAACAGTCCAGATGGGACTACTTGAAAATACTTTTATCTTTTTTTTTCCTTTTTGATTATCACTACTTATGTATTATTTATAACTATCACTAAGTTTATGTCCGACACTGGTCGGGCCTAATAATTATGTTTAGATTTAAGATTTGATTACTTATTGTTAGTTCATTTTTGAAGACACAATAAATAAATATATGAAAAAAATTTTTTTTTCCAAATTCGCAAATCCCGCGAATATTAACAAAATTTACGTGATTAACTCCCTAATCACACGTCTCTAGCCCCAGCGAACATTTAAAATTAAAACTTTTAATTATATTTTCAAATTTGCAAATCCCGCGAATATTAACAAAGTTTAACTGATTAACTCCCTAATAACTAATTAAAACTTTCAATTAGATTTCTAAATTCGCAAATCCCGCGAATATTAACAAAGTTTAATGCGATTAATTCCCTAATCAAACTTCGCTATTCCCAGCGAACATTTGATATTGGAACATTTAATTCTAGTTTTAGTGCTTAAATTATTAAAAAGTCAGCATAATTATTAAAGAGCTAAACGAATATTATCTGTTTGTAACACAATAAAATAAAAAATCAATCCAAATTGGTTGATGAATTCTTATTTAATTCCGACGATTTTGTCACGTTCTGTTCCGACGTTAATAATATTCCCATTGATGACCTAACAGACTCGCTGCTCGAAGTATAGCTTCAAGATCTGAGCGATCGTTGGACGAATGTGCAAGGATCCTATCGATCCATCCGCACCAGCAATGATGCTAAACTTGAAAAATCAGTCTTAGAGTCAGTCGCAGGAAAATACTCAACATGTTAATAATATTCCCATTGATGACCTAACAGACTCGCTCCTCGAAGTGTAGCTTCAAGATCTGAGCGATCGTTGGACGAATGTGCAAGGATCCTATCGATCCATCCGCACCAGCAATGATGCTAAACTTGAAAAATCAGTCTTAGAGTCAGTCGCAGGAAAATACTCAACATGTACTAAAAACTTTCACCAAGTCAAGGCGAAAATCTTGGATGTACAGAAAGCATTGATAACAAATGCTCCAATTCAAATCCCTGAAACATCTTTGAATGAAAACAGCTTTTCAAGCTTTAGTGTCCCTCTATGTGATACCGATATTTTCTACTGGGGCTTTGAATAATGGCCATCTTTCCGAGACATGTTCACGGCAGTATACATCGATAATCCGCGAATTTCAAAAGTACAAAGTTTTATCATCTCCGCTTAAAGGTGCAAGGACAGGCAAGAGCGATTATAAAGAAATACAAGTTATGCTCTGATAACTTCACCCTGGCCTGGGTAACACTAAAGGATCGATATGAAATCCAAAGAATCCTGGTCGAGAATCATATCAAGATTATTCTAAACTTGTCCCCAATCGCATTCGAAAGCATTACAGGTCTTCAAAAACTTCAGACTACAATTAACTACTGCTTAGCCGCAATAAAAGCTCAAGAGGTCCCGATAGGGGAATGGTATCCATTTGTTATTATTCTCTGTGCGAGCAAACTTCTCCCACAGATGCGAAGTAGTCGAACGTTTAGAATCTCGAAACCAAGACCAAGACTCCTATAAATCCAGAAATCCCTAAACATCCATGCAAAATGTGCAACTCGGACCTCTCGTTAAAAAATTGCTCTAAATGTATGAATTTAAGTCCTCAAAGCAGAAATAAATTCTTTTTCAAAAACAGAATATGTATCAACTGTTTAGCATATTCTCATTTGCGGAATGAATGTCCCAGCAAATTCTTCTATTCTCATTGTAAAAGAAGTCATCATTTCTTATTGCATTACGCAAAACATGATCTCACTAATACCAATTCTTTCGATGATCAGAAGCCTGAAACCTCAACACAAGGTATAGCAAAGGGATCTCTACCAACTTCTAGTCATTCTGGTAACCTTGACAACAAAAGCACCAACGAAAAAACATTGCTTCCAACAGCAATAGTGAGCGTTAACCACCAGGGGGAAAATTTCAAAGCACGTGGTTTTCTTGATCAAGATTCAGAGAAAACTTTTATTTCCAAACTACTTCAACAGAAAATTATGCTTCCGACAGATACACGAGATTTTCAAATCCATGGCATCGGTGGGCAGATGATAGCTCAATCTAATTCACTCTGTCATATAGTGATATATTCTGAGAAATGTGAACGGTATATAGATATACAGGCAATAGTAACTCCAAAAATTACCCGTATGTTGCCCAGTTGTTCGCTCTCTGAGTCTCAAATTCACTTTGATTCTATCAAGGATATTGAGCTTGCTGATTCCGATTTCTACCTGCCTAGTCGTGTAGATTTGTTGATTGGTAGTAACATACTCCCGCAAGGTTTCCTAGAAGAAAATAAATAGGTCTCTCCTTCGCTGATGGCTCAATCCACCATTTTCGGATGGGCCATTAGCGGGCTGTTCAGTTTCGAAAACGTTTCAATGTTCTCGATCGAAGTAACTGAAGCCGAATACGATCCCCTTGCTGACCAGTTAAGAAAGTTTTGGGAGCAAGAAGAAGTCTAGTCCCAACGCCCCGTGTCCGAAGAAGATGCATTTTGTGAAAATTTGTTTCAACGCACAACCTGTCGTAATAATGAGGGCCGCTATATAGTGAAACTTCCATTTAAATCCCACTTCCCAGAGAAAATATAGCTAGGCTCTTCCCGAACAGTTGCAAAGACACAATACTTTACAAGAAGCCAGAATTGGCAGAAACTTATACTAAAGTATTAAAATAATACATCACATTAAACCAAATAAGACCCACAATATCAACCGAAAATGTGTCTCCACATGGCTAAAACTCGTTCTATCTGCTTCATCAAGCCCGAAAGCAAAACTACAAAGGTGAGGGTAGTTTTTAATGCGTCCTCCATGTTACAAAATGACTTAATGAGTTTGATTTTGAAATGGAGATTATATGAATTTGTATTTAATGGCGATATAGAGAAAATGTAGCGTCAGATTCTCATTGCAAAAGAAGACACCCCTTTCCAAAGAATTCTGTTACTAAAATCCGCTGGATTTCCCCTAAGGAAAATTACCTCTAATTTTCCCGAAATTTTAACATCTCTCGCCAAAGAAGATATACTGTATGCTGATTTCCTCAAATTTAAGGAAACAAATGGGACAAAAACATTCGTTATCCAATGGAACGCACTGACTGACTGATTGCTTCTCGTATACTATTGAAACAGTTGCCCCAGCTAGTTTTATAACCAAAAGACAGATTCTATCTAATGTGGTGAAATTGTTCGACCCAGCTGGATGGATTTCCCCTATCATATTTCAAGCAAAAATTATCCTTCAACAGCTCTGGTTGGATGGCACCGGTTGGGAAGAAAACATTAAGCCCAACACGCTAGAAAGATGAAATAAATTTACTAAAAATCTTCCGGTAATATCCACATTGAGCATGGGTCGGGTTCTCTCCCTCTTTAGCAACCCAGATCGGAAAAAGCCTACTGTGCAGCTATTTATATCCGAATTCAGTCAGGCTCATCAATTGTATCACACTTACTAGTTTCCAACACAAAAGTGGCTCCTATTGACCCAGTGAGCCTCCCAAGCTTAGAGCTCTGTGGAACAGTTTTGCTATCTAATTTAACAAAACAAATTCTAAACTCAATGCCTTTAGTCAATCATGATGTCATCCTATAGACAGATTCCTCTATCGTCCTAGGATGGCTCGATAACTCCCTTCCCCCCAATGCGTGAAAAACTTACGTAGCCAATCGCACAGATTAATAAGGTCGAATGTAGGAAATATTCCTTGCCGACACGTAAAGTCCGGTGATAATTCAGCAGATCTAGGCTCCCGAGGTAGTGACACTGATGTACTAGTCGAAAGCTCTCTATTGTGGAACGGACCACATTGGCTTCAATAAGCACCCGAGGAATGGCCAAAGCCCATATTTGTAAAAGAGCATCCCTAGAAATCAGACAAAGTGTAGTTACTTTTTATTTATGCAAACATGGTGTTGAGGAAGACTTTCCCATAAGCGAAGATACCTTGAACCGGTTCTCTAAATGGGATAAGGCAGTTAGAGTCCTGATGTATGTGGTACGATTTATTGGTATGATGAAAATGGTGATGCAAAACACATCCACATCACAACTATCCCACATACCCCAGATGCAAAACACCTTAGCATCTAAGTCGGCAGCGACCATAATAAAACGAATTATCCTCATTAGTCATAAAGAATTGTCTAACACCCAAAATAAATTAATTCATCTCACTCAGAGACTATATTATCCGAAAGAGTTTCATTCCCTGCTGAAATATAGGAAAGTTCATAAGAAAAGTTCTCTATATCCTTTAAATCCTTATATAGACCTAAACAACGTTCTACGTGCAAAAGGTAGAATTTCTAATGCCGTTCTTTCCTTCAACGAACGCAACCCAATCATCTTGCCGGTGAACTCGACTTTTTGCAAACTTTTTATTTTCATCTCGAGTTATGTTCAGACCTGACTACCGGGATTTTTCAAGTAGCGTTCACCAAGTTTATAGGACGCCGAGGGGTGCCCAAAAAGGTAATGTCCAATAACGGAATTAATTTCGTTGGCGCAGAACGTTCTTTTCTTTTGGAATATGAGGAATTCATCAAACATACTTCTCAAGATATGGCGGAGAAATACGCAGCTCAAGGGTTTCAGTGGTAGTTTATTCCTCCAAATGCCCTACATATGGAGGATTATGGGGGGCGGGTATTGGACACTATATTCACTATTATTTTAACCCGAATTGAGTCTGTATTGAACTCACGACCATTTTCACCTATGTCAGATGATCCCGACGAACTACTCGCCCTCATGCCAGGGCATTTTCTCCGTGTTGCAACACCAGTTTGCCCAAAGAACTCTACAAGAGTTACAAGTGGCAGCACGCAGAGAAAAGTATTCAAGAAGGGCAGCTTCTAATCATCAAAGATGACCTACTTCCCCCAAACGAATGGAACTTAGCAAGAATTACCAAAATCTATTTTGGTAATAACGGCTTTGATCGAGTGGCAGACTTAAAAACCCAAACCGGGACGATCACGAAAGCAATTACAAAGCTGTGCATAATTCTATGATATGGAAACCGAATCAGATTGTGTTTCTAAATTAACATAAATATTATGATTAATACATTCATTTCCACACAAACTGTATATCCTAATCCGACACATTTGTCCTCCAGGGATTTAAAGTAAAAAATGTATCAAACATATTAAAATGCTAACCCAAGCTTTAATTTCAATCGCCTTGAAGCCACTATTGATAATCTGGTGCAAACTATAAACAACTTTACAACAAATATGAATAGCATGATGCAGGAAATGCTGCAAATGCAGAATACTCTGCTTCAAGCATTAGTGAAGAAGCCATCAACACGTTAAAAATATGATTCTGTAACGCAAGCGGCATTCGCCAACATAAAAATGAAGTTGAGTACTTCCTCACGGAAAAAAATATTGATATATTGCTGGTCTCCGAGACCCTTAAAAAGTCCCTTTAAAACTAATACCTATTTGTTATATGATTCAAAGGACTAGAGAGGAGTACCATGCGGTGGATCAGCAATTTTAATAAACTCAATACTGAAGCCTTATATTCTGGAGAACATTTGTGCAGAACACCTACAAGCCACAAATATCTGCATTGAAATTTTTTTTAAAATTTCGTGATATCAGCAATTTACTGCCTTCCCAGATTTTAAGTTACTGAAGATCAATACGAGAATTCCTACAAATCTCTTGGGCCGTGTTTCGTAGCAGCTGGCGACTACAATGCAAAATATAAGTTTTGGGGTTCGCGTCTTATTATTAGAGAGGTTGGGCGTTGTTCAACACAATTTTTTAAATGGGCTTGGACGTCATTTCGAATGGGGAGCCCATTTACTGGCCTACAGTTATGCAAAAAATTCCAAATGTTTTAGACTTTGGCGTCATAAAAAATTATGGATTTAATTCATGTTGAAGTTTCCCTAGACCTCCCCTTCGATCACTCTCCCAAAATCATCACAATTTCAAACCCACTCAAAAGTGTCTTACCTCACCCATATGTGAAGATGGGGGGTTCAAAAAAATATCTCCGTAGTCATTGTGAAAACATTAGGCTAAGAGCATCCGAAGATATTGAATTTAACGTTGCCAATCTTAGCAAAAATATTAAACAGGCTGCTGAACATACCACTACCTCCCAACAGCAGAATGGCTTTAATAGAATTTATTCTACGGATATTGAACGTCTTGTATGTGAAGAAAGGAGAGCTAGAAAAGAATGGCAACAACACAGATCACCCCTAAATAAATAAAGACTTAAGTAATGTACTAAACGACTCAAAGAGTTGGTATCGTCGGAAAAAACTGTATTACTGGAAAAATATCTAGATGTCACGTCAGCATCTAATTGCTCTTTATGGCGCGCTTCTACAAATCTTAAAAGACCTGTTGAGCTTAAATCACCACTGCGCACTACGACCGGAGGATGGGCAAGATGTGATAGCGGGAAAGGTAACTTATTTGCTGAGCATTTAAGATCTGTATTCACCCCCTATTCATGTACGGGTGTTGTTAATTTTCCGAGTGTCCATGTGCCCCACTGTGCACATGGAATTCCGTCATTCCACTCTCTTTTCTTTTAAACATACATTATGTGCATACATATCTTGTACATATATGTATATATACATAGATATATATATATAGAGAGTGGAATGACGGAATTCCATGTGCACAGTGGGGCGAATACCTAACAGCCCTTTTTGCCCAGATGCAGAAAGAAATTGTGGAAATTTTCTGTAACGTTTTGAACGACGTGGTGTAGGTTGAGCAGGAGAAGATGGTGTATGCCTGCGGGTAGACGGCGGCGATTGTGGTGAGCTTGATGAAGTACTTGTTAATGCGTTTGGCGATGGTGTTTTCACTGGTGAAGACGCTGACGAATATTCAACATCGCTTTGAGCAGCGTTATCCGATATTAAAGTTTCATCGGTACTTACTTCAGTAGTCGCATCATTTCTTGAAAATTCCTGAACAGAATTCATGCTAGAAATTCGGCTGCGAATTTGGTATAAATGATGCTTAACTATACGACTATGGGGAAGACGGACAGAGTAGGACACTGGTCCAGTTTGCGATTGTATATGACCCGTTATCCACTTCGGACCTGAAGCATAGTTGCGGACCCATACAAGATCTTCTCCTTTAAATGATTCCGTAGTGGGTATTTTCTCTATAGAACTTGACAATTCATGTGAATGAATGTTGTCAAAGTAAGTTTTGAACTATCGATTAAACAGGAGTTCAGCTGGTGAGCGTCCTGTCGTAGCATGCGCACTTATGTGTTTATTAATTACGAAACGGATAAGATCCAATTCAATATTTGAATTAAGTGGCATTTTCTTCAAATAATATTTTGTTGTCTGAACCATGCGTTCAGCCTGACATTGCGTATCAAATTATTTTTCATAAATCTTTGGAACTCAGCTGATGTAAAACCTGTTCTATTATCAGAGACGATGACATCAGGTAGGCCACGTGTAGTAAAAAACGATCGCAATGATCTAATTGCACATTGTTATGACATGGATTTGTAAACTTCCAACTATTTGGAGTACGAATCGACCACTAGAAAAAATAATTTACCTTGAAATGGCCCGGCAAAGTCTATATGTAGCCGTGACCATGCGGTTTGAGTATTCTTCCATGGGTGAACTGGTGCTTTAGATTTTTCGTGGCAGGTTCCTTGGCATTGAATACAAAGTTTCACCGTGTTTTCTATTTGGGAATACATATTTGGCCACCACATATAGCTTCTTGCCAAAGCCTTAATTTTAACGATACCAGGATGCCCCGCATGTAGAGTATGAATAATAGCTTGTCGACTCATGGGAGGGAGAATAGTTCTATTTCCCCACAAAAGGCATCCCTTGAGTGAAGTAATCTCATTATGTCGCATAAAGTAGGGGTATGCTTGATCATCGCGAGGAATAAAAGTTAGCCACTCCCTTAACGCCCAGCTGAGGACTTTAGCTAGGAGTGAATCTTTTGCAGTTTGTTTGGATATATTTTTAGCATTGACCACTTCAGTGTTGGCTAGTTCAATCATTAGAACTTCATCTTTCCAAATCGTGCTCTGTTCCGTCTGGTAGTCGGCTTTAGCAGTCAGCATTGCCCATTTTCTTGCCTTCTCTATAGACAAGGTCAAAATCGTAGGCGTTCAGAAAAATGCATCGGCGAAGCATAACATTTGATAATATAGCTGCAGTTGGTTTTGTAGTGCAAAAAATGCCCAAAAGTGGACGGTGATCAGTCACCGTCGTTCAGTTTTCGATAAGGTCCTTGAATGAAATGCAATAGGCCGTTCAGAGCCATAGACAGCTTGTGACCCAACACAGTGCCGATACCATAAGGTGAGGCATCACATACGAATACAAGCGGCAGATTTTCATCATAATGTGTAAGTACACTGTCAGATGTGATTAATTTTTTCAAATTACGAAAGGATATCTCATGTTTCTTTTCCCAATTAAATTGGCGATTTTTATCTAAAAGACGATGCAGAGGTTCTGCTATTGTTGTTTTTTTTTTTTAAGAAAGAATGATAACAATACAATAGTTACTTCTTATCTGATGGCCTTATGCCAAGGCTATCAACTTTAAATCCAAGAAAATTGTTTATGTTAACCCCAAAGTGGCATTTGTCTCTTTTTAAGCGAAGACTTGTTATATCAAAATAAATCAAAACATTATTCAAACGCTCAGCCAGCTCTGATTGAATTTTACCCATAACTATTACGTTGTCAAAATATGGCAAAACGCCGGGAATATTTCTTAAAAGATTTTCAATAAAGTTTTGAAAAGTGCCTGGGGCTGAAGATATACCAAATTGAAGTCGATTTACTTTAAACGCGCCCTTATGTGTTACTATAGTCTGTAACAACACAGACTTTTCATCGACTATAAGCTGTTGGTATGCTTGGGCAAAGTCCAATTTAGCCAAAAATTTTCCTCCTTATATTGATGAAAGTAGGGATTTTATTGAAGGAATTTGGAAATTGTGTGGCAACAGAGCCTTATTTAGTGTTGACTTATAGTCACCACAAATTCTAATAGTAACATCACTTTTAAGTACTGGGGCAATCAGTGTTGCCCAGTCCGAATACTCAACCGGTTCCAAAATACCTTGATTGCTCAGTCGATTAAGCTCTGATTCTACTCGATCTCAGTGTGCCATTGGAATACGGCGAGCGGGAAGTCTAATTGGTTGGACATTTTCCTTTATATATAGGGTGTTTTTTATTGAGGTATAGAACTTTAAGTTGGCATCACTTTTTTAACTGGCGGCCATTTTGTCAGCTGTCAAGTGATTAATATTTAGTTTGGTTTGCCATTTCATCATGAACAGGTTGACAAAAAAACAACAACGCTTGCAAATCGTACAAATTTATTTCGAAAATAATGGTTCAGTTCGCGAAGTTTACCGCAAGCTCCGTCCATCAGAGCAATTAATTCGGTTAATCGGTCAATTGGCCACCATGATCGTGTGATTTGATACCATTGGATTATTTTCTTTGGGGATATGTGAAGTCGCTCGTCTACGCCAACAAACCAGAAACGTTAGGGGACTTGGAAGCCAACATTCGTGGCGTTATTGCCAACATACGGCCCCATATGCTCGAAAAAGGGTTTTTGAAAATTGGACCTGTAGAATTGGCTTTATTCGAGCCAGCCGCGGCGGCCACATGCCCGAAATCATATTTAAACGTTAATGGCATAAAATTATCCTTCCAATAAAGCCAAATTGATGGACATTAAAACGATTTTCTTGTGTTTTATTTCAATTCGAAGTTCTATACCTCTAAAAAAAAACACCCTATATAATGAAACCGGCTTACCAGGGAATTTACCAAGCTCTTTAGAAAAAAGATGTTCGAATTTCTCTAAAATCGTTTTAATTGAATTCACTTCTTCAATTATATGTACGCCTTGAATGCTTATGCCAACTTGATCAAACCAATTGCAGCCCAATATATTAGTTTAAGTACCATTAACAACTATTAGAGGTAAAATATCAACTATTATGTTGAAAATCTTTCAATTTTAAATTGCTCTCATATATCACTGGCTGTTGGCCAAAACGGACTGAAAGACCTGTTAGATTTTTACTACTATCGAACACTTGGTAATGTTTTTGACAACTATAGATAAATTTTCAAAATACGCAACAGTACATAGAGTAACCGATAGAACGTGGCTTTCTATACTAACTACACTCAAAGAAAGAATAAGATTTTTAGGGAAAATGAGAAAACTTGTTTATGACAATGATAGGTGCATGCAGATTCGTGAAATCTGTTAAATTGTTTTTAACCGAAAATAGAATTGAAACTCACGTAACGACCGCTCACCACAAGACGGATAACGCGGACGTCGAACGTCTACATGGCACACTAAATGAACACATTCGGATTATTACAGCTGATACAATGGTGACAGATGAATATACTGAAGACAAAATACATAGGATAATTACAAATTACAACAACAATATTTATTCGACGACTAAACTACGACCCATTGATTTTATTGAGCAAATTTCGACAAGGAAAATATCCAAGAGCTTGCAGAACAATTTAGGAGAGAAAAACTTTTAAAATTAATAGATTAAACGAAAATCGAAACAAAAATTTTGACTTGACCGATACAATTGTACAGAACAGAGACAGACAGAAAAATAGTCCTAAATATAGAAGACTCTTACAGTTCAAGAAAGACGGTAATTATGTAATAGACACTAGTAATAAGAGAAATAAGAAATACTAGAGAACACAAATGAAACGCAGGTTCAAACAACAGATTTAATGTTTTTGCAGAATGGACTTCTTCACTATTATCATACTGATGCTGGTGGCAAGATCAATGGCAAACAAAATTGAAACTTATCAGATAAATCTATATAATGGATTTGTGATTTATAAAATGGAACTCGAAGCAGTGGTAGACAAATACTTTAATGTGTTACATATTGTGGATTTGGAGGTTTTCGAAGTTTGCTTAGAAAAGATAGAAAAAAATTTGGTAAAACTTAACCTCGTTGACGAACACGGTATCGACTTGATTCAACGAGAAATTAAACTGGCAAGAACAGCTCTATCAACACTGATTCCACACTCCGATAGAAACAACAGAGTAAAAACAGGACTGATTAACATTGGTGGATCGTTTTTAAAAATGTTATGGGGAACAATGGACGATGATGACGCAAAGGAAATTTATAATCATCTGACAACATTAGACGACAACGCAAAACATTTTATATATATATATATATATATATATATATATAAATAAAGAAGAGAGAATGAACTACAAAATAGATGAAGAAAACTGCTCTCAAGGCTATCGCAACATCATAAATAAAAACTTCAACAATTAATACAATAAATATCTAAAACGAATAAAGACGTGTAACTGTTACTTTTTTTATATATTTTTGTTTATTGTTACTCATTGTAAGTTTATTTGTCTGATTTATCCGGAATATTAAGATAATGTAATGTTTTGTATATCAATGTATTGTAGATTTCCTGATGATGCTATCCAGAGGATGGCGAAATATCGAAATAAACAATTAAATGAATAAATAAATAAGCAAAATTTACCTCAAGCTTAACGAAATCGTTATTAATTGTTTCAAACGGAATAATGTTCAGTCACAGTTTTATTTTATGTAAAATATTGTACTTTACATTTTCTTATTATTTCCATTTGTTTGCTGAAATCCAATTGTTCTAAGAAAACACTTTTTCTTTTTGCAAATTTGTAGCACAAAATTAGGAAATTAAATTGCACTAGAACAGTCCTTTTCTTTATCTTACATATAAATAAAATTAAAGCACATTATATTTTATATACTCAACTGCATTTAATTTTTCTTATGTGCGCACCATATTATTTTACTTTACTCGATTACTATTCTGGCTCCACTCATCACTACGCGCTCACTCTGTATCTGCTTTGCCATTTTGCTTTTTCTTCCTTTTTAATTTGTACAAATGTCCTACTGTCATTGGTCGAAAACCGTAACGGAACTTCGCCATCATTTTTACTAAAAAAAAGTAAATAACAGAAGAAACGTAGGATCAAAATGAATTTGCGAAACTACGTCCATGTATTCGGTCAGTGCTGGCAATTTACTAAAGCAAATTTTAACGAAAGGTGGTTGCCATTATGATTTCTTTTTCCACGATTGGAAAAAAAAGAGCAAGAAAATAAGATACGACATGGAATGATCAAACTATTCGTAACTAAGAGCAGTGGATCAAGCGTAATATTGTTTAGTGGAAAAAGGTGTGCAATTTTTTTAATAGTGTGAGTGTACTCAGAAAAAATGTTTTTATTAATTTAATTAAGAAAAAAATATTTTTTTTTCATTTTCAAATAGTTCACTAACCCTTTCGACCCCAACTTTTTATCTGTATCAATACAAAATTTGTTTTACTTTTAATCATTTTGTAGTCATTTAAGGAGTGTCTGGCCAATATTTGAAGTCGCCACGCCCATTCGTTTGGGCGGTAGAGAAAGTTGCTTGTGACCAATGTTGGGCAATTGTGGTATATAAAAAATTTTGTTTTGTAATTATTCGTTGAAATGTAAGCACTGCTTAATTTGTTCAAAACGACCGCGAGACATTGCTTCTGATATAGCCGTAAGCTTTATGTCTTGGGCCCATGCCATTTTAAACTGGGGCAGTCTAAAAACTCCTAAGTATAACAAAGCACCAATATACCGTTTCCTCCTTAGTACAGTTAAGCTCAATGCCGAGTTTCTGTAGTCCATATAAATTAGTATCAAATATTTTTGCGAAATATTCAACTGGTGTCAAAACTTCATGAACTTCAAGGATATTATCGTCCTTCAAAATAGTCTCTGGGGTTTCATATGGCCTTGATCTCCATTTGAGAGATTTCGGATAAATTTTTTCAAATCACATATTAACAGCACCAGAAGATTCTTGCTCAAATTCACCCGGCAGTATGTTGTCAAGAAGGCCGATCACTATACTTTCTCCTCTTTCCACGATCCCTTCCAAATTCCTATCCAGCACTGCACATATGTTTTCCAGCTCATCGCCGCTTTCCTCGTTACTGGAAACATCCCAATCGAAGTTCAAAATTATTTCAATATCTTTGTTTGTCAAGCCCTTCTCTTGGGGTCTCATGTCTAAAAGTAATTACCATAATTGCCTAAAGTTGCTCACAAGCAACTTGACAGCTTTAAAAATTACTCACCTGTGGTTTGTTTGTAATTGTAAGATTTAATTTCTACAAATATTTTACTTGATAGTAATAATTTCCGTGTACAACTTTTTTTCCTAAATGCATTTGGGAAAACCAAAGCAAGTACTTAGGTGATTAGTGCAGGGTTTAAAAATTTACTTTCCAATTTATTATTATGTTTTCCTTGATATTATAATTATTATTTTTACCTTTTTTTGAAATTTGTGTTTAAACTTTTTTCCATAATAAAATAATTTTTGAACAATAAAGATTAATTTTAATTAACATAAAATATATTAATCTCTACATTTGGCGATCTTGATCAATATCCTGATGAGATTTCATACATTATAAAGAACAGCGAAGTTTATAATTACATATTTGAAAGTATTGAAATCTGTTTTTTTTAAATAAAAACAACGATTCTTTGGTGAAACACGACCTATCGATAATTTCAACAAACCAAATAAACCCATTTAGATGTGGAGATTTTGTTTTTATGAATCATCTTTCAAATCGATGTATTTGGGACCGCAAAATTGATCCAAATAAAATTCAAACAAATAAGACAATTTAGATGTGGAGATTTTGTTTTTATGAAACACCCTTCAAATCAATATATTTGGGACCGCAAAATTAATGCAAATAAAATTCAAACAAATTCAAGAATTGAAAACAATAGCATCAGCATTACATTTAGTACCGAAGAAGGATTCTAATGATTGGCGACCATGCGGGGATTTTAGACGTTTGAACTTTGTAACTGTGCCAGATAGGTATCCTCTACCACACATTCATGATATTAATTTCAATTTGGGGAAGAAACGGGTATTTACAAAGATAGATTTAGTCCGAGACTACCATTAAATTCCTATGGTGGAAGAAGATATTTATAAAACAGCAATCACTACACAATTTGGAATGTTCGAATTCGTACGCATGCCTTTCGGACTAAGAAATTCTGCCCAAACCTTTCAACGATTTATTAATGAAGTTTTTAACGGTCTTGAGTTTGTATTCGTCTATATTGATGATGCAATGATCGCTAGTGAAAGTGAAAATGAACATATGATTCATTTAAAAGTAGTTTTTGAAAGGCTTTAACTATATGGATTAAGTATTAAACATAGTAAATGTGTTTTCTGACCATCGGAAATCGATTTTCTCATTCACAATATCTCCGCAAGTGAAGATAAAGTATCGGCTATACGTAGGTATCCAAAACCAGACTCCGTTAAACAGATGCAAAAGTTTATAGGTATAATTAATTACTATCACAGGTATATAGTCACGTATAACTGTTTCCAATACGAATCACCCTAATAATTGTTTAAGGTTTCATAACGTATGTGAATTTGCTTTGCATGCAGATTCACACAATATGAATTTCAAGCTAAGTTTACCGTGTGAATTTGCATTGCAGGCAAATCTCATTTTAGTTTAGTGTAATTCTATTAGTTAGCAAAATCTATGTTTATGAATTTTAGCATTTATTTTAGTTTGTAAGATATTTTAAGAACAGTTAATAAAAAGTACTCAATAAAACTGACCAGTTCAATATCAAAACTGGCGACGAGGATAACAAAAAAAAATTTATTAATCAAAAAAGAGTTTGATTATTAAATTAAAATAAATTAAAAGAATAAAGACAAACAAATCAAAACGGAGTTTGAATATTAAATTAAAATAAATTAAAAGAATAAAGACAAACAAATCAAAAAAAGAGTTTGACTATTAAATAAAAATAAGTTAAAAGAATAAAGACAAACAAATTTATTTAATAAAAACAGAGTTCGATTATTAAATTAAAATAAATTAAAAGACAAACAAATTTATTTAATCAGAAAAGATTTTGATTAATGAATTAAAAGTGAAGTTGGATGAATAAACCAAAATACTCGAAAAAAACATGTTATGAAATTAAAATAAATTAAATATTCGTAATTTCAAAAAAAAAATTGTTCCGAAACGAAATGTACATAAACACACGTAGTATAAATAACTGACATACAACGATGTGAAAAGGTGTAAAGTAAATAAAATAAATACAAAGTACAAAACAAAGAAAAAATAGAAATTTCAAAACCGAGAGCAGACAAAAATTTTTTATATTAAAAAGAAGAGAAACAACTAAAGTCAAAAGTGCAAACGAATTGAACTAAACAAAAGCTTGAAAAATAACTTAAAACAGCAATATCAAATAAAAATTGCAAATTCAAAGAAACTTTAGCTATTTAAAATCCAAGCGCATTATACACGCTTAATTGAAGTTACCATCTACATAATTGAACTCAACGATAAAGTCCAGGAAGGAAAAACAACATTGAACGAACAGTGGAATACCACATTTGATCTCCTAAAATTATAAAACACAAAGAAAGGAATAGAAATAACAACAGCCAAAACTGTAGACGGGAAGGAAGGAATAACAGCTACAAAAAAGTGACTCAAGTTTATTATATGTATACTAAACAATTAATATAAGCTATTAACAATTGTCAAAAATTCATTACTTGTCAAAAAATTTAAATACTAATATATTTTTTAATTTTTTTTTTTTAAATATTTTTTTTTTGTTTAAATAAATGAAGAAAATATAAAATAAATATGAACGCGAATAATATCCAGGCATTCAGTGTAGTTTTAGATTGCATTAAGAACTTAAGCACGTTAAATGGCTCCAGTAGGTACCAGCTACCTGAGTTCATTAAGCAGGTAGAAAACATCTTGCCTATTTTAATGGACTATCTAAAGGGCAAAATAGTAGGACAATGTAAAGAAGCAATACATAGACAAGAAAACCCGGACAAATGGGAAGAAATTAAAGAGGTACTAAAAGATAATTTCGGGGAAAAAGAAAATAGTAATATCTTAATGGACAAACTTAAAACCTGTCGCATGACAGAAACTATAGAAAAATTGTACATGCACATAACGGAAATATTAGGTAGGCTACAGAACAGAAACTTAATTTTCAGGGATAAGTTATACTCTATATCAGCACTAAATAGAATCGCGCTTCAAGTTTTTCGGGAAAACTTACCCGAACCAACAAAAACAATGATTTTTACAAGATACCCCAACAGTATTGAGGAAGCATTCAAAATTATTAGAGAGGCAGGACATTTATACTATGGAGTACAAAAAATAGTAAAAGTTTCCAATATACTAGATATAATGATAGCTTCAATTCCAAAGATTACAGACAACACAATGATCAAAACCAAACAACAAATCGATATAATCAAAATCATCAACATTGTTATGAAAATAAAAACACCCAATCAAGAATCTTTAACCGACAGAACAACTTTCAATCAAGAAACACTAATAAAATAATAAACAAAATAACAACCAATCAGGAAATTTTTACAGACAAAATAATAACCAATCAGGAAATTTTTACAGACAAAATAATAACCAATCAGGAAATTTTTACAGACAAAATAATAACCAATCAGGAAATTATTACAGACAAAATAATAACAAATCAGGAAATTTTTACAGGGGTCACAAATCAGGAAAGTACCACAGGTATAACAATGACCAGTTAGAAAATTATAATGGAGAAAATGGCACTGGATCAAATCAGAGCAGGAATAGGAACAGATATTAAGATATAGTTCCCATGGATATTGGCTCTTCCAATGTAAATTTTTCGACAGAAGCTTTAAACAACTACCCTATATAATTGTTGACACCCCACTCAGGAAATTGCGTTTTGTTGTTGACAGCGGGCAGAATTTAGTATTATAGATAAAAGAGTGTGTTCTCCAAAGTGGAAAACACCAATATCCCTGCAGGCTAAGGCCTTGGGGAAAACATTCCTTTGCGATCGCTTTGTAGATTCCCTCTTTTCAAGGAATTTAAAATGGAAAATTGTTATTGTGAATTTTTGGAGTGTGAATTAAGTAATGAATACGATGGATTAATAGGCAACAATATTTTACAAAATTTAAATAGTATAATCGACTTCCCGAATCGACAGCTAATCACAAGAAATGCGACTTTGCCGTTGTACATGAGTAAATATGAGGAAACTTACCACACCATGTCTTATAAAGAAAACGTCATGGATGTGGAGAATAATGAAATAGTTAGGGAAAATTTTCTTGCATTCATCAAAACAGAACACTTAAATGAATTAGAAATGTCCAAATTGAGGCCCATCATGCTAAGGCATAAGGAAATATTTTATAAAACGGAACAAAAATTGCCGTTCACGAATGACATAAAACATAAAATCAATACCAGACACAACATGCCAATATATTCCAAAATGTACCGCTACCCAGAGATTCATAGGGAGGAGGTAAATCGGCAGATCGACGAAATGCTTAAAGACGGCATAATTAAGGAATCAAATAGCCCGTATAACAGCCCTATTTGGATTGTACCAAAGAAGCTGAATTCAGACAATGTACAGAAATGGAGAATTGTAATAGACTACAAAAAATTGAATGACATAACTATTGAGGACCAATATAATTCCACAATTGATCTCGCTAAAGGATTCCATCAGGTGCAAATGGATCCTGGCGACATTCACAAAACTGCGTTTTCGACCGCAAACGATCACTATGAATTTCTGCGAATGCCTTTCGGCCTTCGTAATGCACCAGCGACATTCCAACGATTAGTTAACAAGATTTTGGGAGAATATATAAACAAAATATGTATATATCCTTGTATTTTCTACTAGTTTAGAAGAACATATGGAGTCGTTGAATAAAATCCTTAATCGTCTACAGAAAGCTAATTTGAGAATTCAACCAGATAATGTCACACAATGTCTTTTTCTATCAAAGCAAACTGAGTTCTTAGGCCACATGCGGACGTTGAAAGATTGCACTCCACATTAAACGAACATATTAGACTGCTCAACACCGATCCTAATAACGAGAGTGACTTGCACGGAAACCTATTTAATGCAATATTGGCTTATAATGACACTATACATTCAATGACAAAACGTAAACCAGTTGACTTCCTTAATAACCTGATTTCAAGGGACGACTTGCAGGTTTTTGCTGGGGAGCAACATGAAGCAAAAAGAAAGAGGATCGAAGTATTAAACAAAAGAAGAGATCAAGTAGGTGATTTTTTAAATAAATTTGTAGACAACAGCAGAGTTGTCAAATATCGACCTAAATATAAAATAATTCAAAACTTTAGCACACAGGGAAATTATTTATCTTCGAACGATAATAAATTTAAAAAGATATATAAAACTCAAGTGAAAAGGCGACAAAAATATCAAAATCACTAGACGAGAAATATGCATAGCGCGCTTTATACCCTTTCTTGAATGTCAAGTTTTACTGAGAATTCCCTCGTTTTATCTCTCCCCCAGATGGCAATGTTTCATGTTACACTGATGATCTTTTTGCAAGTGACATTTGGAAGAAGAGGAATAGTGCTGTTCGGCTTGCATGTGAATCCTGTTGGTGAACAATCGGGCTTCGCGAGAATACATCTATTTAATACGGAAATAACAAACTTAACAAATACAATTCTACATATAATAAACCCATATGAAATAGGAGACATTATTAACAAAATAGAAAACAATATAAAAAATATAGACATATATAACAGAGATATTTTAAAGAGCGAAATTCGAATCATTAAAACTAAAATAAAAAGTATTACTCCATTAGATAATCTAAGAAGCAAAAGAGGTTTATTAAATGCTGTGGGTTCGATCTACAAATGGGATTTTGGACTAATGGACGAGGAAGACAGACAGGAGATTCTAGAACACCTAAGAACTACTGACAAAAACAGTCATAACGCTATACAAACCCTTAATCAACAAATTTCTATAAATAATCATCTCAATGACAGTATTACTATTCTCAAAGAAACCATAGAAAAGACAGAATTAAAATCGAGCAATCTTTCCGTGAAATTAAGAATCGTAACAGCGAAATTGTGAAACATCTTTTGTATAATGACCAAAAAAAAATTAAGATACTTAGAAAATAAAATTAACATAATACTGGACAGTATTGCTTCAGCACGTAATGGCATCCAAGTATTCTGACTTCCGAGGAAATTGAAAAATTCCAGATAGATTTCATAAAGTTAAAACTGATTAGAGTGTGAATAATATTAGATGTATCAAACTGTATAGTAATTGCAATAAAAATACCCAAAAACTATATAACTGTCTTGGTTCTCTTAGTAATCCCAATACCCAATACACAACACTTTCAAATTATCCAAGCAAATGAACTAATAGTAACAATAAATGAAAGACAGTATGCTTAAAATAAAAACCTTTTAATAAAAGAATTAAAACCTGCTACAAACTGTGTTTATCGAAATACTTGTAAACTCGAATTTAATAACAGAACTGAAGTAGAATATATTGACGATGAAACTACATTAGTTAAAAACGCAATGTCTATGGAAATAACACAAGACTTTGACAACAGAACACTTACCCTTAATGGAAACTACATTTTATCATTTGGAAATTGCAAAATAATAATCGGGGATAATATATACTTTAATAAGAAAACTGAAATTAGAAACACTTTCTTTTATCCTACAAACAATTATAGTTTGACTGTTAATGAAAATATTAGTTTCGAGAAAATTTCAATGCCGTACTTTGAAAACATAAAAGAGATCAAGGAATTAAAGTATCATAGGAATGTATCATATGGTATCAGTACGGCTTTATTTTTATTTCTCCTCGGAATTTCGATAGCGTTGTGCCTGATATGCAAGTATAGGAAAACCAAACGGGATGTTGGATTTAAAATCGAAATGACTTCCACTGCTGACATTGCCAAAGTCGAAGGTGATGGAGCAGTACAGGGACCTTTAAAAACTAAATAAGATACGAATTTAAAAGTCTTGTTATGCTAATATAAGAAATTAAACATAATACGTAGTAATAATTATAAAATTATTAAGAGAAAAAAAAAATCATACTTTAAATGTTAATTGTGAAACATAATCAAATTGAAAAAATAATTTATAAAAATTTATTTATGCTCTTTTTTTTCAAAATAATATATAATGAACTTTAAATATTATCTTTAATTAAATAGTTATGTATAAAATTATACTGTTTCAGCAGGGACTACTGAAACTGAGGGTGGAAGAGTCACGTATAACTGTTTCCAATACGAACCACCCTAATACTTGTTTAAGGTTTCATAACGTATGTGAATTTGCTTTGCATGCAGATTCACACAATATGAATTTCAACTTAAGTTTACTGTGTGAATTTGCATTGCAGGCAAATCTCATTTTAGTTTAGTGTAATTCTATTAGTAATCAAAATTTATGTTTGTGAATTTTAGCATTTATTTTAGTTTGTAAGATATTTTAAGAACAGTTAATAAAAAGTACTCAATAAAACTGGCCAGTTCAATATCATACGATGATAAAAGACTTTTTTAAAAGAAAACGTAAGGTTTTAAATTGGGATAGTCAAAAAGTAAAAGCTTTTGAAGAAATTAAAGAACGTTTTGTCTCTAAATCACTTTAAATCATAAATCATTTTAATGAAAATGCTAAATCGATCTTAACAGTCTATGCATCCAAGATTGCAATAGGGGGAGTTTTACAACAAATGCATAACGATGTAATTGAACTCTTGTCATTTTTCTCCAGAACGCTCGCTCCATCTGAAACTAAATACAGTACCTTCGACATGGAATTGCTAGCAATTTATCTCGATATCAAACATTTTAGGCATATGATAGAATGAAGATGTTTCACTGTTTATACAGATCATAAACCCTTAATTTAGGCACTTGATTCAAGAACAGAGAGAAGTCCAAGGCAAACTAGACACCTTGAATATATTTACCAATTTACAAATGATATTCAATACATTTGTGGGGACTCTAATTTAATAGCAAATATCTTGTCAAGATCATTCCAGATTGATTCCCTTCAAAACATTCATTTAAATATAAAAATATTATTCGAAGAACAACAGAAAGATAAAGAACTGAATAGTATATAATTGAACAAGCACAATAACATAAATTTAAAATTAGTTAATATTCCTTGTTTTAATTTTGAGATCTGGTGTGAAACCTCACATAATAATCCTCGTCCATTTGTACCAGAAACTTTACGAAAAATTTTATTCGAAAAATTGCATTTAATTTCACATCCTAGTACAAGGTCTACTAAGAGACTTCTTACTCATAAGTACTTTTGGCCAAATATGAATAAAGAAATCAATACATGGTCTAAACATTGCATCAGTTGTAAGAAATCTAAAATTATTAAGCACACAAATCTCCAATAACTAAAAGAGACATTCCAAAAAGTAGATTCGAGCATACCCATATGGATATAGTTGGACCTTTACCACCATCTAAAAGCCATATATATATATTGACCATTATAGATATTTATACACGATGGCCCGAGGCTTACCCTCTTAAGAATATTACTGCGTCGACAATAGCTCAAGTTTTTATAAGAAACTATATTAGTAGATTTGTGGTACCTTTAAAGATAACTACAGACTAAGAGGCTCAATTTACATCATAATTTTTCACGCAGATGTAAAAATGTAGTGGTAGTCAAAAAAAAAATAACTACAACGGCATATCATCCTCAGGCGAATGTAATGATAGAACGGTTCCATCGGCAATTGAAGTCGACCATTATGGCCAGTAATAACAAAGAAAATTGGTACGATATTCTACCGTTAGCTCTGCTAGGCTTAAGGTCCGTTTTTAAGGAAGATTTACAATCGACTCAGAATTAGTGTTTGGTCAAAATTTACGACTATCCGGTGAAATTGCGGCTCCACATGCAGACAATATGCACTCAGATTTATTATACTCATTAAAAGAACATTTTAAATATGTTCATTCGAACCTGTCACACCATAAAGACTGCAAATCAAATGTATATTTTCCGAAGGAGTTGTATACATGTAAATATGTACATATCTGTGCGAGTTCAACAGAAGCGTTCATTAGAGCATCCATATGAAGGGCCATATAAAGTGCTCGAAAAAGATAAGAAATATTTTAAAATTGAAATTGATGGAAGTATATATAAGAAAAATAACCGTATACAGATTAAAACCTGCATTAATTTAACATATCAGATAAAACAGACAACAGTTCACATAAAACACGAAAAAAAGTAACATTAAATTTATTGAAAATAAATTTTTCCGGGAGGGGAGTATTGTAGGGTTTAAAAATTTACTTTCCAATTTATTATTATGTTTTCCTTGATATTATGACTATTAGTTTTACCTTTTTTCAAAATTTGTATTTAAACTTTTTTCCATAATAAAAACAAGCAAATTTTCAAATTAAATAAATAAAGACTTTATGTCAAATAAATATACTTCGGTATTTCAAACATAATAAAATAGTTTTTGAACAATAAAGATTAATTTTAGTTAATTTTAATTATTGTTGTTCGAACTTTATTTGTTCCTATATTTATGATTTGATCAGGCTAAAGTTGGTATCGCTTTGTAAGCCAAATTACATGTGATAATTATTAATGAACAAATAACACCAAATTTCTTCTTTTATGTTTGGTCCACTGTGTGTGGTATCAGTTGATGTAGATTTCTCCTTATATACTCAGCGATTATTGTACATGGAATATGTGAATTGTTTTGATTCATGATGATGAAGGTTTAGTGGCCTTCGAAAACAACTAGTTGTTCCGTTCAACTATGTGTTTGTCAGAATATTTACAACTAACTTTGGTTTTATTTGTTCATTAATAATTATAACATGTAATTTGGCTTAAAAGGCGATACGAACATTAGCCTGTTCAATTCATTAAATATAGAAACAAATGCAGTTCGAATAATAATAATTAAATTAATTAAAATTAATAGTCATGGGCTTGTGGCAAAAATCAAATAAAAAAAAATATACTTAATAGTAACAAACCAAAAAAGTTTGTCTTAAGTAGAACAAAAATAAGCAAATTAACTAACATGTGCATAATTAGTAATGAAAAAAAAACGACAATGGTAAGACTGTTGTAAATTTAGAGATGGTAAATTTGGGCCTTCATTACAAAACACATTTCAGCAAATTGAAATACGATGAATCAAACCAATTCACATACTCCATTTGCGAGAAAGTTTCGTATATAAGACAGAAATCTACTTCAACTGACACCACACACAGTGGACCAAAACAGAGAAGAACGCTGATGATGAAGGTTTAGTGGCCTTCGAAAACGGCTGGCTGTTCCGTTCAACTATGTGTTGTCAGAATATTTACGACTAACTTTGATGTTATTTGTTCATTAATAATTATCACATGTAATTTGGCTTACAAAGCGATACGAACTTTAGCCTGATCAAATCATAAATATAGAAGATTAATTTTAATTTACAGAAAATATATTAATCTCTACAATTATTTTTTTTTCTCGTGTAGTGTTAATATATGAATGTCGTTGTTTACAATTTTCGTACGCTATTTTGCGTTGTTTTGCTTTGTTGTACACAATTGTGTGCAGTGAAAACGTATATGAAACAGTAAAATTAAATTTTTACTGAAAAAAAGTGTTACAAAACATTTAAAAATAATTATATTTAATTATTAAAATACATATGTATCTTTTCATATACTTATTTTATTAAAGGTTTATCAATTAATGAATTTATTTCGGTTTTGTCTATCCATACATTTTCTTTTTGTTGTATGCAGATCTGGGACTATTGCATTAAATAAGCAAAGCATAAGCATTGACCATTTTCCCACATTATACCAAATCAATGCAAATGCAAATTTGTTACATTCGCACTAACTTTGATAGTATTAGTGCAGTTGTCTTTGCAATAAACTAAAATCCCTTGAAAGTAATGCAAGAATATTGCACTGTTACTTTTAGTGCACTATTTTTTGCACTAATTATTATGAAGAGTATTATTGCATTATCACTGGAACATACTCTGATTTTAGACTCGGTATTTTTAGTTGCTCCACTTTTGATTTTGTATGAGAGAGTTGAAAAAGTAATATAGGGTGTTTTTTATTGAGGTATAGAACTTTAAGTTGGCATCACTTTTTTAACTGGCGGCCATTTTGTCAGCTGTCAAGTGATTAATATTTAGTTTGGTTTGCCATTTCATCATGAACAGGTTGACAAAAGAACAACGCTTGCAAATCGTGCAAATTTATTTCGAAAATAATGGTTCAGTTCGCGAAGTTTACCGCAAGCTCCGTCCATTTTATGGTCGACATAATCGTCCATCAGAGCAATTAATTCGGTTAACCGGTCAATTGGCCCCCAAGGTCGTGTGATTTGACACCATTGGATTATTTTCTTTGGGGATATGTGAAGTCGCTCGTCTACGCCAACAAACCAGAAACGTTAGGGGACTTGGAAGCCAACATTCGTGGCGTTATTGCCAACATACGACCCCATATGCTCGAAAAAGTGGTTGAAAATTGGACCTGTAGAATTGGCTTTATTCGAGCCAGCCGCGGCGGCCACATGCCCGAAATCATATTTAAGCGTTAATGGCATAAAATTATCCTTCCAATAAAGCCAAATTGATGGACATTAAAACGATTTTCTTGTGTTTTATTTCAATTCGAAGTTCTATACCTCTAAAAAAACACCCTATATATACCTTTTGTATACCTATCTTTTTTCTAATTTTTTCTATGTACATATCGTCACCTAATACGAAAAACCACAGTGAACGTAGTGAACGTTTCTTATAATTTTTCTAGAGAAACACACAACTTAATGAAATTGTTCCAAGTGGTAGAGTTTTTCATATCATCTATATATATATAAAAATGAAATAGTCCCTGTATGTAATCGCATAACATGAAAACGGCTGGACCGATTTGGCTGATTTTTTTTATTCGATTCTAAATTTTCGGGAAAAAGAAAAAAATTAAAAAAATTCCTACTATTCACTTCTCATTTCTTCTAAGCACAAACTAACAAAGAAAAACGTAATGTTATAATATACTGCCTTATTTTTACTTAATTTTTCTTAATAAGGGAAATTTTTGGCAGAAACTCGAACTAATTTTTTATACACACTACCTCCTTTTCCCTTCTCATTATTCTTCATAAGAGAAAATTTTAACATAAACTCGAACTAATTTTTTTGAACATACTACCCCCTTTTTCGCTTCTCATTTTTCTAAGTATGAGTTTCAATGTTTTTAAAATTCGTAATTGTTTTCATAATATTTCTTCCTATTCACTTTTCAATGTTCTATGTAACATCGTATTAGTGAAAACACGATAATAAATCCTTTTCACGTCTAAATTTATTAACTTAACCAACGCTTAACTTTAGAAAGATCCTAATTAGTGGTATTTGATTTGTGATTTAATTTAGTCATGTTGGATAATATCAGAAGTAAAAATTTAATATACATATGTAAATAACCTGTGTTTTAACATTATTCTGTGTGTTTTTATATAATTTTTGGTGAGTTTAAGTTTCTGTTAAAAGTTTTTATAAGAAAAAAGCACTAGGTCGTATCTACTCAGTCCATCCGTGCAATGTCGAATATTTTTACCTGCGTGTGTTATTAGTAAATGTTCATGGACCAACGTCTTTTTAATCTTTACAGACCGTCAATGGAGTGTGGTGCACAACATATGTGACGCGCAAAATAGAAAGGGACCTAAGGGTAAAAATCGGTTTTGTTCAGGAGATCCATTTTCCATATTTAAATACGTGTATCTTTGGTGTACCATCACCATCATAAAACGCGCATACACTTTTGGGCATGGGATCGGTCTCATTCGATGCTCAGATGTTGTCCACATCAAAAAAAAAAAGTGGAAATTGATTTGTTTTACCCTTAGGTCCCTTTCTCTATGCGCTGCCAAATATAGTGAAGTTAGCTTTTACGCTTGCTGTAGGATGGCAACCATTTGGATCTCACTATGGCAGATGCTGTTGTTTCGTCTACGCCCCAACAAATTGGAACACTTTTTGTCATCATAATATCAACATGTTTTCCATCTAATCCACCCCATTTGTTGAACAAGTGTAAAGAAAATATGGGTGATGATATTTTGCATCGTATTCGTACAACGGCCAGAAATCTCGAAATTGATTTCAATGCTGAAATATTCAACGAGACGTTGATTTCGATTGAAGACTTATGCTTAAGAATGGCTGAAAATATGTTACAAGAATTAGGAATGAAAGCTCCAAATCCTCCTGCACAAGAAGCATTTACCGAAGAATTTCTACGTGAACGGCAATATGATCGGAATTCATTAATTCAGTCAGTAAGAACAAATGTCCAACTCTTAAACAACCAGCAGAAAAACGCGTACATAACTTTTATGGCAGCGGTTAATGCTGGTTATGGAGGAATCTTTTTTCTCGATGCACCTGGTGGAACAGGCAAAATGTTTTTACTTCCCCTCCTTTTGGCTTCGGTTCTCCCACAAAACCAAATTGCACTTGCAGTAGTCTCCTCTGGGATTGCTGCTACCATATTAAAGAGAGTGAGAAGTGCTCAGTCTGCCGTAAAACTACCTTAAAATTTACAAACGGTAGATGAGCCAACATGTTATGCTTTGGGTAGAATGTACAATGGCTCATAAACGAGCATTAGAGGCACTTCGCAGAACATTTAAAGACTTTAAAAATAGTCAACAGATATTCGGAGGAATGATGATTTTATTGGATGGGGACTTTCGCCAAACGCTGCCAGTCTTTCCAAGATCAACTCTTGCTGATGAAATTAACGATTGCTTGAAGTCATCATCTAGATGCAAAAAAGTTAAAACTGTCAAATAACAGAAAATATGCGAGTTGATCTTCAAAATTATCAATCAGTAAAAACTTCTTATTTTTCATTGCAAACATGTCGCGTTTCAAGTAAATTTTTTAAGGTGTTTAAAATTTAGCAATAAGCTCGCCATGCACCTATAAATTTTGGTGTTTGAGGAAACTTGAAAAGAAATTTAAAAAAATTAAAAATACATATCACAACTCAGGACCTGTTTGACTAACATTTTATGGATTATATACAATAAAATTAGAAATCCGTAGATATAAAATATGTATTTAATTTACTTTAGCAAAAAATACATTAAAAGGTTTAAATTTTTATGAAACACATGTATTTTATTAATATAATATTACATACTTTTGTTCTTCTTTAAATTAAAAGATTGTAATCAAATATATCAAAAATATTTTTTGGCCCTATCAAAGGTATTTTGGCCCTTTACTGTTAATTTCGCCCTACATTACACAGGCCAGATTTCATTTCCTAGATTGGTTGTTAAAATTAAAATTACTTGGATATAGTGATGCAGACTATGCAGGTGCTAAAGAAACTAGGCGATCAACATCTGGTTTTATATTTATGTTTGGAGAAAACGTTGTGAGCTTGGGCTAGGAAAGACAGAAATATATCGCTTTATCAACCAATAAATCTGAATATATTGCAGCAAATGTGGCTATTAAAGAACTAATTTGGTTGCAACGTTTAATTAAAGAATTAACGGACATCAAAATTTCAACAGAATACGATTAATTAAAAATCCAGAATTTCACAAGCGCACAAAACACATTGACGTGCGTTATCATTTTATCAGGGAAAAATATGAAGAGAAATTATTCTCCTTAAATTATGTATCTTCTGATGAGCAATTAGCAGACATTCTCAGTAAAGCTCTCCCAAAAGCCAGATATGAGATATTAAAGATAAAAATAATTTATTATAAACATAAAGTTTATTATAATATTGTTCTAGTTGCTTGAAATTCACTTTATATGTATTTCTAAAACATACGAAGTTTGTTAACTAAATTCAAAAATGTTTTGGGTTGAAGTCTACTGATGAGTTCCAAAAAGCGGGAACGAAATGCATATAGACAATCGCTTAACCATAAAAACAAGCAAATTTTCAAACTCGTAGTTAAACAAATCGTCGGCTTGTTTCTGGTTTGCTGCAGACATAATGTATTTTCAATATACTGTGCCGCAAACCAGAAACAAGCTGACGAAATGTTGCACCTTTTTTATAATTGGAACAAAAAGAAACCTCCAATTTTTCACCCCTGTTTGACATGTTTGTGTGTGTGTGTTTTAAAATAACTTGAACGAACTTGACTACTTTGATTTTATTCAACGTCAGCGCTTGTTCACATAGAAGTTTGAATAAAACAAGTTTGATCACTCACTCACAATTATTCCAACGATGCGTTCGTTTCTACGATGTTGATTATATTCAACATTGAGTTTTGTTGCATGATTAAAACTGAATAAAACATTTAATGTATGTGAATGAATTGAGTATAACATGTTCGATCCCTCCACTCACAATCATTCCAATGAACCGATATTAGAACGATGCTGATTTTATTGTACGTTGAATATTTTGTACGTGATTGAATGTGAGTAAAAATTTTATTGTATGAGTAAATCATCAAAAACCATGAAAATTGCAGCTCACTGGTTTTAATTCTTTAACAGCTCAAGTTGAATTAATTGAAGATGCGTTAAAGAGTTTTTAATGTTATTAAATGTTGAAAAATGCATATTTTATTACTGCCTTATTAAAAAAAATATTTCAGGTTTATTAAGCGCTTATTTGACATATTTCTATGGGAAATTTGTCCGTTACCGTTGACCTTTAGTTGTTAATACATATTTTTATATTTTTACTGACTTTCATAAAAAATATTTCAGGTTTATTAAGCGTTTATTTGTCATATTTCTATAGGAAATTTGTCAAATAAACCTGTAAGAAACTTAAAATATTTTTTATGAATTAGACCGTTAATGTATAAATGTACATAAAATACATAAAACGTGATTTTAAATGCATAAAAATCCTCTCCCTAGTAATAACAATAATATAATAATAATCTTACTTTTTTGTTAAATCGAGATTTTGTGTAATTCTTCTGCAAAATATATTTTTTATATGACATTTGTATCTAATTTTGTTTATAACATTAAAATTTTTGCACAAATAAGGAATAATTGAATTGCGACAACAAAACATGTATGTTTTTCCTTTTCTTTTGTATTCAGAAAGAAGGAAATCAGTTAGGAACATCAATAAAGTATTTAATTTTCTTTACTTTTATTACAACAGATCCGATTTTTTTTAAATTAAATATTGTTTAGAAGAATAGTTTTTTTTTAATTTTAAAACCCAATATTCAGTAACGTTACTTTATAACTTATATTTAATTCAGTTGTGTCTACCAATACTTTAAAATGTTTATTAGAAATGAACGGAATCATTTGTTAGTACTAATAAAAACTATTGTGAGAATTCTATTTGTATTCGTATTGTAATTATGGTTTTTCTTTATAAATGTGAAAAAATCGTACAATTGATTGATAACACTGTCGAATTCGAAACTTTTTTTTAACAACCCGGGGACCGAGTAGGTACAACTAATTCAAGTGCGCTGAATCTAATGGTGCTAACAGTTTTTTTTAGGTTAGCTCTTGTTTAAAAAATAATTAAAATTTAAAACTTGGTTAAAAGCACCTAAAAATCTTAATTTTTCCTAGTTTCCTACCATATTAACCATGATAGCCTGAAAAGACATGTATTGATGAACTTGCGTTTTGAGAAAATTTAAAAAAAAAATTTAATTTTTTTTCGAATTTTAATAAATAATTAAATAATAGTGAAGGGCGGGCTGTGTCTAGCTGTAGCAATTGAAGTCTGGCTGTGATTGGTGGAGGGCGTGGTGTTGTTGAAATATATTATATATGCATCCGCGGGAATCTGTGTGCATGTATGTATGTCTTTGGGAATTTAAGGCTGATAGTGATTTATCAGGGGCGAAGTGTTTATGTTATATGTAACCGTGGCAATTATTGTGTATGTATGTCTGTAGGACCTTTGGCTGATCGTGATTTGAGGTGAGTGAGGGTGTTCTTGTGATGGATGGAATGTGTGTATGTGTGTGTGTGTGTGTGTATATATGGCTGTAGAAGCTTAAGGCTTTAGTTGATTTGGGGTAAGTGAGGGTGTTGTTGTAATATCTATATGTAGGAGTTTCTGTTCTTGTATGTCTGTAGGAATTTGTGATCTGGGTGGTTGAAATTGATCGATTGATTGGGATAGGGTTTGGCTGTTTGTGATAAGTTTGATAATTTAAGTACATTTGTCTTCGTTGACTGAACGGCTCGGTGGACGGTTTTTATGTTTTCATGATGTAGATACGTAAGTGTGATTGTTAAGATCTAATAAATACTTGGGCGTGGGTATAAAATTTGATAATATGTGTACATATGTACATATCTACAAATTGATTTTATTTGCATGTATGTACATGCAAATAAATGAGTGGCTCCTTGTTTAAATACATTTTGTGTCATGTGCGGTCTTTTGTTGTTGTTGTAAATATTCGCCTTGTGTAAATATGTGAAATATCTTCATTGTATTTTTTTTATTTGAAACTAAAAAATATTGCTTAAATTTTTAGATGCACTTACATATAAGTTTGTAAGGAGTTTCTGTTTTAAGTAAAATTGAATTCCTCTCTAGTTGTAGTAACTATAGTATAAATATTTAATATATTTTATTTCCATTTGTTTAAAGTTTATGTAGCCTATATAATCAACGTTAGAAATTTTTCGGTGTAAAATTTTTTCCAACTATCATCTTTTTTCTTTACCTTTTACATTTATTTTAAAACATCTTGCATTGACTTTTAAAAGTTGCCAATCATTTTGAAATTAAACTAATCTAGTAGTCTCGTTTAGGTGATGATTGCTTTTTTGTTAGCCAGTTTGCTTCTTCTTCCTTTTTTTATTAATAAACATTTAAAATTAAAAGGGAGTTTTATGATGAAATTGTTATAGTCATTATTGTTGAAAAATCCGCTACTTCTTCTGCGATTAAATCATTAGTTTTGAAACCTTGCACGTCTATTAAACCCATTTTTTCATCCATATTACTTAATTTATAAGACTTTCCGGACTTTATATTATTCAATAATCAATAAAAATGCAGGAAGCTGATGTCTTTGCTGCAATATTAGTTGCTGTTTCAAATTCAATTTTTATATCAATCGGACTATTATTGAAAGATTCATTCTGATGACTGGCATCTACTACAATAATAGGAGCTTTTATCTTAAATTTTGATGCAGTTCGAAGCGGTAGATTCTTTTATATAGTAGCTTTGTTGGAATCTTAGATACATATCATATAAAACTGTATAACTTTCATTTTTAAATTTTATGGTAAGATGTAAGATGTAAATGTACTTTTAAACTAGTCGAATCACAATGAACAATCTTATTTTCTTCTTGAAAAGCGATCAACAGAAAACCAAGTCGTTTTCTGAGAATTTAGGTCTAGCCTCTCGACGGTTCCTCTAGTATACAATATGACCATGTATGTCAGAATTTCTGTCTATCCTTTGTCGGATTTATGGGTAATTAAATTTTAAAATTTTAACTGCCAAAATTGTGTTACTTGATACTAATACTATGTTTACATTAATAGGTGAATACAAATGCTGTAATTTGCTTGTATTGTATGTAGGTTTTTCTTATAGTTGCCAAGGAAGGGATAAAGCAGAGGTCAGCTTTAAATAAATGTTGCGTATAATAACTCGTAATAGACTTATTATAATTGTGTAGACAATTGCTGGAATTAATTTAGATTCCTTATGGCTGGTTGGGATCGTTAAACTTTATTTTGAGTATTAGAACAAGTTAATGAGGTAAGTATATATATATGTAGATTAGGGCGGGTCGATTTAAAAATCGCTAAAATTACAAGAAAAATCGTATTCTAGGGATTAAAATAAGAAACTTTCCCGAAGGAACCATACCTCTAAAATGTATTTGAATGTCCCGACTTTTGATTCGAAGGGTCAAATTTTTTTTACAAGAAAAAATCAGCGAAATTGCTATGTTTTTTTTGGAGTTTAGTTTTCTCTTTAGAAATTTATTTAGTCAGAATGAAATGAAAAAATGAGTTTTAATTAGTAATTGAAAAGAAAATAAAAAAATTATTGTTTGAAGTATTTTTTGCTTTCAAATCTGGGAAATTTCGCAAGGCTCTCTAATGTCGTCTCCATAACAGCATCTATATTTCCCGGAATAACTCGTTTGGAAAAGCTAGCTAGCAATTGAACGTGTCGTTCCATTCCTTGTATGTGTGATGGAATTTTTGTATCAAAAAACGGTGGATCATTTCTATTTATTCATTTACGTGTAACTTCTGCAATTAAAGTTTCTATCTGTTTTTTTATAACTTCCGTTCCGTTGGGTCTTCAACATCGGTTCGATAGCCTAGAATTTTCTTTATGGCACAGTCTCGCTTTTCTTTGCTATCATCAAACAACATTGATAGCAAGATACTTTCCGAATGCGCATAATATTTTTTTTTTTTATATAATAATAATTTATTGTATCTTCAAAAAATGAACTAACAATAAGTTTTCAAATCTTAAATCTAGATATAATAATTAGGCCCAACCAGTGTCAGGCATAAACTTAGTGATAGTAATCAATAATACATAAATATCGTATTAAGCACAAACATATTTTCAAGCTGTTTCATATGGAGTGTTGAGTATTAGAGCCATATTGTCCCTCATTTTTAAGCGGATGTGTCCAGTAAAATTCAAGATGTTACGAGCAAATGGATTAGGATGAGACTCGAGTTTTGTTAAGTATTTGCCTCTGAGTATTTTTTAATTTCTTCAGTCACTAGTGCCATATTTAAATCACGATGTAAATTTTAATTTTTGATGTACCATGGAGCCGATGTTATTAGTCTTAAAATCTTGTTTTGCCTTCGTTGGATTCTTTCTATATTGGAAGCTAAAGCAGTACCCCATAGCTGTATTCCGTAGCACCATATGGGTTTCAAAAGCGACTTGTATATTAAAAGTTTACAATCTAGACTGAGTGTTGAATTTCTACCAATCAGCCAATGTATCTGAGTTAATTTAAGTTTCATTTGTGTTACCTTTGAGTCAATATGGTGTTTTCATGTAAGCCGTCGATCAAGGTGTATACCAATGTATTTTACATGTGAATATTGAGGAACAACTTGATTGTTGATTCGAGTTGGGGAACAAGTATCTCTTCGCAGGGTAAATGTTAGCTGAACACATTTTTGTTCGTTAACTTTAATTCTCCATAAGTTTAACCATAGTTCCAGCTGTGTAATATGTTCTTGTTGATATCGGGAAGCCTCGTCAGGGTTTTCGTGCATACTAAGGCAGGCTGTATCATTGGCAAATGTAGATCTTTGGATATTGCTACTCAAAGGCATATCACAAGTATAAATCAAATACAAAACTGGCCCCAATATGCTCCCCTGTGGCACACCGGATGATATAGATTCGGGCACACTCATGAAGTCTCCTTCAACAACCGTGAACTTGCGGGTAGTAATATAACTTTCCAAAAGCTTCAGAAAATTTATTGGTAGATATGATTTAAATTTTAAAATAAGGCCTTCATGCCATACTTTATCAAATGCCTGAGAAACATCAATGAAGAGGGCAGAACAATATTTCTTTTCTTTAAATGTTCTTCTTATAAATTGAACCAATCTATGAGTTTGTTCAATGGTGCTATGCTGACTCCTAAAACCAAACTGATGGTCTGGTATGCACCCACTACCAAGTAGAATTGGGGACAATTTTATCATGCGCAGTTTTTCGAAAAGTTTAGACATTGTTGCTAGTAGACTTATTGGCCTGTATGATTCAGCCTTGGTAATTTCTTTGCCAGGCTTTGGAATCATTTTGACCTTGGCAAGCTTCCAGAGGTGTGGATAATACTCTAGTCTTAATATAGCATTAAAAATAAATAGAAGGATTCTAATTGCAATACGTGGCAAATTCATGAGGATCTTATTACTAATTCCATTAATACCTGGAGCTTTCTTCGGGTTAAGTTCAGCAATTAGTTTCTGTACGTCACGCATAATATGAATTGTCTTCAATTACTTTATTGACAATACTGCGTAAATGAGGTTGTAGAAACCGTGACCAACTAATGAACTTAAAAAATAATGCACTACAGTACACGATAGAGCTGTAATACTTGATATTGAAGTACATTGGCACATAACATTTAATTATAAATTAAACCAGAATCCGTAAATTTTCGGATGGATTTTCCGTTTTCGCATACAATCGTAATAATCTACCGGCCTTGGTAAGCCAGCGAGAATGTACAATTTTCCCTGGTTTGATGTTAGCCAGATTCACCGAAACCACGCTGCTAGAAATTGCATGAGCCATGTCGTATAAGTACTTCGAATCGGTGGAAAATTCAATTTTTTCTGGAGCAGGGGGCATATTTTTCAACTCAATTTAATAATAAAATAATTAAAAACGGTTGACAATTATAATAAATAAGTAATAGCAATAACTTACCGGAAGAGTTTCACAAGTTTCGATTTGACGGCTCAGTTTTCCGCTTGCCGATCTTGGGTCAGTGCTGGTTGATTTATCCAAAGCTTCAAACAAATGCCGAAACGGAAGTTCGTTGAAGTGTAGAAAGAAAACGAACCAATGCAATGGTCTTTTTAATATCAATTCGAATCGTCGTATAATTCCAAGGTGTGGGCGAGTGTTTGTTGGCTCACCGTCAGTGCATATGCCAATTAATGCATCCAGTGATATATTTTTATAGTTAAAAAAATCATTTAATTTGGTTGTTTTGTATTCAGCAGTTTCATGTTCTATTCTTACGTAACCAATCAATTCAGAATTCGATTCTCTCAAAATAACAATATGAGGTTCTTTACCATCCTTGTATGATACTTCTCATCAATTTTATGTCTCGTTAAAGTATCATCTTTTCTGCCATCGAATGAAAACGCTAACAAATTGGTATTATCTAACCGTTTGCGAAGCACTTCTTGTCTGCATTTCTCTTTTTCTCTGCAAACTTTCGATATATCCATGATGAGAGGTTCGCCATGCTTATATTTCATTTTTAAATCTTGGAAAAGAGCGGTTCCTAATGCTGATGCTACTCTATCAGGCACATCAAATCTGTCACGTATCAAGGCAAAGTTAAAACAATCGTATCTTTCTGTGTATTGTGAACATATGCTTATATCCATATCTTCTTCAACCGATGGCGGTGTGTATGTTGAATCATCGGGATCTTGGTATGTTGGCATTGATGACATAGACGTTGCTCCTTGCTCTTCAATTTCCATCATAAATGCAGCCACTGTTAGTCTTCTCTGATTATGTTGATCCTGCATAAACTCTTTGAGACGTTTTGGAACCAAGCCGCATGCATATGGAGCTGCCTTCAAATCGCATTTACATGTTCCAATGTGAAAAATTCTTTCCAGAGATTTTAGAAACTAATTTTCATTTTGCTCTTGATTTTTTCTTGATATTTGTCAAGCAATCTATTCAATTTAATATATACACAAGTTTTCGCCATTATTTCCATACCAAGTTTTTCCCAAATTCCAATCAACTTATTTTGTACTTCAATAGTGGATGATTTACAAGAAAACTTTGTTTGGTCTGTTTTAGCACGCTCGCTCAAGTAAAAATAATATCTCAAGATATCCAGATGGGTTGGTAAATTAAGATCACTCAAATCAGTAGGCACACCAAAAACAGTAACATCATGCTTGGGTATATGACTCATTGGGTTTTGGATAGTTGTTGTGGCTTCATCTTGCGGTGTACAGGATGGTGGATTCATTGTAATATGATGATTGTTTTAATAATAAACTATGTAGCTTACGCTTTGAGTAGTTGTAAAATACTGAATTTTTGTTTTAAAAAATTGGACTTAAATATTAAAAATGAGAACCTTAAAACTGAATAGTACAAATGCGTACCTGATTTAAGGCATTCTCTTTACTGTATATAGCTACATATTGTAAACACATGGAAGACATATTTTATTACCTAGCTATCAGGGATTACCAGTATTTAACCCAGAAATAATACATTATTCTTGTTTCATTTAAATATGTTCTGACTAAATAAATTTCTAGAGAGAAAAATAAACTCCAAAAATAAAAAAACATAGCCATTTCGCTGATTTTTTCTTGTAAAGTGCCAAAAATTTAGATTTTTTGAAATGTTTGTATGGGGAACCACTCCTGGGGGTGTGCCACTGGCATAGGTGGGTCGGCCCTCCAAAATTAGTAGGGGTCGGTCATACATTTTGACTCGATTGAGGAACTCTAAATGGGTCAAAATAAGAGTTTTCAAAAGTCGGGACATCAAAATACATTTTAGAGGTATGGTTCATTCTGCAAAGTTACTTATTTTGATCCCTAGAATACGATTTTCCTTGTAATTCTCTAACCTCAGCTTAAGATATTACTCGTTGAATTTTAATTTAGCGAGTGCTGAGTTAGTTTTGAGTTGCCAGGCCCAATAAAGCCTTTGAAAGTAATTTTGGTGTCCAAATTTAATTTGGACAATAGGTTATATGTTTATTTTATGAAGGGTGATCGGCTATGGCTTTTATTTGATGCTCTAGATGATATAATTTTTTTCTCATTTTGTTAAAGTTCAGCGTATTGTATAAATATTTCTGCTATGTTTAAGCATGC
This sequence comes from Nowickia ferox, assembly GCA_936439885.1. NCBI lineage: Eukaryota > Metazoa > Arthropoda > Insecta > Diptera > Tachinidae > Nowickia > Nowickia ferox. Next base: position 65,918,920 of record OW387023.1, on the reverse strand, counting down.
TTTATGTGCATGTCAGACAGGCTCTATGTATCAGTTGATCACTTAGTATCTTGTGTTATTTATGTTTTCTTCTGATATGTCACTAATTTTTTGATTTTACTATTTGAAATATTTTTATTGAAAATATGTACATACATATATGAGTATGTATATATGTAAATGAATACATATCAGTAGTATAAATATAGGGATACTGGCGCAATTTATTTTCTCCATAAGGAAGGATATACCAATAGATGTATTTTCGCATAAGGAAGGATATTCCAATACATGTATTTTCCTAAGGAAGGATATTCCAATACATGTATTTTCCCATAAGGAAGGATATTCCAATACATGTATTTTACCATAAGGAAGGCTATTCTAATACATGTATTTTCCCATAAGGAAGGATATTCCAATACATGTACTTTCTCCATAAGGAAGGCTATTCCAAAACATATATTTTCTCCATAAGGAAGGCTATTCTAATATATGTAGGGAAGGATATTCCAAAACATACATATATTTTCTCTATAAGGCTACTTCAAAAATTGTTGTGATTCCAATACATACTTATATTTTTTCCATTTATACTTTCCTACAACAAAGTTAACTTCAAATGAGATTTTTTTTCCTCCCCCATAATAAGTTGAACAAAGAACAACGTCAATGAAATTCTCATTTGAGTAGTTTTCATTAAAAACTAAAAATGAGAGTTTGACTAACCAACAGAAATTGATATAAAAGAACCTTTAGAAATTAATTTTTAGTTATTGATCTTCAAAGTTACTTGAAATTACGTTCAACAAAATGGTAAGTACGCATTTTTACAAAATATTATTTAATATTATATTAGTGTCTTAGAAATACATACATACATACATACATATATATATATATATATATATATATATATTATTTCATATATATATTTTTTTATTTGCTTTTAGATCTATCAACAAGGAGTGAATTCGGAATACACGAAAATTGATGATATTCCCTCAAACGAACCTTACAAAATTTTAAGTCTTGAATGGAAGGTTACACAATATGGATCCAAAGTTATTGCGTATTTAGACAATAATAAGTGATTTTATCTTCCCCAAAGAATCGTTAAATATTTAAACAGAGAGGATCATTACTTAGCTAAAATTAATGATAAAATTTTAACAATTATTTACAAAGGACGCCAATCACAAAATGGCTCTGCAATATTTGAACTAAACTATAGCTAATTTTTTAATTACTATAACAAATTTTGTATAGTTGTAACATATTATTTTTAAAAACAATAAATGTGTGTATTCAACTGAACATAAATCCGATTATTTGTTTTATTTTTCACAATCTGTTTGTACTGAAATTTGTATATACAATATGTTTGTATGGAAAAACTCTGAATAGCGGCATGCATAAGCAATGCTTTTGAAATTTCACAACATGTTTGTATGGAAAAGCTTTGAATAACTGCATGCATATGCATGCTTTTGAAATTTCACAATCTGTTTGTACGGAAAAACTCTGACTATTTACAAAGGAAGCCAGTCACAAGGATAATTATCCGTTTGCAATAATTTATGAGTTCATAAAATTTAAATTTTGTTCATTACATACTTTTTTATAACAAAGAAATATGGAAAAGAAGCTCTTAAGAAAGAAAGACGAGGATAATTACCCGTTTGTATGAAGGACACACATATATTTTCAATTAAGAAAGAATCGGATATGTAAATTTCAAAACAAGGATAATTGTCTGTAGATGTATGAAGTGCCTTCAGAAAAAGTATAAAATCAGCTACTTTTTCAAACCAAATTCTACGTGTTTGAAATAATCCAAAAGATCACGAGTTGTTTTTATAAAAATTTCACTTGATGTAATTGGTAATAGCTGCTGTATTTGCTTGCTTTTTACTTTTACTGAAACAATTCTTTGGATCGTTTGCTTATTATATAAATTTAAAAGAAAAAAAAAGTGGAAGTGAAAGTGAAACAAAAAAATATAAAACAAAATTGCTTAAAAAAATTGGTTTGATTTTGTTGGTGATTTATACTAATACAATGGAAAATTCATTATATATAGCTGTGCTGAATGCAGAAAATTTTTCAGCATACAAAAAATTTATTCGACCACAAAAAAACACATGCGGGATCGTCAAGGTATTGAACCAATTTTCCTCTTCCTCAAGAAAATGTCAAGAGGATAAGAAGCGCATTTCAAGCTAGGATTCAAACTCTTGTATTTAAAAATAATGATGAAGGATGTCTCTTTCCTGAAGAATTTTTAAATAAAGCTTGGTTGGCTTTAAAACCAAAAATTAATTTCTGGTTAAATCATTAAAAAGCTATGAAAATTAATACTGAGCTATATAGATTATACGCCAAGCTTTCTATTGAAGATATGGAAAATACTCTATTAGAGGTGAAGACATTCCAAACAAAAATGCAACAACTTTTCAACGAGAATGATTTTAATGAAGTCTTCCCTGTTAAAATAAAAGCAATTATTAATAAAATGGAAGAGTTCCAAGAAAGAGATAGTGGGTAGACGTTGATTCAAATCATCAAATTGGAAACGAACGATAACAAACGGTTCAACATTTATTCCGCTACCGCAAAAGCTAAGCGCAAGAAAAGCTTGCATTAATGTCCAAAATAATGATAAATTTTGTTTTAAATGGGCTGTAGTTTCAGCAATATATAATTTAAATAGAGAAATATATCATGGTATCCCGTCAACATAGATTCAACAAAAGTAGCTACAACTGGTGGAATGTTGAACTTTGAGGGCTTATGCTTCCCTCTGCAAATAAGAGATGTTGAGCTTTTTGAAAAGCTCATAAATGTATTCGGATACGACGGAAAGAAAAATATTATCATTGGGCCTTACTACAAGACAAAAGAAGTACAATTGGTCCACATAAATCTTCTATTTCTACAAAAAGAAACGAACTCTGGTACTACATCCCATTATGTGTGGATAAAAAATATTTCAAGGTAATATAAAATTTTATAACATTTTGTTAAAACTTTCATCTTATTATTTTTCTTTAATATTTTTATATATATTAATTAGAAGCCAAACCAGCAAATTCAAGGGGAGACATTATTTGTGTAACTATTGTTTGCAACATTTTACAAAGGCAGAAACTCATCAGAAGCACTCATCAGAATGCGGAAAACGAGTTGTATATCTCACAAACGCAGATAAGTCATATTTAGAATTTAATAGTCATGAGAAATCAATAGATGTACCATTTGTTATTTATGCAGATTCTGAATGCATATTTCAAAATATTGAGACATGTATTCCGAATCCAAATAAATCATCAACAACGTTGATAAACAAACATATACCTTATGCTTTCTCATACTACAGGGTGTTTTTTTAGAGGTATAGAGCTTCGAATTGAAATAAAACACAAGAAAATCGTTTTAATGTCCATCAATTTGGCTTTATTGGAAGGATAATTTTATGCCATTAACGTTTAAATATGATTTCGGGCATGTGGCCGCCGCGGCTGGCTCGAATAAAGCCAATTCTACAGGTCCAATTTTCAACCACTTTTTCGAGCATATGGGGCCGTATGTTGGCAATAACGCCACGAATGTTGGCTTCCAAGTCCCCTAACGTTTCTGGTTTGTTGGCGTAGACGAGCGACTTCACATATCCCCAAAGAAAATAATCCAATGGTGTCAAATCACACGATCTTGGTGGCCAATTGACAGGTCCATTCCGCGAAATTATGCGCTCATCGAATGTTTCCTTCAATAAATCGATTGTGACGTGCGCTGTGTGGCATGTAGCGCCGTCTTGTTGCAACCACAACTCATCCACATTCGGGAACAAAATACTCGGTTATCATGGCTCTCGATTCATTCGGGTCCTCTTCAACACTTTGCTCTACAGCGGCAATTGTTTCTTCGGTGCGCACTGTTCGACATCTCTGCGGATGCGTATTATCACATAGAGTAAACGTAGTGCGAAAACGATCCATGGTTAACCGAATTAATTGCTCTGATGGACGATTATGTCGACCATAAAATGGACGGAGCTTGCGGTAAACTTCGCGAACTGAACCATTATTTTCGAAATAAATTTGCACGATTTGCAAGCGTTGTTCTTTTGTCAACCTGTTCATGATGAAATGGCAAACCAAACTAAATATTAATCACTTGACAGCTGACAAAATGGCCGCCAGTTAAAAAAGTGATGCCAACTTAAAGTTATATACCTCAATAAAAAACACCCATTATTTAAAATGTAGCTTTAATAAAAATTTAGATAAGTTTAAGTCTTTTAAGGGTGTAGATTCTCCCAAAGCATTTATATATGAACTTCTTACGGATGCAGTGTTTTTATTTAAAAATTATTTAAAACATATAAAACCAATGATTCCATTGAATGAAGACGAAGAATTACACTTTAGGAAGTCCACTATTTGTCATATTTGCTTAAACCCAATTGTCAATAAAGTAAAAGTTAAAGACCATTGTCATTTAAGTGGGAACTATAGAGGGCCTGCTCATAGTTCTTGTAATTTAAATTTCAAAGTCCCACACTTTTTTCCGGTTTTGTTTCATAATCTTTCTTCTTATGGTTCTCATTTATTTATAAAAGAACTTAATCATGTTCATGATGGTCCAATAAATATAATCCCACTAAATAAAAAGTTGTAATTATCCATTTCGAAAATCATTACTGTAGATAATAACAATATAGAAATTAGATTTTTAGACTCATATAGATTTATGCAGTCAAGTTTAGACTCATTAGTAGGGAAAGTATTTTCATGTAAATACACGTTTTCTGTCGTTAGTCGTAGTTCAACGTTAATAACATACCTTTGCGAATCAACAAATTTGAGAGGAAATGGCATCGATTTATTAGTGCATATTTTTGCATATTTTAACATAAATACATATTTTTGCATATTTTATTATAAATGTATATTTTTAATACATTTTTTTTTATTTTTTCATGTTATAAAGCAAATTTTGGTATTTTTTGATTATTTGCAATTCTTACGACTGTGTGAGAACAAAAAAGAGGAAAACGTAAATAATTTCAACTGGAATGGAAACTCAATTCATTTGAAAAATTTAATACAAGAAAAAATCACTTTTAAACCCAAAAATGTTTGTGCGTAATTATTTTTTGGGTGCTCTTTGCCTGTTCCGTATTAATTTCATGTGGATAGAGAGTGTTTTTAAAAGCTCTTTTGCGTGTTGCAGCCTTTAAAGAAAAATATTCAGGGATACGAATTCCGAAATTTGAAATTAGAAAAAAACTTAAGCACTGAATTGATATTTGTGCACCCAGAGGATGGCTTTCGTGTTCACACTATAGCCCAATTAAATGTTTTGATTCTTTAACAGCTCAATTTGAATTAATTGAAGATGCGGTCTCTGAAAGACAGAAAAAATAGTCAGATTTACCTTTGACAATTTACAAAAAAAATTATTCATTTACTTAAATAAAAGTTGTTCTTAGCTTTATTTTGCATTCCATAGGATTTGACAAAATGTTTGTTAAGTAAGCAATGAAGCTGATTTTTTTAAGTTTTTAATGTTATTAAATGTTGAAAATAGAATTAATAAATGCATATTCTATTAGTTTTTAATATATATTTTTATATTTTTAATGTAAATTTTATGTACATAAAACGCGATTTTAAATGCATAAAAATATTTTCCCTACTCATTAGCAAACAATTTATGCAGAAATAATTTGACTACTATAAAATCAAATTTTAATGATGAAAAGCAGTTTTCTTTGCTAATGAGGAAAGGAGTTTATCCATATAATTATTTAAGTTCAGCTGACAAGCAATTTACCCAAGAGGGAGGAATTTTATAATATTTTAACTGAGACAGAATGTTCATTGGATGATTATAATCACGCCAAAGAAGTCTGGAATGTTTTTAATCGTAAAACACTAGAAGATTACTTAATGCTTTATCTAAAAACCGATGTTTTACTTTTGACGAATATATTTGAAAATTTCAGATTGCTGTGTAAAAATATATATAAGTTAGATCCCTGCCATTATTACACAGCAGCTGGTCTTTCATGGCATGCAATGCTTAAAATGACGAAAGTAAAATTGCAACTTTTGACAGATATTGAAATGATTACATTCATCCAAAAGAGAATAAGAGGAGGAATAGTTCAGTGCTCTAAAAGGCATTCAAAATCCAACAACAAATATATGACTGATTTTGACGATAAACTTTAATCTAAATATTTAATGTACTTGGATACAAATAATTTATATGGATGGGCTATGTCACAATATTTACCTGAAGGTGGATTCGAATGGATTACTAAAATTTATGGTTTTTCCGTACATTTCATTTCTAACGACTCAGATACTGCATATTCTAGAAGTAGATTTAATATATCCAGTAGAAATTCATGACCGTCATAACTTCTTACCATTTTGTTGTGAAAACAAAGTACCTCCAATGACTAAAAACTCAAAACTAATTCTCGATTTAAACAGTAAAAGTATATATGTAATTTATTATAAAAACTTACAACAGTGTTTAGAACATGGTTTGAAGTTAGACAAAATTCATAGAATATTAAAATTTAGGCAGTCCGATTGGTTAAAAAGGTATATATCTATAAATACTTTTCACAGAACGCATCCAAAAAATATTTTTGAGAAGAATTTTTTTAAGTTATTTAATAACGCATAATATGGAAAAACTTCTTGGGAAAATAAAGGGAAAAGGTTCTCTAAGTATTTTTGATGAAAATATGATTGCAACTGAATTGAATAAAACGCATTCTTTGTATAATAAACCAATATATTTGAGATTTTGCGTCTTAGAATTATCTAAGTGGAAAATGTGTAATTTCCATTACGATTACATGCTTCCCAAATATGAATCTAAAGTAGAACTTAATTATATGGATACAGATTCCTTTATTTATACAATCTATACTGATGATTTCTATAGAGATATTTACAATGACATTGATGATAGATTCGATACGTCTGAATATTATAGTGATAATAAATTTAACATTCCCAAAAAAATAAAAAAAAAATGGGAATGATGAAGGATGACAATAATGGAGTCATCATGAGGGAATTTATTGGTTTGAGATCTAAAATGTATTCTTTTAGTACTGAAGATGGAAAGGAAATAAAAAAAGCAAAAGGTGTAAAAAATAATTGTTGTGCTAAGTTATGTTTAAGTGATTATAAAAATTGTTTGAATAATAATCAAATTTATAACGCGAATATGTATATTAAGGTGGGTCAATTTGTTCGGTTGAGAAAAAATGTGACCATACCCATAGAAAGTATGGATCTAAAATGAAAACCTGGCTCCCGCCGAGAGGCTTGATTATGAAAAATAAAAAAGTAGAAACTTCTGGTATATCCATACACAAAACACAAATATAGTTGCTTTTTTTGGACTTTTTTACTGCATATTTTAAACCTTATTTGATTACAAATAAATTATTATGTTCCCACTAAGTATTGATCAAGATATATGGAACATTGTAGTTGCATTGATATTATGTTTTAATTTTTATACGAATTACGAAGAGAATGATTTTTTTAAGCCCCGCTCTTCTCTTTTAAAAATTATAATTTAGTAATCTGCTATGAAAGTTTTTAGCAAAGAGTAATTAGAATTCAATGTTATTAATAGTTCTAGTCATTGTAGAGATTTACCGTTAATGCATTTTATAAAAACGTGGTGTTAAACATTTGTTTTGATTGACTTATGCACTTTCAAAAAGCAAGCATGTGTTAATTTCTTTTTTTTTAAAACTAACCATTAAATTATGGAATCATCAGCGATGTCGATTGACTCTAATGGGTCACGTTTTCTGATTAACAATGAAACCGGCTTACCAGTGAATTTACCAAGCTCTTTAGAAAAAAGATGTTCGAATTTCTCTATAACCGTTTTAATTGAATTCACTTCTTCTATTATATGTAAGTATTGAATGCTTATGCCAAGTTGATCAAACCAGTTGCAGCAACACTTATACCAAATATCAACATCAACAAAACCTGTAACAGGTACACTATTTTGTTGAAAATCTTTCAATTTTAAATTGCACTCATGTATCACTGGCTGTGCTGTTGGTCACAACCGACTCAAAGACCTTGACGAAACTATTGTATAATCTGACCCTGAATCGATTTCAAATCTACAAGACTGTTTATTGATTTTTACTACTATCGAACACATACGGGACTCCGATACCAGTATGTGATTGATTGATTGCGGTTTAGATCTACTAACTTTTGCTGCTTTTTGTTGAACGGTTTCGATAGTAGTGAAGTAGAAGCATTTAGCTTTGATGACCGACAGACACGTTGTAAATGCCCCTTGATCCCACAGGTTGAACAGGTTGTTTATTTATGTATACACTGTGAACGGGGATGATTTCCTCCACAACCGTTACAAGATTTGGTATCACTCGACCTGAGTTGATTTTGTGTTTTTCTATGCTGTTTATTATGCCGGTTACGAATTACCATTACATTTTTTAGCGAGAAGGTTCCGTTGTTGAGCCTCATTTCGTAACCCAGACACCAAACGATCACGAAGCATACGATCTAAAACGTTACCAAAATTACAGTCAACAGCAAGTTTTCTCAAAGCAGCAATGTATTCTGAAAAACTCTCAATTGGTAGTTGGTCGCGTTTGTGAAATTTAAAAAACGATGCAATTTCCGATGGACGTGGAGAAAAGTGATTCGTTAATAGTGTTTTAATGTCGGTAATTTCAAGCTCACTCGCCGTTTTAGGAGATACCAATGACGACAGGAGATCACAAAGCGCTGCCCCAGCCAATGTTAAGAAGGTGGCCTTTTGACGATCAGCCTGTACGTCATTGGCTGTAAGAAAAAGCTCAAACCTTTCGTAGTATGTTGAACAATTGTCAGGACAACTGATATCAAATGGCTCCATTGTTACCATGGAAGCCATTATGACTTTTCTATTTCCGTGGTAAGACGAACTGCCAGAAGATGAAGCCGCAATAGATTATTTTTCAGTCCTTACGAACATGGACTTCTACCGACAAATATTTGATGGTGATGTAATCCATATGCTGTCGCCAGTAAATTGTGAAATAATGATCCAATTTTGGGAAGTTATATTACTGGTAGGAAGTTCACTGTTGCAGAAGGAGCTTTCATGAGTGTGCCCAAATCTATATCTTCCGGTGTCCCACAGGGTAGTATTCTGGGGCCAGAGTTGTATTTTATTTATAATTGTGATATGCCTGTGAGCAATAATATACATACCTCAACATTTGCCGATGATACAGTCTGTATGAGTATGCCTGAAAGCCCTTACGAGGCATCTCGCAATCTCCAAGAACATATTACCCAGTTGAACTTATGGAGAATTAAAGTAAATGAACAAAATATGTGCATATAACCTTTACCTTAAGAAGAGATACTTGTTCCCCCATTCGAATCAACAATCAAAATACTCCTCAACATTCTTAAGTAAAATACCTTGGTATACACCTTGATCGGAGTCTTTCATGGAAACATCATATTGACTCTAAGCGAACTCAAATGAAACTTAAGTTAACTCAAATACAAACAGAAATTCAACACTCAGCCTAGACTGCAAACTGTTAATATATAAGTCGCTTTTGAAAGCAATATGGTGCTACGGTATTCAGATATGGGGCACTGCTTCAGCTTCCAATGTAGATAGAATCCAACGAAGACAAAACTAAATTTTACGTTTGATAACAACGGCTCCATGGTTGATTAAGAATCAGCTAATAGTAAAGAGGTGGTGGAAAATAAAATAGATAGACAATCGAATAAAGATGCTTGTTTTGTAAAGATTTTTTTTTTAAGCTTTCAAACTTATTATGTTTGTATACTGTGATTCTCAATATAGTATTAAGAGTCTTACTATAAACATACGAAGTTTGTTAACTAAATTAAAATTTTTTGGGTTGAAGTCTACTGACGAGTTCCAAAAGCAGGAACGAAATGCATATAGAAAATTGCTTAACCATAAAAGCAAGCCAAATCTTCAAATTAAATAAATAAAGACTTTATGTCAACTAAATATATTTCGGTATTTCAAACATAAAAATATTAAATGCAGTAAAAAAACACAATTTTATTTTTTTTTAGAAATTTTAAATTTTCAAAGCAACTTTTCCAATATTCCTTTCTATAAAAATCTTTTTCGGACTACATATTACACATATTTAAAAAAACATATGAGCGAAATGGATCAAGCTGTTTTCAAGTTATGCGCTTAGCAACGGACAGCATTTAATTTTTATTTATAAATACAAGATATCCAAAAATGAATTTGCTCAAAGTCTAAGTCGAATTTCAAGTGATAATTATATTCAGATGTTACTAGGGTATTCATTTAATCGGGTTTTTGCTTTGATCGGTTAATTGCTCTATTAATTAATCGGGGTTTTGGCTTTATCGGTAAATTTCGGTATTAACCAGTTGACCGATTAATAAAGGTTTTTTCATAAACCAAGTAATTTCAACACATTAAGGTGTTTATTAGTAAAGCAACCAAAAAATCACACATTAGAATTCTTAAACTAATGCCTATATTACGGTTTACAACTCAACTAAGTTTAGTTGAAATTGTAACAACTTAAATTTTTTTTGGTATTCTGAATTGCAACTAATTTTAGTTGTATTCGAAACAATGCTCGAATAGAAAAGGTTTTTATCTATGCTATGTTTTTTGAAACCATAGTAGCCATCACAAAACATTTTAAATACTTTCAGTTTTGGCCTTCTATTTTATTTTTAGATTTCATGTTTTATGAACATGATAACAATATTGATTGACAAATGGGATTGGTTGGCGTCTGGAATAATGAAGCAAAACTAATACAACGCTCGAAATAAAAACCAAAATACAACTGATAAAAAACAGTTGCCTCAGGGTGAAAAAAGTTGTAATCCATAATAAAATTTTGACAACACAACTAAACTATACATTTAGTTGTAAATCATAATAGGGGCTTAAGTCAAGCAAAAAAGAAAACATAAACATATATGTATTCATTAAAACTTAACAAATTTGTGAGGTTATTATTAAAATTAGTTACTTCAAACTTTCAGAAAATAAATGTTTATATGATTCAAGCGATTCTCTTCTTAAGTTGTGATAAAAATTTACTTGGAAAAATCCTATCAAATTGTAGATGTTGACGAAATCGGAAGTAATCCATAATACAGAATACCTAATTTCTTCTTTTTTTCTGGATTAGAGAAAACATATAAAATCTTTCATTATGTCATTAGAATCCGGTTGTATTTTTTTCCAAATTCTTAATACTTCTAATTGTTTCGCTTAAATTTGTTAGATAATTTCTATATTACTATCGATAGTTCCTCTCCTATTATCAGGTGCGCTGGAGTTAGCGCTTCTCCGTCGTTAAGGTCTGGAGACAGCGGTGCAATGGGTCGACTGTTGAGCACCGCCTCTACTTCTGCAAGCATTGTCCCCATCTCTTCGTGCGTGAGCGACGCGTTGCCCACGGCTCGCAGAAGTAGGAACTTCGCTTGCTTCACGGCGGCTTCCCATAGCCCTCCGAAGTGAGGCGCCCGAGGTGGTATGAAGGTGAACTTCACCCCGGACGACGCTGCGTACAATCCTACGGCTTGCTGCAGTTTCTTCAGCATCCTGCTGGCTCCGACGAAGTTCGTCGCGTTGTCGCACAGGACTTCTTTCGGTAGACCTCTCCTTGCAGTAAACCTTTTAAAAGAGAGAAGAAACGAATCAGTAGACAAGTCGGATACTAATTCTAAATGTACCGCCTTAGAAGTGAAACACACGAAAACCGCTATATACATTTTTAATGGTGGTCGACCACGAATTCTCAATGAAACATTGACCGAACCACAGAAGTCTACGCCGACAATTAAAAATGGTCGAGTAGCTCTCACTCTATTAGTGGGTAAATTGCCCATTATTTGGGACATTAGCTTTGGTTTATAGCGGAAGCAATGTACACAATTACGAACTATTCGATTGCATTCTTCTTTCGCATTAATAAGCCAGATATTGTCTCGCGAAAGAGCTATTAGGGCCTTCATGCCAGCATGACAATTTTCGAAATGCAAGTTTCGCAAATAAAGTGTGACAAAGCTATTATTTTTCGGTAATAAAAGTGGGAATTTAGTATTATATTTCAACTTTGCGTTAAGTAATCTCCCTCCTACCCTTAATAGTAAAAAAGTTTGTTTCTCTTCAGTAAACGTATGAATAAATGGTGTCAATCTTTGTATATTTGATGGTAAGACCTGAGATTTTTGTAACTTAGATATCTCCTCAGAAAATTTAGATTTCTGAATTGTCTCTACAAGTCGATAGAATGACCATTTTAATTCAACTGCAGTAGGTATAGAACTTTTATTTATTTTACGCTTCTTTAAACCATCAACGAATCTAAAGACGTATGAAGTTATTCGAATCAATTTTTTGTATGATGAATATTTTTCAACAAGATCCAATAAAAAGTTTTGAGGATCCTCTACTGCAAGAAACACATGAGTTTTTCTTGTTTCTGATAATTTTTGATTCTCTGTTAACTCGAAGTGTTTGTTAGTCCTAGTTTACACTAAGCAAGTCTTATTGCTAAGCTGATTAGTTTATTAGGAAAGAGAGACGAGGGGAAAAGAAAGGTTACTGTTCCCCTCGTCTCTCTCTCCGTCAAACTAATCAGCTTAGCAATAAGAATTGCATAGTGTAAATATGGGCTAACAGGCCAATGAGAACTCTTATTTAGTAAAAATGAAGGTCCTTCAAACCAAATAGAATTTTTTAATTCGTGGACATCACATCCTCTTGATACAATATCAGCTGGATTATCCTTAGTTGGCACATGGCGTCATGAATTTTACTCTGACCATTCTTGGACTTCCGCCACGCGATTTGAAACGAAAGTGGCAAGTGATGATGGATGCGTCTTAATCCAATGTAGTGTTATTTCTGAATCCGTCCAGAAAGTAACACTTTCGATTTCAAATTTAATCATAAACTTAATTCGATTCCACAACTTAGCCAACAAATGTGCCGCACATAACTCAAGTCTCGGAAGAGATTTTGTCTTGAGTGGAGCAACTTTAGACTTTGCAGTCAGTAGTCTCGAAGCAATTCCATTTGAATCGGATCTTCTAATGTAAATACAGCAACCATATGCTCGCATTGAGGCATCAGCAAAACCATGGATTTGAATTTTTGCTGTCGAAGTTGTGTTTACGAATTTTGGGATTGTAATTGAATCAATTTCCAGTAAATTAGATTTGAAATTTTCCCATGACGTATTTAGTCTCATGGGAATTGATTCATCCCAGTCAAGTTTTTGAATCCAAAGTTCTTGCAATAATATTTTGGATTTTGTTGCTAATGGGCATAATAGTCCGAGAGGATCGAATAATCGAGAAGAAACTGATAGTATGTTTCTTTTTGTAGCTTTCAATTCTTGAAAATTATTATCAAAATGAAACTTAAATGCATCATTCTTCGGAATCCAATGTATGTCCAGCACCTTAGAAGAATCGGAATCGCTTTGTAGAAGTTTTTCATTTTGTAAAGAGCTCATGAATTCTGGATGATTGGAAACCCATTTAGTGAGATTGAAACCAGCTGAACTCAAAATTTCAGTTGCTTGGTCACGAATATCAATTAGGTCTTGGTAGCTTTCAGCTCCAGTAAGCAAATCATCAACGTAAAAATCACTACGAATAAATTTTGAACCAATAGGCAAAGTCTCTTTGTACAAATCGCTCAAGTGAATCAAACATCTGATGGCCAAAAACGGTACCGAGGCTGTGCCATAAGTGACTGTGTTTAATCGAAACACTTTTAAATCATCAGATGGATTTTCTCTCCAAAGGATTAATTGAAAATTTCTATCATTATCATCAACCAATACTTGACGATACATTTTTTCAATATCTGCAGTGATTGCGTACTTGTGAAGTCGAAAACGGATCAATGTAGAATACAATTCTTCTTGAACTGTAGGAGCAACCATTAACAATTCGTTAAGTGATACATGCGAAGAAGTTCTACTTCAAGCATCAAAAACTACTCGAAGTTTAGTAGTTGTACTCTGAGGCCGCAAAACGCATTTTGTCTACAAGTGACATATGACCTAAATTAAAATACTCTTTCATAAAATCATGATACATTTTCCTCATGGTATCATCTTTCGATAATCTTCGTTCCAATGAAAGAAATCGTCGTTTGGCAGTTTCAAAGGATGATCCTAATAGTTTTGCATCTGATTTGAAAGGTAAAGAGACTTCAAATCGTCCTGACGTTAATCGTCGTACAGTATTTATAAAATTGTCCTCACATTGTTGCTGTTCCTCTGAGTACATTTTTGTTGATTCGTTTGGAAGCTCTTCTAACTCCCAGAATTTTCTGACAATTCAATCAATATTGCTCTCGTTTTCTTTAGCGGAACTTAAATAAAAAACATTACTATTTTTTGAGCCCTTTGATTGATTGTATTTTCCAGTTACAATCCAACCAAGCGAAGTTTTTTGAAGAATTGGAAGGCTCGGGCCAGATTTTATTTGACCTACACACATTAAGTCAAAGAAATTTTCTGCGCCAATTAACAGATCAATTTTCTGTGGTTTGTAAAATAATGCATCCCCTAATTCAACATTCTTAGGAATATATAATATATTTGCGTTTAATCTGTGATCAGGTTGTAAATTTGTAATTGAACTCAATACCCAGAACTTGGACGTAAATTGAGTAGAATTAACCCTCGACGTGACATTTAAATCAACACAAGACTTAGAACATGAATTTCTGTCGCTAATACCATTTAAACTTAATCTGCCTCCTTCTCTTTTTAATCTTAGTAGCTGTGCAAGTTCCTCAGTAATCAAATTTGGTTGAGAACCGGAGTCTAAAAGAGCTCTAGCTGGTATTAATTGACCAGAACTATTTCGTACTCTCACCACAGCTGTTGCCAGAATGATGCTTTCATCCGATGATGAATAATTGACAGCAGCGTGGGAAGTTGATGGCTCTTGAGAAAGGCTACTTACATTAGAACTTGTAGTATATTTATGCAGCAGTGAATGATGAGAACCACTACATACTCTACACTTAGAAGACGAACATCTTGCTACTGTGTGGCCTTTTTCAAACAATTAATACATGCTGGCACAGATTTTATGAAATCAAATCTTTTATTAACAGGCTCAGCACTGAATGAACGGCAATTATTTACTACATGTTGTGTAGATTTGCAGAATAAGCATTTATCAGCAGATTGTTTTGTTTTTGTGGAATTTAATGATGTCCTAGTATTTTTGTTATTTGAAAATTCAGTTTTATTTTTATTAAACCTCGGTCTTGAACTTGAAGCTTCATCCGCAGAAATATGCTGGTAGCGTTTGTTCAAGGCGGCTTCAGTCTGACCATAATGGGAGCCTTTGAAAGTCCAGCTGTTCTTCCCATTTTGATTTTGTGACTGGATCAACTTTTGACATCACTAAATGTATTAAAATGGCATTAGTTATTTTCTTGTCATCGCCTATTGACAAGAGCGAATCGTATATTGCCGACACCGTATCTATCATGCTTCGCAAAGCAGAAGACGAAGGTTTTGTTATTTCCGGTAAATCAAAAAGTGTCGATATATTATCGAAAAATATGAGACATTCATTGTCATATACCTTCTTCAAACTAGCTAAAGCTTTGGGATAATTTTCTTCGGAAATCTGAAAAGCTTTTACTGTACCTAAAGCTGAATCGGACAAGCATGATATTAAATGATTAAATTTTTCGATATCTGTCAACGTCGGATCATTATGTACCAAATTTTCAAACAAACTCATAAAATTCTTATATTCCGCGTATTTCCCAGTAAATTTGGGTAGCCTCATATTTGGAAGCCTGGAATGGTGAGTGTGTACGCTGAAAGACGTTTCAGGTATATTTTTCTGTTTATTTTTATTTAAAATGCTTAAAAATAATGACTTTGTGGTGACACAAATATCCTCAAGCTCAGCTCTGTCGTCATTATCAGGATCTAAATTATCCACATCAGACTGAAGCTTCATGGCTTGGTCAATATAATCCTTTAGAATGTCTAAGCGACATTCCAGTTCAACAGGATTAAACGAAATAGTCTTCTCTAGTATAGACTGTCGAATCCTTTCAATATGTTTGATAACTTTTGATTTTTTAACCATTAGTTTTTCTAATGTCTCCAGTTCGGAAGGACACTCTTGGCGCTTTTTAGTTGCCATATTTTTAGTAGTTTTTTATTTAAATTTTAATTAATTTATAAAATTTAAAACACTTTTGTTAAATTGAATTATCTTGTCAATTTAACTTATGTTTGTTCAATATATTATTTCCTCGTCGCATACACAATATTCGGAAATTTAGTCTTTATGTAGATTACTCTTTTATTCACAAATATTTAATTGAATCAATGTTCCGAAATTAAAAATAATTTATTTAATTTTTCGTAAAAACCACTTTTTACATCCTTTGGCAAATATATTTATTTACCAAGTAAAATCATTTTTAAGTTAATTTAATATATAAGACGAAGTATGAACACACTTTGATATTATTATTTACTAATTATATGTAATTAGATTTTCGATGCTAGTGTGAACACACAAACGACTTTGTAATATTTATTTATATAAAAATTAACTTTTCGACCCTAGTGTAAATGGGGTTCACTGTTACAGCTGTTGTAATGTAGATTATTACAAGTGGTATAGGAACAAACGGAATGGAACACTGATCTCAATAAATTAATAAAAAGTGAATAAAAGGACAAAATAAAAGTGAAAATTTTTTTATTTAATTTATTTAAAATTAATAAAATCAACACTCGCGAATAGTTTTGTGTATTTTTTAACGCAAATAAAATTATTTTAACGCGATGAAAATGCCGACGGTAAATAGAAATAATTGTTAAATTTGCTCTCAGTAATGATGAGAAAGAATTATGTTTGTACGAATGTGTGTTAATAAAAACAATAAAAACACTCGCGATAAATTTCACTTTTAAGGGTGGATTTAATTTAATAATAATATTAAATAAACAAATTGTTTCACAAATGTTGAAGTGTAAAAAATATTCTTTGTGTTCGACTTGCAAAGCGATTTGAATTTTTGAGTAATTTACAAAAATCTCTTAAATTTGATTAACTTACAAATTTAAGGGTAAAATAATACAGATATTTTTTACACTTTTTACCTGTTGTTCGGAATTGGAATTGGATTTTCAGCTCTGCAAAGAATACAGCGGCAACGGGGCATCTGGACGAGACTTCTAGGTGATGAGTTGACCAAATATGTAGAACAATGTTGATTAAGATGATGTTGTAGTTGTTGTTGTGATTTTATGTTTGTTTAATAAAGAAATGCTTTTTGTTCTTTTTCTATAACTTTGTTTGCACTTGTTTGAATGTTTGATTGTTTATGCACTTTATATTTGGGTGTTTTTTATTGAGGTATAGAACTTTAAGTTGGCATCACTTTTTTAACTGGCGGCCATTTTGTCAGTTGTCAAGTGATTAATATTTAGTTTGGTTTGCCATTTCATCATGAACAGGTTGACAAAAGAACAACGCTTGCAAATCGTGCAAATTTATTTCGAAAATAATGGTTCAGTTCGCGAAGTTTACCCCAAGCTCCGTCCATTTTATGGTCGACATAATCGTCCATCAGAGCAATTAATTCGGTTAACCATGGATCGTTTTCGCACTATGTTTACTCTATGTGATAATACGCATCCGCAGAGACGTCGAACAGTGCGCACCGAAGAAACAATTGCCGCTGTAGAGCAAAGTGTTGAAGAGGACCCGAATGAATCGATTCGCCACCGTGCACAGCAATTGGAGCTTTGTCCATCAACTTTATGGAAGATTTTGCGCAAAGATCTTGGCTTGCGACCTTACAAGATCCAGCTTGTGCAAGAATTAAAGCCGCGAGACCATGCAATGCGTCGTGATTTTGGTGTATGGGCCGAAAATGAGATTGATCTCGATGCTGATTTTCATCGCAAAATTTTGTTCAGTAATGAGGCTCATTTTTGGTTGAATGGCTACGTCAACAAGCAACATTGCCGCATTTAGAGTGAAGAGAATCCACATGAGACCCTTGAGACGCCATTACATCCACAAAAACTGACTGTTTGGTGTGCTCTATGGGCTGGTGGAGTCATTGGGCCATACTTCTTCCGAAATAATGCTGGAGAGTCAGTTACCGTTAATGGAGACCGGTATAGAGCCATGATAACCGACTATTTTGTTCCCGAATTGGATGGCATGAATGTGGATGAGTTGTGTTTCCAACAAGACGGCGCTACATGCCACACAGCGCACGTCACAATCGATTTATTGAAGGAAACATTCGATGAGCGCATAATTTCGCGGAATGGACCTGTCAATTGGCCACCAAGATCGTGTGATTTGACACCATTGGATTATTTTCTTTGGGGATATGTGAAGTCGCTCGTCTACGCCAACAAACCAGAAACGTTAGGGGACTTGGAAGCCAACATTCGTGGCGTTATTGCCAACATACGGCCCCATATGCTGGAAAAAGTGGTTGAAAATTGGACCTGTAGAATTGGCTTTATTCGAGCCAGCCGCGGCGGCCACATGCCCGAAATCATATTTAAACGTTAATGGCATAAAATTATCCTTCCAATAAAGCCAAATTGATGGACATTAAAACGATTTTCTTGTGTTTTATTTCAATTCGAAGTTCTATACGTCTAATTCTATGTACATATATATATATATTTACTTCATTCCAATATCTTAACTGTATTAACATATGTAATATTACATAGTATTATATATTTATTTATGTATTTATTTAAGTATTTATTATTAGGGACATTCATTTTATATTAATTAGTTAGAATATCTTTAAGGTTTATTAGTTGTATTGTTATTATTATTATTATTATTATTATTGTTATTATGGCGCAACAGCCCTTCTAACCAAAAGTCAAAATAAAATTATTAAAATGTGCAGTCCTTCAAAAATTCGCTCAACCTTACCTTATCCTTTAACTTTATGTTGGTATGTTAATATGTTTGCAACATACCACGGTAACATTTTCCTCTTTGCACAGTGGGCTATAAGTACAGTTTTTTGAGTCAATAATTTATCCTTTATTTATACATCGGTGCCGTGTATGGGCGACGGCACCGTTTTATGCAAGCAAGTATATGTTGGCACAACGAAAATAAAATTTAAAACGAGCATAGCTAGACATAAATCAGATTTAAAAAACCAGGATAAATTATTGACACAAAAAACTGCACTTACAGCCCACTGTGCAGAGAAAAAACATAAACAGTATATAGGAATTGCTTGTTCTCCCAGAAAGCAATTAAAATAGTTAACGATAGATAACGGAAGGGGGCGCTGTATGCAGTAAAGGTTTGTGTCTTTGCTAAATACTGGTATTAGAGTTGCCATATGGTGGTGAAAAAGGGTAAAAGGAGTGTGTATTTGCTAAATAATGGCGTGAGCGTTGCCATAGTGAGATGAAAAAAGGGTAAAAAGGATAGTGAATTGGCTAAATGAAGCATGTTGATGCCAGATGGCAACGCCGTAAATAGGTGAAATGTGTGTGAGTTGGCTAAGTCTTGATCAATGTATCTGAGTTTACCCCAAAAGTGATTAAATTTATCTTAATGGGTTTTGGGTAAGCAGCTGTGTGCTAGATAAGTGTAGATGACAGGGTGGAGAAAGGAGAGATAATAGCGGGTTGTGAGTTTGCTAAGTCTGGATCATGTTGGCTTACCCAAAAGTAATTAAATTTATTTAAATTGGTTTTGGATGAGCTAAAAAAGTTTTGGTGTGCTAAAGAAGTCTAGATGGCAGTAGTGGAGAAAGGAGATAAAATAACGGATTGTGAATTGTTAAGTGCCAATCGATGAGGCTTGGCTTATGGTGCTAAGTAGTAAATGGAGTTGGGATTTGTATTTAACGCCTAATAGTATGCACCCATGAATTGTAGTTGGAATTGATAAAGTTATTTTGTGTTGTTATACACGCGAACCGCAGCAAAAAAAAGTTAAGATTTTTTTCATACTTTATTTTTCGAATGCTTTGAGAATGGTAACGGTTAACAATAGGTTCTTTTGTATACAGGTATGATGATGATGATGATGATGATGATGATGATGAGCCAGCCAAGGCATTAGTGGGAGTATTGGTGTATGAGTTTGTTTTATCGAATTGAAAAGAAAGTATTTGATGATTTAGGGAAAATATGTTGTACATATGTATGTTATTTAGTAAAGGCACATGCCATGTGTTCGTATACAATTTCTAATTGATATTTTTGTTTAATTATTTCCATGTGTAAATTATATTATTTTTTTTTTATTGTTAATTTTGTTAGAAAAAAAAATGTGTGAGCGGAGATTCATAGTAAAAAGGAGACGAATTCCTAGATTTGTGAGTGCATGTGTGAATAGAAAATATGTTAATTAGGGTTAGGATTTTATATGTAAGTAAACGGGATGTAATAATTTGTGTGGGTTTGATCGGCCGGTGTTCGTATAAAAACTGTAGTTGATATTTTTGTTTAATAATTTGCATATGTTAATTCTATTATTTATTATATTTTTTTAATTTTGTTAGACATTTTAGTGCGGATATACATAAAAAGGAGACGAATTCCTAGATTTCACAAATCTTGCATGTGCGAATAGAAAATATGTTAATTAGGGTTAGGATTTTATAAGTAAACGATCGTGAGTGGAATAGGAAAGGGTTTAAAATGTAGTGAATTTGGTCAGCGTTACACGTGTATGTATGTATGTATGTATGTATGGATAGGAGTGAATGTGTGTATGGATATGAGTGTGGAGTGAGGGAACAAATGCAATGTTTATGTGCATTAGCTTATCTATTGATATTTTGTTAGTATTATGTTGTTGTTGTTGTTGTTGTTGTTGTTGATTTTGAGTATAAAGGTCCAATCGTGGAACATTTTAAACTTAGTTAGTGAAATTCAACTTCAAGTACTATCAACTAAATAAATAAAAAAGTAAAAAAAAAAAAATTAAATTAAAAATGCAATCCAGTCCGCTGATAATATCTTTGGAGGATGACTTTGGCAAGGTACACCCTTCGGTTAGCCCACTTTCCATTGGTACGTTGACAGAATTCAGTCTTAATGATTCGGTGGAAGAAGTAATCTTCCACTACATCAAGTCTCCTCAGAATTGGAAGGAACAGGAAATTCCCAACAACCAGATGGGATATCATAAAAATTTTTTTGAGGATGAGGTATACGAATTCTTGTACGATGATGAAGGGGATAAGCTGCTATCGACATTTAATGAAGAATTTTGGTGCGACGAAGTTGGGGATAAAATAATATTAGATGTAAACTTTAAATAAAATCATTAGATTGAATTTATATAAGTAGAATCTATTTAACATTATATAAAAAATAAAAAAAATAATAATAAAGAGATAAAATAAAATACAACCGTTAATAAAATTTCAATAATAACTAGTGAAAAGAGAAAACTTAATTAATAAATAGAGAGAGAGAGAGAGATATGTATATATCTTGCATATGAAAAAATGTATAAATAATTTGTACTGGTGTATAAAAGTTCACAGTTTAATATAAGTTACAAAACAATGAGCAC
Organism: Nowickia ferox; assembly: GCA_936439885.1. NCBI lineage: Eukaryota > Metazoa > Arthropoda > Insecta > Diptera > Tachinidae > Nowickia > Nowickia ferox. Next base: position 65,897,261 of record OW387023.1, on the reverse strand, counting down.
CAACGAGGAGTTAATTTCTACCTTCAATAAATTGAACGCCAGGCAGAGACTTAGTGTGAAGGATATGCTATCTCTAGAGGAGTATCATATAACTGGAGCTGATCGTATTACTACCAAGTATGGGGAAACTATTGTCTTAGAACTGGGAACGAACATTTTATATTTACCAAAGAGGTTTAATTCACTAAGTGATAAGGATATTGAAAATTTATCTACGGGCGCTTATCTTATTTCTAAATATCCTATAAATGATAGCAATAATAGTGATTTATACAGATTGGAGTTGAAGCCAGTTCCTCCTGTAAGAGATTATTATCCTTTTGCTACATTTAAATAGAAACTATTTAAAAAGTGTTTAAGGAAATATTTTAAATAAAACAAGAAGAAAAAAAATTAAATTGCATGAATATTTGTTTAATTTATACGAATTCAACCATATAAAAATATACATACGTAAGTATATAACACGAGGATTTGATAAATCAATGAGTAGTTTTCATTAAGATTTTGAACTAGAACGATGGATTTTATAAACGATTTTTTACAAGAGTTCGGAAATATAATTTTCGAAGAACATCTGTCTTTTCTTCGGGCATTCAAAACTGATTATGAGAATTTTGATGATAGAATACCTTGCTCTCATGACGAAAATTCAAATGAAGACGTTGTTGGTATGTGTACGTGTTACTTTTTTCATATGAAAAAACTAAGGGTGAAGAAGATTATTGATACATATAGAAGCTTATTTCATCACTTTTTATCGACTGCCACCGCTAACCGAAAGGAAGATTGAGACGAATTAATAAACATTTTTAAACAAAATTTTTAATTAAATTTTATAATTTACATTAAAAAAATAAATAAAAAATGAAAAATAAACAAAATGTTTGAAAGGAAACATAATTTAAATATTTTTTTATTTTTCTTATACAACATATATGTATGTATGTATGTATGTATGTATGTATGTATGTATGTATGCATGTATGTAATTGTATACGTCAACTTATTTACACAATGACAGATAGATAGAGCATAGTATTCAAGATATTTCCAATATAAAGGAATTTTTTAGAGCGAAGTCATCATCAGTTTAAAATTTACTTCCGAGGTGTATAGTAAAAAAATTAAAATTCTCTTTTGAAAATGGAAAATAAAATGACAAACTTTTTCCAACAATCAAGGAAACCTCAAATACAGGATGTGGTTTTTGAGCTGGAGTACTTCCTGAATTTAAAATTAAAAATTTCTTGTGGGTTTTCAACTCTAAATGGATTTAAACCAATGATATGGCTACATTATAAAAATAAACATTTTATTGGATTGGATCGGGAAGAGTGGCTACGTTTAATGCACTATAAAACCTATATTAGCAGTGTCCTTTCTCAGAAAGAATTTTTAAATTCAGTAAATTTGATAGATGACACTACTGAAAGGAATGCAGCCTATATATTTCAATATAAAAACGGTAGCTATCGTTTAATTATTCAGCAGGACAACTACAAAATTAAAATAGAACCAGATACGTGGAAGTCTCTACTTGGTATTGGAATATTTCTAACTTCAATTTTATGTTGGAACGGCATCCTCAGGAAATAAATTCTACATTTTTATTATGATTTTTATATTCCAACGTGTTCTACGTTTTATATTCCAACGTGTTCTATGTTATACAACTGAGTGAAATAAAAGGAATTAATGAAAAAGATATTGAAGTTGATCTGACACGTCTTTGTTACGAAATAGGAAAAAAAATGCAAAACAAAATTGTAACAGACGTAAAAATACACAGACTATTGCTAAGAATGGATAATAAATGAAATAAAAACTATAAATAAATTAATTAAACAAATTTTATTTTTTCTGTTTTTTATTTTTTTATTCCACGTTGTTTTTTATTTGGGATTTTATTAAAAAGTTTAAACATAAATGTCCACAATTAAATCCATTCAATTTCTGATATCTCTTATAGTTATACTTTATATTGTTTCCCAAATATCTTAAAACTTCTAAGGGTGGTTGAAGATTACCAAAACTATCAAAATATTCCACATTATTATTATTTTTATAATATGCTACCCAATGTGTACCATTTCCTGTATTAGAGTCTAAGTTGATAATTCCACATTCTATCCTCCGTGGAATATTAGGAAGTTCATCTCTCATATAAACTCCTCTAAAGTGAAGAATATGCTTCTTTCCAAAAGTTCTTAAATCCATATCTGTTAATGGTCTGTTGGGTAGCTGATTTAATAGTTTTTTGATGTAGTTTTTGTATAAAATATTCCATATCCCTTTTTATAAGGTTTCAGATAGAGACCTTTTCCTATTGCTATTGCCTCTAATGCTCTGTTATGACGTTTATTTTCTTCCAACTGTTCTCTATATAGGAATTGCTTGTTCTCCCAGAAAGCAATTAAAATAGTTAACGATAGATAACGGAAGGGGGCGCTGTATGCAGTAAAGGTTTGTGTCTTTGCTAAATACTGGTATTAGAGTTGCCATATGGTGGTGAAAAAGGGTAAAAGGAGTGTGTATTTGCTAAATAATGGCGTGAGCGTTGCCATAGTGAGATGAAAAAAGGGTAAAAAGGATAGTGAATTGGCTAAATGAAGCATGTTGATGCCAGATGGCAACGCCGTAAATAGGTGAAATGTGTGTGAGTTGGCTAAGTCTTGATCAATGTATCTGAGTTTACCCCAAAAGTGATTAAATTTATCTTAATGGGTTTTGGGTAAGCAGCTGTGTGCTAGATAAGTGTAGATGACAGGGTGGAGAAAGGAGAGATAATAGCGGGTTGTGAGTTTGCTAAGTCTGGATCATGTTGGCTTACCCAAAAGTAATTAAATTTATTTAAATTGGTTTTGGATGAGCTAAAAAAGTTTTGGTGTGCTAAAGAAGTCTAGATGGCAGTAGTGGAGAAAGGAGATAAAATAACGGATTGTGAATTGTTAAGTGCCAATCGATGAGGCTTGGCTTATGGTGCTAAGTAGTAAATGGAGTTGGGATTTGTATTTAACGCCTAATAGTATGCACCCATGAATTGTAGTTGGAATTGATAAAGTTATTTTGTGTTGTTATACACGCGAACCGCAGCAAAAAAAAGTTAAGATTTTTTTCATACTTTATTTTTCGAATGCTTTGAGAATGGTAACGGTTAACAATAGGTTCTTTTGTATACAGGTATGATGATGATGATGATGATGATGATGATGATGAGCCAGCCAAGGCATTAGTGGGAGTATTGGTGTATGAGTTTGTTTTATCGAATTGAAAAGAAAGTATTTGATGATTTAGGGAAAATATGTTGTACATATGTATGTTATTTAGTAAAGGCACATGCCATGTGTTCGTATACAATTTCTAATTGATATTTTTGTTTAATTATTTCCATGTGTAAATTATATTATTTTTTTTTATTGTTAATTTTGTTAGAAAAAAAAAATGTGTGAGCGGAGATTCATAGTAAAAAGGAGACGAATTCCTAGATTTGTGAGTGCATGTGTGAATAGAAAATATGTTAATTAGGGTTAGGATTTTATATGTAAGTAAACGGGATGTAATAATTTGTGTGGGTTTGATCGGCCGGTGTTCGTATAAAAACTGTAGTTGATATTTTTGTTTAATAATTTGCATATGTTAATTCTATTATTTATTATATTTTTTTAATTTTGTTAGACATTTTAGTGCGGATATACATAAAAAGGAGACGAATTCCTAGATTTCACAAATCTTGCATGTGCGAATAGAAAATATGTTAATTAGGGTTAGGATTTTATAAGTAAACGATCGTGAGTGGAATAGGAAAGGGTTTAAAATGTAGTGAATTTGGTCAGCGTTACACGTGTATGTATGTATGTATGTATGTATGTATGTATGTATGTATGGATAGGAGTGAATGTGTGTATGGATATGAGTGTGGAGTGAGGGAACAAATGCAATGTTTATGTGCATTAGCTTATCTATTGATATTTTGTTAGTATTATGTTGTTGTTGTTGTTGTTGTTGTTGTTGATTTTGAGTATAAAGGTCCAATCGTGGAACATTTTAAACTTAGTTAGTGAAATTCAACTTCAAGTGCTATCAACTAAATAAATAAAAAAGTAAAAGAAAAAAATTAAATTAAAAATACAATCCAGTCCGCTGATAATATCTTTGGAGGATGACTTTGGCAAGGTACACCCTTCGGTTAGCCCACTTTCCATTGGTACGTTGACAGAATTCAGTCTTAATGATTCGGTGGAAGAAGTAATCTTCCACTACATCAAGTCTCCTCAGAATTGGAAGGAACAGGAAATTCCCAACAACCAGATGGGATATCATAAAAATTTTTTTGAGGATGAGGTATACGAATTCTTGTACGATGATGAAGGGGATAAGCTGCTATCGACATTTAATGAAGAATTTTGGTGCGACGAAGTTGGGGATAAAATAATATTAGATGTAAACTTTAAATAAAATCATTAGATTGAATTTATATAAGTAGAATCTATTTAACATTATATAAAAAATAAAAAAAATAATAATAAAGAGATAAAATAAAATACAACCGTTAATAAAATTTCAATAATAACTAGTGAAAAGAGAAAACTTAATTAATAAATAGAGAGAGAAAGAGAGATATGTATATATCTTGCATATGAAAAAATGTATAAATAATTTGTACTGGTGTATAAAAGTTCACAGTTTAATATAAGTTACAAAACAATGAGCACCAACGAGGAGTTAATTTCTACCTTCAATAAATTGAACGCCAGGCAGAGACTTAGTGTGAAGGATATGCTATCTCTAGAGGAGTATCATATAACTGGAGCTGATCGTATTACTACCAAGTATGGGGAAACTATTGTCTTAGAACTGGGAACGAACATTTTATATTTACCAAAGAGGTTTAATTCACTAAGTGATAAGGATATTGAAAATTTATCTACGGGCGCTTATCTTATTTCTAAATATCCTATAAATGATAGCAATAATAGTGATTTATACAGATTGGAGTTGAAGCCAGTTCCTCCTGTAAGAGATTATTATCCTTTTGCTACATTTAAATAGAAACTATTTAAAAAGTGTTTAAGGAAATATTTTAAATAAAACAAGAAGAAAAAAAATTAAATTGCATGAATATTTGTTTAATTTATACGAATTCAACCATATAAAAATATACATACGTAAGTATATAACACGAGGATTTGATAAATCAATGAGTAGTTTTCATTAAGATTTTGAACTAGAACGATGGATTTTATAAACGATTTTTTACAAGAGTTCGGAAATATAATTTTCGAAGAACATCTGTCTTTTCTTCGGGCATTCAAAACTGATTATGAGAATTTTGATGATAGAATACCTTGCTCTCATGACGAAAATTCAAATGAAGACGTTGTTGGTATGTGTACGTGTTACTTTTTTCATATGAAAAAACTAAGGGTGAAGAAGATTATTGATACATATAGAAGCTTATTTCATCACTTTTTATCGACTGCCACCGCTAACCGAAAGGAAGATTGAGACGAATTAATAAACATTTTTAAACAAAATTTTTAATTAAATTTTATAATTTACATTAAAAAAATAAATAAAAAATAAAAAATAAACAAAATGTTTGAAAGGAAACATAATTTAAATATTTTTTTATTTTTCTTATACAACATATATGTATGTATGTATGTATGTATGTATGTATGTATGTATGCATGTATGTAATTGTATACGTCAACTTATTTACACAATGACAGATAGATAGAGCATAGTATTCAAGATATTTCCAATATAAAGGAATTTTTTAGAGCGAAGTCATCATCAGTTTAAAATTTACTTCCGAGGTGTATAGTAAAAAAATTAAAATTCTCTTTTGAAAATGGAAAATAAAATGACAAACTTTTTCCAACAATCAAGGAAACCTCAAATACAGGATGTGGTTTTTGAGCTGGAGTACTTCCTGAATTTAAAATTAAAAATTTCTTGTGGGTTTTCAACTCTAAATGGATTTAAACCAATGATATGGCTACATTATAAAAATAAACATTTTATTGGATTGGATCGGGAAGAGTGGCTACGTTTAATGCACTATAAAACCTATATTAGCAGTGTCCTTTCTCAGAAAGAATTTTTAAATTCAGTAAATTTGATAGATGACACTACTGAAAGGAATACAGCCTATATATTTCAATATAAAAACGGTAGCTATCGTTTAATTATTCAGCAGGACAACTACAAAATTAAAATAGAACCAGATACGTGGAAGTCTCTACTTGGTATTGGAATATTTCTAACTTCAATTTTATGTTGGAACGGCATCCTCAGGAAACAAATTCTACATTTTTATTATGATTTTTATATTCCAACGTGTTCTATGTTAAGAAAAACTAGTATACAACTGAGTGAAATAAAAGGAATTAATGAAAAAGATATTGAAGTTGATCTGACACGTCTTTGTTACGAAATAGGAAAAAAAATGCAAAACAAAATTGTAACAGACGTAAAAATACACAGACTATTGCTAAGAATGGATAATAAATGAAATAAAAACTATAAATAAATTAATTAAACAAATTTTATTTTTTCTGTTTGTTATTTTTTTATTCCACGTTGTTTTTTATTTGGGATTTTATTAAAAAGTTTAAACATAAATGTCCACAATTAAATCCATTCAATTTCTGATATCTCTTATAGTTATACTTTATATTGTTATTGAAGATTACCAAAACTATCAAAATATTCCACATTATTATTATTTTTATAATATGCTACCCAATGTGTACCATTTCCGGTATTAGAGTCTAAGTTGATAATTCCACATTCTATCCTCCGTGGAATATTAGGAAGTTCATCTCTCAGATAAACTCCTCTAAAGTGAAGAATATGCTTCTTTCCAAAAGTTCTTAAATCCATATCTGTTAATGGTCTGTTGGGTAGCTGATTTAATAGTTTTTTGATGTAGTTTTTGTATAAAATATTCCATATCCCTTTTTATAAGGTTTCAGATAGAGACCTTTTCCTATTGCTATTGCCTCTAATGCTCTGTTATGACGTTTATTTTCTTCCAACTGTTCTCTATATAGGAATTGCTTGTTCTCCCAGAAAGCAATTAAAATAGTTAACGATAGATAACGGAAGGGGGCGCTGTATGCAGTAAAGGTTTGTGTCTTTGCTAAATACTGGTATTAGAGTTGCCATATGGTGGTGAAAAAGGGTAAAAGGAGTGTGTATTTGCTAAATAATGGCGTGAGCGTTGCCATAGTGAGATGAAAAAAGGGTAAAAAGGATAGTGAATTGGCTAAATGAAGCATGTTGATGCCAGATGGCAACGCCGTAAATAGGTGAAATGTGTGTGAGTTGGCTAAGTCTTGATCAATGTATCTGAGTTTACCCCAAAAGTGATTAAATTTATCTTAATGGGTTTTGGGTAAGCAGCTGTGTGCTAGATAAGTGTAGATGACAGGGTGGAGAAAGGAGAGATAATAGCGGGTTGTGAGTTTGCTAAGTCTGGATCATGTTGGCTTACCCAAAAGTAATTAAATTTATTTAAATTGGTTTTGGATGAGCTAAAAAAGTTTTGGTGTGCTAAAGAAGTCTAGATGGCAGTAGTGGAGAAAGGAGATAAAATAACGGATTGTGAATTGTTAAGTGCCAATCGATGAGGCTTGGCTTATGGTGCTAAGTAGTAAATGGAGTTGGGATTTGTATTTAACGCCTAATAGTATGCACCCATGAATTGTAGTTGGAATTGATAAAGTTATTTTGTGTTGTTATACACGCGAACCGCAGCAAAAAAAAGTTAAGATTTTTTTCATACTTTATTTTTCGAATGCTTTGAGAATGGTAACGGTTAACAATAGGTTCTTTTGTATACAGGTATGATGATGATGATGATGATGATGATGATGATGAGCCAGCCAAGGCATTAGTGGGAGTATTGGTGTATGAGTTTGTTTTATCGAATTGAAAAGAAAGTATTTGATGATTTAGGGAAAATATGTTGTACATATGTATGTTATTTAGTAAAGGCACATGCCATGTGTTCGTATACAATTTCTAATTGATATTTTTGTTTAATTATTTCCATGTGTAAATTATATTATTTTTTTTTATTGTTAATTTTGTTAGAAAAAAAAAATGTGTGAGCGGAGATTCATAGTAAAAAGGAGACGAATTCCTAGATTTGTGAGTGCATGTGTGAATAGAAAATATGTTAATTAGGGTTAGGATTTTATATGTAAGTAAACGGGATGTAATAATTTGTGTGGGTTTGATCGGCCGGTGTTCGTATAAAAACTGTAGTTGATATTTTTGTTTAATAATTTGCATATGTTAATTCTATTATTTATTATATTTTTTTAATTTTGTTAGACATTTTAGTGCGGATATACATAAAAAGGAGACGAATTCCTAGATTTCACAAATCTTGCATGTGCGAATAGAAAATATGTTAATTAGGGTTAGGATTTTATAAGTAAACGATCGTGAGTGGAATAGGAAAGGGTTTAAAATGTAGTGAATTTGGTCAGCGTTACACGTGTATGTATGTATGTATGTATGTATGTATGGATAGGAGTGAATGTGTGTATGGATATGAGTGTGGAGTGAGGGAACAAATGCAATGTTTATGTGCATTAGCTTATCTATTGATATTTTGTTAGTATTATGTTGTTGTTGTTGTTGTTGTTGTTGTTGATTTTGAGTATAAAGGTCCAATCGTGGAACATTTTAAACTTAGTTAGTGAAATTCAACTTCAAATGCTTTCAACTAAATAAATAAAAAAGTAAAAGAAAAAAATTAAATTAAAAATACAATCCAGTCCGCTGATAATATCTTTGGAGGATGACTTTGGCAAGGTACACCCTTCGGTTAGCCCACTTTCCATTGGTACGTTGACAGAATTCAGTCTTAATGATTCGGTGGAAGAAGTAATCTTCCACTACATCAAGTCTCCTCAGAATTGGAAGGAACAGGAAATTCCCAACAACCAGATGGGATATCATAAAAATTTTTTTGAGGATGAGGTATACGAATTCTTGTACGATGATGAAGGGGATAAGCTGCTATCGACATTTAATGAAGAATTTTGGTGCGACGAAGTTGGGGATAAAATAATATTAGATGTAAACTTTAAATAAAATCATTAGATTGAATTTATATAAGTAGAATCTATTTAACATTATATAAAAAATAAAAAAAATAATAATAAAGAGATAAAATAAAATACAACCGTTAATAAAATTTCAATAATAACTAGTGAAAAGAGAAAACTTAATTAATAAATAGAGAGAGAAAGAGAGATATGTATATATCTTGCATATGAAAAAATGTATAAATAATTTGTACTGGTGTATAAAAGTTCACAGTTTAATATAAGTTACAAAACAATGAGCACCAACGAGGAGTTAATTTCTACCTTAAATAAATTGAACGCCAGGCAGAGACTTAGTGTGAAGGATATGCTATCTCTAGAGGAGTATCATATAACTGGAGCTGATCGTATTACTACCAAGTATGGGGAAACTATTGTCTTAGAACTGGGAACGAACATTTTATATTTACCAAAGAGGTTTAATTCACTAAGTGATAAGGATATTGAAAATTTATCTACGGGCGCTTATCTTATTTCTAAATATCCTATAAATGATAGCAATAATAGTGATTTATACAGATTGGAGTTGAAGCCAGTTCCTCCTGTAAGAGATTATTATCCTTTTGCTACATTTAAATAGAAACTATTTAAAAAGTGTTTAAGGAAATATTTTAAATAAAACAAGAAGAAAAAAAATTAAATTGCATGAATATTTGTTTAATTTATACGAATTCAACCATATAAAAATATACATACGTAAGTATATAACACGAGGATTTGATAAATCAATGAGTAGTTTTCATTAAGATTTTGAACTAGAACGATGGATTTTATAAACGATTTTTTACAAGAGTTCGGAAATATAATTTTCGAAGAACATCTGTCTTTTCTTCGGGCATTCAAAACTGATTATGAGAATTTTGATGATAGAATACCTTGCTCTCATGACGAAAATTCAAATGAAGACGTTGTTGGTATGTGTACGTGTTACTTTTTTCATATGAAAAAACTAAGGGTGAAGAAGATTATTGATACATATAGAAGCTTATTTCATCACTTTTTATCGACTGCCACCGCTAACCGAAAGGAAGATTGAGACGAATTAATAAACATTTTTAAACAAAATTTTTAATTAAATTTTATAATTTACATTAAAAAAATAAATAAAAAATAAAAAATAAACAAAATGTTTGAAAGGAAACATAATTTAAATATTTTTTTATTTTTCTTATACAACATATATGTATGTATGTATGTATGTATGTATGTATGTATGTATGTATGTATGTATGCATGTATGTAATTGTATACGTCAACTTATTTACACAATGACAGATAGATAGAGCATAGTATTCAAGATATTTCCAATATAAAGGAATTTTTTAGAGCGAAGTCATCATCAGTTTAAAATTTACTTCCGAGGTGTATAGTAAAAAAATTAAAATTCTCTTTTGAAAATGGAAAATAAAATGACAAACTTTTTCCAACAATCAAGGAAACCTCAAATACAGGATGTGGTTTTTGAGCTGGAGTACTTCCTGAATTTAAAATTAAAAATTTCTTGTGGGTTTTCAACTCTAAATGGATTTAAACCAATGATATGGCTACATTATAAAAATAAACATTTTATTGGATTGGATCGGGAAGAGTGGCTACGTTTAATGCACTATAAAACCTATATTAGCAGTGTCCTTTCTCAGAAAGAATTTTTAAATTCAGTAAATTTGATAGATGACACTACTGAAAGGAATACAGCCTATATATTTCAATATAAAAACGGTAGCTATCGTTTAATTATTCAGCAGGACAACTACAAAATTAAAATAGAACCAGATACGTGGAAGTCTCTACTTGGTATTGGAATATTTCTAACTTCAATTTTATGTTGGAACGGCATCCTCAGGAAACAAATTCTACATTTTTATTATGATTTTTATATTCCAACGTGTTCTATGTTAAGAAAAACTAGTATACAACTGAGTGAAATAAAAGGAATTAATGAAAAAGATATTGAAGTTGATCTGACACGTCTTTGTTACGAAATAGGAAAAAAAATGCAAAACAAAATTGTAACAGACGTAAAAATACACAGACTATTGCTAAGAATGGATAATAAATGAAATAAAAACTATAAATAAATTAATTAAACAAATTTTATTTTTTCTGTTTTTTATTTTTTTATTCCACGTTGTTTTTTATTTGGGATTTTATTAAAAAGTTTAAACATAAATGTCCACAATTAAATCCATTCAATTTCTGATATCTCTTATAGTTATACTTTATATTGTTTCCCAAATATCTTAAAACTTCTAAGGGTGGTTGAAGATTACCAAAACTATCAAAATATTCCACATTATTATTATTTTTATAATATGCTACCCAATGTGTACCATTTCCGGTATTAGAGTCTAAGTTGATAATTCCACATTCTATCCTCCGTGGAATATTAGGAAGTTCATCTCTCAGATAAACTCCTCTAAAGTGAAGAATATGCTTCTTTCCAAAAGTTCTTAAATCCATATCTGTTAATGGTCTGTTGGGTAGCTGATTTAATAGTTTTTTGATGTAGTTTTTGTATAAAATATTCCATATCCCTTTTTATAAGGTTTCAGATAGAGACCTTTTCCTATTGCTATTGCCTATAATGCTCTGTTATGACGTTTATTTTCTTCCAACTGTTCTCTACCATTTTTAGCTATAGTAATTGTGTGTGTGTGTGTGTAATTTGCGAACCTCCAGAAGCCATTGCACCTAATGCTCCAAGTGCTGTAAATATCGGTATCAAAGGTAATAAGCCGCCAATTTTAGGAACTCTGATAATTCTTGGAATTTTTACTTCCGATTTTTTTCCAAGAAACGAACGTTTAATAACATTTCGCGCAATTTTTATACCATCTTTTGTATCTGTAGGCTTATTTTTTCTTAAGATAGTTGTAGCTGCTTTAATCGCATTACGAAAATGGTTTTGCTTACAAGTTTTCTTAAAGTCTTTGGATTTAACACCCAAACCAAATTTTACTTTAGATTTCATTGCGTTTGTTACAAGGTACGAATTTATTTTTTCTCCGAGTGTGCTGTCTTTAGCTGTTACCCTCTCCCAAGCTTTATTAGCTAGTTCTCTATCCGCCTGATGACGTTTTTTAATATCAGTACTCTGAGAATAAGCAATATCATGAACTCGACAAGCAGCATCCAATGGATTAATTCCTCTATCTCCTCTCTTCAACCGTTTTTCTAATTTTGTTCCAGGTCCACAAAATTGATATCCAGGCAAATGAAGTTCAACTGGTAGTGAATTAATCAAACTGTTTAACAGTCCTTTTCCTTGAACTGTCTGTTTCGCATTAAATTTTTTATTTGAATACACAATCATTTATACTTTTAATTATTTCTGTAAATAAATTCAAACTTGTTTAATATAACTTTCAGTTGTAAAGATGCATTTGATTAAGCAACATTCAAATATCTTAGTAAGAAATTTCGATTTCATTGAATACAATAGTCGAACTAAACACAGTTGCCTATTACCAAACTCTATAAGATCATTACTAGTAGGCCCATCTAATTGCGGGAAAACAAATGTAATGCTCAGTTTAATTGAAAGCCCAAATGGATTAAAGTTTAAAAATATTTACTTGTATTCCAAGTCATTACAACAGCCAAAATATAAGTATCTAGAGAGACTAATTTCATCAGTAAAGGGAATAGGTCTTTACACATTTACAGAGAATGAAGATGTCATATCACCTGATAAAGCAAAGGCAAACTCTGTAATGATATTTGATGATGTTGCATGCGAAAAGCAGAATAATATTAGATCATATTTTTGTATGGGTCGTCATAGAGACATTGATTCATTTTATTTGTGTCAAACGTATACACGTATTCCTAAACATTTAGTACGAGATAATGCAAACTTTATCATAATATTTAAACAAGACGACTTAAATTTAAAACATATTTATAGTGATCATGTTGGAAGTGATATGAGTCTCAAAATGTTTCATAATATATGCAATGAATGTTGGAAGGACAAATATGGATTTCCTGTGATCAGCAAGGATGATGATGTATGGAATGGACGCTATAGAAAAGGCTTTGATGTGTTCATTCAACCTTAGTTATAAATATTCATTCAACTGCTGCGGACATTTTCTAATTAAAAGCTATTTAGCTGTTTAAAAAAGCTGTTTAGATGTTTAAAAAAAGCTGTTTAGCTGTTTCAAAAAGCTGTTTTGCTGTTTAAAAAAGTTGTTTAACTGTTTAAAAAAACTGTTTAGCTGTTTAAAAAAGCTGTTTTGCTGTTTAAAAAAGTTGTTTAACTGTTTAAAAAAGCTGTTTAGCTGTTTAAAAAAGCTGTTTAGCAGTTTCAAAAGGCTGTTTAACTGTTTAAAAAGCTGTTTAGCTGTTTCAAAAAGCTGTTTTGCTGTTTAAAAAAGTTGTTTAACTGTTTAAAAAAGCTGTTTAGCTGTTTAAAAAAGCTGTTTAGCAGTTTCAAAAGGCTGTTTAGCTGTTTCAAAAAGCTGTTTTGCTGTTTAAAAAAAGCTGTTTAGCTGTTTCAAAAAGCTGTTTAGCTGTTTAAAAAGCTGTTTGTTACTAACTGAGCTATTCTCCAGCAAGCCAACATGGAAGAAAGTATATTAAAAGAATTAGTGAAATCAAGAAAAATTCTAAAAAAAAAATTCGACAGTATCAAACAAGGTGAAGCAGAATCGTTTAATAAATTAGAACATACATTTAAACCTATAACAGAACCACTTAAAAAACTTGTAAAATTATCTGATGAAAATTCATTCGATCCAATGAAATTTTCTGATGAAAGAATTAAATCTGAAAATTATAGTAAATTTAAAGGACATCAGAAAAAGATTATTGCCAGTACTCCCACTAAAAAAGAGTGTTTTAGTCCTTTACCAGGGAAAAGTGAAAATAGAGAAGATTCACACTTGAATGAATCATTTTATTCCCAACCTGATGATTGGAAATTTAATTTAACAGATATGTTTGAAAACAAAAATCTCGATACCATATTTGGGCCTTATAAGGATAAAGATGGTGATTGGAAATTTGGAAATTCATATCTTAAGCTAAGTGATGACAAAAAAACCATAGGAAATAAATCTTGGGCATTAACTCCAGGCCTTTATTCATTACTATTTCACAAAAGGCCGGAACAGTATGACTCAACTGAACTAGATATATATAAACGAATTTTGATTGATACAAATGCACATAGAGTAAACTACGATCCCAGTAACCGACTTAAAGGAAATAGAGGTTTCAAATATAAAGAAATAATTAATAAATTATTTGCTACTACTCACATTGGTGAAGGTTTAATGAGAGTAAATCTTAATAAACCAAACTATATATACTGGGACAATCCTAATGAAATTGTAGATCGGTTGAGACTATTAATAGCATCACAACAAGCTGGAAATAATAATCATTCTAATGAAATAGTATCAATAATTGAAGAATTGAGAGAAGCAAATATAATTGTGTAGAGGTGATAAAACAAAGAGTATGACTGTCGACAAATTCGGTCATTATTTTAATCAAAGGTCTAGTAACGAAGGAAGAAGAAAGTATCTCTTGAAGCATTTTGGTTTTACACTGGATGGAAATAAAATAAACATTGATAATAAAAGGATTATAAACGTAGCTTCACCTTTGGATGGACTTGATGCTGTTAACAAAGCATTAACGGTTGTATTTTATTTTATCTCTTTATTATTATTTTTTTTATTTTTTATATAATGTTAAATAGATTCTACTTATATAAATTCAATCTAATGATTTTATTTAAAGTTTACATCTAATATTATTTTATCCCCAACTTCGTTGCACCAAAATTCTTCATTAAATGTCGATAGCAGCTTATCCCCTTCATCATCGTACAAGAATTCGTATACCTCATCCTCAAAAAAATTTTTATGATATCCCATCTGGTTGTTGGGAATTTCCTGTTCCTTCCAATTCTGAGGAGACTTGATGTAGTGGAAGATTACTTCTTCCACCGAATCATTAAGACTGAATTCTGTCAACGTACCAATGGAAAGTGGGCTAACCGAAGGGTGTACCTTGCCAAAGTCATCCTCCAAAGATATTATCAGCGGACTGGATTGCATTTTTAATTTAATTTTTTTTTTTACTTTTTTATTTATTTAGCTGATAGCACTTGAAGTTGAATTTCACTAACTAAGTTTAAAATGTTCCACGATTGGACCTTTATACTCAAAATCAACAACAACAACAACAACAACAACATAATACTAACAAAATATCAATAGATAAGCTAATGCACATAAACATTGCATTTGTTCCCTCACTCCACACTCATATCCATACACACATTCACTCCTATCCATACATACATACATACATACATACATACACGTGTAACGCTGACCAAATTCACTACATTTTAAACCCTTTCCTATTCCACTCACGATCGTTTACTTATAAAATCCTAACCCTAATTAACATATTTTCTATTCGCACATGCAAGATTTGTGAAATCTAGGAATTCGTCTCCTTTTTATGTATATCCGCACTAAAATGTCTAACAAAATTAAAAAAATATAATAAATAATAGAATTAACATATGCAAATTATTAAACAAAAATATCAACTACAGTTTTTATACGAACACCGGCCGATCAAACCCACACAAATTATTACATCCCGTTTACTTACATATAAAATCCTAACCCTAATTAACATATTTTCTATTCACACATGCACTCACAAATCTAGGAATTCGTCTCCTTTTTACTATGAATCTCCGCTCACACATTTTTTTTTCTAACAAAATTAACAATAAAAAAAAAAATAATATAATTTACACATGGAAATAATTAAACAAAAATATCAATTAGAAATTGTATACGAACACATGGCATGTGCCTTTACTAAATAACATACATATGTACAACATATTTTCCCTAAATCATCAAATACTTTCTTTTCAATTCGATAAAACAAACTCATACACCAATACTCCCACTAATGCCTTGGCTGGCTCATCATCATCATCATCATACCTGTATACAAAAGAACCTATTGTTAACCGTTACCATTCTCAAAGCATTCGAAAAAAAAAGTATGAAAAAAATCTTAACTTTTTTTTGCTGCGGTTCGCGTATATAACAACACAAAATAACTTTATCAATTCCAACTACAATTCATGGGTGCATACTATTAGGCGTTAAATACAAATCCCAACTCCATTTACTACTTAGCATCATAAGCCAAGCCTCATCGATTGGCACTTAACAATTCACAATCCGTTATTTTATCTCCTTTCTCCACTACTGCCATCTAGACTTCTTTAGCACACCAAAACTTTTTTAGCTCATCCAAAACCAATTTAAATAAATTTAATTACTTTTGGGTAAGCCAACATGATCCAGACTTAGCAAACTCACAACCCGCTATTATCTCTCCTTTCTCCACCCTGTCATCTACACTTATCTAGCACACAGCTGCTTACCCAAAACCCATTAAGATAAATTTAATCACTTTTGGGGTAAACTCAGATACATTGATCAAGACTTAGCCAACTCACACACATTTCACCTATTTACGGCGTTGCCATCTGGCATCAACATGCTTCATTTAGCTAATTCACTATCCTTTTTACCCTTTTTTCATCTCACTATGGCAACGCTCACGCCATTATTTAGCAAATACACACTCCTTTTACCCTTTTTCACCACCATATGGCAACTCTAATACCAGTATTTAGCAAAGACACAAACCTTTACTGCATACAGCGCCCCCTTCCGTTATCTATCGTTAACTATTTTAATTGCTTTCTGGGAGAACAAGCAATTCCTATATACTATAAACCTAAGCGTATAGTAAACGGCATGTAAAAAAAAGCACATGCGCATGTGCCTCTGACGTAATTTTCCGTCATCACTAAGTTACATTTGCTACATGTACATTAGGGTCGGCCAATTTGTTCGGGTGAGAAAAAACGTGACAGGCGTATACCAAAATCGAAATCTACACATAATTCTAAGAAAATTACCCATAGAAAGTATGGGTCTAAAATGAAAACCTAGCTCCCGCCGAGAGGCTTGATTATGAAAAATAAAAAAGTAGCAACTTCTAGTATATACATACACAAAACACAAATATAGTTGCTTTTTTGGAAATTTTTATTGCATTTTTTAAACCTTATTTGATTACAAATAAATTATTATGTTCCCACTAAGTATTGATCAAGATATATGGAACATTGTTGTTGCATCGATATTATGTTTTAATTTTTATACGAATTACGAAGAGAATGATTTTTTTAAGTCCCGCTCTTCTCTTTTAAAAATTATAATTTAGTAATCTGCTGTGAAAGTTATTAGCAAAGACTAATTCGAATTCAATGTTATTAATAGTTCTAGTCATTGTAGAGATTTACCGTTCATGCATTTTATAAAAACGTGGTGTTAAACATTTGTTTTGATTGACTTATGCACTTTCAAAAAGTAAGCGTGTGTTAATTTCTTTTTTAAAAAGCTAACCATTAAATTATGGAATCATCAGCTATGTCGATTGACTCTAATGGGTCAAGTTTTCTGACTAATCAGAACGCTAGTATAATTGGCATGCCAATTGAATTTAGTGGATTAAATTTGCCAAGTTATCGTGATATTTTAAAGTATTATTTTTTCTTAAGTGAACGCGAAAAAGAAAAATCAAAAAACAACAATCGTATTCAAGATTTTCTCCGATAATTGCAAATGGAAAAAATTAATATTGCAGTGATAAATAGCAAAAGCATTTCAAGAAAACTGAAAATATTTATTTCTCAACAAATATCATCAAGAGGTAAAAAACATATCAAGAGGTAATAATACCAGCTGAAAAAGAGCCGATTATGCACAAAAGGGGACCATACGCTAAGAGATACGACGCAATTAATTTTGCTATGATGTGTGATAGATTTGGCGTTTCAGACAGAGTTGCCTCGTGTTTAGCTACAGCTTTATTTAAAGACATTGGCTTTACTGTCGAAAATGGGGAACCAATTATTATGGATAAATCCAAAGTCTTATGCAAAACAATGATTCAACCTTACTAGCTTTTTCTTTTGATGGCAGAAAAAATGACGCACTGACACGGGAAGAAATTAGTGAAAAATACCATCCGAGAGTGGAAAAGGAGTCTCATATAGTGATTTTTAAAGAGCCGGGTAGCAAGTTGTTGGGTCACATAAAAGTTGACGCTGAGGACTCCAGTACTAAACAACTGCAATTATGTGAGTTCTTCAAGGAAAAAAAATTATCGCTTACCAGCTTGATAGGAGTTTGCTGCGATGGGAAACCCACCAATACTGGAACTGAAAATGGAATTATGCGAAAGTTTGAAGTTTCGTTGAATAAACCATTACATTGGTTTGTTTGTTGCATTTTAACGAACTCCCGCTTCGCCATTTGTTCAGTGCTTTAGAAAAATCTACTACAAGTGGACCACGAACTGCTAGTGGGGCTTTGACGAAATTAATTCAGACCTCTGAACAATTTCCGGTAAGCATGCATTTATTTTATCAACGCTTTATGTAAGTCCCTTAAAAGTAAAACAAACATTTCTTTCTAGGCTTTACCTGATTTTGAACCGATTTCATTGGGAAATATGCCTCCACCTTAGGATGCTAAAGATGAAAAAAATCTTTCTACTGACGTTCTATACCTCTTCCGAATAGCCAAAGCTGTATCGGAAGGTTCGTGTCCAGAAGATATAGCTAGCATGAAACCGGGACAAATTGTTCATTCTCGCTAGCAGACTCCTGCGACTATATGTTGCAACTAGTTTGCCTTCAACAAATTTAAAAATATTGGCTAACTTTATTATGAAAGTTATTTACCGATGTATTTTAATGTCAAATATTATAATTCAGTAGTACATGGCAATGCGCTTTTTTATAAATTTATTAAGTCCACGCAATTTTTACCACAAAATCTTCGAGAAATTGTAAACAAAACGATACAAAACAATGCATTTTTCGCCCATCCCGAAAATATATTGTTAACAATGCTTTTCGACGAAAGGAAACTTGTCCGTAAAAGAGCTATTAACAAAATTTTTGTATTGTTGTGTAACTAAACTCAGGACTTATAAAAAGCATCCAATTAATTTTAATTGCACAGATTATATGGATTTAGTCGACTTGGATAATGACAACATATTATCTGAGCCTCCATTTACTGCAAGCATCCCACACGAGCACCTATTGGAGTATATTAAATCTGATGATGTACCACTGCCAGATCTAGGAATTCCGTCGCACATTCAGGAAACCGAGCGGTGTGTGCAGTTGCTAACGCATGTCTCACAACGAGTAATTGCAAAAAATCGTGATAGTGTTATAGCAGTGACTATAGAAAGTCGAACCCAAATACACCGAATGGATTGTAAAAAAGACTTGGGTTCTGTTGTTTTAATTACGAAATAAAACTTTAATTAAAAAAATTGTGTTCTTACTTATTGTCCAATAACATTACAAACTTAAGTTTTAGGTAAATTTGATAAATAAAGGTGTTTTAAAAATTGCTCGAAAAGATGAAGCAGAATTAAGCCCAGAATTATTAAATAAATTGAGCCAATTATAAGGCTCGAATATATAAGGTTCTGTACTACGAGTACCGTGCAATATATGTATTTATATATGGAAAATTTAAAAAATGGATTAAATGATATTGAAATGAAGATATTGTTGTTTTGTTTTGGGGCACCCTCTATTTTTTAGCATTTTACTAATGGTTTGAAAGTTACAGCCAAAATACAGTTTCTTCTATGGGGACACCTGTTAGACTTCCTATTTTTGTTGTTTTCAGTGTTTGCTGTTGTAGCGGCCACCTAACTACATATTCTGTCTAAATTTTAGCTCTTTAGTTCTTACCGTTTCCTTACCGTTCCGGAGAATGGGCACTGTGACGGACGGACGGAGGGACGGACGCACGGACAAAGATGATGTACTTGGAAAAAGAAAAAATTTTAACCCATATTGCCTATTTAAAACGAAGTGTTACCACCCCATTGCATTTTTGTCAAAACGTGAACTAGCACGAATTTCAAAAAAAGCTGGGACCCGTATTTAATCAAATCGACTAAAAATTAAAATATGTTAATTTGGCATTTTTATTATAAACAACCCCGAAAAAAACTTAAAAAACCTTTCTTTTTTACAAAATATCCTTAAAAAAAGGACATGGATGATCGTCCATGGACAAATTGTATATACAGTAAAAAGAAGTAAAAAGAAGCAAACCGACTAACAAAAAAGCTAGCATCACCTAAGCTGGACTGCTAGATCAGTTTCATTTCAAAATGATTGGCAACTTTTAAAAGTCAATGCAAATGAAAAAAGATGATAGTTGGAAAAAATTTTACACCGAAAAATTTCTAACGTTGATTATATAGGCTACATCAACTTTAAACAAATGGAAATATATTAAATATTTATACTATAGTTACTACAACTAGAGAGGAATTCAATTTTACTTAAAAGAGAAACTCCTCACAAACTTTTAAGTAAATACATCTCAAAATTAAAAGAACGTTTTTTTAATTTCAAATAAAAAAACTATTGAGATATTTCACATCTATACACAAAAGACCAGGGGGCAAATTACGGCACTCGCTATCGAACGAATATGGGAATACTTTTAAATTTCGAATCGTATCGAATGCCGTAATTTGCCCCCAGGCGAATATTTACAACAGCAACAAAAAAAGACCGCACATGACAAAAAATGTATTTAAACAAGGGGCCCCATACTTATTTGTATGTACATACATACATACATAAAATCAAATTGTAGATCCATATGTACATATGTACACATATTGTCAAATTTCTTACCCATGCTCAAGTATTTATTCGATTTTAACAATCACACTTACATATCTACATCATGAAAACATACAAACCGTTCTCCAAGCTATTGACGCTTGAAGACGAAAGTCGAAGAAGACAAATGTACTTAAATAAACAAACTTATCACAGACCAATCGAACTCTATCGCGCATACACACATACACACACAAAATCGCCACGATCGTACACAAGAATTTTGCAAAATCTGAAATTAATATTTATACAAATATAAACAAATTTCTGACCGACAGACTTTAACACTGGACAAATTTAAGCTTGATAAAATATAAAGCAATCTCATCCTCCAATATGAAAAACATACTAGGATTAAGGAAGTTCAGATATATGATAATATTTTGTAGCAAAAAATGTTCATATGAGAAAAAATTTATTTCTACGTGCATATAAATCACAAAGTAGACCAGAGTTGTAGGAAGTGACTTATGAAAAAAAGCTAAATTCCGCTTATTTGATCACTGTTGAAAAGGGACAAATATAGTGTGTTTGTTATTGGAAATTTTTGTACAATAATCAAAACAAACAGCAAAAAAGTATACTTAGTGAAATGAACAATTGAAAACTTTTACAAAATTAAGTGAAAGATTTTGCAGTGTTTAACTCAATAAAACAATGTGCAAAATATTATTAGTATAATAAAAGTGATTAAAATTAGTTTCCAAATGCTTACAAACTCAATTTTAAACATTTTTCTTTAAAAATATTAATTTTTAACTTCAATTTGCAAAAAGCAAACAACGAATGAGACCACAAAGCATAAATTGAAAATACATTTGAGCACATGAACATTTGCAGAAAATTAAATGGAGGAATTTGTGGTATTGAATTAAAAAAGACAATGCAAAAAGGATAATCAGTATTAATAAAGTGACTAAAATTTGTTTTCAAATGATTAGAGACTTTGTTTTAAGCATTTTCGTTCGCAAATATTAATTTTTACCATTTATTTACAAAAACTAGGCTGCGAATGAAACCACAAGGAATAAAATGTAATTACTTTAAAATAATACCACGCGAAAGAAAAAGTAGAGAGGATTTGAAGACTGTGTGAGCGGGACCTCTAAAAACACCACAAAAACATAATTATCTTCCGTCCTGTGTCACCTCTGGCCTACTTTGTGATATAAATACTAGCGTGAGAAAATCACATACACACACATACTAGAATTCATTTACGAAAAATTCAAACTATTTCAACAACACCCTCCCCCTCACAAATCACATTCAGCCTTAAATTCCTACAGATATACATACACAAATTCTCAAGGTCACATACAATCGATCAATCTCAATAATCCAAATCACGATCAGCCTTAAACTCCTACAGACATACATGTACAAAAATTCCCACATACATACAAACACAGAAATTCCTATAGATACATATTACAACAACACCATCACCTACCCCAAATCAAGGACAGCCTTGCCCTACAGGCATACATACACACACACATACACATATTTTATCTATCCCAACAACACCTCAAATCACGTTCAGCCTTAAACTCATACAGACATACATATACACAAATACGGTTACATATTACATGAACATCCTCACCTCACCTCCCATAAATCACGATCACCCTTAAACTGCTACAGACATACATACACACAAATCTCACCTCATAAATCACGATAAGCCTTAATAAAGCATACAAGAATACATACATACACACATACAAGAATACATACCTATAATGACCCTACATATAATGATCCTACAGCTAGAGACACCCACAAATATCCCGTCGGCATTAGGAAAAATCATTTTCATGATTTTACCGACGATATTTGAGAAAAGAAAATAATGATGTTTTCCCGTCGGCATTTGAAACAAATAAACATGTTTTCCGTCTGCATTAGGAAAAATCATTTTCATGATTTTCCCGTCGGCATATACACATAAAAAAATTTCAAACCTATAAACCCCCTTAATGTATTCCCACAAAATATTCCGCACACAAATTCCCACGGTCATACATATAAACATACATAGATACACTTATTATAAACAAAAAACAGTTAATGTAAACAAAAACACTTAATGTAAACAAAAAAACAAAATTCTCAAATTACAGACAAATTTTAAAGAATTTCAGATAAATTTAAGCAAAATTTTAAAGAATTCTTGGAAATTTCACCGAAATTTTAAATGTCGCCGGACTGGCAATCCACAACTATTCGTCAGCTATTTTCCAAATGTGTGGCATAATACCACTTGAAAATATTAAGTTAAAAAGTTGTAATAAACGCGATTTGAAAGTATCTGAGGAGTTTTTGATCATTGATTATGTAATTTTGTCAGCTATTAGGCTATTATTTTTTGTTTTGTTAATGGCTAGGTGAAGGTCAAAAAGAGTAAAAGGTGTTTCTATCTCCTCGGCAGATTTAGTTATCTTTGTAGGTTTGTAATCATAATTTTTTGAGCGGTCTTTATAATTTATGAAATGTGAATCAAAATTAAAATCAGCTGACGTCGCGACGTGGTAAATTTTTCGGCTAGTAGGCTCACAATATCTTAGAACACAGTTGTAATTGAACCGTTGGGTAGCTTTAAAGCACGAATGTAGTTTTTATTTGAAGGTTTGTCCGAGAATATTCTAACTGTTTGCAATATATTTTGCATAGGAGTTGTTGGAGTAATATTGGCAGTGAATTCCTTGTAAGCTTGGAATTTAGCTCCTTTAATTTTTTTTCTTAAATATTGCATTTATTTTTTTATATTGAATGATATTAGCCAAAAGTGCTTCTGCTTCTGATTTAATCCCTTTCCATAGTTTAATCTTTTCGTCCCGTAGTTCGCTTAATTCTTTATCCCACCAAAAAGTATAATGAGTTTTTTATAGGGTCGACTTACTGGGATGCTATCATTCGCGGCTCATTGTATTGACCTTATTATTTGTGCGGATTATTTGTTTATATTAGAACTTATTTGCCTTGTAATGGACTGTTCGGTAAGTTTTTCCAAAAATAGAGGCCAATTCGCCTTATTTGTTTTAAAGTTTTAAATAAATTTAGGTATACTTTCTGTCTGATTTATTTCGATAAATATTGGGTTGTGGTCACTTCCACGTAGGTCATCATCTGTACTCGAAAGTGTTGTTAAGAAATTAGGACTGCAAAAGG
The DNA here is from genome assembly GCA_936439885.1 of Nowickia ferox. Lineage (NCBI taxonomy): Eukaryota > Metazoa > Arthropoda > Insecta > Diptera > Tachinidae > Nowickia > Nowickia ferox. The sequence continues at coordinate 65,873,156 of OW387023.1, read as the reverse complement.
AAATATCGACGGTTGTGAAAGTATGATGCGTAGAAAAATGAGTATTTACTCCTTTGTTAAGTATACAGAAATTATTGTTGTTTACAAAAGTTTCTATAAGCTTTCTTCTTTGGTTTGATGTAGATGGTCTTCGCATAGGCCTTTACCCATTGAAATCTCCGAAAATTATGTTATTGGGTGCTAATGTGTTAATATTGTTTTCTGCTAGTGAAAGTGTAATTTTTTCATAAGGTGGTAAGTATATATTTTGTATAAGATATTTAGTATTTAGGTTTATTTCAAGGGATGTCATTTGGAAATTGCCGGAATTGTTTGCTGAGGAGCATTTGTGTGGGATATTGCTCTTGACAAAAAAAAGCTGTTCTCTGTTTACTTGAAAATTGGGTATTATGGAAGTAAGAATTATAATATTTTAATGGCTTTATTATTCATTGAAATGTAGTTTTCCTGCAGTACGATGGCGATAAAATTATATTTGCTATTTAGTAATTGTAGGTAGGCAGAGAAGGAAAATGTTTATTTCATTCCATGTGGATGTCATTGTTTGGCTTTGTTTTTTGCAGAGCTGCTTCAAGCTCTCTTTGTAGGTTATTGATATCATTATTTGAGTATTGGTTAATGGGAGAAGTTGAGATTTGATGAAAGAGATGTAGTTGGTTTATCAAAATAAATATTTTGATTACGTTTTTTATTTAGTTGATCTATATTTTTGTTTTGAGATTGATTTGGTTTTTGTATGTTATGTGTTTGCGTTAATGGTGTTTTTTTCTTTTTGTTCATTAATCCTTTCACGAGATGTTGGAATATATTCAGTTGTGATATTTTTATTAAAGTGATCTGGAGAGTTTGTTTATGTGTTTTGTTGCCTCAGCTAGAGAGGTTCTATTTATAGTTGAATGTTTTTTTTGTTTCTTTAAATACGTTGGACATTGTTTGTTTGTGGATTTGTGTTGATAATTACAGGTAATACCTTTTAATGCTTTATATGGTATGTCATTATCATGCAGGGGCGTAGAATATGTATTACACATGGAAACATCTTTGCATTTCTTTTTTGTATGCCCCGCACGTCAACATTATTTACATTGCAATGGATTTGGTATGTGGTCTATTTTAAAATTTTGGAATCCTATTTTAATTCCATTTGGTAGAGCATATAAATCAAAAGATAGTATATGTAGCGGAGAATTTTCTACTTTACCATCGACAACTTTTTTATTTTTTGCAACTCAGTAACGTGTTGGTCTGACAGTCCAGTAGTTATTTCTGCTGCAATTAGGTTTTCAGTGCGCGGTATATTACACCTTTAACCGTATTAAGATTATCGTGATATGACCATGAAATTTCACATATATTCGATAACTTTTTCGCTTTTGTTAGTAATTCGGCTTGCCTTTTAGTGGTGGTTAAAATTAATACATTTCCATCTCGTTTAAATTTTGTAATTTTCCTGTGATTTTCTGAGATTATTCCATTAAGTGCTTTGCTGAGCAGGAAAATGTTAAAGGTGTTCAAAGATTTCTCAGGGATTGTACTTTTCATGATCACGAATTTTGGATTCTCGTTAGTATTTAATTGGGAAAAAAGTAGAGTCGGAAATTTGTTGTTTATGACATTTTTTCCCGAGTTAACTTTTTTTCTTGGTGGGGAAGCATCGTGGCAGAGGTGACGCACTGCTCATATTAGGTCAATTGATTGTCTCTGACTATTAAAAATTGGGAGCAAAAACATTACAAGAGATAAAAAATATGAAAACGTTCCAATTATGTATTAAATAACGCTGTTTATAAAAAAGCACAACTGACAACACCGTCTTAAGACTGAATCCTGAAATATATTATGTACAAATGTACGTCTTAATATTAAAAATATTATTCTTATTTATTTTTGGGTTGAAGTATACTGATGAGTTCCAAAAGCGGGAACGAACTGCATATAGACAATTGCTTAACCATAAAAACAAGCTAAATCTTCAAATTAAATAAATAAAGACTTTATGTCGAATAAATATACTTCGGTATTTCATGTATTCTTATTTAACAATTTATTTTTATTACATATTTACAGTCGTGCATATATACTTATATATTTCAGACATTTAATGAAAATATGTAACATTAAGATATATTATATATACGAGTATATACTACGTATTAATATTATCTATAAAAAATATTTATTCAAAATAAAAAAAAATTAATTTATAAATCACATTTTATTGTAAAAATTTTTTTATAACAAAATAAATAACTACAAACATGCATATTTAAGCAGTTTCGGAAATAACATAAAAATATGTATGTATTAGTGGTACTCATGTCTCTCACTTATGCCGACAATTTCGGCCATTTTGAATGTTCGGTTAATTGTTGACAGCTGCTTTGCTTGCACGTATTTTGGCTCGTCTTCGACTTTTACCTAAAAAAATGGAACAAAGAACCTGTATCAAATTTTTTGTGAAAGACGAAATTAAGTGCCTGGATGCATTCCGAATGTTGACTGTCGCATACGGACAGGCTACCTTGGAACGTTTATCGGTGGTACAAAATGTTCTCAGAAGGCTGAGAAGATGTGAGCGACGTAGATCGTGCCGGATGCCCTAGCACTTCAACAGCGCCCGAAAAAATTTATTAAGTGAAGAAAATGATATTGGCAAAGAATGGTATTGCCCAGATGAAACATGATCCACTTTTTGTTTTAAATCTGGACAGAGAGGTGTTACTACACACATATGTAATGGACCACACACGGGAAACAAGAACAATAGCGAATAGATGATCGGGTACGCTCGTTCCTCGCAGTAAACCACAAAATTTCAGCAAGTAGTGAAAGTAGGCCTCTACAGGAGGTCTCACGTATCTCAGACTTTCAATCTTATCAAACTTTTAAGCCCAATATAGACCATTTACATACATACACATCATAATACATCAAATGCAGAACCTGGTATTGAATGCGTAAAGGTTTTCGAAGGACAGTAGAGCCAACCGGCTTATTAAATGGTGACGATGGCAAACCGTTTGCTTGAATTAAGATTTTTGATATTGAAATTTTTTTTTTGTTAGATTATATTGCGAATGTGTCCGTTTTGGGGAGAAATAGCTTGGAGATCAATAGTAAAAACAATGTTCAGATGAAGAGGTTCAGATCGAACATTTTGATCGCAGGAGGTTCAAGGAATGATGTCTTAGGCTCTTCTCTTCTTGTCATTTTCAGGAGAGTAACGAATCACATCGTTTTTTATATTGCTCCATCGTTATCATAAAAAGGCTATTTAGGTGGAACTATTTGGGCCACATTTTCCCTCGCACCTCAAATAATTCCTGAAATTTCTTGCATACAAATAAAAGATTAGCCTGTTTTATCATTTCACAATTTCAACACCGAACAGAGATATCGCCTCGATGAGGTCATATCAGAGTTTCCCTAATATGAGAAATTAGGACTTCGTTGAACATAACATAGACACAATTGACGCCACCCTAGTAAAGCAAAACACTATCCTCTTTCTCCACCTAGCTAGGAAGAACTATATAAAGAACTTGATAGGTTACTTTCGTTAGGGATCATAAAGGAGTCTAATTCACCTTGGCATATTCCCATTGTCACTGTTCGAAAACCAAGAAAAATAGGACTTTTCTTTGATTGTCGGAAGATAAATTCTCTCTTCAAGAAGGATTCTTATCCCTTACCCAGCATAAACGGATTGCTTAGCAGATTGAAGGATACTTATTATATAAGTGACATCGATCTAAAGGATGCGATTTTACAAATCAAGTTATCAGTCACTTCTAAGGAAAAGACCACCTTCGCAGTACCTGAAAGGCCTCTTTATCAGTATAGGGTTATGCCGTTTGATGTATGCAAGGGTCTTCAAACCATGAGCCATTTGATGGACAAAGCAATGCCATCCAAGTTAAGGGGATAACGTCTTCGTCTACTTAGGCGACCTTCTGGTCTGTCGTAAAAGCTTTGACTAGCTTATCAAGTTACTCTCTGAGGTTGACAAATGTTTGAGATCTGCCGGTCTAACTATAAAGGAAATTTTGTCAGCGTAAAATAAAATACCTTGGCTATATAATTGGTGAAGGTAACTTAAGTGTCTTTCCAGAAAAAGTTAAGGCCATCGCAAAATTTCCTTTGCCGAAAACCCCACGCCAAGTAAGGCATTTTATAAGCATCTCAAACTGGTACATGAACACCCTCACCTCGCCTCTCATAAATCACGAAAAGCCCTACACTCCTACAGACATACATACACACAAATTTACATTAACACTTCGCCCCTCATAAATCACGATCAGCCTTAAATTCCCAAAGATATACATACATGCACACAGATTCCCACGGATACATATATAATATATTTGAACAACAGCCCCCCATCCACCAATCATAGCCAGACTTCAATTCCTACAGCTAGACTCACCCCGCCCTCCACTAACCGCAGCCAGACTTCAATGCCTACAGCAAGACTAACCCCGCCTTCCACCAATCACAGCCAGACTTCAATTCCTACAGCTAGACACACCCACAAATTTCCTGTCGGCATTAGGCATTTGAAAAAATAATGATGTTTTACCATCGGCATTTAAAAAAAAATGTCTTCCCGACGGCATTTAAAAAAAAATTAAAAAAGTTTTCCGGGAGGCATTTAAAAAAAATAATAATGATTTCCCGTCGGCATTAGGAAATCATACAAATATAAAAGCTTCAAACCTATAAACTCCCTTAATGTATTCCCTCAAAATATTCCGCGCTCAAATTCCCACGGTCACACATACATACATACATATAGACTTAATATAAACAAAAAACAGTTAATGTAAACAAAAAACACTTAATGTAAACAAAAAACTCCTAATGTATACAAAAATACAAAATTCTCAAATACCACACAAATTTTGAAAAATTTCTGGACAAATTTAAAAATTTCAAAAATTTAGTTCAGAATTTTTAGAAATTTCACACAAATTTCAAAATTTTAAATGGCCCAGAATGCCCATTCTCCTACTACTTGGTCCAACAGATTTAAATCCAGTTAATTTATTTCATTTTCAAATAAAAAAAAAATTATTTTTATTTTTATTTAGTTATAGTTATTTAGCCTTCACAGGGACCCGCTTTTTAGGCTGGTGTATGATCCGGCTTATTCTTATTGCTAATTACGACTGACTTAAAACTTAATCTTTCAATAAGCAAGAAATATACTTTAGTCGTTGCATTCTTGTTCAGGAATGCAATCGCTTGCTAAAGTTAAAAACATCGGTTTAATGTTACAATTCAAAATCAAGAGAATGATTTTGCCAGTCACTACGTCAGCATAAAATAACTTGCGCGTGTAGCTTAGTTTTGTGGGAAAATAAATAATTTTAAATAATAAGATTTCAAGGGATGTTATGCCATACCTTAACTCCTCCCCCCGTAAGATCAATCGCCCCGATTCTTAAAATGTGTGTAATTCTTTAGCGCTACAAAATATTTTATTAGATTCTTGAAAATTTGACGTTTCAACCGTAGAAGCCTTTCCACCAAAGAAGCCTTTTGTGGTAAACATTAAGTATCCTTTTGTTGATATTGAATTTATTTCATCTATGTTATCTACTTGAAGGTTTTTCATTATTTCTAAAGATACGACTTCTTCGACTATCGATTTATTGGATGATAGCTGTAGTACAGCTGGAAGTGGTTTCAAGTGTGAAGCTTCTTTTGAAGTGAATGTTCGATTTTCAATACTAATTGTTTCATTATGAAATTGAATCAAGTATGTTCCACATAATTGGTATGTTTTATTTTCAAATATTTCTAAACCTCCGTTAAATTGATTTAAAAGTATTGTTCCTTCATTTATTTATTGTACAGTAGGAACATGCTGATTGTTGACAAATTTGCAATTGTGATTCGTACTTTTTAAAAGTGATGGTATACAATTCATCTTGCTTATGTCTTTTAAATTTTCATTATTGCAAATACATACATAAATTATTAGATTGGTTACAATCATTTCTTATTTCAAAAATTTGATCCTTACATCTGATTACACTTTCAAAAATAACTTTTATAATTTTTTCATTTTGTTTTATTGGTTTACTTAATATTTTTTCACAATTTATTTTATTAATTGCAGGTAGATTTGTTATATAAATTAATGAAGAATAGTCTGTAGCTATTAACCGTAGCAAAACCTTAGGCTTCTTCCAGATTATTGTAAGGAAATTCTTCAAGAAAAAATTGTTTGGCTTCATTGATTTCTTTTTCCGAAAGTATAAATGAATTAATTACTCCTACTTTTGCCTATTGTAAGGCGTATTCTATATTAATAACATCCGTTTTGACAATATCTATTCTATTTCTAATGGAATCTTTTATAGTTCTTGGAGTTTCTTCTAAAGACTGAATTGTTTTTAAAATATTGTTAGTAGTATTCGTCAATAAGTTGATCTTGTCAATGAATTTTTCATTAATAATTTTCTGTCGTTCGGTATTCGTAAGTAGCCCATTTATTTTGTTCACTACAATGTTGTGATCCTCGTTATCGGGTGAACCAGCTATACATTTCCAAACTGTACCAATAATGTCAATTGATCGTTTAACTCTTGGTTTCATTCTCTTAATTTGATTTCTTATCTCATTGATATCATGAAGTAAAAATGTTAGCGATGTGCTATTTCTTAGTACTTTCCTCTGAATTTCATTGTTCAGATCGCTAATAGTTCGTTCATATTCGTTAAGTTCTAAAATATGAATTAGTTTAAAGTTTCCGTTCTGTAGTGTTGCTTGTCCTTGGTGTATTGAAATTAATTGTGACTTCATATAGTCTAGTATCTGGACTTCTGTCTTGTAAGTCTTTAATAATGTTAAAAGTATTATTAAAAACTTAATTTTCGAAAATTAGTAGTAGTGAATTGCCAGTACGGGCGCCGATTAAAATTTTAAAATTTTGCTGAAATTTGTAAAATTTGGGTGAAATTTTCAAGAATTCTTTAAAATGCTGAAATTTGTGAAATTTGTCTGAAATTTGAGAAATTGTGTTTTCGGTGCGCTTTGATGTTTTTTTTTGTTTACATTAATTTTTTTTGTTTACATTAACTGTTTTTTGTTTATATTAAGTGTATGTATGGTTGTATGTATGTATGTATGACCGTGGGAACTTGTGCGCGGAATATTTTGTGGGAATACATTAAGGGGGTTTATAGGTTTGAAACTTTTATATGTATATGATTTTCTAATGCCGACAGGAAAACATCTTTATTTTTTTCAAATGCCGACGGGAAAACATGTTTATTTTTTCGAATGCCGACGGGAAAACATGTTTATTTTTTTCAAATGCCGACGGGAAAACATATTTTTTGTCGACGGAAAATTTGTGGGTATGTTTAGCTGTAGGAATTGAAGTCTGGCTGTTCTTGGTGGAGGGCGGGGTGTGTCTAGATTGTGAGACCTTAAGGCTGACCGTGATTTGGGTAGGTGAGGGTGTTTTGTAATATGTAACTATGAGAATTCGGTGGCGTTTATGCTTGTTGGAATTTAAGTCAAGCTGTGCTTGGTGGGGGGCGGGGTGTATTTGCGGTAGATCGACTGGTGGAGGGTGGGGAGTTTTTGTAATACGTATCCGTGGGAATCTGTGTATATGTATGTTCGTAGGAGTTTAAGGCTGATTGTGATTTGTGGTGGGGGAGGGTGTTGTTGTGATAGATAGATAGAATGTGCCTATGTGTGTGTATGTATGTATGTATATGTAGCAGTTTAAGGCTTTCCTTGATTTGAGGTAGGCGGGGTTTGTTACTGTAATATGTATCTATAGGAATTTGGGTGTTTATATATCTGTACGAATTTTTGTGCATGTATGTGTATAGGAGTTAAGGCTGATCGTGATTTGGGTTGTTGAGATTGACCGATTGTATATAACCTTGAGAATTTGTGTATGTACATCTGTAGGAAATTTAAGGCTTATCGTGATTTATGAGGGGCGTGTTCATGTAATATATAACCGCGCAATTTGTGTGTATATCTGTAGGAGTTTAAGGCTTATCATGATTAATAAGAGGTGAGGTGAAGGTGTTCATGTATATGTATCCGTATATGTGTGTATGTATGTCTATATGAGTTTAAGGCTGATCGTGATTTAGGTTGTTGAGATTGATAGATTGTATGTTACCTTGAGATTTTGTGTATGTATATCTGTAAGAACTTTAGGCTGACTGTGATTTGTGAGGGGAGGAACGTTGTTGAAATAGGTTTAATTTTTCGTAGATGAATTTTAGTATGTGCGTGTGTATGTGATTTTCTCACCCTAGTATTTATATGTACGTAGAAATAAATTATTTGTCATATGAAAATTTTTTGCTAGAAAATATTATAATATATCTGAACTTCCCTAATCCTAGTATGTTTTTCATATTGGAGGATGAGATTGCTTTATATTTTATCAAGCTTAAATTTGTCCAGTGTTAAAGTCTGTCGGTCAGAAATTTTTTTATATTTGTATAAATATTAATTTCAGATTTTGCAAAATTCTTGTGTACGATCGTGGCGATTTTGTGTGTGTATGTGTGTATGCGCGATAGAGTTTGACTGGTCTGTGATAAGTTTGTTGATTTTCGACTTTCGTCTTCAAGCGTCAATAGCTTGGAGAACGGTTTGTATGTTTTCATGACGTAGATATGTAAGTGTGATTGTTAAAATCCAATAAATACTTGAGCATAGGTAAGAAATTTGATAATATGTGTACATATGGATCTACAAATTGATTTTATGTATGTATGTATGTACATACAAATAAGTCTGGTGCTCCCTGTTTAAATACATTTTTTTGTCATGTAAATATTCGCCTGGTCTTTTATGTATAGATGTGAAATATCTCCATAGTTTTTTTTTATTTGAAATTAAAAAAACGTTATTTTAATTTTTAGATGTATTTACTTAAAAGTTTGTGAGGAGTTTCTGTTTTACGTAAAATTGAATTTCTCTCTAGTTGTAGTAACTATAGTATAAATATTTAATATATTTTATTTCCATTGGTTTAAAGTTGATGTAGCCTATATAGTCAACGTTAGAAATTTTTCGGTGTAAAATTTTTTCCAACTATCAGCTTTTTAATTCACCTTTTACATATATTTTAGAACATCTTGCATTGGCTTTTAAAAAATGATGATGAGGTGATGATAGTTTTTTGTTAACCACTTTGCTTCTCTTTCCTTTTTTTATTGATAAACATTTAAAATCAAATGGTGGTTTTATAATGAAATTGTTATACTCATTATTGTTGAAAACATCCTCTACTTCTTTTTGTAATGAAAATCATTCGAAACCTTACTCGTCTATTAAAACTATTTTTGCATTCATATTACTTAATTTATAAGACTTTCTGGACTTTCTATTATTCAATCATCAGTAAAAATGCAGTAGCTGAGGTCCTTTCTTGCTGTTTCATATTAAATTTCTATATCAGTTGGCCCGCTATTGAATAAAAGGAGCTTTTATCTTAAACTTTGATGCAGTTACAAGCGCTTGAAATTCTTTCATATACGAGTAGTAGCTTTGTGGAAATCTTAGATATATATCATATAGAACTGAATAACGTTCATTTTTAAATTTTATGTTAATATGAGACTGAATTTAAATGTACTTACTTTTAAATTAGTCAAATCACAATGAACAAACTTATTTTCTTCTTGAAAAGCGATCAACAGAAAACGAAGTCATTTTCTGTGAATTTAGGTCTAGCCTCTCGGTTCCTCTAGTATACAAGATGACTTTGCACGTCGGAATTTCTGGCTGTCCCTTGTCGGCGTTATGGGTAATTAAATGTTAAAATTTTAATTGTCCAAATTGTGCTACTTGATAATGTTACTATCTTTACATTAATAGGCTATATATTTATGTTATTAAGGGTGATCGTCTATGCCTTTTATTTGATGCTCTAGATGATATGTTTTTTTTTCTTTGTATTAAAGTTTAGCGTAGTGTATACATATTTCTGTTATGTTATTGGTCAGTCAGTCTGTTGGTTTATATATTTTTTCTTCTAATGTATCACTACTTTTTTTGATTTTACTACTTGAAATAGAGAACATTAATATAATTTTTAAATACTTTATTTTGAATGAAAATATATACATATGTTAGTGTGTACATATGCAAGTGTATTCATATTTACATACATATATCCGAATATATGTATGCATGTAGAAATTAGTTTACATACAAAGAAATATATATTTAATAATCAACTATTACACCAAATCAATCTTCAAAACCTCACTCACCTCCATCATGAATTCAGAGTAGGTATTTTCATATAGTGTCAGAAACATAAGAATATCTACGTTTGAAAGAAATTTTGCTTCAAATATATCTACATCAGATTTGCTGGTTGACCCCTTGAAGTTACTGTTGGTGATGTAGCCTGAGTTGTATCGGATTCAGATATTATGATTTGTCACTTAAAAAAGGTCCTCATCACCTTCTATCAGGTTTTTATATTTTTCTAACATACATGTCTTAGCATGCTTTTGCCGATAGTGACGCGAGCGTCAGAGATGTAGTGGTGTTTCAGTTAAAAATCTATACTATTAGAACTTACAATTTCGAACCGAGTGAAGATCTTTTATAATAAGCCCAGATTCACATTTTTAAATTTTGTGTGCTACTGCATTCGAAATGGAAAATGTACAACTTTTACTATAAAAAGTGATAATACGATGCTGAATATTGCACTGTGTTAAACTTCATTTTGAACGCTTACGTTTTCATAATATTTCATACAGACCAACAAGTTTAGAGAATTCCAGTACATTAAGTTAATTATCTTTCCTTAGACCTAACATTCCTAATCAATCCGTAAAAAAAAAACAACATGACAAACTACATTTTTCCTTTATAATTTTATTTATATTGTCATTAAATTTCAACATTTTTTACATCTTCAAATTACTGTATACTGTATTTTCCACCTTTTCCTCATTTGTTGAGTTAACTTTAATTGCAAACATTTTAATTGTGAGATGAGCTTTTCTATTTTAGGCACTAAGTAAATATATATATATATATATATCAATCCACTTATATGAACCATTAATGCTAAATTCTTAACACATAATTCCTTTGGATGAACTATTAAATCATTCTATTTACTATTGATGCTTTCATATTAAGTAATGTTTAATCTTCTACTTATGCATGCATTTTCCAGTGTCTATTAAAAAATTCTTTACAATCATCCATTTATAAGTTTTTTGGTAATTGTAACATTTCAAAACTATTTTCCACAGCCTAGGTTTTTTCGAGTGCAACTTTTATTTTCAACGGTATTGATCATAGAAACTTTTAGAATGAATCATTTACAGTCTACAATAATCAATAATTTCTATTTTCTGTAGAATAGTTTCCCATTTCACCTAAATCAGCTCCATAAAAGATCAACTATTCCTTTCATTACATATCTACAATGCACAAAAAATTTTCGAAATTTATTATAGAGTTCGTTTGCTAAATTTCTTTTTAAAGACATTGAGTTCTTTTAAAGATTTTTTGGAGAGTGTTGTGATCTACTTGATGCACTTTCAGCTATTTATACTATCATGTAGTTAATTTTCCAATCTATAAATTTTATCGTTCAGCTGTTCAATTTGTTTTTTTTAAAGATGATTTAATTTTTAGTATATGTTTTTCAATTTTATAACTATCTTCTATCTCTAATTGTATTTCGCGTTGTACTCCATCAATTTGCATTTTAATATATTCTTGAATTATATTAATTCCTTAAGCTGTATTATTAATTTGTCCTAGAGTTTATAGATTTGACTTTCCAGAAACAATTTACTGATAACATCATTCTCCATTAGTGAATGATGATGAGTCTCTATCCATGTATTAGTAGAAATTATATATTTTATATAGTTTTCAAAATCAAATTTCTCATAGTATTTCCATATTTTATTATCAGTCATCAAAGAAAATAAAGCTACTATTGGAGCCCATATTTGACCACCAACTTGTATTTTATCTTCATTTAGTTTTAGGTTACTATCACCAAACTTTCATTCATTATTAAAATCTTGATGTGGGCCATAGTTTGTATCTAATTCAATTCTTCCTTCCAAGACTCATAAATGAGTATAAGTGTCTTCAGAATTGGAAGTCTATGAGTAAAACTCATCTTCATTATCCTCATCATCACTCTCAGTATTAGCATCATTAAATAAGATGATATCACCAAATATTGTTCCTTCTGAAAGTTTCTTTGGTGTATTTGTCTCTATATTGCCTGATGGCTTTAAACTTGTATTATCTTCAGCTTCTTTCTTGATTTTACCTTCTTCTTTCTTGTGAATTCTTTCAATATTTCTAGAACTATTTATGAATTCTTTGAGAGGTTGTGTTATAGGTTTAAATGTATCTTTTGTTGCTCATATGTATCTATTTCACCAGTTTTTATACTACGAAGCTTTTTCTTTAAAATTTTCTCATCCATGTTTAGCAAATAAGAGGTATCAGTTATTATATCAGGTATCAGCTATCAAGTCAGATTATCAGGTAGCTGGTCTGGTTTTCAGATCAGCTTATCAGGACCTGGTCTGGTTTTCAGATGAGCTTATCATGACCTGGTCTGATTTTCAGATCAGCTTATCAGGACCTGATCTGGTTTTCGGATCAGCTTATCAGGACCTGGTCTCGTTTTCAGATCAGCTTATCACGACCTGGTCTGGTTTTCAGATCAGCTTATCAGGACCTGGTCTGGTTTTCAGATCAGCTTATCTGATTCAGATTGGGTTATAAGTTTACAAGTAGCTGGCCATTTATAACATTTAGATAAATGCAGTTTAAGGTCAGCTGAAAAACGAAAACGTAAACTTTTATGTAGTAAAATTCTCTTTTTTTCTATAACGTTCATCGTTTAATTCAATATCGTTGCTTATAATCAAAATTCATATTTATCCTTCCAACATCCCTTATATCTGTCTCATCTTACTTAAACATTATAATTACATTATGATTATCTAATATCAAATGTTTGGTGATTCTGGTATAAGTCTGACATCAGCAGAATGCATCAACATTCTTATCTCACTCCATACAAAAATATGTTTCTCACACACAACATCGTTAAATATCTTTATCTTTTTTAGCTTTGTCAGGAGAAATAACAGATTCAGTATCTGTAAATGTGTAATATCCCATTCCTTTAATTAATAAAATTATGTAATATCTTTAAGTATCCATATTTGGGTTGATAGAGAGATTTTGAGTATTAATATTTAGATGTTTTCAAATTTTAGTCCATTAAGACTTTTTAGCAAGCCAATCATAACATATTATTTTTTTTTTTACAACTTGATAAACCAACTATTTTTGCGCAAATAGAATTTGGTAGAAGGGAACTATGACTTGTTTTTGAACTCATGTTTGATGAATCATAAAAATTTCGTACCATCCTATATTTCGAAAGCAGTAGCACAAAAATTTAAAAATGTGAATCTGGGCTTATTATAATAGAACTTCACTCTGTTCATTTCTATAGCTATCAGATCTTTAGAAAATATAGATAAACTAAGCAAATTGGACTTTGATATCCAATCTTTAAGAATGTACATGTGTATGAATTATTATCAGACAAACTTACTGAATAAATATGGACTTCAACTGGAATCATGCTGCAGCATACATAAATTGTAAAATGCATTGTAAGCAGATCTTACTTTATATCTTTATCTGTATGAGTATCAAATAAATTTACAGAAAAAATATTGAAAGCATACCGAAGCATGCCAATTTAAAAGAATTCCTTACGTCACACAATTTTGTAAGCAAAGAAATTTTAGGACTCTGTGCTAATTGAAATACATAAGTATGTATCTACTTTCTAAAAGATTCAAAAGAGCGAAATTGTAAATTCTAATAGTACAGATTTTTTAACTGAAACACCACTACATCTCTGACGCTCGCGTCACTATCGGCAAAAGCATGCTAAGACATGTATGTTAGAAAAATATAAAAACCTGATAGAAGGTGATGAGGACCTTTTTTAAGTGACAAATCATAATATCTGAATCCGATACAACTCAGGCTACATCACCAACAGTAACTTCAAGGGGTCAACCAGCAAATCTGATGTAGATATATTTGAAGCAAAATTTCTTTCAAACGTAGATATTCTTATGTTTCTGACACTATATGAAAATACCTACTCTGAATTCATGATAGAGGTGAGTGAGGTTTTGAAGATTGATTTGGTGTAATAGTTGATTATTAAATATATATTTCTTTGTATGTAAACTAATTTCTACATGCATACATATATTCGGATATATGTATGTAAATATGAATACACTTGCATATGTACACACTAACATATGTATATATTTTCATTCAAAATAAAGTATTTAAAAATTATATTAATGTTCTCTATTTCAAGTAGTAAAATCAAAAAAAGTAGTGATACATTAGAAGAAAAAATATATAAACCAACAGACTGACTGACCAATAACATAACAGAAATATGTATACACTACGCTAAACTTTAATACAAAAAAAAAAAAACATATCATCTAGAGCATCAAATAAAAGGCATAGACGATCACCCTTAATAACATAAATATATAGCCTATTAATGTAAAGATAGTAACATTATCAAGTAGCACAATTTGGACAATTAAAATTTTAACATTTAATTACCCATAACGCCGACAAGGGACAGCCAGAAATTCCGACGTGCAAAGTCATCTTGTATACTAGAGGAACCGAGAGGCTAGACCTAAATTCACAGAAAATGACTTCGTTTTCTGTTGATCGCTTTTCAAGAAGAAAATAAGTTTGTTCATTGTGATTTGACTAATTTAAAAGTACATTTAAATTCAGTCTCATATTAACATAAAATTTAAAAATGAACGTTATTCAGTTCTATATGATATATATCTAAGATTTCCACAAAGCTACTACTCGTATATGAAAGAATTTCAAGCGCTTGTAACTGCATCAAAGTTTAAGATAAAAGCTCCTTTTATTCAATAGCGGGCCAACTGATATAGAAATTTAATATGAAACAGCAAGAAAGGACCTCAGCTACTGCATTTTTACTGATGATTGAATAATAGAAAGTCCAGAAAGTCTTATAAATTAAGTAATATGAATGCAAAAATAGTTTTAATAGACGAGTAAGGTTTCGAATGATTTTCATTACAAAAAGAAGTAGAGGATGTTTTCAACAATAATGAGTATAACAATTTCATTATAAAACCACCATTTGATTTTAAATGTTTATCAATAAAAAAAGGAAAGAGAAGCAAAGTGGTTAACAAAAAACTATCATCACCTCATCATCATTTTTTAAAAGCCAATGCAAGATGTTCTAAAATATATGTAAAAGGTGAATTAAAAAGCTGATAGTTGGAAAAAATTTTACACCGAAAAATTTCTAACGTTGACTATATAGGCTACATCAACTTTAAACCAATGGAAATAAAATATATTAAATATTCATACTATAGTTACTACAACTAGAGAGAAATTCAATTTTACTTAAAACAGAAACTCCTCACAAACTTTTAAGTAAATACATCTAAAAATTAAAATAACGTTTTTTTAATTTCAAATAAAAAAAAACTATGGAGATATTTCACATCTATACATAAAAGACCAGGCGAATATTTACATGACAAAAAAATGTATTTAAACAGGGAGCACCAGACTTATTTGTATGTACATGCATACATACATAAAATCAATTTGTAGATCCATATGTACACATATTATCAAATTTCTTACCTATGCTCAAGTATTTATTGGATTTTAACAATCACACTTACATATCTACGTCATGAAAACATACAAACCGTTCTCCAAGCTATTGACGCTTGAAGACGAAAGTCGAAAATAAACAAACTTATCACAGACCAGTCAAACTCTATCGCGCATACACACATACACACACAAAATCGCCACGATCGTACACAAGAATTTTGCAAAATCTGAAATTAATATTTATACAAATATAAAAAAATTTCTGACCGACAGACTTTAACACTGGACAAATTTAAGCTTGATAAAATATAAAGCAATCTCATCCTCCAATATGAAAAACATACTAGGATTAGGGAAGTTCAGATATATTATAATATTTTCTAGCAAAAAATTTTCATATGACAAATAATTTATTTCTACGTACATATAAATACTAGGGTGAGAAAATCACATACACACGCACATACTAAAATTCATCTACGAAAAATTAAACCTATTTCAACAACGTTCCTCCCCTCACAAATCACAGTCAGCCTAAAGTTCTTACAGATATACATACACAAAATCTCAAGGTAACATACAATCTATCAATCTCAACAACCTAAATCACGATCAGCCTTAAACTCATATAGACATACATACACACATATACGGATAAATATACATGAACACCTTCACCTCACCTCTTATTAATCATGATAAGCCTTAAACTCCTACAGATATACACACAAATTGCGCGGTTATATATTACATGAACACGCCCCTCATAAATCACGATAAGCCTTAAATTTCCTACAGATGTACATACACAAATTCTCAAGGTTATATACAATCGGTCAATCTCAACAACCCAAATCACGATCAGCCTTAACTCCTATACACATACATGCACAAAAATTCGTACAGATATATAAACACCCAAATTCCTATAGATACATATTACAGTAACAAACCCCGCCTACCTCAAATCAAGGAAAGTCTTAAACTGCTACATATACATACATACATACACACACACATAGGCACATTCTATCTATCTATCACAACAACACCCTCCCCCACCACAAATCACAATCAGCCTTAAACTCCTACGAACATACATATACACAGATTCCCACGGATACGTATTACAAAAACTCCCCACCCTCCACCAGTCGATCTACCTCAAATACACCCCGCCCCCCACCAAGCACAGCTTGACTTAAATTCCAACAAGCATAAACGCCACCGAATTCTCACAGTTACATATTACAAAACACCCTCACCTACCAAATCACGGTCAGACTTAAGGTCTCATAATCTAAACACACAGCCAGACTTAAATTCCTACAGCTAAACACACCCACAAATTTTCCGTCGGCATTAGGAAAAATCATTTCCATGATTTTGCCGTCGGCATTTGAAAAAAATTAAGATGTTTTCCCGTCGGCATTTGAAAAAATAAACATGTTTTCCCGTCGGCATTCGAAAAAAAATAAACATGTTTTCCCGTCGGCATTTGGAAAAATAAAGATGTTTTCCCTTCGGAAACCCTTAATGTATTCCCACAAAATATTCCGCGCACATACATACACTTAATATAAGCAAAAAACAGTTAATGTAAACAAAAAAACTTGATGTAAACAAAAAAAAAACATCACAGCACGCCGAAAGCACAATTTCACAAATTTCAGACAAATTTCATCAAAATTTTAAAGAATTCTTGCAAATTTCACCCAAATTTCAGCAAAATTTTAAAATTTTAATCGGCGCCCGTACTGGCAATTCACTACTACTAAAATTCGTTTCAGATGCTTTAAGTTCTAATATTATCCTTATGTATTATCCTATCGCGAAACTTAATTTTTACCTTATTACCCAAGTCTTCTTTTACTTTTTGTTTTTTGAATCGTGGCAATAGTTTATTTCTTTTCCCTATAATTTTTTCATATATTATATCGCCTGGTATATCTACAGGTTTGTTTTGTGTAACTCAATGTATTGTATATTATATTGATGAGCTGCTCTTTAAAAAATTTCAGTGTCATCTAAAAGATTAAATTCCTCCTTGATACATCTAGCTATTTCAATTAAAGTAGAATGGACTCTTTCGACTTGACCATTCGTTGTGCTATGCCGCGGTGTACAATAATAAAGTTCAATATCTAAGCGTTGCTTTAAAGATTTAAATTGAGCAGTTAAAAACCTGGTTCGTTATCAAGTGTTTTTTTTTTGGCTTTAGGAAAATTCTGAAGGACATCTAAAACATTTTCTCCAATGTTAGTCCTATCTTCAATATTTTTAATAACTAAAAATTTGGAATAAACATCATCGCATGTTATAAATTTAAGACCTTCAGCGTAAAAATATCTATATTAAGGAACTCCCCCTATATGTTAGGAATTGGAGCCTCTCCAATTGGGAGTTTTTGTGGATATCTATTATATTTATTTCGATTGAAAATCGTACAATTTCTAATATATTCCTTAAAGTGTTTTATCATCTTTGGCCAATAGTACTGCTTATATATTTGTTTGCAATTCTCTTTACAAATTTTATGAGCTCGAGAATGAGTACATTGAATAATGTTTTGTTGGTCATCGATGTTTGTGATGTCTAGTGGAAATATTTCGGTATATACAAACTTGTTTGTGAAAACCAACCCTTCACTGTTTCCTTAAAATCGTAGAGATCCTCTGGTGTGCAGTGAATGCAGGCAACCAAGTTCGGTTTAATAAACTCTAAAAGAATGGTTTGTTCTCCCGAAGGTTATGATCATCTCATGAATTGTAAAATTTGCTCTGCTTAAAAGCATTTGTTGCTTGAATTCATTTAAGGGTTTTCCAGTTTTTGGAATATTGAAATCGTCACTACTTTCAGTGGAATGTTGAGTACTATGCAGAGATTCTTCATCTGATATGTTGTTTAAGTATTGGCGTGAAAGAGCTTCTGCTACAATATTGTTAACACCTGGTTTATAAATCATTTTTGGTGAAAATTCCTCTATAAATGATCGCCATCTTTTAATTTTTGCATTAGGATTTCGTGTAGAAACTGCAAATGTTAGTGGTTGATGATCTGTATGAATTTCAAGATTTGAATTACCATATAAATAATTTCTTAAATTTTTTAATGCCCATACAATAGTTCTTTTTCATTTGCTGCGTAGTTTTTTTCTGTAGAATTTAATGTTTTTGATATAAAAGTTATAGGCTTACCATCCTGACTAAGAACAGCACTTACCGCATCATTAGAAGCATCGGTAGTAAGGACGAATTTTTTATTGAAATCTGGCTGGGTTAGTTCAATTTGTTCAGACAATAATTTTTTAGCTTATTAAAGGTGAGTATACCCTGTTTATCTAATTCTTTTTCTATCCTTTTTGACATGTATTGTGACACTTTACCGTTTTCTCCTGCTAGATATTTCGACAGTGGTTTCGCTATTTGAAAGTAATTTTTGATAATTTTTCGGTAGTATCCTACCATTCCAAGAAAACTCCTTAGTTGCCTTAAGGTTTTAGGAAATAATAATTATTTACTGTTTCTAATTTATTTCGATCAGTTTTGATTACATTGTGGCCCACTACGTAACCAAGAAATGCTACTTCTTTGGCATAAAACTTAGATTTTTCCAACGAAATTTTCATATTTGATTCTTTTAGTCTATCAATTATTAATCTTAAATGTGTATGATGTTCTTCTAGAGTCTTTGAGTAGACAATTATATCGTCTATATAAACATGACATATTTTCCCAATAAATTCGCGTAAAATGTCATCCATGGCCCGTTGAAAAATACTTGGACTGTTTTTGAGGCCAAAGGGTAATCTTATAAATTCGTATTTTCCGTTGTTAACGGAAAATGCAGTTTTCTCAACATCCTCTTCTTTCATGAGGATTTGGTGGAAACCAGACTCGAAATCGATGGTTGAAAAATATTTTGCTGTTCCTAGATTGGAGAGTATTACATTGCAATCCGGAATGGGATATTTATCGCATACCGTGTTTTAGTTAATCTTCGTTTATTCATTTTTTTGGAACTACCCAAATTGGGGAGTTATAAGGACTCTTACTAGGGCGAATTATTTTGTCCTCTAGTGATATCTTAATTTCATTATTTACAAAATTATTTGCAGAAAGTGGATAAGGGTATTGCTTGCTCTATATTGGCGCTTCAGAAATTGTTCGAATTTCTGCTCTGATGTTCGTCCTAAACGGTAAATTCATATTTATATTGGAATGAACTTTTCCAATATTTTTTGTAACATTTTTTCTTAAAATGTTCAAAGATTCTTCACTTTCATTATTAAAATTATATATTTGATCCTTAGTCATTTTATTTAAAACGTTTTCTTTTAAATGCTCGGTTTTTACTGACTCAACATTTATTATTTTCTCGCAGTGTTTACCGCAAGTTAGTTTTCCTTCTTTAAAATTTAAAACAATATTGTCTTTCTTCATAAAATTATAACCTATAAGAAGGTCTGTTTCTAGATTTTCAACTTCGTATAATCTTTCATTAAAACCAAAAATATTGGCTTCATAAAAATGTTTAATGATGGTAAAACCATTAATGCTTTTTACCCTCTTCTTAATAACTAATTCCTGTCTGTTCGTCAGAACTCCAGGACTACAGTAACAGCTTGTTGCACTGCTGTCAATTAAAATTTTGTATTTTCTTCCTACTGTGGACGCCTTGATAATTTAGGGCAGTCCGTTTCTTGACCTAAAAAAACATTTTCGTTCAAATTGTTAATTCGCTGAAATTTGTGTTGGCTTGGCGACTATTATTTGATTGTCGTTTAAGACCGTGTTGGAAATTGTTGAAAGGTCTTGGATTTTGGTAGTTGTTGAAAGGTCTTGTTTGTTGGTGATTGTTGTTTGTTGTTGCTTGGCAACAGCGTATATTGAGCTTCCCAGTTCCATCGGTTCTAGTTTTGTCTGATATTGTCTATTATAATTTTCATTAGGACGTGAGTCCTTGTAACTGTGATTAGGGAAACGTAAAGTATTATTTCCCTTGTTAGTGTGATTAATCTGTGTTTTATTAAAATGAAAAGCGAAATTAGCACGAACTCTATTTGCTTCTAATTCTTGTGCTTTTGCTAGTGCATCTGGCAAACTATGAGGTGAAATTGAAAATAGGATGTCCGCCAGAGAAGGATTTAATCCCGTCATAAAAACTCTAAGTGCGTATTGTCTATTCCTATTGTTTAGTTCTTTCGTAATTTCTGAGATTGTTCCTTGAGTCATTATAGTTTTGTTTATCAAGTCGGTCAGTTTTTTATTAACTTCGTTGCAGTATGTCATTATTGAGTGTTGTCTTTGACGCATCACACTGAGCTCCTGTTCGACTTTATGTAAGGGACGTTTGTCAGCATATGCAAAATCCAGACGACTGATAATTGCTTCAAAATTAAGCACTGTGCCATGATTAGTCAAGGTGTCGTTGGCCTTATTAACAATTTTATTTCTCAAAATAGTTAAAACAGAAAAATAACGTTTGCTGCCTTTTGCATATATTTTCATGGAATTTGTAGCGGCTTCACGCCAGCTGACGTATGAATGTTTGCCGTCAAAAGTTGGCAAGGATTTTATAACGTCCAAAGGTTCGTCACAACGTTAATTTTAATTAATTAATTAATTTTTTCTTCCTCTAATTCTCCTACCGTATTGCAAGCCGTTAACGCGCCTAAGCTCCTAGTCAGTTCCTCTATCCTAGCGATCAATGGAACTGTCTGTACTTCTATGAGAATTCTTTCTTGATCTGTACTAGCCATTTCGTTTTCACGATCAGTTCCTAAGCCTTTAAACAAATCTGATAAATAATCAATTTCTGAATCCAGTTTGAATCAGATAATGAAATAAAGCCAAAAATTCTATTCAAAATTAGTGTTCTCGACAAAATCATGAATAAATAATACTCCATAATTAGGAAAAGGGAACAGTTACGTAATTGTATTTCCTTGGGTTTAATTTAAGATAGCCACAGAAAATATGTGTTTTTTTTATTTATATCCAAAATTATTTTTGATTCCTTTTGAACCCACTTTAAATCAATTTAAACAACACAAATAACATTCAATTTTAAGGATACTTTACAAAATGTATAAATAATCAAATCTAAATATTTTCCTTAAAATTACTTACAACTATCGTTGACGGTTGCTGATTTCTCCAGGTCAATATTCTGGTGCTGTTGATATCTTCAGGTCAATATTTTGCTGCTGTTGATTGCCTCCTTCTGTTGTTGATGTATTTTGTTGTGTTTGTTTTTTATTAAAATATTTAGCACTTATGGCTTTTACCTTTAATTGTATAATATTTAATTTAATCATATAATCGTCCTTTGGTAATGTTAAAACAATTATAAAAAAGATTAATTTAATGTTTTTTTTCTCCTTTAACGAAAGGATACTTATTTTTCAATAAAAGTTTTTATTTGTTTTCTCCTTTTTCTTTGAAAGGATACTTGTTTCTCACAAAGTTTTTTTATTTGCTTTTCTCCTTTTCCGAAAGGATACTTGTTTCTCACAAAGGGTTTTTTTCTTTTATCCTTTTTCGAAAGGATACTTGTTTGTTTTTCTTACAAACAAATTTTTGTTTGGCATCCCGGTTGAGCCCCCCAGTTCTTTCAATAAGAAAGAAACATAATTTTGTAGGTGCATTCTTGTTCAGGAATGCAATCGCTTGCTAAAGTTAAAACCAATGGTTTAATGTTACAATTCAAAGTCAAGAAAATGATTTTGCCAGATACTACGTCAGCATAAAATAACTTGCGCGTGTAGCTTAGTTTTGTGAGAAAATAAATAATTTTTAATAATAAGATTTCAAGGAATGTTATGCCATACCTTAACTTGTACAGATATGTTTTACCCGCACACTTCAACGATTATGCTGGAGATTTATTAATCGTCATCGCGAATGCAAACCGAACTAGAAGTTGGACGCGTTTAAACTTAAATGGTAAGTCATTTGGTATGATAGGTATCTTTGGAATAAGCACTTCTAACCACAAAGTATATCAGAGTTGAAGAAAGTGACTTATGAAAAAAGCTAAAATCATTTATGGCGCAAGTTCTGCAAGAAAGGGAGAACTTTACTGTATTTGTTATAAGATTTTAACAAAATAATCAAAAGAAACAAGAGAAAATGTGCATTTTGTGAAGTTAACAAATGCACATACATACATATTTACAAAATTAAATGAAAGAATTTGTTGCATTTAATTAAAAAAGCAGAATGTGGAAAGGATTATTGGTATTAAAAAGTGATTAAAATTTGTTTGCAAATGATTCCTGATTTAACTTTAAGCATTTTCATTGAAAAATTTTAATTTTTACCTTTTACTTACAAAAATTACACAGTGAATGAGACCACAAAGAATAAATTGAAAATACATTTGAAGAAGTAAACAATTGTACAAAACTAAATGAAAGAATTTGTTGAGTTGAATTAAAAACCATAAAACCATTTGGTTTCATTTGATTTAAAAACATTCATTTTCACCATTTATTTACAAAAATTGTACTTCGAAAATACTCTAATAAAATGCCACCACGAGTGAAACTTTAAAGAAGACGCAGTGACAGAGTGAGCAAGACCTCCGAAAACACCAATTATCTTCCGTCTCGTGACATCTTTTGTAAGTACTTTGTGCCTCTAACTTTCCTACGAAAGTTCACACAGAATCTAAAGATTTCTTCAATTCTCATACCATTATACAATTACATTTTTTTTCACATGATTATCTTTGCTTTAATAGCGTATGGCATCAACATTTTAACAACCAATCTCTGGCACCATTGCATAGTGTTGGCCCATTAGGGTAACGTACATAACTATTACTGATCCAACCTTAAGCTTTAAGTCATTCTGTGTAATTCTCGCTAAGTCCAATGAATTCAGGAAATCTATCAGATAGTTAACAACATCATCAGGATCTGTAACAGATTCAATTGGCCATTAACTAAGCTTTGAATTTTGAAATTTATTATAATTTTGTGCATTATTTAGGAACCCTTTTGCTATTAGTTCCTCCTTAGAAGTTGCAAATTGACAAAAGCCCATTTTAAATAAAATGTGGCCTTTAGTAACGACAGTCGGTATTTTCCCATTGCCAATATCTAGGAATTGATTGATAATTTTGAAGAACAACTCGCATATTTTCTGTTAATTTGAAAGCTTTTTCTTTTTTCCATAAAGATGATGACTTCAAGCAAGTTAATCAGCAAGAATGACTGGCAGCGTTTGGCAAAAGTGTCTGGCCAATAGAACCATCATCATCCGAATATATGTTGATTATTTCGTAAGTCTCTTAATGTTCTGCCAAGTGCCTCTAATGCTCATTTGAGACCTAAGCACATTCATCCAAAATAATTACTTTGCAGTAGTTTTGTCGTCACTGATTGCTTCGAAATGTTACATGTTGGCCTATCTACCATTTGCAAGGTAGTTTTAGGTCAAAATGAGCATTTCCTCCTCCATTTAATAGGGTAGCAGCCATCCCAATTGCAATTTGTTTTGTGAACTCACCGAATCCAAAATGAGGGAAAGTAAAAACGTTTTGCCTGTACCAACAAATGCATCGAGAAAGAAGATTCCTCCATTGACCTGCATTGATAGCTGTCATAAGAATTTCGTTCGCGTTTTTCTGCTGGTTGTTTAAAGTTGGACATTTGTTCCTACTGACTAAACTAATAAAATTCGATCACATTGCCGTTCCCGTAGAAATTCTTCGGTAAATGCTACTTGTGGAGCTGGCATTCCAAGTCTTGCAACATTTTTCCAGACATTTCAATTGAAATCAACGCATGCATATTTCCGCATTGAAATCAATTTCGAGATTTATAGCGGTTGTACAAATACGATGCAAAATATCACCAGACATGTTTGGGGTGGATTATATGGGAAATATGATGATATAATGATGGCAAAGAGTGTTCGAATTTGCTTGTGTGTAGACGAAACAACAGCATCTGCCATAGTGAGATCCCAATGGTTGCCATCCTCTAGCAAGGCTGATAGGCTTCTCTATCAGGGCAATCATGAATAAAATTCCGTCTGAAATTACTCTCTTTTCCAATTACAATTTTTTGTTTTCCCTATTACTTGCTATTAGTTGGAATTGTTCACCGGGAAAAATTTCACGCGGAATTTTATTCATGATTGCTCTGTATATGTTATGAGCAAAACTCCATTGACGGTCCGTAATTATTGAAAATACGTTCATCCACGAACATTTACTAAAAACAAACGCAAATAAAACTATTCGGCATTGCACGGATGGACTAAGCAGACATGACCTATTGCTTTTTTCTTATAAAAACTTAACTTAAACTTATATTCACCAAAAATTATATAAAGTCACACACAATTTGAAAACACTGGTAATTTACATATGTATTTATATTACAATTTTCACTTTTGATATTATCTAACACGGCTAAATTAAATCACAGAGCAAGCACAAATACCACTAATTAGGATCTTTCTAAAGCATTGATGTCAGTTTCATACCACAATTGTGCTATCTAAAATTACACACATTCTTAAGGCCATGTCAGATACAACTTTTGCTTCGCGTTGCGTTGAAAATTCGCTTTGACATCTAAGATGAAATGTACATGTTTATATGAAACATGTCACATAAAGTACTTTTAATGCAAAACGAAGAAAAAATTTAGGCAACTCTCAACTTTTTGCGTTCTTTGACAATCAGTTGGTATAATTATCTTATTTTGTTTGGCCAAACTCGCATGAAAATACGAAGTTTCATTAAACTTTTGGTAAACTTACATACAAAAACCAATTAGTGGTATCAGAGTAATCGAATTGTGTTATATGTTATGCATTAAGCAAAGCAGTAAATCAAAAAGTGAGTGTTGTCAAAGTTTTGTTTTACGCTTTTCTGCCAACGCTAGAAACGTCACGCAAAGGGTTGAAGTTGTATCTGACACCGCCTTTATTCTCTTCCATTTAGTCGTCAATGAGACAGCGACGATAACATATGCGGAGCTGGTGTGTTAAATTCTTTATACGTACAGTGAAAGAAGAGAAGTGGTATGCGAAAAATATTATATGGTCACCAATGCTTTTCACGACATTTAATGTTTTTAATGGTACAAAACTTTTAAGAAAGAAATGAATATGTTTTAAAAAGAAATTTTGATTTTTTTAGCAGTTTCACTAAACTGTACTTTCTATCTAACCTTTTAAGACCAATAACTCGGGAAATATGGGTCGCAGCAAAATTTTTTATTAATAGTTTATAGTTTTTTCTTATTTTTCACGTTTCTATCAGACAAGGTATTTAAACATTTGTTTATGGAGATTTTTCACTGTTTCCTATGATAAGTTTAGAGCGCCATAACTCAGAAATTATGGGTCCGCGCCAACTTTTTTATAAAGTTTTTTTCTCTTATTTTTTAATTTTCTACCACATAGGCCCCTCTTTATTTTTTTGAGCTGCTGTACTAAACTTCATTTGTCCAAATATTTATTTCTTTCTATATACTTCAGCGACGAATGAGACAACTTTTCTCACACATACACATACTATAATTTTATTTTTGACATCACTGTTCTAAAGTTTTAACGTTGGTTAAGTAAAAAAATTTTGATGTGAAAAGGATTTATTATCGTGTTGTCACTAATTGGATGTTACATCGAACATTGACAAATTAATAGGAAAAAATATAAAGAAACAATTACGAATTTTTCCTAAAAAGCTCATACGTAGAAAAATGAGTAGTGAAAAGGAGGCAATATATTAAAAATGTTAATGCCCCTATCACGGTTTAGTTTGGTCGTCTAAGAGTAGACCAAACTTACACACGACCAAACTGTGTTTTAGTATTATAAACCACAACTGTTTTTGTAGTTGAAATTGTCATCGCGTTGCCAACTTAAAATATCAACTTTGAATATTGTTGCCATTTTAGCATTTTAACTGCTAGATCTGGCATTTTCATAGTTAAAAAGCATTCAAGTTTCAAAAAATTCTGTTAAATGCTTTATTGCAAAATTAAATGAAAATAAAAAATTTGTTAAAAAAATTCTTCTGTATAGAGAATTTTTCTCATAAATGTACATGTATTGCAGGGTAAAGATTCCCTGATGATCTGCACTAGCAACGAAATGTGAAATGCGCATAGGATCCAGCTAGCCTCTCCACAATCAATTTCAATGTTTTTTTAATAAAAAAATATTTAACGGAATAAGTAAAATAATAGTTTGGGATTATTACTGCAGTACAAAAATCTTAAACGTAATAGCAACATTTCCAAAAAACACCAATTATTAACTATTTTATGTTTGTATGTGCCATAAAAATACCTGTAAATACTAATAAGTATATTGCTTTGAGTGTTTTAGTTCAAATAAATCATACCAAATGGATACAAATGAGTACATACGAGGTTTGTTCAATACGTATCGGGAATTTTGAATTTTCGTGGGTTACGTATATGCGAATTTTTATTTTTTTTGTGGCGCTATGTACTCATGTCTCTCACTTATGCCAAAAATTTCGGCCATTTTGAATGTCAAGTTAATTGTTGACAGCTGCTTTGCTTGCACGTGTTTTGCTCGTCTTCGATTTTTACCTATTAAAAAAAATGGAACAAAGAATCTGTATCAAATTTTGTGTGAAAAACGAAATTAAGTGCACGGATGCATTCTGAATGTTGACTGTGGCATACGGAGAAGCTACCTTGGAACGTTTATCGGTGGTAAAAAATGTTCTCAGAAGGCCGAGAAGATATGAACGACGAAGAGCGTATCGGACGCCCGAGCACTTCAACAACAGACGAAAAAAGTGATGAAGTGAAGTATTACTGAAGTTGCTGAGGACCTAGATATATATCGATTGGCTCGTTCCATTCGATTTTTATCAATGATTTGGTCATGAGACCGCGAAACTAGTAACAAAATTTCTCAATTCCGACCAAAAAGCATCGCATGAACATTGCTAATGAGCTGTTGGACTCTGTCCGCGACGACCCAAATTTGCTCCAGATTGTCATAACTGGTGACGAATCATGGGTTTATGGTTATGACGAGGAACACAAAGCTCAATCACTCAATGGAAGCTGCCGCACGAACCAAGGTAAAAATCGAAGACGACCCAAAACATTCAAAATGGCCGAATTTGTAGGCATAAGTGAGAAACATGAGTACCAACATAACGCCACAAAAAATCAAAATTCGAATATAAGTAACCCGCGAAAATTCAAAATTTGCGATACGTTTTGAACAAAACTCGTATGTGTAGATTTATTTAATTGAGAACGAAAACGAGGTCGCAAATACATCTATATTTCTATATTACGTATCAAAAGAAAAATTCGTAATGATTCCAACCCTCTTGAACTACCCAATGCAAGGTAAGGAATAATCAAAATAGGGAATGAATTCTTTAAAAAAATAATTTTGAATTTTTTTTTAGTTACTTCCGGCAGAACAGAGAAACGGTTTGTTATTTGTTAGATCACCTAAAACCATATTTAAGAAGTCTTTGTATGTGCCGATACTGAAACTGTTAAGAAAATTTGTTATGCATAATAAATATTTCTAGTTACGATTTTTATATTTTTTCTGCTTTTTATATCGCACCAATCTGTAACTAGAAAAACCCAACCACAGACCCAATACTAAATAGCAGTTGTGTATACTTAACGTTTTTAAAAGTTTAAAACCGTGATAGGGGCATAAATTTCCCTTTGTTAGTTTGTACTTTGAAAAAATGTGAAGTGAATAGTATTAAAAATTAAAATTTTTCGCCTTTTAACAGGAATTTTTTAATTTCTTTTACAAACCATTTCTTGAAAATCTCTAATCGAATAACAAAAAGCCAAATTGCCCCAACCGTTCTCACGTTATACGATAACATACATGGACCTTCTCATTTTTATATATTTATAGATATTTTGAAAAAAATGCCGGAAAATTAAAAAAAAAACTAGTTCATTTGAATAATAACGGCAAAGAAAAGTTTGGAAAACCTAAAAATTATTTACTTAACTAGATTTTATTGCTAAGAACTATTTGGTTTCTCTAACGTTTAGTAATGAGTGTTGCCGTCATGCATGGTGCTTTATAACTTCAAATATGCTACTTGCAATGGAATAGTAGAGTTTTAGGATAATATAAGGAAATCTCGTCTCAAGCGCTCTCGATTGTATTGATCTACGATGGAATGTCTCTAAACTTCCTGTGAAAGCTATCTCCAGACGTTTTCCACTATGTTTAAGTCTGGTGAGTAAGGTGGCCAGTTCATTAGCGTCACACTTTAGTCACTTATCCAGGCTTTTACCGCTCTGGCAAAAAGCCGCTGAAGGTCCAAAAATGTAATTGCATTCCAGAAAAGCTCGTTCCCGCTATAGTATGATATGACACCCTATACCATAATTCCACCAATGCGACTGTGTCGACGGCCTATTATTACTCCTTTTTTTTCTTAATTCATGATAATTTAAGTTATACCCATCAGGTCCATCCAGGTTTGTCGTCAGAAAAGACAACCACGTGCCATACGGTATTCCACGTAATATGAACTTCAACAAAATCCAACCGTTTTTCTTTGTGAAGGAGTTTTAATACAGGTTTTTTTAGTTTCATTCTCTAGATATGCGGAGCATCCACAATCAAGCGCCAAACAGTCGAAATACTAGCAGAAACTTTGGCTTTCGCCTTAATTTTTGGTATGGAGTCACAGGAATTAGATGCAAGTCTTAAAATTCTTCTATCATGTTTTTCCCATTAGAATTCTGACTTTTGATGTAGTTGAAGACATCATGAGCACTTCTTCCGATTTTCTCTTAAATTCTTTTAAAGGATAACTTTTGTTCAAAATAGGCTAAAATTTTTCCTCTTTCTTCTGATGCTAATGGCTTTCATCGTCCCATTTTAAAACAGTTCTTATTTTAGGAGGTGCAATTTATAAAACTAATTAAGACTAAACAATCTGCGTAACACATTCGGTCAAGAATATCAAAAACCATATGAACTATTTTAAAATCACATTTTTGTCGATTTGAGTATGATTTGTACGCTACATACGTAAAAGAAGCTTTTGTATTCTTCTTTCGCACATTTTTTTTGAACCAGTGTGGTCAACTAATATAATAATCAAGCACATTCATCGGTTTTTATTACAAGTAGGGAATTGCCAGTTCTGGGGCAATTAAAATTTTGAAATTTGTGTGAAATTTCCAAGAATTCTCTAAAATTTGTGTGTAAGTTTAAAATTTGGGTAATTAAAATTTGAAATTTAAGAAATTGTGTTTTCGATGCGCATTGATGTTTTTTGTTTACATTAGGAATTTTCTGTTTACATTAGGTGTGTTTTTTTACTTTTGTAGTAAAATGCAGTAAATGAGTAGTTACTGAAAAATTTAAAAATTTACTCTCAAAAAGAGTTGTTGCCGAAAAACGAACGCGAAAAGAAAAATAGTAAAAATTAGTGAGATTAAGGAAACAGCTGACTCCACCTCCACATAGTGCTGAAAAATATATATGCACTTTATACTATTCAATTAATTTTCTTATTTGTACTCAATACAATATTTTTTATACCACGACCAATTTAAGAATAAAGTTGTAATTTATTTTATGTAATATTTGCAATTAATTTCTTTTGGATTTTTCTGATTTGTTGTTGGTTAAATTTATTAATAATTATATGACTGTTTGTTAATGTTTCTGACTACCTTAAAAACAAGTGCAGTACTAAGTAACTAGATACTTTACAGTTTTACAACTCTGATTAATTAAACTCATCCACAAAACGAAAGAATTAATAAACTAAATTATAAAATATGTATATTAACAGTTATTATTACCATTCTTTATAAATTGTATATTTCACAATTTTTATTTAACCTTTTCAAAAATTTTTACACTTTTCGTTTGCTTACTTTACATTTGTTTACATTTCGAATCATATGTTTTTATCTTACTAAACTTTACTACGACAAAAATTTGCAAAATACTCAGGCAAGAACTTTCAATTTACTCTCTCAATTTGTGTTCTCATTTACTGTATTTTGGGTAAACGAACGCAATTTAGTAAAATGCAGTAAAGTTCAGTAAAAATTTTGCGTAAGCCAATGCAATTATTAATTGTGTGTGAACGGGTGATTTTTTTTTGCTGACTTTAATTGTGTGTGTGGAATGGATTAAAGGGTTTCATAGGTTTGAAGTTTGTTTTATGTGTATATGCCGATGGGAATATCAAGAAAATGATTTTTCTACATGCCGACCGGAAAATCATTAAAATGATTTTTCCTAATGTGAAAATTATTTTTTTTAAATTCCGACGGGAAAACGCGAAAATTATTTTTTTTCAAATGCCGACGGGAAAAACCTGAAAGTTAATTTTTCCTACTGCCGATGGCAAAATCATGAAAATGCTTTTTTCTAATGCTGACGGGAAAATTGTAAGAGTTGCCAGACTGTGGTAAAATAATTTGTGGATGTCCGGGATTTGGGGTGGGTGGGGTTGTTGTCGTAATACCATCAGACAAATTAGATTTGATGACTACTAAGCGATTCTCATATGAAGCGTGGGAATTTGTGTATATATGTATGCATGTATGTACATATGTATGTATGTATATATGTATTTATGTAAATATGTATGTATGAATATATGTACGACTATATATGTATATATGTATGTATGATTTTCTCACGCTAATAAATTATTTATCATGTCAACATTTTATTGCATAAAATGTTCTCATATATGTGAACCCTCTAATGTTTGTGTGGTGGGGGTCGAGTTTGTCTGTCCCTGATAAGTTTATATTTTGTTTATTTTTTTAAGAAATATTTATTTCATAGCATTGTGAATTTCTGGCATGTGTATGTATGTATGTACATACATATGCATGTGTGACCGTGGGAATTTGTGCGTGGAATATGTTGTGGCTGTATAGAATACAAACGTAATATTTGTATACATTTATATTTTGCAACGTAGACATTTCTTCGACTACGATTATTTTCAAGCAGCAGATTTTCAACTAAGTACAGTCATCATCAGAGAAAAAAAAGTAAAAATTTTCAAGGAAGCAAAATAGTTAACTTCTTGTCCTCACCACTTCCTTCTCTTTCCTTTAGGTAGTTTGTATTTCGAAATAAGAAAACACTTGCACATTTTTATTTTTAACCGAGTTCAAAAAAAGAAGGAGGTTAACAATTCGTCTTTTTTTTGGTGTTATTTCATAGCTTGGCACATTTAAGAGTATAGCCTCCCATTAGTCCCATTGTATTAAAATCTTTTTATTTAATTTTATGATATTCTACTTATTTGATTGCTGCGAAACCTATTAAACACCTTTGGTTCTTGTAATTACACAATTTTAAAGTTGAAAAAATTAAAATATTTTATACGGATCTACTCAACCGATTTTTACGAAACTTAAAAATAAATAAAATATAAAATTTAATAATATATTTCACAAGCTTCTATTTCACCGATTTTTACGAAACTTGGCACACGCCTTGAACTGCTTAAAGTCTATGCGAAATTCCAAAAAATACGCATTCATTTTTAACTCTTTGATTTATATTTTGCTTTAAACCGATCTTTTCCAAAAAATCTTTAAAAAAATTAATATAATTAATTTTATTTTACTAAATATGACACGAACTTAAAAGTATGCACTAAAAAGGTAAAAAAAAAACTTTTGAAAAAAATTAAACCGACTTCAAAAATAAGCACTAAAAAGCTAAAAATAATATAGATCTAGTTAAATAAAATATTTTTACATATGTTACCTATAGTGCTGTTTGAAGTTGGTGCCAGTAATACTGGTACTGGTGCTTAGTTACCAATATTGCTGGCACCAATTTCAAACAGCACTATAGGTAACATATGTAAAAATATTTTATTTAACTAGATCTATATTATTTTTAGCTTTTTAGTGATTATTTTTGAAGTCGGTTTAATTTTTTTTAAGTTTTATGTATACATTTACTGCCTCCCCCACGGTTTCGAAAGAAAACTTAAGAGAACGAAAGTAAGTCACTCACTTTCTTCTATAAAAGTGTTCCACTATCTTTCGACTTATCGTTTGATTCGTTTACGTTTCTAACGTAAGGCGTATACCCTTTGTCAAATATCCATACTGCCATATCAACAATTTCACACATTCATCGTCAAATGGGAATAAAAAATCGTTCAAATGTGTAAATTGTACTTTAAAAAATGAAACTCTGTTCTAATTGAACTTGCAACAAATGACATACAAAAATAAATTTGAAAAATAATAAACAAATAAATCAATAACAATTTTTTTTAAAATAAATTTAGATACAGAAATGTGACAATATCTCATACAAATTGGAACTGCTACCACTGCCATCAAACCGGGCATGAATGAAATAAATGGCAATATGAAACAACTCGATAGTTGCCTTACATATAACCATACCACAATCTCTCTCCAAAACTTCTTAAGCAATCCATTTGTATATACGAGTATGTATATGTGAAACATGTGATGCCTAAAAAATCTGTGGATTTGTTTGCATTGTGGTTATAATATAATATATTATAGGCTGTGGGAAAAAGAAAAAATGTTTTATAAATAAAAAGGTGTATAGATAAATAATTATGTTAAAAAAAACACAAGTCTTGAAGAGTTTGGCGAAGAATCACCCAAGTAGAATATTTAACAATCGACCGTTTATTTGGGTCATTATTCATTGTCGTTTGGGTGATTGTTCATTGTCTTTAGGTCTGTCAAAAATGCTAATATACCAGCGCAATAATTCTGCTCTATTCTTTGAATATCTATCTATATACATACATATATTATTTGTTAGTATGCCCGGATGTATGTCCTATTCTCTTTCCGCAACTTTCTGAAGCCATTTGAAAGCATAGAAAGCTAAAACTTGGCACATTCGGTGAGAAACATCGTGACGGAGCCAGATTTTTTTTTTCGCTGTGTGGGGCGAGAGAATGGCAGGGAAAGCCTTTTTATCTTGTACAAATATACATATGTATGTATGTATGTATGCCTAACGCTGACTTAGCAGACCTAAGTATATTTTTTGTTTAGCCGGCCTTCGTTCGAGCTTAAAAATACTCTCCCTAGGGATGTACATACATACAGAAGTATATACATTGTGTGTATGTATGTATATCGAATACCGGCTGGGCTCACTAAGAATTTTCTGTTTAGCCGGATGGAATTTCACCTCTGTGTATGCAGAAGAACTATTTAGATGAATAAATAGCTTCTCACAAACTGGCACTATAGCTAGCGAAAGGTGTGTTACCAGAAAATCTTTACTCATCGAAGCCGTTATCGAACATACATACATACATACATACCTAGAGTAGAATATCACAAAGACCATCCAAAAAACGCAAACCGGTATTCTATTTCATTCTATTTATTTATTAGAAAAGCAAAATATTTCATTTATGTACATAATTAAAAATAATTTGGTTTATTTTGTATCAGTCGACAATAAAAATACAAGTCCTGCTTTTGGCATTTGAGTTCGTACAAATGACTGAAATTTTTTTTATTGAAATGCTTACGTTATCGTTCGCTTTCATTTTCTTTCGACTTGTCGTGCTAAAGGCTTTTAGTGGAACGCAAAACATCTGTTTGTCGTTTAAAATGCTTGCGAACGAAAATTAGTGACATCGTGGAACAGGCAGTTATTGTTTAAAATTTTGTAATAATACATACATTCATATATTTTTACATATAAATATTTTAAAAAGTGAAAAGTTCATTTAAAGCAAGATATTTCTTTTGTGAGTAGAATAGCGTTTCTTAATGCGGAAACACCAAAATTATGATAATTATAATAAAAATATTCTTTATACTTAATTTCCAATTGTTTAAAGTTGATGCAGCCTATACGAGTATACTCAACGTTAGAAATTTTTCGGTGTAACATTTTTTCCAACCATCGTCTTTTTTCTTTACCTTTTACATAAATTTTAGAACATCTTGCATTGGCTTTTTGAAAATGGCAAACTCTTTGAAATAAATATATTCATAATTGTTGAAAACAATCGCTACTTCTTTGAAATCATTTCAATTACTTTAGAAACCTTGCACGTCTATAAGAATTATGTTATTTTCCATCCATATTACTTCATTGATAAGACTTTTCGAACTTGTCTTTTGATGGGTATATATTCTACTATACGATCATAAATAAGAATGCAGTAAGCTGATTTCTTTGCTGCAATATTAGTTGCTGTTTCAAATTAAATTTTTTTTTCAACTAGTGCTTATTTCGTGAATGGTAACACTTAGCTCATGTCTGATTTGACAGATAATTAGTTTTATCCTTCCGCTGAACGCGATCGACTTACAGAAGATGCCGATGCTGCCAAAAAAATTACCTTTTCAGATGAAGCTCATTTTGATCTTGGCAGGTATGTAAACAAGCAAAATTGTCGCATTTGGTGCACAGAAAACCCGCACGCATACATTGAAAAGCCGACGCACCCAAAACGAGTCACTGTTTGGTGCGGATTTTGGTCCAGAGGCATAATTGGGCCAATGAGCAAGGAGTGGCCGTTACAGTCAATGGCGATCGTTATCAGGCCATGTTGAACGAATTTTTGTTTACAAAAATTGAAGAGGAGGATATTGGCAACATTTGGTTTGAACAGGACGGCGCTACATGCCACACAGCCGAAGCTACACTCGATGTTTTGCGCCCTGTTTTCAAAAAAAAGTTATCTGGCGGACCCTATAGATACATATATTATATATATAATTATATATTATATAATTTAATTCAACTTTGTTATAGTCTTCAGCGATTCCTAGAAGCATTTTGAGAGGTACATAGAAATTGAAAAATTTATTTGTAAGAGCGACAACATCAATTTTGTTCCATCAAGCGATTTGCATCACATTGCTTTGTGTTGATGATAGAAAAACCAAATTTTTTATGGTGCTTGTGACTCCTAAATATCTTGTATGATCAATTTAAATTCCATTGAGCTTATAGCAAATTTCATCAAATAGCTACAAATGCTATATGGATTCCATTGTTGCTTTAACAAATCGTCAGTGGAAAAATAAAATAGATTCATATCGAATACAAATTATCTGCTAGGTTTTGTATAAGTTTCTAAGCCAACTACGCTTATTTTGCTTTTGTGATTTTCAAAAATATTATTATTTGTGAATAGTTTTTGGAAGTCTGTGCTTAAGATAAGAGGTTTGTGACTTTTAAAAATTTGTGGCTCAAGTCTACTCACGATTTCTTAAAGCAATAATGAAATGCATAAGACATCGCCATATCCATCAGCAAATAAATTTCACTTATACTGGAATTATGACAATATGTCGAATAATATATTTCTTGAATATTTAATTAAGATTTTTTTTTTTCATTTTGCCTTATAAATACTTTTGTTGTTATCCGATGGATTTCTAATTGTATAAAGGTGTAGAAAAATAGTACAGATTAATATCGCATAAAAATTATTTGCTGGGTTTTGTATAAGTTTGTGATTTTCAAAAATATTATTGTTTGTAAATTTTCAAATAGTTTTTGGTAGTCTGTTCATAAGATAGAGGTTTTTGACTGTTCAAAATGTGTACTTGAAGTCTACTGACGATTTGTTAAAGCAACAATGAAATGCATATAGACATCACTTAACCATCAGCAAATAAATTTCACTTACACAGGATCCTTGGAACTATTACCTTAAATTTACATTATATTGTTATTGACTCCAATAAAAATCTTATTTTCTGGACATAGTCGTTTGTATTGCTCTTCTATAAAATCAGCTATATCATTCAATCCATAAGATCCAATTGGTATTTCAATTTTATGTTCTCCTATA
The DNA here is from genome assembly GCA_936439885.1 of Nowickia ferox. Taxonomy (NCBI): domain Eukaryota; kingdom Metazoa; phylum Arthropoda; class Insecta; order Diptera; family Tachinidae; genus Nowickia; species Nowickia ferox. The sequence goes on along the minus strand of OW387023.1, from coordinate 65,836,586 downwards.
TGGAACATATTGTTACAGGTGTATACATTTTGAATACTGTTGTATGAATAGGAAGAAAGTAACTAGCAGGTAACTCTGATGACTTAGAACTCAGGGTAAGTGTTACTGGCATTATAACTGTCCGGTTACAGATAAATAAGGTTTAGTACAACATATGGTTTATAACTATGATTTGCATATTTATTTGATTTTCTTATTCTAAAATCAACATTAGTTTCTTAATATTACTGCTATTTTTGTCGATGGTGTTCGGCTATAATATTTCATCCTTACTTATCCAAGAATTGTGTTGATTAGAAAATCCCAGCCATTTAACTTATGCCTCCTTTCCTTTAGTTTTAAGAACTTTTTCAACTATAGAATCCACATTTAATAGGATTACCAAGATAATCTTCTAATAGGTATGTTGCAGGATTTGTAATTTGAACTCTTGTAATTTTGAAAATGTCTGTGCTCCAGTTTGGAGTATAACCTTTTTCAAACGTATGCTTATGTTTGCTTATACGTACATGATATCCTACAATAAATTTCAGAATTTTGAACATCTTCAAATGACTGTACACTGTATTTAGCAGCTTTTGCACATTTGTTGAGTTGATTTTAATCGGAGACTTTTTAATGGTGCGATGAACTTTTCTATTCTATGCATTAAGCATATCTTTGTATATTTCAATCCACTTATATGAACCGGTAAAGCTAAATTCTTTCCACATCATTCATTTCTGCTAATCATTCTACTATTGATGCTTTCATATTCCTATATGTTGAGTAGTGATCAATGTTGTATTTATGCATTAATTTTTCAAAGTGTTTGTTAAAAAATTCTTTACCATCATCTGTTTTTAAATTTTTTGGCACTCCTCCCAATTCAAAAATATTTTACATCGCATTGGTTGTTTCAAGTGCAGTTTTAGTTTTTAGCGGTACTGCCCATGCAAATTTTGAAAATGTGTCAATTATAGTCAACAAAATTCGATAATTTCTGTTTTCTCTAGAATAGTTCCCCACTTCTACTAAATCGGCTTGCCAAAGATCATCTATTCCTTTCATTACAACTCTACGAGGCACAAAAAATGTTCGAGCTTGCTTATGGAGTTCGTTTACTTATACTCTTTTTGAAGACATTAAGTTGTTTTACAGATTTTTTGGAGAATGCTGTGATCTACTGAAGCACTTTTAGCTTGTGATACGAATATATAATTTTCCAATCTAAACATTTTCTCATTAAGCTGTTCAATTTGTTCTTCAAAAGCTGATTTAATTCTTAGAATGTCTTTTTGAATTTTATAATTGTCTTCTATCTCCAATTTTATTTCGCGTTGTAATTCTTCAATTTGCATTTGAATATATTCTCGAATTATATTATTGTCTCCCTTAAAGTATGTTAATAATTTCTCTTCTAGTTTTTCGATTTGAGTTTGCAGAAAAAATTTATTGATAACATAGTTTTCCTGCACAGCTTTTGCAACATATTTGGTCCTTTTGTTTTGAACATCAATGGTGTTGTTCATATGCACAAAGAACCTCAGCAGTTTAGGTGAATTTTTCAAAGAAATTATGGTGCTAGTATGGTTTAAATAATGTCCAAATTTATCAACAGATATACTTGAATAAAGTATATACATATGTATATAAAGTTAATGAATTATATTTCCTTCACGTAGTTCTTCAATAATTGATACAATCTCGTTATTGTGATTAGTATGATATGCAGCTTGTGATGCAAGCAATAGTCGAGTACAATCTAATAACTCATTTGGATCGTCCCTGTATATATAGTTGTAATTATGCATTAATCAATCACCTAAATATCTGCCTTTTGGCTTAGATCCTGTTGAATCGCATGAATTCTTCTGGTTTTCTTGTCAATAAATTTTTTATAATATGTTTATATTTGTATTCTTTAGTACCCTTGATTTGACCATAAGGTTTAAAGTCTCTTCTATATGCATTAGTAGTAGTTAAAATCCTTTTATACATTTCGAGTTAAAATTTATCATAGTTTTTTGGTTTTAAACAATAAACTTTTAAAAAAATAGTCCGGGTGCTAAAGCCCACATTTGACCACCAACTTGTATTTTATCTTCATTCAATTTAAAATTACTATTCCCAAATTTCCATTAATTATTGAAATCTTTATGTGGGCCATAGTTTGTATCTAAGTAAATTTATCCTTCCAAGACTGATAAGTCAGTATAAGTGTTATCGGTATTGGAAGTCTGTGAGTAAAAATCATCTTCATCATCGTCATCATCATTCTCAATATTAGCATCATTAAACAAGATGTTATTAAAAAATATTGTTCCTTCTGCAAGTTTATTTGGTGTAGTTGTCTCTATCTTGACTGATGGCTTTTGAGGCTTTACTTCCTTCTTTTATAGAAATTCTTTCAATATTTTTAGAACTATTTATGAATTCTTTGAGAGGTTCTGTTTTAAATTTAAATGTATCTCTTAGTTGTTCACGTGTATCTATTTAACCACTTTTTATACTACGAAACTTTTTCTTCAAGCCATGTCTTGTAGACACCAACTGCTTGAAGACTTTCTCATCCATGTTTGCTAATAGCGAATAGTAGATAAGGTCTGAGCTATCAAATCAGGTAGCTGGTTTGGTTTTCAGAACAGCTTATCGGGTAAAAGATCAGCTTATCAGGTAGGTGGTCTGGTTTTTAGGTCAGCTTATCAGGTATCAGATTAGCTTATCAGGAAGCAGGTCTGGTTTTCAGATCAGCTTATCATGTATCAGATCAGGTGATCAGGTAGCTGGCCTGGTTTTCAAATCATGTTATCAGGTATCAGATTAGGTTATCAGGTCCGGTTTTCTGATCAAGTATCAGATTAATAACTAAAGTCAATCTCTTATGAACAGTTATTTATATAGTTATGAAATAGTCAAATTGCTTTCTGTAGCGACCATCGTTTAATTCGTTAGTTTTGCTTATCATCAAAAATCCGAATGACATACAATTGAAGAAAAATGAAACCCATCCAATTTCTAGCGTAAAGTTACTCTTGCACCGAAAAATCACAGATGAAGAGCCACGTAAGCGTTCAGGTCCAGTACAGTGCCACAATTGCCAAGAATATGGCAACACAAAAACTTACTGCAAATTACCTAAAGTTTGTGTTATCTGCGGTGAATTGCACTATTCTACAAGCTGTACGAAGTCAAAAGATAAAGCTGAAAAAATATTTTGTAATTGTGAAGGTAATCACACTGCTAACTACAGAGGATGTCCTGTATATTCTTTCGTTAAACAGACAATGGGACAAACACTTAAATTAGCTCCAGCTCAATCCGCAAACTCTTTCTCCGCCAACTTTCCTCCAATGAGCCAACCAAGTACTTCACATGTATCGTATGCCGATGCTGTTATGACAAATTCTTTTCCCGCGCAGAAAGTGTCACCACCAAGTAATTAAGCACATTCTAACACAAGCTTTAATTTCAGTCGCCTTGAAGCCACTATTGATAATCTGGTGCAAACTATAAACAACTTTACATCAAATATGACTGGCGTGATGGAAGAAATTCTGCGAATGCAGAATACTCTGCTTCTAGCATTAACTAACATGCCATGAACACGTTCAAAATATATTTATGGAACGCATACAGCATTCGCCAACCCAAAAATGAGCTCAAGCACTTCCTTTCGGAAAAAAATATTGATTTAATGTTAGTTTTTGAGCCTCATTTAACTTCGAGAAGCCTTTTTAAAATGAATGGCTACACCTTATATGATACTAACGCCCCGAGAGGAAGAGCATGCGGTGGTTCAGCAATTTTAATAAAGTCAAGACTCAAACACTATGTTCTTGATAACATCTCTGCAGAACATTTACAAGCAACTAATATTTGTGTTGAAAACTTTTGTACAAATTTCGTTATATCATCAATTTACTCCCCTCCAAGATTCTCACTGAGGATGAATACGTGGATTTCTACAAATCTATTGGGCCTTGTTTCGTAGCAGCTGGCGACTACAATACAAAACATACGGTCTGGGGTTCACGCCTAGAGGAAGAGCGTTGTTCAACACAATTTCAAAAATGGGCTTGATGTCATTTCGAGTGGGGACCCCATTTACTGGAATACAGACATACAAAAAATTCCAGATGTTATAGATTTTGGAGTCATGAAAAATATTTCTAGGGATTTAGTTCATTACGAAGCTTCCCTAGATCTCTCCTCCGATCACTCTCCGAATATCGTAACAAACTGTAACTCACTTAGAAGTAATTTACCTCACACATATGTGAAGATGATCAATCGTATTACTCGGCTGAGATTAAAAAAATATATTAGTAGTCATTGCACGGAAAACATAATGCTAAGAGCATCCGATGATATTGAATCTAACATTGCGAATCTTAACGAAAATATTAAGCAGGCTGCTGAACATGCTACTACCTCCCAATAGAATTTATTCTAAGGATATTGAACGTTCCGTATGTGAAAAAGAAAAGCTAGAAGGGAATGGCAACAACACAGATCACCACAACATAAAATCAGGTTTAAAAAGTGCACTAAACGACTCCAAGGGTTGCTTGCATCTGAAAGAACTGCATCTCTTAAAAAATATCTGGAAAACCTCGATGTCACTCTAACTAACTACTTTTTATGGCGCGCTGCTAGAAAGCTTAAAACACCCGTTGAGTTTAAACCACCTCTGCGCACTTTTACCGGAGATTGGGCAAGAAGTTATACTGAAAAAGGTAACATATTTGCTGAGCATTAGAATCCGTATTTACCCCAAACACATGCATGGGCGTTGTTGATTTGCCGTGTGTAGTTGCTCTACCCCCTCGACCCTTAAAATTTAAGATGCATGAGGTACAAAAACAAATTGCTGAACTCAACCCAAAGAAAGCTCCGGGTATTGATAAAATTATTAATCAGATATTGATGAAGTTGCCTCGTATTGCTATTAGAATCCTGTTATTCATTTTTAATGCCATTTTACGACTTGAGTATTATCCACACCACAAAATGATTTCAAAGTCTGGCAAATATCTTACCAAGCCTGAGTCATACAGGCCAATAAGTTTCTGTCAACAATGTCAAAGCTCTTCGAAAAGCTACTTATGATAAAATTGTCCCCAATTCTAACTGATAATGCGTGCATACCGGGTCATCAATTTGGTTTTAGAAGTCAGCATAGCACCATTGAACAAACGCATAGATTGGTTCAATTTATAAGAAGAACATTTGAAAAAAAGAAATATTGTTCTGCCCTCTTTATTGATGTTTCTCAGGCATTTGATAAAGTGTGGCATGACGGCCTAATTTTAAAATTGAAGACATATCTACCAATAAACATTCTTAATCTTTTACAAAGTTATATTCTTGCCCGGAAGTTCACTGTTGTGGAAGGAGACTTCAGGAGTGTGCCCGAATCAATCTCATCCGGTGTGCCACAGGGGAGTATATTGGGGCCAGTTTTGTATTTGATTTATACTTGGGATATGCCTGTGAGCAGTAACATCCACACATCTACATTTGCCGATGATACAGCCTGCCTTAGTATGCAAGAGAACTCTCACGAGACATCTCGATATCTTCAAGAATATATTATATTAGCTGGAACTATCGCTAAACTTATGGAGAATAAAAGTAAATGAACAGAAGTGTGCTCAGATAACATTTACCCTACGAAAAGATACTTGTTCTCCGATTAGAATAAATAAACAAATTGTTCCTCAACACTCACATGTGAAATACCTTGGTATACACCTTGACCGACGGCTTACATGGAAACACCACATTAAATCTAAGCTAACACAAATGAAAATTAACTCAGGTAAATTGGCTGATATGTAGAAATTCCACGCTGAGTCTAGATTGTAAACTTTTGATATACAAGTCGCTCTTGAAACCTATATAGTGCTACGGAATACAGCTAAGGGGCACTGCTTCAGCTTCCAGTATAGAGAGAATCTAAAGAAGGCAAAACAAGATTTTAAGAATAATAACATCGGCTCCATGGTACATCAAAAATTCAAATTTACATCGTGATTTAAATATGCCACTAGTGACTCAAGAAATTAAAAAATACGCAGGCAAATACTTAACAAAACTCGAGTCTCCTTATCCACTTGCTCGTAACATCTTGAATTTTACTGGACACATCCGTTTCAAAAAGAGGGACACTATGGCTCTAATACTCAACACTCCAGATGAAACAGCTTGAAAATATTTTTGTGCTTAATACGATATTTATGTATTATTGATGAGTATCACTAAGTTTATGCCTGACACTGGTTGGGCCTAATTATTATATCTAGATTTAAGATTTGAATACTTATTGTTAGTTCATTTTTTGAAGATACAATAAATAAATATACGCATAAAAAAAAATTTGTCCTTCAAACACTCTCGACAAATTTCTTGAAACTTTTCATATCGTTGACAACATGAGCCCTATAAACGTGCTTCATATTTGTTTTATCTTATTAAATGCTTGGGAATTCTGATATAAGTTTGACACATGTAGAATCAATCAATATCCCTATTTCGTCTCATGCAAAAATATGTACGTATGTTATTCTGCTTCATACAATCAACATCATCATATATATCATAATTGAATTAGTTTTAGCTTCGTCAAGTGGAATTACTAATTCATTATCACTGAATGTATAATATCCCATTCCTTTAATTGGTGAAATTAATCTCTTCAAGTATTCATATTTAGGTTGGTAGAGAGATTTTGAGTATAAATAGATGTTTTCAAACTTGAGTCCATTACAACTTTCCAATCTTAACATTTGTCTTTCCACAAATTAATGGTTAGTGCACAAATAGAATTTGGTAAGAGAGGGCTATGATTTATTTTTGAGAACTGATGTTCGCTGAATCATCAATATTACGAAGTAAAATATTTTTATGTTGTTTTACTAACTACATTTTTGTAAGTAAATGCATTTCATAAATATTATCTTTTATATAGAAAAAATTAGATAAATTAAAAATTAGATAATATAAGGTTATACGATATTAAAAAACGTTTAGTTACCTAAACCTCGTTGGAGGAGGTATAGTAGACAAAATAATTAACTCTCTGCCTGTTGAACTTCATCTTCCTGGATATCAGTACAGTGGACATGGAACAAAACTACAAAAACGTTTAAATCGAGGTGATAAAGGAATTAATTTATTGACTTTGCTTGTAAGAATCACGATATTGCTTATTCAAAAATAAGGATTTAAGTACTACACATAAATATGATAAAATACTAAAATATTCAGCTTTGGATCGAGTTTTATCAAATATTAGTACTCCTGCCGAAAAATCATTTGCATATATGGTTACTAACGCAATGAAAACCAAATCAAAATTTGGTATGGGTGTGGAGAAAAAGAAAAATGTTAAAAACAACAAACTAAATTGTAATAATAGCTGCAACAAAAATACTAAAAAAGGAAAAACCATTAGATATTAACTCAGCTATTAAAATTGTACGAACAACTATTAATAAATCATTAAAACGAAGAAAATCTCAAATAATAGTACCACGTGTGATACGTGTCCCAAAAATTTGTGGTTTTTTACCTCTAATACCGATTTTAACTGCTCTGGGTGCGGTTGATAATCTTACAAAAGGAGGTGCTGCTATAGCTAAGGCTGTGAATGCAAAAAATCAACTTGATGGAGCAACTAGACATAATAGAGCGATGGGAGCTATAGCAGTTTGAAAAGGACTTTACTTAAAACAATATAAAAAGGTTTATGGTTTTGTTTACAAAGAAGAATTAAAAAACTCTTAAACATGGTACCCAAGAGACCACTAGCTGAGGCGGACCTAAGACGTTCCTTTATAAATATTCTATATTTTAGAGGAGTTTTCATGTTGAATACTCTACCAAAACGATCAAAGAAAATATAATGTGGAATAATCAATTTAGATGTATCAATAGGACCTGGTACACATTGGGTACAATATTATAAAAACAGCAATCAAAAAGAATCTTTTGACAGCTTTGGAAACTTACAACCTCCATATAGTATTGTATCATTTAGGTAAGAACATTATGTTGTTTTCCAATTCAACTTTTAGTGTTTGTCCATATTTTTTGTTACACGTTTTATATTTTGAATATTGTATTTAATTGATGTTTCAAGCTCCTTTATATGAACTAATGTTTGGTTTTTTAGAGAATTCAATCTTGATGTTAGATTTTTGGTGGATTCCATTTTTTGGATTTAGTTCCTATCACTTTGAATGTTTAATTGAAAATGATGACTTCAAGAAGTCTAATCGAAAATATTTCTGGTGAAATAGTGAATAAGTGGGGGATAGTGATAGAGAGAAAGAGATAGTTATAGAGAGAAATGGAAAAGATAGAGATAGAGTGCTAAAAAGAAGTATAGAATAGAGACGATTGTATAGATATTTTAAAGATCAGGAGATACTACTTTCAAGCAATCATCATAATTCATATGAGGACTTATCGGACTATCTAAATTGTTTTTATTAGAGATGTGCAAATGTCGTGATTTTATCGTGTCACGCGTGATCGTGATCAAATTTATAATTAATCACGCGTGAGTGCGTGACCGTGACTTAAAAAAAAATTACTCGTGCGTGAGCAATTTTTAAGAATCACGCACGAATTCTCACGCTCTCACGAGATAACACTCCTGAGTGGGCATATAACTGTATTAAAAATTTTAAATTTTCTTATAATAAATACTACAATCTATATCTGAGCTGCACAAAGTAGCACCAGAGTGACGAACATCAATCGGCTACTTTTACAAATGAATACACATACGCGAATACATTACTCTCGGTATTCTCTCGGTGACCAGCTCTGATCGATGTATATACATATGTATATATGTACATACATGAGCCTGCAAACATAATGCATACATACATACATTTAAAACTTTTGATTTTTTTTTTTCATGTGTATATTTATTTATTGTATCTTCAAAAAATGAACTAACAATAAGTTATCAAATCTTAAATCTAGATATAATAATTAGGCCCAACCAGTGTCAGGCATAAACTTAGTGATACTCATCAATAATACATAAATATCGTATTAAGCACAAAAATATTTTCAAGCTGTTTCATCTGGAGTGTTGAGTATTAGAGCCATAGTGTCCCTCTTTTTTAGATGGATGTGTCCAGTAAAATTCAAGATGTTACGAGCAAGTGGATTAGGACGAGACTCGAGTTTTGTTAAGTATTTGCCTGCGTATTTTTTAATTTCTTCAGTCGCTAGTGGCATATTTAAATCACGATATAAATTTGAATTTTTGATGTCCCATGGTGCCGATGTTATTAGTATTAAAATCTTGTTTTGCCTTCGTTGGATTCTCTCTATATTGGAAGCTAAAGCAGTGCCCCATAGCTGTATTCCGTAGCACCATATGGGTTTCAAAAGCGACTTGTATATTAAAAGTTTACAATCTAGAATGAGTGTTGAATTTCTACCAATCAGACAATGTATCTGAGTTAATTTACGTTTCATTTGTGTTATCTTTGAGTCAATATGGTGCTTCCATGTAAGCTGTCGATCAAGGTGTATACCAAGGTATTTTACATGTGAATGTTGAGGAACAACTTGATTGTTGATTCGAATTGGAGAATAAGTATCTCTTCGCAGTGTAAATGTTAGCTGAACACACTTTTGTTCGTTAACTTTAATTCTCCATAAGTTTAACCATAGTTCCAGCTGTGTAATATGTTCTTGTAGATATCGAGAAGCCTCGTAAGGGTTTTCGTGCATACTAAGGCAGGCTGTATCATCGGCAAATGTAGATCTATGGATATTGCTACTCAAAGGCATATCACAAGTATAAATCAAATACAAAACTGGCCCCAATATGCTCCCCTGTGGCACACCGGATGATATAGATTCGGGCACACTCATGAAGTCTCCTTCAACAACCGTGAACTTGCGGGTAGTAATATAACTTTCTAAAAGCTTCAGAAAATTTATTGGTAGATATGATTTAAATTTTAAAATAAGGCCTTCATGCCATACTTTATCAAATGCCTGAGAAATATCTATGAAGAGGGCAGAACAATATTTCTTTTCTTCAATTGAACCAATCTATGAGTTTGTTTAATGGTGCTATGCTGACTCCTAAAACCAAACTGATGGTCTGGTATGCACCCACTACCAATTAGAATTGGGGACAATTTTATCATGAGCAGTTTTTCGAAAAGTTTAGACATTGTTGATAGTAGACTTATTGGCCTGTACGATTCAGCCTTGGTAAGGTCTTTGCCCGGCTTTGGAATCATTTTGACCTTGGCAAGCTTCCAGAGGTGTCTATAATACTCTAGTCTTAATATGGCATTAAAAATAAATAGAAGGATTCTAATTGCAATACGTGGCAAATTCATCAGCATCTTGTTACTAATTCCATCAATACCTGGAGCTTTCATCGGGTTGAGTTCAGCAATTAGTTTCTGTACGTCACGTATCTTAAACTTTAAGAGTCGAGGGGGTAGAGCAACTACACTTGGTAAATCAACAGCAGGATTACATCTGTTTGGGGTAACTACGGATTTTAAATGCTTTGCAAACAAATTACCTTTTTCCGTATCACTTCTTGCCCAACCTCCGGTAGAAGTGCGCAGAGGTGGTTTAAACTCAACGGGTGTTTTAAGCTTTTTCGCAGCGCGCCACAAAGAGTAATTACATGCTGGTGTGACATCGAGGTTTTCCAGATAATTTTTAAGAGATGCAGTTTTTTCATATGCAAGCAACTCTTGGAGTCGTTTAGTGTACTCTTTAAATCTGACTTTATGCTGGGGCGATCTGTGCTGTTGCCATTCCTGTCTAGCTCTTCTTTTTTTACATACGAGACGTTCAATATCCGTAGAATAAATTCTATTGAACCCAGTCTGCGGGTGTGAGGTAGAAGCATGTTCAGCAGCCTGCTTTATATTTTCGTTAAGATTCGCAAAGTTAGATTCAATATCAACGGATGTTCTTAGCATTATGTTTTCCGTGCAATGACTACTAAGATATTTTTTGAATCTCAGCCAATTAACACGATTGATCATCTTCACATATGGGTGAGGTAAATCATTTCTTAGTGGGTTACAGATTGTAACGATAGTGGGAGAGTAATGGGAGGAGAGAACTAAGGAAGCTTCGACATGAACTAAATCTCTAGAAATATTTTTCATGACTCCAAAATGTATAACATCCGGAATTGTTTGTATGTCTGTAGGCCAGTAAGTGGGCTCTCCACTTCAAATGACGTCCAAGCCCATTTTTGAAATTGTATTGAACAACGCTCTTCCTCTAGGTGTAATAAGGAGTGAACGTATGTTTTGCATTATAGTCTCCAGCCGCTACGAAACAAGGCCCAAGAGATTTGTGGAAATCCTCGTATTCATTCTCAGTGATTGAGAATCTTGGAGGGGAGTAAATTGATGATATTACTTGGTGGGGACACTTTCTGCGTGGGAAAAGAATTTGTCATAACAGCATCGGCATGCGATACATATGAAGTACTTGGTTGGCTCATTGGAGGAAAGTTGGCGGAGAAAGCGTTTGCTGATTGAGCTGGAGATAATTAAGGTTTTTGTCCCATAAACCTTTTAACGAAAGAATATACAGGATATCCTCTGTAGTTAGCAGTGTGATTACCTCCACAATTACTAAATTTTTTTTCAGCTTGATCTTTTGCCTTCGTACAGCTAGCAGAACCGTGCAATTCACAGCAGATAACACAAATTGTAGGTAATTTGCAGTAAGTTTTTGTGTTGCCATATTCTTGGCAATTGTGGCACTGTACTGGACCTGAACGCTTACGTGGCTCTTCAACTGTGATTTTTCGGTCTAAGAGAAACTTTACGTTATAAATTGGATGAGTTTCATTTTTTTTTGTATGTCATTCGGCTTTAGTTCGACCCGAAATAGGGGTTGGGAGACCTTTTCTCTGTTAATTATATTAGTAACAGTTTTAACCTTAAATGCTTTGTCGATAAGAGCATATTTTACTTCTTCGGCGTCCACATATGAATCTATGCCCTTTAATACTACTTGTTGGCCTTTAGCACTTTTAAGTTGATAGGTGTAAAAATTTGTTTTATTTTTTTCAAATTCACTAATAATTTTCCGGAAATCTTTTTCATCATATATTTGGATCTTAGTTTCATCAATATTACCTGGTTTAATTGGAATGATGTGAAAAGTATTTTCACCAATGGCCGACAATAGTTTAGTTTAGTTTAGTTTAGTCTCAGATAGATAGGTGGTGGCTTAAAAGAATTTAGCGATAATGCAGCGGGGTTGTCATTATTATCTTGCAATAGTGAAAACCGATTTTGACGATTAGTAGATGATGCGCTGTTATCCCTAGACATCTTTGGAGCAGATGAAATGTTTGAAGAATTTGGGCTTCGCCCACGCTTTACCACAGTTATATACCTATCCATTCCGACTTGGACCTTGGGCTTAGTGCTACTGTTATCTGTAGTGATAACCTTGTTAAGGGAAGGTGATGATATCGCTGACTTACATGAAGTAGTACTAGGCAATTGTAATGTTAACGAATCACTAGTTGGCATTGGACAAAGCGAAGTTGATCGCTGACGAAAAAGTGGCTTTGCCGTTAGAAAGAGACTATCATCAGATTTTTTATTTTTATTGTTAACATCAAGAGCTTCAAAACTCACAGTAAAATATGCATTTCTGCCGTTTGAACTCACTTCACATTTTTTTGTTTTTGAGGCACTCATGTAGAGTATTCCTCAAGGGCACTTTGCTTGCGGTTTTTGTTTGTTTTTTGTTTCTTGCTATGTAAAAAAATATCAGAAATATTTGCTTTGCTTATTTATCAAAGTTAATATGTATTACTGTTATTATGTATTACGAATATTTTTTGTATGATTTTTTGTTTGTTTAATATGTACCTATATGAAAAAAAAAAACTCCGCTAAGACGTCTGTTCACTATGAAGGTTCAGCGAGAACTTTGTGACTTTTTGATTTTGTTTATTTTATTTTATTTGAGCATCTCATTTCAATTGTTAAAAAGGAGAAGAAATTTGTTCTCAAGAATAATGGGTAATAAAAAAAGGGTAATAAGAAAAGACCACTAATGTGTATGTGTGTGCATACAGTGTATGTATGTGTGCCATACACCCAAGAAAATTTTTTCAGTGAACTTAATTTTTTCTTCCTTTTGCTTAACAACAATAATAATCTATTTGGTGACCAATATACAATTGTATTATACCTTTGTAAGTATGTATGTACTTATATACCAATCAATGTTGCCAGAAAATGATGATGAGAGAATGCTAAATCGGTCAAAAAATACTGCTAAAATGTTCTACAGAAGAGAAGTATAATTACAGAAAAATTATTGAAAATAGCTATTTGGTATTCATGGTATTTTTAGAGCACATACAAATATAAAATAGGTAATAATTGGTGTTTTTGGAGATGTTACAATTACGTTTAAAAATGCACTATAATTCCAAAATATTATTTTGCTTATTCATTTTTTTTTTTATTTATAAATACATATATCGAGATTTATTATTGAGGGGTTATCTGGATCCCATGCGCATTTCACTGTTGCTAGTGCAGATCATCGGGAAACCTTTAGCCTGCAATACTATATATTTATGAGAAAAGTCCTCTATACAGAATAATTTTTTTAACAAATTACAATTTTATGTTTTCAAAAAATTTTTTCCAGAAAGCATCTAGCAGAATTTTTTGAAAGTTGAATGCTTTTTAACTAATGAAAATGCCAGATCTGGCAGTGAAAATGCTAAAATGGCAACAATGGTACCAATGTATGTTTTTAGATACATTGTAGGAACTACCAATTGTGAAACACTGCTGATTCACTAGTGTCTTTGTCACGAGTACTACTGACGGATTGTACCGGAGTTAATGCTTTTTGCTATAGACATGTAACATGTGCAGGTAATTAAAAATCAACTATTGCAGTTGGTAATATCACGGTTGATTTTTCTCAAAAGTCGGTTGACAATATCGGATGGTGAGCACCAACCTTAAACTGTTTTTAAATGTATATACCTAGGTACATGTTTAAATTAAATAAAGACACTCCAAAGAAGTCATGGAAATGTAGAGTTTGCGTGATCGTGAAAATTTTCAAAATCATTCGTGCGTGAAAGTGCGTGAGTAAAATATTTTTCTGCGTGAGCGTGCGTGTCGTCAGTCAAAAACCACTCACGTGCCCATCTCTAGTTTTTATTTAAATATCAAATGAAATTTAATGGAATTTCATAATATTGTGAAATTCAATTTCTCTTGAGCAGAAACAATCAAAGAAAACGTGATATGCTTTTCAAATAAACTTAACATAACTGTGCATGAATAAGTGAAATATAAACAAAACCAAAATAATGTCAACAAAAATTTTCCATCAAGTAAAAATAAAAATTTTTTGATCCAACTAACTACATCAAGTAGAGAAACAAAATACATATAAGAATTTAGACACTTGTTAAAATTTCTATTTATTAAATTTAAGTTGAACTAAAAACCATTTACATATTTCATTATTTGATTTAACATTTTTTCTTAAAAAATTCATATAAAATATAAATATAAATTCTTATATATATCGTACATTACTTTTTGTTTTATTTTTGCAATAAAACATTTTTTCTTAATAACTAAGATTTTATGTACAATAATTTTTACAATAAAGAATTTTTCTTAACAATTTAGATTTTAACAATAACAGAATTTTTCGTAATAACTAAAATTTTATATATATACATTAATTTTTAATTAATTTTATCCGTTTTCTTGCATTCTAGCAATCTATTCTAACATCATGTCAAGTTCGTATTCAGGGTTAGTTTCCTTAATACGAAAATGGTACCATGCATATGTATTATTATTATAAAATCTTATTTTTTTTAACATCTCCATAATTTAAGACTACCTTATTTAACTGACTAGTATATATCTGATATAACTTAGATTTAAACGTTAACATAATATCATATACATTGGGTTTAATAAATTGAAAATTTTTATACGAAGCTAAACTATACTTATCAAATATTGCTCTGTTTACCCCCTTTGCGTTTTTAATGTCATTTTGGTTTTGTATACTAAATGAGTACACCTTTGCACGCAGCCCATCAAATTCGGTCATTATTTTACCGTCATTTTCATCCTTCATCATACCTTAAACTTTTTTATTAACTAATGGAAAATTATAAATATTGTCTACAGGATAGTCCGATGTATCCATTTCTTGTTCTATGTCACTCTTTATGACAGCATAAAAGTCGTCCGTTTTATTGTATAGATAAAAGAGTCAGTGTCCATATAGTTTAATGTCTTGAGCTTAGGTTGCATGTACCCATAATGAAAATTATACATTTTCCATTTGGAAAGCTCCAGTGCGCAGAATCCTATGTAAATTGGTTTATTGTAGTATGTCTTGACTCTATTCATTTCAATAGGTACCATATCTTCGCAAAATATAGATAAACTATGAAAATTGAGTTTGGATATCCAATTTTGTGCCCCCAAATGGTTCCGATTTGTCCTGTTCCAATTTTTGACAACTTTAACATCTCTCCTCTTTTTTGCCATGGTTTTACCATGCACTACATTATTGAGTAGTTTGAAAATGTTTTTTTCAAAAGTATTTTTAGCAGTGGCTCTATGTGTGGTATGTAGGTCAATATAGTTTTGTAACCATGGAGATTATCTAAATGCTAGAATACGATGTGTTTTCTTTAAAAGTAAGCCATATATAGTGTATCACATATGATTGCTTTGTACAGAAATTGAGACTTGTTATACTTCGCTTGCATAGCTTTTTATTTTCAGCGCAAAATGGAAGGTCATTATCCTTTATGTCAACGGCAATATACCTGGGTATGTTTTTAGTTTTGAAAACGCTGTAGCTCTAAACTGGATATTCGGATCGACTTGAAATTTCTTGATATCCTAGTCAAAACTGTTTTACGCAATAGTTCCAAGTTTGGTTAGGATTAGATCATCCGTTCGGAAGATAAAGCCTATTTACAAAGTTGCACCCTTAAGTCAACAGAATACATACCTGAGTATGTATAGTAAAACGCATGCAAATATGATAATATAATATAAAAGTATAGTTTATTTTGAGCTAAGTTTTGTAATTATTTTTTTATTATTATTATATAATGTCAGTTTTAATTATTTTTGCTTAAAATTATTGAAATTCAAATACATCTATCGCACTGAGGTAAGTCTTTGGAATGCTCTACGCACACTGGTTTGTTGCATAATGTGCATGCTTTACGAGTAGGGCGTCGTTTCGAGCAGATGTAGCAATTCCCCTTTACTTTTAGCCGGCCCGTACTATCACGTTCCTCCGATGCATGTGCCTCAGCATCCACAACTCCGATGGGCCCACCTTTCATGGCTTCGATGGCGTTGCGCGTTGAAAAAAATCTGGATATTCTGCGTTTATTCGCCCTTCTTTCCATTTCTGGCTTGCACAATTGCTCGCTAAGCTGATGGAGAAACATCCTACGGCGGCTTGTAGATGTCTTCAGGTGAGTGTTGTTGTCAATGTATATTACGTATGCAGCAAACGCAGCAACGTCCACAATATTATAAAAGAAAGCCAGAGGCCATCTATTTGTGCGCCGCTTCGTACTAAATTCGGACAAGCACTTGTCCATGTTATCAACGCCACCTTTGGTTTTGTTGTAGTCCAATATAAGCAATGGCTTCTTCTTAGGACCGGTCGTTTCTGTTGTATAATGAGTAGTGGACAACATTACAACTGCCTTGTTTTTCTTGGAAACGTACGAGCACATCGTAACGTGATTACAGAACCCAAACATTGATGATTCAGCCTCACGTCGTTTCGGGTTGGCAAATCCTGCTGACACGAATGTACGCCTTTTGTTGCAAGTACCCAATATAGATAAATTGTTGTCTAACATCAAAGTTTTTGCCAAGTTGTAGCTAGTGAAAAAGTTGTCACATACAATATTTCTTCCACTTCCAGCAAAACGGTTGACACATAAATCCTTTACTACTCCTTCGCCAACGTTTCTTTCACGTGCACCAGACGGTGCCATTCCTGTATAGATTTGTCCCTGCATTGAAAAATTATATTCAATTTAGTTATTTAGATTTTCAACAATTTTCAACAATATTCATTGTACCTGCAATGGATAGGAAGAAATGGAGTCGCACACCCACCACACTTTTATTGCATATTTGGCAGGTTTTGATGGTATGTATTGCGTGAAGCCAGTTCCACCACGATAAGCATACAATTGTTCATCTACGGTGTCGTTGGCTCCAGCCACGTAATATCTACGAAGACAGCTGTTAAGCATAAAAAAAAAACGTCCGATATTGCTGCTGCTTTGTCAGTTTGTTTTCGTTGCTGGCGTGTGTTTCCATTATCAAAACGTATGAAGCGGCTTATTTCCCAAAATCGTCGTACACTCATTGCGGCACGATATAGTGGATGTGAAGTAGTTTTCCACAAATCTTTCGTATGCACGTAACCAGAATGTGTAACGCCACTTAGCAAAAGTAGGCCCAAATATGCATCAAATTCACTTTTTGTTATGGGAATCCATGATCTCGGTTCTCTTGTTGGATGTTTTGCGTTGTCAATATCATAAAATTGCCTTGCCTTTCGATTTGATTCACGAATAATTATGTCGCATATTTCGTTTGACATTATCAATTGGAACGTTTCTGCAATAGTCAAACCCTGCGTTGCCCGTACTGGTCCAGATTCTGCACTTCTTAGAATTTTGTGCGTACGGAATCTTACAGGTTGTGGTTGTATCGAGGACCAAACATTACCATCTCTGGCAGTAAAAACTTCGCCAGTTTCAATTGGTGCATCTTCAAGATCTTCATCAGAATCACTGTCGCCCTCTGGGTCATATTCTGGTAACATGGGTTCTTCAACGTCTGAGTCATCTCCACCAATATCACCAATATCACCTAAAGCCTCGTCACCAACTATTGAATCGTCGTCACTTGTTTCTTCTTGGCTCTCTTCAAGCGCTTGCCGAATATATGCTTGTTGTTCTTCGTACGAAAGTGCGCTTGGTTGTCGCGGAGTAAGCCATTCACCATCAGCCGTTTCACTTTTAATATTTTTTTATTTCCACAAAATAAACAGAAACGTCTTTTCACTTCGAATCACAAATGTAAACAAAATTTTCTGACGATACTACAAAGAATGAAATTTCCGCAACAATAAATGTTTCTACCTGCCTATATTATATATTTATTATATACGTATGTCGTCTACCTATACAACCACTTTTTTCAACAAACAATGACTCTGATAGTTCGGAAATTCCAACAAACCAGGTAGATACGTAATTAGCATTTTTATGCTAACGACGTAGCATTCCCCATACAAAACGTATGTACATACCCAGGTATGCTGCTGTGGGCGTGCGTAAAGCATTTCTGCTGTTGACATAAAGGTTATACAAGTTACGTAAATGACAAGGATATTCTGTTCCATTGTCAGCTATGCTCTTTGGATCCAAACTCAACTCGACATGCGATAACCATCTGAATCCACCATAAGGAAGATATTCCGATATCGCCCAACCGTTAGGGTTATTTGCGTCTAAATAGGCAAAAAATTCTAAGGGCGTTTCTATATCAAAATCTTCTAAATACTTATTATTCGATTTTAAATATCTTTGACTACATTGTACGATTCCCCCATATAACTTCTTTTATAAAATTGTACATTTCTCATTTTACTCATACGAAAAAATACCTTAATGTGCTGAAATTCTTTTTCTGACTGAAATAAGGATCTTATAGTGCTGAAATCATTATCTGACAAATTGCAAGCCAAAGATTCCAAGCTCTTAGCAATAAAGCGTATTTTATCAAGAAATCTTATTTCAAAATTATGACCATCGCTCCTTTTTGTAAATTGGGAAAGTGATATACAAAGCTCCATGGATCTCTTCGGGAAACAGGGTTGCTGGGCTAAGGTCACGGAATTACAACACATACTTTTCAAATATGGTAAGCAAGATACGATCAGCTATCCTAGTTAAGAAGATCTTTAATTCATATATTTTGTATAATTACAGTACTCACGATCTAGTGGTTGTGGCAGTAGATGGGAGCAATGATGAGTTTATACTCCTTGCAGCATAGCGTTTAATATTTCGCTAAATAACGTTTAATATTTTGTCTGAAGTTTTAAAACTTAGGAAATTGTATAGGAACCCACGTTATACCAAGTGGGAATGTTACTATAGGAACATTGAAAACAATTTATATCATGCTAAACCAATTAGGAGTGAAGTTGATATTGAAAGGTCTGTTAATTGCTTAACGAAAATAATAACCAATTCATATGAATCAGCTTGTCCCCTTTCGCGCATAAAACGTAAGTCTAGACCTCCATAGTGGAGTAAAAATCTAGATGTTCGAAGACATGAACTGCGTGAGTTCTTCAGATTGGCTAGATACCTAGAGCAAACTGAGTGCTGGAGAGACTACAAAGAAGCACTGAAATCTTTTAAGAAAGAGGTGAGAAAGGCCAAGATAAATTAATGGAAGAATTTTTGTGGTAACATAGAGGAAGCTGCTTGCTAGCAACCCATCAATGCCTAGCACGATTTGTAAAGGGAACGGTGATTGGACTAGCTGTAGCCGGGAAACGTTAGAGGTTCTCCTGGACACACATTTCCTTGGCTGCACAGAGATCTACTCTCGTTCTGAAACTACAAATGTACTGGATACTGAGAATTGTGAAGTTATTTCCATTAGTAAAGTGGAATGGGCCATTAATTCTTTTGAACTTTATAAATCTCCAGGGCCAGACGGTATCTTTCCGACTCTACTACAGTATAGTGGACAGAAGATAATTCCCTGGCTAACGGGAATATTCAATGGCTGTCTTCGACTAAATTATGTGCCAAAGTAATGGAGGATAGCTAAGGTTGTGTTCATACCAAAAGCAGGTAGAAGTAACCATACGTATCCAAAAGACTTTAGACCTATCAGTCTGACATCATTTTTACTGAAAACACTAGAGAAAATCTTGTATATACACATCAAGGAAAATGTATACCCAAATTTTCTGTCTTCAAACCAACATGCATACACAAAGGGAAAATCAGTTGCGACGGCACTCCATAATGTTGTAGAACTGATTGAGAAATCGTTACACTATAAGGACTGTGTTATGGGGGTTTTCCTGGACATTGAAGGCGCTTTTAATAATGTCTCTACGGATGAAATTATGGAAAGTGTCAATCGGTCCGTGTTGGCCAATGTGTTGGCAATCTCTTAAAGTGTAGAATAGTATCTGCAGAATTAGGCAATGCGACTATAAATAAGGAAGCATATAGAGGAACTCCGCAAGGAGAAGTTCTTTCACCTCTTCTTTGCACGCTAGTCGTAAATGACATTCTCATGGAATTCGAGGGCAAAGCAGCTAGAATTACGGCTTACGCAGATGACGTAGCCATTATTATAACTGGTAAGTTTCTCGACACAATTAGCTCCATTATGGAGTCCTCTTTAAAGGATATTCATAGATGGGCAGCCAGGGAGGTCTGAACTTGAACCCTGAAAAAACAGACCTTGTACTTTTTAGTATAAGGAAAGTCAGGAAATGGAGAACACCAAAATTAGATGGTATACCGCTCTCGCCCAAAACACATACAAAGTACCTGGGAGTTATTTTGGATAGCAAACTGACGTGGAAACCCAATATAGAGGATGGAGTCAAAAAGGCCACCACTGCTCTATACGCATGTAAAAAGATGCTGGGCAAGACATGGGGTCTTTCGCCTAATCTTACATATTGGACCTACACAGTGCTAGTTAGACCAATTTTACTCTACGGAATATTTGTATGGTGGAGGGTGACTGAGACAAAAGCATACCTAAAAAAGTTAGAAAATATCCATAGACTAGCAGAACTCTGCATCACTGGAGCTCTAAAAAGCACACCTACTGCAGCTTTAGACGTTATGTTAGACCTTAAACTAATAAAACTAACCGCTCTGAATGCGGCATGCAAGTCCGTAATCCGAGTCAGGACAACAGGACAGATGTCGTACAAACCATTTGGTCACGGTAAATTGCTGGAACGCATGGAGTGTAGCTCGGACTACATCATTCCAGAAATTAACTTTCTAGTCAAACCACAGATCACTATAAGGGAAGAAGGCTAACTCGAAGGTCTTAACTATAGTGGGTATAGATTTAATTTATTCACTGATGGCTCAAAGATGGATATAGGAGTGGGAGCTGCGGTTTAATGCCCGGAGCTCAGTATAGAGGAATCTTATAAACTTCCTGATTACTGTAGCATCTTCCAGGTGGAAATATATGCATCCAAAATGGCTGCAGAACTAGCTTTCACACCTCAAACCATGAATGCACGTGTGAATATATATATAGACAGTCAAGCAGCAATTAAGGCAATTTTAGTACAGTACAACTACTCCTCGGTTGTGCTCATGTGTAGGAAGGCCCTAAATATTTCATGTGCTGGCAGACAAGTACATGTTTATTGGGTCCGAGGACACATGGGGATTGAGGGAAACGAAATGGCCAATATACTGGCAAAAAGGGGGACCCAATTACCGGTGGAAGAAACGGTATATTTCCGGAAACCGGCGTGCGACGAAAACTTGCATAACTTCTAAAATCATGTGGAGCTCCTATGATCATAAATCGACTAAATTCCTTTTATCACTAACCAGAAGCGACTGTAGACTTCTAGTCGGGGTATTAACTGGACACTGCTGGACGGCTTCGTATGCCGTCAAAATAGGACAGATACTTGACGGTACCTGCAGTTAATGTAGGGAACACGGAGTATTGGAGACAGTCGAACGTCTGCTGTGCCACTGTCCGGCTCTAAGCCGCACTAGATTTGACTGTCTTGGTGATCACAGTTTTCGAAGTCTTGAACTTGTATCGGGAATGGAAATGTGTAGACTTCTAAGGTTTGTTAAATATGTGTGGACGTCATTCGATACAGGCAGCACGAACTAGGCCGCTATACTTGCAAGTTTCTTGTCATCTGCTGGTATCGCTAAGGATCAATACTGGTCTATGCGAGGTCCCTGACCAACCAGACTAACGTAACCTAACATAAAGCTCCTCATTGAGAGAGAGTACTTTCAGTTACATTGAAATTTTGCCTAATTCTTTAATAAAAAGATGTGAGTCATAATTTGAGTAGTTGTGAAAGTAAACTGGTAAAAAAAATTGGGTATTTGGTATGTTAAATTACAGATTTTGTGGACTGCACCTTTAAATTTACCGCTAATGTGACAGTGATCTCTAACGCGATCTTTAACGAGAAAGTTGTGACATTTACGAGTATGAAAATTCAACGCACTATGAAAATTACAAATATAAATTTTATGAGGTATCTTTTCCTGTATATACTGTTAACTTATCTAACTTTTTGTCATGCAGATACTTAATGTAATAACTAAATGCACAAAGAGTGTGCTTTTTAATTAATTGTTGCTTACGCTACCATTTATTTCCTCAAAGATACACTCAAAGTCTGCATATACCAAGAAGGGAACATCCAGCTTTCTTTGGTGCCCTTAAACAGCAGAATAGTATCCACACCTGTTGACATAGTAGTTAATATTTTTCCACATTGTGTTTTATAGCTACGCATTCCATTCTCGCTATGAGTATACTGCAGGCAGCTATTGCAGAAATGTAGTTTGGGTCCGTTCTGCGTTATATGATTCTGTAAAATTCTGTGAATGATAAAAAATAAAATAAAAATTATAAATAAAACACACATATTTTATAACAATATATAAAACAAATACATGTATCCTTAAAATAAAGAGTTGTATAATTTTTTAACTTACCTTGATATATTCTTTATCGAAATGTGGTGATGGCCTTCAACATTCTCCAAAAGCAGCTGGTTGACATGGTCTATTTTTTCGATCTTGGTCACGTAATAAGGATCAATGATCTGATTTGCTGCCTCATCATACCCAAATACGTTCACACTTATTGCTGGATTAATGGGAAGATTAAATTTTTAAAATTTAGTGCTACACTATTACGCGTAAAAATCATCAGCAGAAATGTTATGGATGTTATAAAAAGTACAGCGTTTTGCATCATCGTATTTCGTGGTATCCATTGCAGCAATCAGACACCACTTGAAGCAGTATTCATCATTGTTTTCTATATTGATGCAAACTTTTCTTTTATAAAGTTTTTCAGGAGTAGATATCAAATTTGATCCTCTGACGAGAGATAATTTATTGATGTTTATTTTTGCTCGGACTATACATATCAAAGTCCAACCACAGTCCCTCTCTTGGAATCCAGACATTTTATTTTGAACTTCTGATATTTGGTTAGAAAATACTTCATATATTTCATCTCCTCCGGTCAACAAATTCATTTTAGCTATATGATGAACAATATTGAACTCCAATTCCTCTCCCACAATTTTTGCATATTCTGCCACAATACTTATATTAAATTTTATTATAGTGTGGCTAAGTACAAGACTTTTAATCAACTCTATGAAAATATTTTTATTTTCTTCAACAAACTCTTCTAAGAGCAGTTGGTCTTTTTTATTGTTTAATCTATATATGACGATATTATTTTTAAATGCTCTTGATATTTTATAATATCTATATTATTTTCGACTTCTTCTGTCCTACCATGCGAAGTACTCATTGGAGTTGGCAGAGATTCTTCTCCTCTTTCTTCTACTTCTACTTTTTCATCACTATCCAGTAAATTTATATAGCATCGTTCACTAAAGTCCCTCCGGGGATATATACTCTTTGTTGTTCAGGTTGTTGTTGTTGTTGCTGGTAAGTAAGAGGTTGTCATTGCATCAAATTAGAATACTGTTTCAATTGATTATATCCTGTAACGGGATTATAAGTGTAGGTTAGGTACTCTTATTGCTGATATTGTATTGGTAGTCCTGATCCCAAAAACTGATTATTCCATGACATTGGTGTAGGGTAACAGTTAGGCATAATGTATTGCTGATAATTTATTGGTTGTTGAAGTTGGTGGTACTGTAGAGAAGGTTGTTGCTGATGACGATGAAAAGTGTTTAGCTGCTATTGATGATTTTGAAGAGATGACTGCGGTTGCTCTCGATTTGTGCCCGTCTTGCGACAACTTGATCCTGCATACTATGATTTTGGGTTTGATCCAAAAAGGACTTTTAGTAGTTGTATACCTTATTACACAAATTACGTTGATATCCAGAAGAACTAATTTTTTTATCAGTTTTAAGAATTATTTTTTTGATTTAAAAACACAAATAAATTTATGTAAATTGCTTTAAACTTATAAAAGCGGAAGTATTAAGGATTGCTAATGATGCTTGTAAATGCAATAAAGTACTGATATGTTGATAAGAAAAGTTGACGTATTTATAAGACAATTAGTAGCAGTAGCTCTGCTTACTTGCAAATTTTTACTTTTTGTTTCTCTGCTGATGACTGTACTTAGTTGAAAATCCGCTGCTTTAAAATAATCGTAGGCAAAGAAATGTCTGCGTTGCATGGTGTAAATGTATAGAAATATTACGTTTGAATACATTTGTACAGAGCCACAAAATATTCCACGCAAAAGTTCCCACGGTTACACATATATGTAAATACATATATACATACATACATACATATTCAAGAATTTCACAATGTTAAGAAATAAATATTTCTTAAACAAATAAACAAAATATAAACTTATCAGGGACAGACAAACTCGACCCCCTACACACAACATATATGAGAACACCTTATACCATAAAATGTTGGCATGATAAATAGTTTATTAGCGTGACAAATCATACATACATAAATACACATATTTATACATACATATATACATACATACATACATATGTACATAAATATACGCATGCATACATATATACATATATACACAAATCCTACGCGTCATATGAGAATCGCGTATTACTCAACAAAACTAATTTCTTTGATGGTATTACGACAACACCTCCACCCACCCCGAATCACGGACATCCTCAAATTTCCACAGTCTGGCAACACTCACAATTGTCCCGTCAGCATTAGAAGAAATCATTTTCATGGTTTTCCCGTTGGCATTAGGAAAAATGATTTTCATGATTTTCCCATCGGCATTTAGAAAAATAATTGTCATGATTTTTCTGACGGCATATGCACATAAAAAAAACCTCAAACCTATGAAATCCTTTAATCCATTCCCACATAAAAAATTAACCCGTTCACACACAATTGAGGTTAGCAATAAAATCATCCGTTTACACACAATTAATGTAAATAAAAATTCCTAATGTAAACCAAGAAACCTCAAAGCGCATCGAAAGTACAATTTCTCAAATTTTAATTACCCAAATTTTAAAATTTCATAAAAATTTTAAAGAATTCTTAGAAATTTCACACAAATTTTAAAATTTTAATTGCCCAAGAACTGGCAATTCCCTACAACTTTTGTTACTTTTCTCGAAATGTCAATTTTTAACAGCGACCATCACTGTTGTTATTCAAATAAACTAGAGTGTAGCTATGTAAATAATTATTGAAATACGTGTATAATAAAATATGTACACATAGATATTGTTAAATTTTGTTATCACATTTTTATACTTTTGGTGGCTCTAAACTTTTTAATTGCCTTACAAACTTATTGCAACAATTCTTCTAATTGATCCCGAAGCTACTGCGGCAGCAATAGCCTCGTCTTCATTTTCATTAGTGGCGATAGGGTCGTCTCGTACTGCTAGTTTATCTACAGTTTATTGCACTCATCTGTATTTTATGCACATACAATTGACCGCACAACACGCATTTATAATATTGGTAGATTGATCAGGGTAGTATTTATTTGAACCTCTTGAGCCGATAATGCAACGAAATCTGTTTTTGAGTACTCCGAAGCATAGCTCAACCACATTTCGTGTACTGATATGCTTCGTGTTAAAACGTCTTTCATAAATATTTTGTGGATACCTAAACAGCGTCAACAGAAAAAGGTTTTAGCTTGTATCCGCCATCCCCTTTTACAAAGAAAAGTAATTTATTTTCATGTTTGCTTTATACAAACTGATTTCTATATGCATAGCTTTGGATATATATGTATGAATATTTACTTGTAACAATATACATTATCTAGTATCCAGACATTACGTTTGCCACCTTCGAACTTTTCCTGCAATTTTTGGTTGGCCATACTGTGTTCCCTTGGCACTTAGCGCCCATGATTTGGCGTAAAAGCAATAAATAATAATACTGTGTTCCCATTTGAACGCATCATGATTGGAGCGGGGATGCCTAGCGTTTAAAGACATGATTGTAATTTTGTGGTCACAAATCTGAAATAAATATAAACCGTAATAAAATAATACCGTGGCATGTAAGTTTGTTTTTACCATCATTGCGTTTATACTACTGTATCCCTTTCTGTTATGACCTAAACTCTTCACTTCCTCGCTTGGAGACTTATTGCGAATATGTGCTCGATCAAGGCATTTGTTTGCATTGCTGACAAATCCATTCCTGAAACATCTGTAAAGCTATGTACAGACGATTGTAAGATCTTACACTACTGTCAGATCTGGCAATGTGCTGACAATATACTGTCAATCAAAAATTGCCAGCATAAGGTAGATTGTCAGTTCATACGGTTGTATCAAATTTGTCAGAAAGTCTTACAATTTATTGCCAGATGTTGTATGACAAAATTGTCACCTTAAACTGTTTTCATATGCAAAAATTTGTCAGATCTGTTGTTATCCGTTGCCAGACTCAATACATTGATTTTCTTTAAAATCAAACGTGTGTGTATGCATAGAAAGAATTCTCTTACAATGACGCCATTGTCAGATGCATAAACTTCACACATCTGACAATATTTAAATCTCTGACAAATATCTGGCAATTATTTTACAATGTGTTCATACGATTGTAGGATGTCTGACAATCTGTTGTCAGCTGCTAGTCTTGCAATGGACTGACAACGCTTTTTCTGGCAACGATGTTAGACAAAAGTTGCCAGTTCACACTGTTGTAAGATATTTTTAGCACATTTTACTAAAATATTGTAAGATCTGGCAACCGTCTGTACATAGCTTAAGCATTATGTAATTATTCTATGCACAGTTGCTTTATATGTTGAGCAAACGTTATTTTTTCCAATTGTTCGTTGGTAACTCCCCCTTGCCATGAAGCGCAAGAAAGTCGCAGTTTTCATATCTGGCCGAATTTGGGTGCTACGGAATGTTGGTGACCTTTTCTTTTGCAGCGTTTCCAACAACAAAACAAAAATGTCTTTCGACACACGAAAATTTAAAACAAATCTAAGGTGTCCAGGAGACGTTCACTTAAAACCATCATTGTGCGCAAGCAGTAGTTCTTTTTTGGCTACACGTACACGTTGTCCGCACTGATTGATGAGAATCAAAACATCTTGATATTAGTTGTGTTCATTTACTAAAAAATTTTACAAATTTGTAACAATTGTAACTAGAAAGCGTTCATTAACCCAAAAAATT
The DNA here is from genome assembly GCA_936439885.1 of Nowickia ferox. NCBI lineage: Eukaryota > Metazoa > Arthropoda > Insecta > Diptera > Tachinidae > Nowickia > Nowickia ferox. The sequence continues at coordinate 65,809,064 of OW387023.1, read as the reverse complement.
TGCAACGAGAGAGCGTCGAAAGTGCGTAAAAAATTGAGAGACAGAAAAGTTCTTGCAAGTTTTTACAAGTAAAATTTTTACTTGCAATAATTATTCAAACAGCTGTTTTGCGTTTGTGTTTACAATTTAATTATTTCAAAAATATATGAAAAAGGAGAACTCACAAATGTGAATTTCTTTATTGAAAAAATATGTATACGTATATAAAAATAATGCGTATTTTCTTAATTTAATGTTTTTCTTTCATTAAGCCACATAAATTAAATTTTATTGTCAATGAATTTTGTTTGTTTATCATATTTGATCAGATATGGAAAATGGGTTTTTTGTATTTGTTATTAGAATAGAATTAAAAAATAATGAAAAATTCATAAAAAATAGTAAATAATACATTTCATGTCGATTTGTAAAAATTTTGTAATTTAAAATATTAGCAAACAAGATTATCCAAAATACATTAGAAAAAGTACAATTGTATCATGATTTCCATCCATGGTTCTGACATGAATAAAATTTTCTTGCAAGTTTTTACAAGTAAAGCTATAATTTACTTTTTCGTATCTGGGAGAGTAATTTTGTAAATTTCTGCCTTGCTCTCTCCTTACAAGTCTCTGCTAGGAAAGTAAATGAACTCACCTATTTTTATTTGACGGCTGATTATTTAAACGTCTCCAAATCTGATTGATTGCTTTGTGTTATTTGTTGTGTGACGACATGGAGAAGTGCGCGGTTGAAAAAAATTTATTTTGCATTCCATAAAAATTTACCATTGCTCTTTGTAAAAAAAAACTATAACATGGAGAAGCCCAGCAAAAATTACTGCTTCCCAGAAGCGTTTTTGTAAGGAAGACAATGTTACAGAATCACTTGCTATTGCGATGAATACGGCATTTTTTTTGTTCGAGATGAACCAGCTAGAAGCAATACATTCAGCTTCCAAAAATCCATAGTTTTTTTTGCCTTACTAAAGTGCTTCACAGAAGTAATAATATATAATTTTTGTGAGAGCCCGTTAGTGCTGTTCAGAAGCATTTTTCAAAGTTTTTGTTTTCAAATAAGCAATGCATGACTTCCCATAGTTGTTAGTGCTTCCAAATCAGAAGTTTGTTTGCTAGGAGTGCGCGGATGAAAAAAAATATTTTGCATTGTATTGAAAATGTTAGCTGTATTTGATGCCTCGCATTACTATACATATTTCGTTTTTTTTATTATTGGTTTCACCATGAATGGAAGTTCATCAAACGTTTCCGAATCATTTCTAAAAAAATTTTGTAATCATCTTGGCAGGTTGATTTCAATTCACGTAAAAGAGTTTTGTGTGTAAAACTGATCCTTTTTTTTATACCACTTTTTGATCCAAATTTTGTTTTCTCTTTTTCATAGTTTTTCTTTTTTTAACAACACTGAACACGTAGTCAATAACAATGAATCATCATCTGATGACGAAATGCTTTCATACGAACGCTACGAAGTCAAAACACAAATGCTGATTTTCTTGAAAAGTGCCAAAAATTTTGATTTTTTGTGGGGGTGGTTCCAGGGGGTGTGCCACTGGCATAGGTGGTTCGGCCCTCCAAAATTAGTGGGGGTCGGTCATACATTTTGACTCGATTGAGGAACTCTAAATGGGTCAAAGTAAGATTTTTCAAAATTTGACCCTTCGGATCAAAAGTCGGGACATCAAAATACATTTTGGAGGTATGGTTCCTTCGGCAAAGTTTCTTATTTTGATCCCTAGAATACGATTTTCTTTGTAATTTGAGCGATTTTTTTGCCTCCATACAAATCGACCCGCCCTAATGTATATACTAGAAGTGAGCGTAATAGTATGTTTCCACCTACTTTAAATCAAGTAGGTTTAAGTAAATAACTTCAAAGTGTTTCCACCGAGCTTGTGAGTGTTTTGTTGTTCGAGCTTTCGTATTTAATTTATGCACGTGCTTTATAAGGTGGGCGCAGCAGCTGTAATGTGAATTTTATTCACATGTAGTTGACATTTAAAACTGATTAAATATTCCTTAATGTAATTTTTCGAAATTTTGGATCACTATTGATGGATGACCCAGGGATGGAGTTTGTAATTATAAAAGCAACGCAGGGTTGCATACATAAATTGAGTTCGAAAAATAGTATTTTCGACATTATTTAAAATAAATCAACTACATTTACGTGATTTATCCATATGCAAAATATATTGTAAATCATGTATAAATTAATATGATTTGAACAAATCATCATGATTTATCTAAATCATGCCGGTGGAAACATACCATAAGCCTTTAAAATGTCCACAGTATTGTATTTTTTTCAAGAGCGAATATTGTTTGTAGTTGTAATTGAGTGTTAAGCAAATATAGAGAACAAGGAAACAAAAAACACACAAAGCCATTGTACAACAGTTGTGTCAAGTGAGCAATATTTTTAATTTAATAGGTATTTAGTAAAAAGAGGTTCACAGACAAAAGTTTTATATTTATTTCATATTATATAGTCAAAAACTATTTGAAAATTCACAAATAATATAGTATAAAATCACAAAAGAAAAATAAGCTTAGTAAGCTTAGAAACTTTAACAAAACCCAGATTCACATTGAATTAGTTGCTAGTTTTGTTAAAGTTTTAAGCTTACTACGCTTATTTTTCTTTTGTGATTCTCAAAAATATTATTATTTGTGATTTCTCAAATAGTTTTTGAAAGTATGTGCATAAGATAAGAAGTTAGTGACTGCTCAAAATATGTGGTTGAAGAAGAGATGGGCGCGTGTCAAATTTTTTCAACACAACACGAACACGAATACTAAGACGCTAAGCACGCACGCGAAATATTTTGTCAACACGATACTGCACAACACGCACGAAATATAAGTGGTATATTATTGAATATAAGAAAATTTAATTTATTTTTTTCAAGAGTCGCTTTTCAAAATATGGCACCGAGTTGGCACTACCAGCTGATACACTCTGCCACCAAAGCTGATACTATCTGTTTATTTGCAGAACTTTAAGCTTCAGAGGCTGGTGTTATGTGTTTGATGATACAAAATATTAAATTTTTTCTCTACTGGAAATTCATTCATACATATTTTACATCTAAAACCGTTTCGTGTTTTTCGTGTCAATTTTGCTCAACACGAAACGACCCGAACACGCACGAAATCAGATTTTTTGTCACGAACACTTCGTGTTGAGTCGTGCGTGTTCGTGTCACGAAAAAAAACACGACACGCGCCCATCTCTAATGATTTGGCAAAACATCAATTAAATGCATATGTGTATAGACAATGCTTAACCACCGGCAAATAAATTTCAATTATAAAAGATCAATATTGTGTTGCCACGGTTACTATCTTCACATAGGGGGCATGATGGATTTATTTAAAAAAAAACAAACAAAACTTAGTAAACAATTTCGGGATTGACTGAATCCCGAAAATCCCAGGATTAAAAATTTAAATCCCATGTTTCGGCAGGCTGTATAGAATCACACACGAAATTTATATACCAACTTGAATCCTGCTTCCGTAAACTAAAATGCAGAGTACAATTGAATCGTTTGGTGGCGCACATATTGAGCCCCGGTCTTTTCCACCACTCTCTTTGACATTTTTTATTTTTTTTTTAATTGTTTCTTATTGATAAACATACAGTGGCATTCGACAATTGAATAATTTTGCGATTAACCATTTGTAGAAATATATACTAATTAACAAACAATACGAAAAACGAAGTCTCACAATGATAAAACAAATGACACTAAGTGAATTATATTAAAATTAGGTTCTTGATGTAAACAATGATGCCGCATTGCCATTATTTAGGGATGGGAAACTTTCCTGTCACAATGGCGCAACAAAATTGTGTGTTATAGCAAAATTTATGGGAACGGTATTGCACACATATGAAAATGACACCACAAAAGTAAAACACAAGAAATGCCATGTGCCGAAAAAGCGTAACCATTAATTACTAATGAATAGAATCATCAAAATCGGTTTCCGCGTTCGGTTTATATAGTGGTGCAAAGGAACACACATCCAAACATACATACATACATGCATAGGCTAATAAATATAATGAGTGTGTATTAAAAAACGACTTCAGTTCATACTTTTTTTGATAGTAAATTACTGAACTTTATTTTTTCATATTTCTTTCTTAATAACTAATACAATAATTTTTACCTACTCTATATAAATTCATAGTCATCATAAATTCAATAAATACAATATCGATCGAACGCGATTCTTATTGTTAGGCTATTAAACATTTCAATACATACATACATATGTACATACATACATAAAGTATTATTATTGGCAATCAAGCAATAATATTGTTGTGAAGGACTCGGATTTCATCAATCCACAATCATGAACAATAATTAAGGGTGCCAGAAGTACTCTTATAAAGAGTACACGTACTCTTTTTTTTAGAAATGTACTCTTTAAACAAGAAGGTCAGAAAAAACACAAAAGGTACTCTTTTTTTTCGTAGTACTCTTTTTTGTGCTCTTTTTTCTTTGCATAAAAAATTCAATATTAGCTTGAGAAATCTGTCTAACACACTTATTTTGGCATTAACGAAATATTATAACAATCTATTTACTCGACTACCCAATTGATTTATTAAACATTGCTCGTGGAGACAAAGATTTTTTACAATAACCATTATAACGCCGCACTGTGGACCATTTTACGAGATGGCGGCCAAAAGTAATTTTTTTATGGTCACTGATTGAAAACTTTTAAAGTTCATTCGAAAGTAGACACTAGTAAACCTCGGGAGCCAAAATCTTTATACTTTTTTTCAACTATATTACAGTGAACAGGGTGACTCAAAACGGACATTTTCAGTATTTTGCTAAAATGAGAAATTTCTTAGTAAGCTTTCGATTTTCAAACATCTATAACTTTTTGGTTTTATAAGATATTCAATCGAAATAAATTTTGTATAATTACCTCATTTGTTAGCTTTCAGTACAAGAAAAGTAAAGTGTTTATAAATTTTAGAAATTAATTTTTTTTTGTTCTTTTAAAAAGGTCCAAATATTCTTAAACTCTTTCACTTAACAGAGCATAACTTCCACAGGTCAAAAGGGAACAAAAAAAGATTAGCACTTTTTTGTAGCCGAGACTCTTTTCTAAATGCCTATACCCCATTGTATACCCGGGACGATCCGACCGTGACCACCAGAACAATTTTTCTGACACAAGGTCAAATTTTTTTGCAAAATTTTAGTAAAATAGTTATAAAAATGTTTTTTCTGTAATACTATTTTTTAAAGTATTTTAGTTTTTTATCAAACCGCTATTATGAAAGACGGTTTTTAGATGGATATGCGTATTTCTAAATCATGTACAGTTGGTCACAAAAATATCTTGCGTACTTAAAATAAAGTAAATTTATATAATTATGGTCACAAATATACTTTGCTTTTTTAATTGATTTATCATGTTTATAAAGGCATGTAACAAGCACTCGTCAGGTAAAACTACAAAATTAAAGAGGATACCGCAATTAGGGAAATTTTTTGTTTGTTTTTTATGATTATTAAATTAAAATTAAAATGGAAATTCCGGAAAAAATTTATGCAGAATATTTTTGTGACTAGCTTCATGTTTGCACGTATGATACAATAATAAAGGTAACCGCGAAGCGCCAGCTGTTTTGCTTGGAATTGTATATACTAAACAGTCAATTTTTTAATGATGGAAAAGTTGCACAAGCTTTAACTGATACAAAAGCATCGTCAAGCTACATTATATGCCAACGGGCATCAAGTCAATTAAGCCATCCCATTCCTGAAGATGATAGTTTTAAGGCAACATACGAATTTGGATTGTCCCCTCTTTATGCTAGAATTCGTTTTATGGATATGATTTGGATTTGGGTCCTTTAGGCGAAATACTGAGAAAAAAATAAAGAAAATTAAGAAAAAAGAAAGCAAAGAAAAAAAACAAATTCAAGAAAAGGAAACACAAGTTACAAAGGAGGAAACTCAAAAAACATATTACAAGTTCTAGCATGCAGCAGAAAGATAAATGCAATAAAATCGGGAGAGTACGCCAAAAAACAGCTATACTTTCCAGCGAGAAATACTCTTGGAGATATATGCCATCCACAGTTCACAAAATTTTGTACCATGGGGAACAAATAATTCAACACAATATGGTACCAATAGGAGATCTGTCTGAATAAGCGCAAGACAAAAGAAACAAAGACTACAGATTCTTTCGCGAGCACAACACACGAAAAATTTCCAGATGCTGTACTAATGAAGACTTGATTACTATTTTATTATGCACATCAGATCCATATATGTCCAATATTCGACAAAAATGGAAAACTAGCTCTATTAAATTAGACCTAGAAGCTAAAATACTTCTAGAAGATGAAAGTCAAAGCTATTAGAAGAAATCTTTACTAAAATTGTTTTAATAATAGTAATTTTAATTTTTAAGTTTACAAATTTATTAAAATTTTGCGTACAATATTTATAATGTTTTTTTTGGATTTAAATAGAAACCTACGTCTTCTTCATTAAAACCTCTTTATCTAAGGAAAATTTATAACAATGTTTGCATTTTGGATGTTCGCTTCTTGATAAGCTAATTTTTAACGCAAACTTCTTCAATAACCAATCTTTGGCCCTTCGTTCTAAAAATTTCACGGGGGCCAAAGTTTGGCACTTTCTGAAAGAATTTAAGTTTTTAATAAGTATGTTGTAAATGTGACACAAAATATAACATTTTGGGCAGAACAAATCTTTTAAACAAGTTTTAATACCTCGCTTTTGTACCAAAAATCAGCTAAAGCTTAAAATGCATTTTAAATCTATCATAACTACTTCTATAACCAGTCGATTTTAAAGTTTTATATCTTAAACTTAAAGTCTATGGTCTCACCTAGTGAACAAAAAAAATCGCAATACAAAATTGCAATCCATCTTCGCCATCTCGCGAAGTGGTTCAGAATCGTTTTTCATCGGACAAAACTCTGTAACTTTTGAACCAATGAATATTTTTTTAATATTTTTTTCGTGGATAGATAACATCTTAAGCTTTTATCCAGTTTTAGTTTTTTCATTAAAATCAGTACAGTGGTTGTGGAGAAATTTAAGGTTAAAGTTGAACTTTCAAAATTTTTTTTAATTTCCTTAGAAATGCGCGCTTTTTATTTTTGTTGAAAAAAGGCCTTATAATGAAACTTAAATCATTTTTATAAAAACAACAAGGTAAGTTTTTGAAAATTTAATACTTATAGACTCTTAGTTATTTGTAAGACATGTGCAGACATAATTAACTGAACCGTTTCTGCTAGATGAATATCTTCAAGACTCTGAATTAAAAAATTACTTACTTAAACACTACTTATGAGAATCATAAAACTTGTTTAAAATAATTAAGTATCACTTATAGCACAAATTACCTGTCAATATTTAACATATAATTAGGTATCATAAAGCCTTTACGCTAAGTATTATATAATGAGGGATTTTTCCCAAAATCTGGCTATTAGATTTTTTATGATGGGCTTGTGAGAAACTGTAACCATAATTCAAAACTAAATATTAGTACCTGAAGAAATGTTAATCTATGGATATATCATAGATATTTATATTTGACCTCTTTTTATACAATGCACAAAACACGTTAAAATCACGTTATTTTAATATGATTCATTAAATATTAATATTTTTATACTTTATTTCACTTAAATAATAGTAAATGCAAATTATAATTATTATTTATTTGTTTTGAATATTGCTTATAAATATTCCATATTCAGTTCTGTATTACTTCTATCGTGTAGCAGTCCCTTAGTTTCGGCATGCCACGCCCACTACTGAGAATATTTTGACCAAATTTTTTGGCTACCTTAGTTTTGATATGTTTCAAGAAAAAATATAGGTTTTGGCCGATGAAAATTTATTCTGAGCCACCGTGCGCCGTTATTTTTACTTTACTTTGTATTCTGAAAAACACATTAACTTTGCACTTTCTTTCAATGATTTTAAAGATGTTATAATTGCATTCAATATCAAAAATATTGACTTGGACGTTTTTTTGACTAATTTCTTTCATTACAAGCTTTCTCAACCAAAATACATAACGAGAACCATGTTGAGGACAAATGGAAAGAATTTTTGCTTGGTACATGTCCAACTTTGAGAAAATTTGTAATTTTATATTTTCTATATGATACTCAAACGCTGCGTGTGAAAGGATATTTACTTAAAATCTTTCAAGTTGGAGAAAATAATGCAATAGGCTTAAGTAGTAGGGAACTCCCAGTACTGCCTCAATTAAAATTTTGAAATTTGTGTGAAATTTCTAAAAATTCTGGACTGAAATTTTTAAAATTTTGTGAAATTTGTCTGAAATTTGAGAAATTGTGTTTTCGGTGCGCTTTGATGTTTTTGTTTTGTTTACATTAAATGTTTTTTTTTGTTTACATTAACTGTTTTTTGTTTATATTAAGTGTATGTATGGTTGTATGTATGTATGTATGACAGTGGGAACTTGTGCGCGGAATATTTTGTGGGAATACATTAAGGGGGTTTATAGGTTTGCAGCTTTTATATGTATATGATTTTCTAATGCCGACGGGATAACATCTTTATTTTTTTCAAATGCCGACGGGAAAACATGTTTATTTTTTTCGAATGCCGACGGGAAAACATGTTTATTTTTTTTCAAATACCGACGGGAAAACATGTTAATTTTTTTCAAATGCCAACGGGAAAATCATGCAAATGATATTTCCTAATGCCGACGGAAAATTTGTGGCTGTGTCTAGCTGTAGGAATTGAAGTCTGGCTGTTCTTGGTGGAGGGCGGGGTGTGTCTAGATTGTGAGACCTTAAGGCTGACCGTGATTTGGGTAGTTGAGGGTGTTTTGTAATATATAACCGTGGGAATTCGGTGGCGTTTATGTTTGTTGGAATTTAAGCCAAGCTGTGCTTGGTGGGGGGCGGGATGTATTTGACGTAGATCGACTAGTGGAGGGCGGGGAGTTGTTGTAATATGTATTCGTGGGAATCTCTGTATACGTATGCATGTATATATGTATGTCTGTAAGAGTTTAAGGCTGTCTGTGATTTATAAAAGGTGAGGTGAGAGTGTTCATGTAATACGTATCCGTGGGAATCTGTGTATATGTATGTTCGTAGGAGTTTAAGGCTGATTGAGATTTGAAGTGGGGGAGGGTGTTGTTGTGATAGATAGATAGAATGTGACTATGTGTGTATGTATGTATGTATATGTAGCAGTTTAAGTCTGTCCTTGATTTGTGGTAGGCGGGGGGTGTTATTGTAATATGTATCTATAGGAATTTGGGAGTTTATATGTTTGTAGAAATTTTTGTGCATGTATATCTGTAGGAAATTTAAGGCTGATCATGATTAATGAGTGGTGAGGTGAAGGTGTTCATTTATATGTATCCGTATTTGTGTGTATGTATGTCTATATGAGTTTAAGGCTGATCGTGATTTATGTTGTTGAGATTGATAGATTGTATGTTACCTTAAGATTTTGTTTATGTATATCTGTAAGACTTTAGGCTGATTGTGATTTGTGAGGGGAGGGGCGTTGTTGAAATAGGTTTTATTTTTCATAGATGAATTTTAGTATGTGTTTGTGTATGTGATTTTCTCACCCTAGTATTTATATGTACGTAGAAATAAATTATTTCTCATATGAAAATTTTTTGCTAGAAAATATTATCATATATCTGAACTTCCCTAATCCTAGTATGTTTTTCATATTGGAGGATGGGATTGCTTTATATTTTATCAAGCTTAAATTTGTCCAGTGTTAAAGTCTGTCGGTCAGAAATTTGTTTATATTTGTATAAATATTAATTTCAGATTTTGCAAAATTTTTGTGTACGATCGTGGCGATTTTGTGTGTATGTGTGTATGCGCGATAGAGTTTGACTGGTCTGTGATAAGTTTGTTTATTTAAATATATTTGTCTTCTTCGACTTTCGTCTTCAAGCGTCAATAGCTTGGAGAACGGTTTGTATGTTTTCATGATGTAGATATGTAAGTGTGATTATTAAAATCCAATAAATACTTGAGCATGGGTAAGAAATTTTATAATATGTGTACATATGTACATATGGATCTACAAATTGATTTTATGTATGTATGTATGTACATACAAATAAGTCTGGGGCTCCCTGTTTAAATACATTTTTTTTGTCATCTGCGGTCTTTTGTTGTTGCTGTTGTAAATATTTGCCTGGTCTTTTGTGTATAGATGTGAAATATCTCCATAGTTTTTTTATTTGCAATTAAAAAAACGTTCTTTTAATTTTTAGATGTATTTACTTAAAAGTTTGTGAGGAGTTTCTGTTTTAAGTAAAATTGAATTCCTCTCTAGTTGTAGTAACTATAGTATAAATATTTAATATATTTTATTTCAATTTGTTTAAAGTTGATGTAGCCTATATAGTCAACGTTAGAAATTTTTCGGTGCAAAATTTTTTCCAACTATCATCTTTTTTCTTAACCTTTTTCATATATTTTAGAACATGGTGCATTGGCTTTAAAAAATGACAAACGCTTTGAAATGAAACTGATCCAGCAGTCCAGCTTAGGCGATGATAGTTTTTTGTTAACCACTTTGCTTCTCTTTCCTTTTTTATTGATAAACATTTAAAATCAAATGGTGGTTTTATAATGAAATTGTTATACTCATTATTGTTGAAAACATTCGCTACTTCTTTTTGTAATGAAAATCATTCGAAACCTTACTCGTCTATTAAGCCCATTTTTTTCATTCATATTACTTAATTTATAAGACTTTCAGGACTTTCTACTATTCGATCATCAGTAAAAATGCAGTAGCTGAAGTCCTCGCTTACTGCTTCATATTAAATTTCTATATCAATTGGGCCGCTATTAAATAAAAGGAACTTTTATCTTAAACTTTAGTGCATTTGGAAGTGCTTGAAATTCTTTTATATAAAAGCTTTGTTGGAATCTTAGATACGAGTACATATAATATAGAATTGCATAACGTTTATTTTTAATTTTTATGTTAAGAGTATCATCATTTATATATGAGACTGAATTTAAATGTACTTTTAAATTAGTTAAATCATAATGAGGAAACTTGTTTTCTTCTTGAATAGCGATCAACAGAAAACGAAATCGTTTTCTTACAATTTAGGTCTGGCCTCTCAAGGGTTCCTCTAGTATACAAGATGACTTTCTATATAAACATATCTGTCTACTCTTTGTCAGCGTTAAGGGACAATTAAATGTTAAAATTTTAATTCCTCAAATTGTGTTACTTCATACTGATAATATGTTTTCATTAATAAGGTATATGTTTATCTTAGGAAGTTTACTCGCCTATGGCTTTTATTTGATGTTCTAGATGATTTTTTTTTCTCATTTTATTAAAGTTCAGCGTATTGTGTATTAATTTCTGATATTTTTAAGTGCGCTTTATTTACCTGTCAGACAAAGTGTACGTATCAGTTGATCACTCAGTCTCTCTTTTTAATATTTTTTTTTCTTTTAATGTATCACTACTATTTTTTCAGATTTTACTACTTGAAAAAGAGAATATTCGTGTAATTTTTAAATCTATTCATATATACATATAGGTAAATATATGTATAGAGAAATTACTTTACTATTCTAGAAAATCTATCTCAAATAATTCAGTTACCTCCACCGTCTGTGTTTTCATAGTGTCAGAAACATTAGAATATCTATGTTTGAGAGAATTTTTACATCGAGTTTTTCTATATGAGGTTTGCTGGTTGACCCCTTGAAGTTATTGTTGACGTAGGCTGGGTTGTATCATATTCAGATGTAATCATTTCTCACTTAAAAAAGGTTCTCATCACCTTCTATCAGGTTTTTATATTTTTCTAACATGCATGTCTTAGCATGCTTTTGTCCATAGTGACGCAAGCGTCCGAGATGTAGTGGTGTTTCAGTTAAAAATCTATACTATTAGAATTTACGATTTCGCTCTTTTTATTCTTTAACAAAGTAGATACATATTTATGTATTTCATTGAGCATAGAATCATAATATTTCTTTATTTATAAAATTATGTGAGGAATTCTTTTAAATTTGCATGCTTCTGCATGCTTTCAATATTTTTTTGTAAATTTATTTAATACTCATACAGATACAGGTATAAAGTAAGATCTGCTTATATTGCATTTTACAATTTATGTATGCTTCAGCATGATTCCAGTTGAAGTCCATATTTATTCAGTAAGTTTGTTTGATACTAATTCATACACATATACATTCTTAAAGATTGGAAATCTAAGTCCAATTTATGTAGTTTATCTATATTTTCTAAAGATTTGATAGCTATAGAAATGAATAGAGTGAAGATCTATTATAATAGCCCATGGGCATATTTTAAAATTTCGCTTGCTAGAGCTTTCGAAATGGAAAATGTACAATTTTCACTATAAAAAGTGATAATATTATGTGTTACTGAATATTACACTGTGTTGTAATTTATTTTGATCACTTAAGTTTTCACAATATTTCATACAGGCCAACAAGTTTAGAGAATTTCCAGTATATTAAGTTAATTATCTTCCTTAAGGCCTATCATTCCTTCAAAAATATAACCCAAAATAGATTTTTCCTGTTTAATTTTATTTTTTACTTTCATTAAATTTCAACATTTTGTTCATCTTCAAATTATTATATTTAGCAGCTTTTTCTCATTTGTTGAGTTAACTTTATTCGGAAACATTTAAATAGTGAGATGAACTTTTATATTGTATACGAGTACATTAAGTAATTCTTTGTATATTTCATTTATATGAACCATCATCACATAATTCCTTTGGATGATCTATTAAATCATTCTACTATTGATGCTCTCATATTAAGTAATGTTTAATATTCTACTTATGCATGAATTTTCCAGTGTATATTAAAAAATTCTTTACAATCATCCATTTCTAAGTTTTTTGGTACTCGTAACATTTCGAAAATATTTTCCACAGCCTAGGTTATTTCGAGTGCAACTTTTATTTTCAACGGTATTGACCATAGAAACTTTGTGAAGGAATCATTTACAGTCTACAATAATCAATAATTTCTATTTTCTGTAGAATAGTTTCCCATTTCACCTAAATCAGCTCCATAAAAAATCAACTATTTCTTTCATTACATATCTACAATGCACAAACAATTTTCGAGATTTAGTATAGAGTTCGTTTACTAAATTTCTTTTTGAAGACATTAAGTTGTTTTACAGATTTTTTTGAGAGTGTTGTTATTTATACTATCATGTAGTTCATTTTCCAATCTATAAATTTTATCGTTCAGCTGTTCAATTTGTTTTTTTAAAAGATGATTTCTTTAGTATATGTATTACAATTTTATAACTATCTTCTATCTCTAATTGTATTTCACGTTGTACTCCATCAATTTGCATTTTAATATATTCTTAAATTATATTAATTCCTTAAGCTGTGTTATTAATTTGTCCTACAGTTTATCGATTTGAGTTTCCAGAAACAATTTACTGATAACATCATTCTCCGTCAGTGAATGATGATGATTCTTCATCCATGTATTAGTAGAAATTATATATTTTATATAGTTTTCAAAATCAAATTTCTCATAGTATTTCCATATTTTATTATCAATCATTAAAGAAAATAAAGCTACTATTGGAGCCCATATTTGACCACCAACTTGTATTTTATCTTCATTAAGTTTGAGGTTACTATCACCAAATTTCCATTCATTATTGAAATCTTTATGTGGATCATAGTTTGTATCTAATTCATTTCTTCCTTCCAAGACTGATAAGTCAGTATAAGTGTCATCGGTAATGGAAATCATGTTCATCATAGTCATCATCATTCTCATTATTAACATCATTAAACAAGATGGTATTATAGAATATTGTTCCTTCTGCTAGTTTCTTTGGTGTACTTGACTCTATCTTGACTGATGGCTTCTGAGACTTTAAACTTGTATTATTTTCAACTTCTGTCTTCATTTTACTTTCTTCTTTCATGGGAATTCTTTTAATTTTGTTAGAACTATTTATGAATTCTTTGAGTGGTTCTGTTATAGGTTTAAATGTATCTTTTATTGCTCACATGTATCTATTTCACCAGTTTTTATACTACGAAGCTTTTTCTTCAAGACATTTCTTGTCAACACCAACTGTTTTAAAATTTTCTCATCCATGTTTAGCAAATAAGAGGTATCAGCTTTAGATCAGGTATAAGCTATCAGATCAGGTCATCAGGTAGCTGGTCTGGTTTTCAGATCATCTTATCAGGACCTGGTCTGGTTTTCAGATCAGCTTATCAGGACCTGGTCTGGTTTTCAGATCAGCTTATCAGGACCTGGTCTGGTTTTCAGATCATCTTATCAGGACCTGGTCTGGTTTTCAGATCAGCTTATCAGCACCTGGTCTGGGTTTTAGATCAGCTTATCTGATTCAGATAGGGTTATCAGTTTACAAGTAGCTGGCCATTTATAACATTTAGATGAATGGAGTTTAAGGTCAGATGAAAAACGAAAAAGTAAACTTTTATGTAGTCAAATTCTCTTTTTTTTCTATAACGATCATCGTTTAATTCAATATTGTCGCTTATAAACAAAATCCATATTTATCCTTCCAACATGCTTTATATTTGTCTCATCTTACTTAAACATTATAATTACATTATGATTATCTAGTATCAAATGTTTGGTGATTCTGGTATAATTTTGACATCAGCAGAATGCATTAACATTCTTATCTCACTCCATACAAAAATATGTTTCTCACACGCAACATCGTTAAATATCATATCGGAATTACTTTTAGCTTTGTTAGGAGAAAATACAGATTCAGTATCTGTAAATGTGTAATATCCCATTCCTTTAATTAATGAAATTATGTAATATCTTTAGGTATCCATATTTGGGTTGATAGAGAGATTTTGAGTATTAATATGTAGATGTTTTCAAATTTTAGTCCATTAAGACTTTTTAACAAATCAATCAAAACATATTATTTGTTTTTTTTTACAATTTGACAAACCAATTATTTTAGCGCAAATAGAATTTGGTAGAAGGGAACTATGACTTGTTTTTTAACTAATTTTAATGATTAATCAAACGTTAATTTTGTGTTGGTTTTGAATTTTGGTTTATATGTATTTCATTTTCAATTTCTAAAATGCTTGAAAATAATAGTATTTAATTGTTATTAAAATTTATTAAATAATTTCCATTTAAAACTATTTTATCCTTATTACAAGTTTGCTTAACACTAACATTTACCGAGTTTTTTATAACAATTGTATCAATATCTAATTGTATTATTTCTAAGTCATTATTATTTATCATTTGACACGTATTCTTAATTACACAATGCTTGCTTAATTTTAAATCTTTTAACTATTTATTTTCTTGGAATGTATAAGTTTTATTTTCAAAAGCAAAAATTTCTTCGATTTTATAGTCAGTTTCATCCTTTACGTTATTCGGTATTGGTACTGTAGTTCTTTGTTTTACGGTTACAAATTTTTTAGATATTTTTACTCCAAAAATAAGGTATGAATTATTTACATATGCTGTTCCAAATTGAATATATTTCAACTTATTGTAATCTATTTCGTATTTTTTAATTTCATTGCTAGTCAGAATACTTGGGTGGACAATACCATACTTTGCAGATACCACATTATCTTGCAAATGTTCTATCCTATTTTTTGTCAATTGAATGTTAGTAAGCTGTTCCAAATATATATGTTTTTGATTCTCTATTTCTAAAAATTTACTTATAGAATTTAACTCATTTTCTATTTTGATTCTATCATTCTCTACAACTTTTTTCAAGTGTTTTAAAGTCAAATTAAAATAATCATTTATTTCAAATTGCTGGTTATTGTTTGCTTTGATTTCATCAATGTTAGAAAGATGATTTTGTATATATATTATGTCTGTCCTCGTCATCCATAGTTCCAAACAATCATTTTGATATGCTACATATTCTGTTTACTAGTCCTCTTCTTTGTCTATATTGTCTTGGTAATAGCGTCATTAGTTTATTCCTAGCATCATTAATTTTTCAATTGAGTAATTCCTTGTTATTTATTTGCATTAATTTAATATTATCAGTTATGTTATCTATAATTGCTTCAACTTCATTCAAATTAATTATATGTAAGACTATATCTGTTTCTTTAACAATTTCTTGATCTCGTATGTAAATGTCTATGTATCCTCGTTGTGCAGTCAATAGTTTAGTAGTCATTAGTCCCGTGATCTGTGGAATCCCTATGATTATCATTAGCATCGTCAGGATCTGAAAATTTTAATGGTCTTTTTATATTGCATGGATGTATATTTATAAGTTTTAATTTTCTATATCTTGGTTGTTCTTTGTGTCGAACAGCCTTATAATTTTTTACAAAGCCTTCCGATCTATTTTCCGTATATTTTTCCCTACGCTCATTTAATTTATTGATTTTTTTTAATTTTATTGTCTTCTAAATTTTTCTTAACTTCATTTTCTGCAACTTTCCCTTTGGGTGAATGTTTAGTACTTGAATGATAACGGTCGTTATAATTTCTGATTGTCGTTTGTATTAATTAATTGTTTTATTGATAACTCTTTATTCATTTTGTATATAATTCTGAATTTTTCTGTTATACTATTGTGAAATCTCTCAATGTCGGCGTTGCCTGTATAACTATTAGGATTAGTCAAATGCAACTCAATGTTTTCATAATTCAAAAATTCTTTAATACGTATAGCCTTAAATTCGTTATCTGCTACTATCTTTTGTGGTTTTCGGACTTTAGCAAAATGGTCTTGTAATTGCTCTATAATTGTTATATGATTCCTCTCATTTCGAGGATAAGCTACTCCGAACTGTTAAAAAGTGGAATCATTTAACAACATAAGTGTCTTTACGGATTATTTGGTTTTTTCCAGATGGTGTTTCTGTAATTAAGAGTTTAGGTTTTATTGGTTGCCTGTCGTATTTCACTTCTTGGCATACATCGCACTTATTAATTACAAGTTGGATTATCTCCATTAGCTTTGGGTAGTAAATTTTGTTTTTGATTTGATTATAAGTTTCCATGATTCCAAAGTGCATACTTTCCCTAAAGTGGTACAAATATATTTGTTTTACTGCCTGTACCTCTGTTTCTAAATCTTGTTCATTTGGTAAAATTTATTTGTTTGTCATTTGAATACATGTCAATTAATTTTTCTTGAACAATGTTGTAGCTCCTTTCTGATACTTCAGAGAATATTCCTACTTTAATTTTAGTGATATACTTTCTGAATATCTCTCCCATTCTCTCAAAATCATTTTCCGAAACAAATATTATTCTTTTTCCATGTATCATTTTTAATTCTTGAATTTTTGTATTCGTTATTATAATTTGTGTCTTATATTTGTTCACTATTTCCTCTTTAATAAAGAAATGTTCCTGTAGATTCTCTTCTGCTGAGTGCACAGTAGCCATAGATACATTATCTTCTTCTAGGTTATATATATGTTCTTTTCATTATTTTCCAAATTTTTATTGTCATTGTTATTTGCTTCTATTCTACTTAAGAAATCTGCTACCTGATTTTATTTTCCTTTAATATAGTCAATTTCAAAGTCATATTCACCCAGTCTGGGTGACATGTCTTTTCCGTTATACTTAGAATTTAGAAATTTGATTGGTTTGTGATCTGTTGGAATTCTAAATTTCCTTCCATATAGATAAGGTCGTAAATAATTCACGCTGCATACTATGGCTAGAAATTCTTTAGACAACACTGCACCAATAGTGTAATTGGATGCATCTGTTGTTAGAGTAAACTTTTTTCAAAATCCGGATATCTAAGAATTGGGTGTGAACTAATTAGGTTTTTCAATTTTTGAAAGGGTTCTATATACGTTGGGTCTTTGTAATTAATATTGATTCCTTTCTATAGGTATTTTGTCATAGGTTGTGTAATATCCTGTTAGTTCGAGGAAACTTTTAATTTGCTTTTCCGTTTTTGGTAATGTCAGTTCTTGGATTACTTTTATTTTGTCTAAGTTAGGTTTTATTCCGTCCTTTGTTAAAATGTGTTCTAAGAATTCGGTTTCCTTTTTCATAAAATTACAATTGTCTATTTGAATTTTTAAATTTGCTTTTTCTAATACTCTAAAAATATCTGTTATGGCTTTTACGTGCTCCATTAAAGATGTGCTAAAAATTAATATGTCGGCTAAGTAGACAACACATGTTTTATTAATGTAATCGTGTAATGTTTCATTCATGAGCTTTTGGAATGTCGCTGGTGCATTTTTTAACCCAAACGGCATTCTTATAAACTCATACA
The DNA here is from genome assembly GCA_936439885.1 of Nowickia ferox. Taxonomy (NCBI): domain Eukaryota; kingdom Metazoa; phylum Arthropoda; class Insecta; order Diptera; family Tachinidae; genus Nowickia; species Nowickia ferox. The sequence goes on along the minus strand of OW387023.1, from coordinate 65,790,724 downwards.
GTCCATGGGGAGTAACGAAAGCTGTTTGTTCCCTGTCTTTTTCTTCTATTAGAATTTGATGATAACCTTTAGAAATTTTCTTTCTCCAGAATTATCTAACTTTTTAGGTACCACTATTAATGGACTCGCATAACGAGAGCAACTTTTTCTAATTATGCCCTGGTCTTCCATTTCTTAAATTTGTCGTCTTACTTCAACTTCATATTGTGGTGGATATCTGTATAACTTAACATTTATCTGTTCTTCCGTCGTTGCCCTTATAGTATGTTTTATATTCATTGTACTAGTCAGTTTGTCGCCTTCTTTAAATAATAAATTTCTAAATCTATTTAAAATTTGCATGACTTCTTTATATTCTTCAGTATTTAAATGGTTCAACTGCAATCTACTCCAGTCAAAATTTTATCCCTCTAATGTACATATTTGGAGATTTTTGTATGGATTCATTATAAAAGTCGTTATCCTATTATTAAAAGAAATATTTCCGTCTACTAAATTTATCATTGTACTAAGACAGTTCAGTAAATCTATCCCTATTATAAAGCTATATCTTCGTCCTGTTAACTGTGTCACTTTCCACTGAATTTTTACATTTTGTTCATTAAATACTTCGGGTGCATCTGTAATTGCCTCAAATTCAATAATACCTTTTCCATTTATTGTTTTAAATTCAATTGGCTCTTTTAATGGGGTTTTCCTAAAGTCATTTACGTCTTTGTCTACTACACTAATACTTGCTCCTGTGTCTATGAGAGCCTTAAATTCTTTTTTATTTATATTAATTGTTATGATGGGTAAGTAATCGGATGTTGTTTCTGAAAACAAAAATGTTTTCGTAATCTTGGATTTGGTTAGATCTCTTATCTTCATTATTTCCATTATTTATTTCTTCATTATATTTTTTCGATTTCGTTCGGTCTTGCCCAGGTTGAGTCAAGCTATTTTGGCTGACATTTGGCCTGGGGTGTCCTACCTGTGGGATTCTTTGAAACTTATTTACTTCTATATTGTCTATTTCCATTGGCTCAGTTCGGTCTTGCCTAGGTTGATACCAGCGATATTGTCCGAAATTTGGCATAGGGTTTCCTACCTGTGCGGACATCTGGAAATTTCCCGACATATTATTATTGTGTTGGACCTTGTAGCGTCCTGAATTATTATTATAATTATTGTATCTATTATAATAATTATTATGATTATTATTGTTATAATTAGCTTGTCCTTTATTCTGATAATTTCGGTTATAATTATAGTTATTATTTTTATTCAGTTGTTTAGATGTGTTCTGAAAAGTTCCTTTGAATTTCCTAAATTCTTGCCTAATGCAACTGTCTTCGTACCTTCTTTTTGTCATTATGTCTATTATAGTCCCAATATCTATTTCTTCATATATTTTGTCTAATAATATTCCCTGTGTCACATTAGATAAATCTACATATCGATCGTCCCTATAATAAATATTTAGCTCATCACTCTTATACTTAATGTTTTGTAATCCTATTGCCAATTCACTTACATTATCTACTCGTATCTCCTTGATATTTCTGTATATACCTTAATCTTAGTGTCTTCTTTATTGTTGCCCAGTTGTCTGGTTGTTGAATATTTATTAACACGTTCTTGGCTTCTCCTTGAATATTTCGGTAAAAGATTGCTTTGGTGGCTTCCTTCATTAAATCCTCTTCTGTTACAGATGATAACAAGTACTCCACACTACTTAGGAATGAGTTTATTGTAATGTCTCCAACTCCTGTGAACACCGGTAAGTAAATCACATTTTTGAAAATTCTGTCCAGTTGACTAGATTGTTGATATTGCTGCTGCTGTTGTTGTTGTCGCTGCTGTTGTTGTTGCAGGTGCTATTGCTGCTGCTGTTGTTGTTGCATTTGTCCTTGTAATTCCATATAAGCTACACGCAACCGCTCCAACTGTTGGTCTTTACGGTCTAACTCCTCAGTTAAGTCTATTGATTGATTTTCTTCTTGTATCATTCTGGTTCTATCAAACGCTTTCTGTCTTCTTAAGAACAGTTTTGCTGTTTGATTATTCACACGAATTTTGTTTATATATATATTTTTTTTGTGGTTCTGTTCACCTTATGTTTGGTGCGGAATACTCAGAATTTTTATTTATTTTATTTTAGCACTTTTCAAAATTTTTATACCTTGGAGGGTCCCTTAGGAAGTCGCAAGGTTTATTATTATTTATAAAAATGTCTATTATTATTTGCACGTATATTCGAGCACTGGATTCTTTGGGTTCTTAAAGGATCCTAACGACTGCGACAATTTTATATTTATTTTTAGGGTTTTCCAAAAAAAATATTTTTTTATTTCTTGAAAAAACGTACCTTGACTTAGGAGTAGCGAATTAAGACTGATTTTACAATGTTTCTTAATCTAAAATGATAACATGCTTATTACTTAATTTTGTTTATTTTTTATGTTCTCATTCTTTTACCATTTCCAATTAATATTAAAATGATTTAAAGCATTTCGAAATAGTAAATGTTCCAATTAAAATAATTCTTGCAAGAAGTACAATTAATTTAAAAGAGCATTAACAACATTATTAATTTTGTTATTTCAAAATAATGTTACCTAATTATAGTTTTAAATGTTAATAAACTTAAAGTTCATTTAAAGTTCATTTGCATGAGCGTTGTTGTTGTATTTTGTTTCTCTTGTTATAGCGTACGTCTGTTTATAAAAGTATGTATGTATTTGTTGTGTACTTATAAAAACCATGTGTGTAGTTGTTGGTATTTTTTCTGTTGATAAGCTTTCAATAAAAAAATGTTAAATAAAATAAACCAGTATGCGGTATAGGAAAGAATATAGACGGAACTTCACATTTAACAGATGCCTCTGAGAGAGTTAAGTGAACAATTTTTCAAAAAGTGGCCAGGCGTCAAAGCTTCGATATCGTTAGGGTCGCTGGATAATGTAGCAATAGGTCGTGAGTTCATTATAGCTTCGATTTCAATTAGAGCAGTGGTAAGCTTTTCATTTTTTAATTTAGCTCCAGCCAATGTTAGATATAGATGGCCCTTTGCACTCTTCACTCCGGCCTCCCAAAGGCCACCAAAATGTGGTGCTCTTGGTGGTATAAAATTAAAATTTATAAAATTCTTTGTGCAAAAATTATTTAATGAAAATTTAAATTTTTTGTTTAGGAATGCATTTTTTAATTCAATTAATTTATTATTAGCACCAACAAAGTTAGTTGCATTGTCGCTAAAAATGTCAGAAGATAAGCCGCGTTACCCGACAAATCTTTTTATTGTTGCGATAAATGCGTCCGCTAAGAGGTCGGATACCAACTTAATATGCACCGCCTTTGTGACGAAGCATATGAAAATTGCACCATAACTTTTAACTGGCCGCTTGTCTCTTATTTTCAAGTACGTATCTATCTAAAAAAAATCAATCCCACAGCGTGGAAATTGTCTTGCTGGGGTGACACGTTCTGCAGGAAGATTTCCTATGACTTGTTTCAAAAGTTTGGGGCGATATCGTATGCAGCTTATGCATGAACGTACTACCTTTCGTGCTATGGCTCGAAAGTTGACAACCCAAAATGTTTGTCGGGAGAAAGCGACGAGCGGCTTTTTTTCCTGCATGGTAATTTATCACATGAAGATGTATATAGTTTAACACAAAATTGCAATTTGGCAGTAAAATAGGATGTTTTCTATTCTTGGGGATATCTGCATTCTCTAAGCGACCTCCTACACGAATTAGAGAAGACTCCATACTTTTGTCGAAGAATAAACCAAGAGACTTAAATGATGTTGTAATTTGTAAATTCTCTTTTAAATAATGAATTTCTTCCACAAAGTAGTGTTGCTGTAAATTCCAGGCAATACAATGTAGTGCATGTTGTTGCGAATCACAAGAAAGCTGATTTGTTCTACGAAAAAATCTATATAATAATGTTATGATGCGTAAAATTTTTAAAAATTAGCTAATTTTCTCACATAACTCTAAGATGCAATTATTATTAATTTCGCATTTGAAAAGTGATAAACGAACAGCAGATTTTACGACGTTTTCATCACATTCGTAAAGAGGTTTAGGCCATTGTGATTCCGGTTGCCCCAAGAAATCGGGTCCAGAAAACCATGAGGACTGCATTAAAGTTTCAAGAGAGCAACCTCGAGAAATGAGATCAGCTGGATTCATTGCTGTTGGTACATGTCACCAAAAACCATTTGCGGTAATTTCTAGAATCTCGGAAATCCTATTTCCAACGAAAGTGGTGAGCGTAGAAGAGTGCAACTATAGCCATCTAAGCACCACCAACGAGTCAGTCCAAAAATACACTCGTGGGTTGAAGGTTTTTAGCAGAGGAGAAAATTTTCACATAAAAGTGATAAAAGGTGAGCTCCACATAACTCTAGTTGTGACATTGTCCTTTTTTTTTGTTGGCGCAACCCTACATTTGGCTACAAAAAGTGTTGTTCTTGAAATATTATGTCTATCTTGGGTACATATATAAAAACAACAACCCTATGCACGTAGAGATGAATCACTGAATTCGTGAAATTATATTTCAAAATAATTATCATATAAAACAAACCGAGGGATAGAAACTGTATTTATCTTCCGCACGTTATCTAGGCACATTGTAACTGATTTTTTAATGTTACTTGGTATTTCAGTGTCCCAATCGTAGTTTTGTAGCCATAGGTTTTGCAATAAGACTCTTAAAACAATTATAATGGGACAGATTAACCCCATCGGGTCAAAAACTGATGCAGTTAGCGGTAAAATTGCTCGTTTTGTAAATCTTGAATACTGCTGTTCTGTTTTGAAAGCGAGAAGTAATTTGTCGTTTACTGGATCCCAGCTTATGCCAAGTGTGCTGCGAATTTCTTACTTTTCCATGTTCATATTTTTACTGAGGTATCACTCGACCGGAAGTCAGAATGATTTGATTGAATTTTTGCGATTTCTAACCCACCTTTGGATAAAACATAAGCGAGTTCATTTTTGATTTGATGCAATTCTTCTATCGTGTTTGCTCCGGTCATCATATCATCTACGTATAACTGGGGGTTACTCTCTATTGCGATGCGAAAGAAAAATGCTATGAAATCGAACGATTGGTACTCTCTATCACCGCACTCTGTAATGCGAAAGCGTCTGTCAAAATCGTCCGATTATCTCAAATATCTTGCGATAGGTAAATATCAAACGCAAAGGGAGAAAAACATGTGAGTACGTTGAAAAAATATTTATATTTGATATTGAAATTATTTTTAGAGAAAAAAAAATTACATTACATTTTGTGATCGCATGCATATGTATCCAAAAATGTAATATCAAGGTGAAATATAACTAACCAAACCATAGCATTCATACTGTCCTGACATTTTGTGTTGAAGTGTAAGTGTTTGTTTTTGGCCGATCTAACAATCAAAATTGATATGGTTGGAACGTAGTATTCTTTCAGTGCCAAGCAGACCTCTAAGCAATGTGAGACCGCTGCGATAGACCTAAGGTATGGTCCTGGCCAATTTGATGTTTATATCCGCCTTGGCCAAGTAATTTTAATGTGGCGGCTAGTTTTATAATAGTTGGAATTGCTCTAGATCTCTTTGAAACTTTTAGCTTGTGTTGAAGAGCGTTTAGAACATACAGAAACGCTTCCTTATTCAAACGAAAATTTTGAGCAGAGTATATTGGACTTATCTCTCAAGACCCGTCATACACTGTTGTTTTCGTCATCAAACACTATTTTACTTTCGATTAAAAACTGTTATACTTCACTTTTTCCTAACTTCTCTTTTTTGAAAAGACGTTTTTTACATATTTTGCCATTTCATTACTGTCAATCTTTGCCATATTTCCTTTTGCAAAGTCAGTGCTGCCACTTTATCAAACCATTTAACTTTCGTATCGTAAGTGCTTTCGCATCGCAATAGAGAGTAATCCACCTGATTTCGAAGTACTGAGCTGATAAACACTAACTGGTTGATTTTCATTAGGTCTCCACAAAATTTGCTGAATGTAACAAAAACATTCGGTACATTTTAACAATGTCGAATGTGAGTGCATATTTATATAACCGAAAACGAAGAACTTGTAAAAACAAATCATCTTGTATGATTGGCCCTACAAGAAGAATGTCGTGTAACGATTTTTCCGACGAAGTTTTCGCTGAGGCGTCGAACACCACTCTAAGCTTTGTACAAAGTACGCAATGGTGGGGTATGAAGTAGTGGGGTAAATTTAAGTTTGGATTTACTACGAGTGACATATGCCCCATTTGTTCGTATTCTGCCATGAATTGTGTATACTGTATTTTTAAATTAGTGTCTCGAGCCAGGCGGCGTTCAAGAAGCAGAAATCTTCTTAATGCTGAGCTATATGATGACCCTAAGACCGAAAAATCTTCTTTAAAAGGTAATTTCACTATGATTCTTCCAAGTTCGTTAGTCTCTACATTTGCCGTAAAATGTGATTCACACAACTGCTATTCTGTTGTCCATTTGTTTGTTGGGTGAAGTACTTCTTCAATTTGCCATACAAATTTAATTTGTTCATTAAGATCAATATTATCTGAGGTGGAAAACATACATTTACTTATTGATGTTCTGCTATTTGGCGTATATCGTCCAGTAACTATCCACCCAGCTTTGATTTCTTGGAAAGTTGGTAAATTTGTACCAAGGCAAACTTTTCGGCTACATAGTACATTAAAAAAGTATTCGGTTCCGAGCAATAAATCAATGGGTTGCTGTTTGTAAAAGTATTCATCGGCCATGTCGATTTTGGGTAGAATACAATCACTAATATCAATGTTTCTGGATGGAAGATATCCGAATATTCTATTGGTGACTAATAGGTTAAGAGAATACTCATGACAGTTGAAGCAAAATCTCGTGGTGAACTCGACTTCGTATTTCATATTAGATGACGTGCCTCCAACGCCAGAAACGTCGATTGATATTTTTCTGAGCTGTAAATTTAAAAAGCTTGCGAACCTTTCAGTTATTAAATTTACCTGAAAACAGGAATCTAAAAGTGCCCTACCTAATTTGAGCTCCTTGTACCATCAGATATAAAGCTGTTACAAGTATTACATTACTTGATTCATTTTCAACATGAGTATTGATAGCTGCTTGATGAGCTGGCGTAAACGTGGGAATCGAATTGTTACTAGTTGATGATAACTCGCGATGCAGTAATGTATGGTGAGCGTTTTTGCATATCTTACAGCGATATTTTTGATACAATTAGATACATTGTGTCCACACGATAAACAATTAATGCAAGCTCCTAATTTTTTGACATTATCAAATCTACTTGCTGAATTCATAGATTTGAAGTTTGAACAATTGCTGCTCCAATGATCTAATCGCTTACAAAATATACAACTTTTTTTTGCTTCAGTCATAAACGAATGTTTTTGTTGTTGACGACGTGATGTATTGCGTTTATCATTACTAGGTTTATTACTATTCGTTGATGATGGCTGTGAATCAATTGAGTTAGCTTACACGAGAACAATTTTTAAGCCGCACAATTTTTGTATTTTTCCAAATTACACGAGAGTAATTCATCTGGCACAAAATGTATACGTATACACAGCTTTGTATATGTTACAATACAATCTACAATAGATCTACTTTGGTCACAGTGTCCTGTGCTTCCCGCTAGACTTAATCCATTCATTTGTATATGTTAATGTTCTTCGTATTCACTTAACATTTGCTGTTTTTTAAGTTGTGTGTGTATTGGTTTTATGCTGCTAATGCGGGGTTATAGCTTGTTGTAAAGTTATGCCAACCACAAAATCACTCTCTTTGCCTCTCTCAAATACAAACTGGAATGTTATGCCAGCACAATTATGCCCGTGTAAATCAGCGCATTGATTCTAAAAATTGGCATCTATACTCTTAAACCTTTGTGAATTCTTCCCAAGTTGGAAGAGAACTAAATTCAATTGTTTCCTTCCACTTCATATGAGTTTCTATGTCGACCTTTGTTAAAATTAAATGAATTAACATAACATTGCAAATGTATCCTAATGATTTTAAAGAGCTATAAATGATGGGTGCGTTATCAATTAATGCGCGAAGTTTCATAGCAGATGGTTATTCAATTGATAGCAATTCATAAATATTCGAAATATGCTCTAGAACATGGCTGTCCATTTCACCAAACAATTGTTTAGAAGCCACACATCATTTCATTTTATGCTCTTTAATTTAGTCGTTCATGAGACAGCAACGAGTAAACATGCGTAGCGGCTGTATTAAGATTTTTCAAATACAGTGCGTAAAGTAAATGATGGACCTAAGAAAATACTTTTCGATATATAATGTTTTTGATAATGCACAATGTTTTTATGTTATTAAACATATAAGAGGCATTATAAAATGTTATTTAGAAGCATTATTATTCTTTTAATATCAATATGATTAGGTATAATGATGAGGAAAAATTAAAGCGAGGGTTAGTGGGAAAAAAATAATGAAAGAAAATTGGATTTTAGTTTAAAAAATGAAATTTTAAGCGTAGTGCCCTTATATGTATATTGATACGTAAAGTAGACCGCTTACCGATGGGGTTTTTATTAAGGAATCAACTATTTCTCTATTTGATAAAGTCGGAAAATTTTCATTATATTTTGTTTTTAAAAGTTAAATTTTAAAACAGCAAAATGTATTGAAAACTTTATCATTTTACCTAGTCAACAAATAGCCATCTCAGTTCGAACTGCACTCTATTTTCTTTTTGATAAACAAAAGAATTAGTTTTAATTAAATTTTAAATAAAATCTTTGTGCTTACTTATCGTAAGCACACTGTACTTAAAATTCTCTCACCAATACAGCTGCAAAACATTTTTGGACATCATTGCTCTAGAAATATCAATGTTTTATTATTGTAACGCTCATCGAGCCGTCGAATTGCCTTACTGTAATTATCCATTGTTACTTCAAATGCACTTATACAGGCCTGTTCTGACACAGTAATAATAGTCACCATAGTTATAATTTGTAGCTAAAGTTATAAAAATAGACAATTGGTATTCTGATAATTTTTTATCGTAACAAAAGTCAATAAAAGTATTACCTACAAAAAAGGAGGTAACTCAATTTGTTATTAAAGTTCGCGAAAAATTATAAACGAATTCTTAGAATTATTTAACATCGCTCAAATCAATTTTATCGAAAAAAAAGCGAAAATTTGTGAAAAAATTGCACAATGCAAACAAGCCCTACAACTGCTTAAAAGTACCTAATATTGCAAAAAATTCTAAAAATTCAGAAAAAATCGAAAAATTTATGAAAATTCGCGAAAATTTTCTAGGATTTAAACCAACGGCGAGGTCTGGTATTGATTAAAAGATGGACAAACTGTAAAAAACTAAAAACTGTAAAAAAATCACTTTTATCGCGAAAACCGCGAATTTGCGTGATTTTCTCGATTTTTCCAAGTTTTTGGTGTTCCTTATAATATAAGCTATTGTTAAGCAATATTTGGTCTCGTTTACAATTTTGCAGTTTTTCGCAAATAATGACTATTTTCGCGATTTTTAGTCAATTCTTGCCTTTCTTACAGTTTTACCGATTTTTTATCACTATCAGACTTTTCCGTCTTTTTAGTGTTAACAAATTTTTGCCAATTTTTGTAATTCTCCCGATTTTGTTCGACCTTTCTGCATTTCTAACAATTTTAGCTATCTTAAAACAATTTTAGGGTGGTTTTCATTTTTCCAATTTTTCGCAAACTTTTCGCTATTTTTAATGCGCATTTTGAGCTTTTTACAATTTTGCATTAACAGTTTTGCAATTTATTTGGCATTCAGCAATCTATTTTTATACTAAATTTTGTTATAAGGTAAATTTTTTCACCACATACCGAAACAAGTAAAAGTTACAATAAGGTCACAAAAATTAGGTTACAAATTTATTATTACTAAATTGCCAGAATAACGCTGATAATATCAAGGGCTTGTCCGGATAAACAATGTAACAAATGGTTAAACCTCTCAATGTCACAGAGCGATGAGTCATTGTGAACCAATTGTTTAAAAGTTGCTATAAAATTTTTATATTCGGCGTATTTACAGTCAAATTGTGGTAAGTGCAGTTTCGGCAATTTTGATTTACTGTTTGATGAGATAGCAAATGTAGTTTCTGTAAACCTTTTATAATTATCACCCATAACATTAATTATTTTTGATTTTATCAAAGTGCATAATTCTTCTATGTCTGCTCTCGAATTATCCTTTGGGTTTATATGTAATTTCTATTTCAATTTGAATGGAAATTAATTGCTTAAAATACGCCTCTACTAAACTCAACGGGGACTCTAAAGGCCCAACTATAATATGAATAAGCAAACTTAAGCAACTGTGCGATTACATACAATACGTATTCAGATGAGGGCTTTGCATCGTTTACTAAATTTTTTATTCTCGTAACATTTCCCTTTACAGACGTACATACATAGGTACGTCGCTTCTGTAACGAACCCCATTCAGTCATGTTGGAGGTTTAATATCTTTGACGGTGTTAAATCTCTTAAAACAATTTTGGAATGATATGCAGGAAGTGTTCTTGCAATAGTGTGTTGGAAGCGTAATAAGAAAATATTATAATTGGTTTTTTTTTTTAAATGTAAGTATGTATTTTGAATCGAAGACGTAGGTATATACTTACAAATGTATGTATTTATGTGTATGAAGTAACGATATTGTTTCTTTTTTTGCGAAGGAATTTTAACTTGGTTATAAGTAATTTTTTTTGTTGATGTTAATACATAGTTACATATATGTATGTAATTGCCTTTAAGAATTTAATTGTATGTACATGTGTAGGTAGGTATGTATGTATGTACGTAAAGTTTGTCAAATATGTAATAATTTTCCTAGATAATTATTACGAGCAAATTTGCAAAATTATACATTTATAATGCTGTGCGATTGTTGGTAAATCTTTGTACATACATACATATGTACGTTGCGTTACGTATAAATGCCGAGTATGTGTATTAATGTAGTATGTAAATACCTTTACGATGGGCTTACAAATGCAATTCACATGCAGCGTTGTCGTGTGCCCAAATTGAAACGCTCCTTGAGTGGTTTATTGGTATATACCACGACAATGAGCAGATATCCAGCGATGATGTCGTATGTAGTATAGTAGGACTGCCTTTTTTTAACTCTTGCGCTAGCAGCGAATCCAAATACATATGAGTTGGTTAGTTTGCAATTTAATTTGATGATGATGATTAAAATAAATTTATAAAGGTTAAGACAATTTAAGTTTTTTATGGGTCGGGCCCCACGTTGGGCGCCAAAAATGTAGAACATTTGGCTACTTGAATAATTTAATTGATTCCGTTGTCTTTGAAAAAGTGTTTTATTGAAAGTTGAATTATATATGTAAAAGTTGATTCCAGTACATTGAATATTTTACGAACATAAGCACAAAAGATAATTGAAAAAAGGTAAATTTATGAGTGCGATTATTTGAGTACAATTCAATTTACAAAGAGTATTTTTACTAGTGTGCATAAAAAGGAGATAAATCAAAAATTAATTTTTTACATAGAAATTTAAGGAAATGCCCCAACAGTTCCCTTATACATAGCTTTTTATGCTCTATTGGACTGTGGTATGCAAATTTTGATATTTTAAAACATTGTGAATGTCCATATGTACTATTTCGTTGATATCTTTCTGTGTTTCCGTGGTATGCAATTTTTTATTGTTTTCCTATCATACTTTGATCTACTGCCAATATCGCAATTATTAATGTACTTTTGAACTAACTGTTTTAGGTTATTAAAACAAATTTTTTATTTTAAACCATAATATTTTTCATTAATTCCTGAATGGCCTGTTTCATTTCTGTGATAACACAATGCTGCCAAAGTCCATTTTTTTCCAAAAACAGGGTTTGTAAGAATAGTTCACGAATTAAATTGGCTTGATTTATGTTACTTACATTGTGGTTCATCAGGATAGAACCAAGTAATTGTTAAGCAAAATTATTTTATACATTTCGATTACAACAAAAATAAACAAAGTAAGATTTGCAAAAAAGAAGAAGCCTCAAATGACAGCTGAGAAATTCCTTATTTATTTTTGGTTCATCAGAATAGAATCATGTTCAGTTTAGCTTGAATTAGAAGCTTCTTTTTATAGAGCGTTACAAAGTCGTATTAATATTAAGCTCGTGAAAGTGTTAACCAAATCAAAATGGTTAGAAAAAGTTCTATAAGTTCGTTGAAAATTTAATTTGAAAATTTGCTTGTTTTTATGATCTAGCAATTGTCTATATGCATTTCGTTCCTGCTTTTGGAACTCGTCAGTAGACTTCAACCCAGTAGTATTAAGATTCTTACTATAAACATACGAAGTTTGTCAACTAAATTCAAAAATTTTTTGGGTTGAAGTCTACTGACGAGTTCCAAAGGCAGGAACGAAATGCATATAGACAATTGCTAAACCATAAAAACAAGCAAATTTTCAAATTAAATAAATAAAGACTTTATGTCAAATAAATATACTTCGGTATTTCGTTGAAAATTATTAAAATTGAAGTGTAACACTCTGAAAAATATTCCTGTCACGAAATCGCCAAAAAAAATATCGAAAGAAGTCATAACGTTGTAATGAACTATGAAATAATGAGACATACAACAAAAATTACGATGGAGGTACTTCCACAGGTATGATGCCACAAGAGAAGCGAAAAATTGCATCAAACTAAGTGCCATTCTACATCTAAATAATAAATAATGTTTTTCACTGTCATATTCTATATTAAAAATTATTATTATTATGCAGTGTTCTAAAACATGAAATAAAACTTTTGATATAACATTTAGCACAAAATTACAATCTAAATGATTCTTTAATATAAAACGAAATTGATTCTGTCTCAGATGAGGACTTTGAACGAGACGAAAATGTTCCGATTGCTCACAAGCTATAAGATGTTGTCAGTAAATTTAAAAGATATGAAAACCAAAAAATATCATAAGTAATAATGTCAACATGCAAATTTAAAAAGAATTTAACTTTTTATTTCTGGAGGAATAAGAGGAAAGTTCTTGCACATCAGTTATAAGTATTTGCAAACAGTTTTGCCAACATGTGTATAATGTGAAAGGTGTTTTTCGGTAGCAGCGTATGTGAGAAACAAAATTCGTCTCAGAATGGCAGATGAACGCTTTAATTTTTTAAGAAGTTACTTTAAATAAACACTTTGTGGCAACATAATATTACTAAAAACTACTTCTCAGATTTTTATAATGAGCATTCAAAAAAATAACTTGAATTTCAATCATGTATCCTTAGATTTTGTAATAGTTTTTAATTTCATAATTTTTCAATAAAACTTTATCTTTTCTTTAAATTTTTGTAAATAAATGTGTTTAATATTACACATTTAATTGGTGCCCCGCGATTTTTAACAGAATTTTTGGAAAATGTCTTCTCCCGCAAGAACATCCAATGCTAATCAAGATTCAACAGGGAATAGCTCAAGCGTTCATGTTGCCACTTCAAGTATTCATAAACTTCCACCTTTTTGGAAAGAAAATCCGAAGCTTTGGTTAATGCAAATTGAGTCATTTTTTCAATTTTGGGTATTACACGTGATGATACGAAGTTCCAATATGTAATTGCCAGTATCGACTCAACGTTTTTGCCGCATGTCTTGGATATTTTGGAACCAGCACCTCTGATAGTGTAAGTAGATATCAAGCTATGAATGAGCGTTTGATTGAAACATTTTTCGAATCACAAGAGTCTAAGCTCCGTAAACTTTTGAAAATTCATTAGCTTGGAGGTGAGAAACGTTCCCATTTTCTCCAAACCATGATGAATCTTGCTTCTGGTCAACTGAACGAATAACTTCTTAAAACACTTTTTTTGGAACAACTGACGGAAGATGTAAGGTCTATTCTTGTAATAAGCCAAGTAAGTGATGTTGCTTCTTTAGCAAGTCAAGCTGATAAAATTATGAGTCTTCGCTCACCTCAAATTTTTGAAATGAGTTCTACTTCTGGTAACGCAGATATTATTATGTTAACTCAAAAAATTTATGCATTGGAAAATAAATTTCTTCCGAAGTCACAGTGCGGAACGAAATAATTGTCGAAATTCTGGTAAATTTAGAAATCGTAGTAAATCCAGAAATAGAGGTTGGTGCTGGTATCACAACAAATTTTTGGACCAAGCAACTAAATGCATCAAACCCTGTGATTTTCCAAAAAAAAACTTGATGAACATTCGAATGTTGCTATATGTTGACTTGTGTTGATCAATTTTCACTCTGGATGGATGCTTTCCCAATACCAAATTGTTCATCAGAAACTATTTGCGAGACTTTTATGAGTGGATGGGTATCAAGATTTGGCTCACCTGATACAATCTATACTGATAGATGGCGTCAATTCATTTCGAATGTAACGACGTTTCTTTGGCTGGGGCATCACTCGTCGGTGTCCAGTGTTCGTCACAAAAATTTATTTAATTTTTATGGGACCCAAAGAAAGAGAAAACACAATTGGCTTACAAACGTTATAAATCTTATTTATTTAAAAGTGAATTAAAAGGTACTATAATTACTAATGTCTAATGAGACACCGGTATGCTACTCCGCGAGTGCTCCAAGGGCGCAAACCGACAAACTGCCTGGAAAGTGTTGAGCGTGCTGTGGTTACAAACGCGTCAGTATATCACTAGTCTACATGCAGCGGGTGCTCTAAATACTAAAATTGCCGACAGAAACTGCTTGGAAAATGACGAGCTTATTGTGGTTACAAACGCGTCAGCACGTCACCAGTTTCCTTGCAGTGAGTGCTTTTATGCGCTGAGTCGACTGACAAAACCTGCTTGGAAAATGATGAGCGTACTGTGGTTACAAACACGTCAGTATGCAACCAGTCTACAAACAGCGAGTACTAAAACAACAAAATATATGATACTTATACTGTGTGTACAAACGCGTCAGTATCTATATCAAAGGAGTCAAGGCAAACCTTAAGTTTAAAAATTAAAACAAATAACCAGAGTGATTACAAATCTTCCTCCGGTATTTGACTTACCTTCTCAACAGGCACGCGAAGACTGCCCATTCTCCATGTTTTGTGCGGCCTTTAATACCTGTTGCTTGTGTACAAAAATTACAAACACACACACGCACAGCCGCTCATCTGTAGGTGGCGATATTACACCAGGAACAGCTGTTAGTTTTGTCGGTGTTGTATTTTACGTGAGCCAAGATAGCGTCGACGAGTTAGCGTCGATTTTGGGAATTAAAAAACCGGGAAAAAATGGGGGGGAAAATTTTGGGTATTTTTAAAAATATATTAAGAAGCCGGCATCAATCTTGGTAATTCAAGGGTGGAAATTAAAGAAAAATCGTGGATGAATTTTCCCATTAGCACTCATGGACCCCCACATACATTCATAAAGTGGACACTTTGGTGAACAAAATGAGCGAACCGTGCGAAAATTCTGTCCAACCGTTTTTGAGAAAATCGACTTAATCGAAAATGGCCAAAAAAAACCGTGGATGAATTTTCCCAGGAGCACTGTTGGACTTCCACGCCAAAACGTTATACATTCGTAAAGTGGACACTTTGGTGAACAAAATGAGCGAACCGTGCGAAAATTCTGTCCACCCGTTTTTGAGAAAATCGACTTAATCGAAAATGGCCAAAAAAAACCGTGGATGAATTTTCCCAGGAGCACTCTTGGACTCCCACGCCAAAACGTTATACATTCGTAAAGTGGACACTTTGGTGAACAAAATGAGCGAACCGTGCGAAAATTCTGTCCACCCGTTTTTGAGAAAATCGACTTAATCGAAAATGGCCAAAAAAAAACCGTGGATGAATTTTCCCAGGAGCACTCTTGGACTCTTACGCCAAAACGTTATACATTCGTAAAGTGGACACTTTGGTGAACAAAATAAGCGAACCGTGCGAAAATTATGTCCACCCGTTTTTGAGAAAATCGACTTAATCGAAAATGGCCAAAAAAAACCGTGGATGAATTTTCCCAGGAGCACTCTTGGACTCCCACGCCAAAACGTTATACATTCGTAAGGTGGACACTTTGGTGAACAAAATGAGCGAACCGTGCGAAAATTCTGTCCACCCGTTTTTGAGAAAATCGACTTAATCGAAAATGGCCAAAAAAAAACCGTGGATGAATTTTCCCAGGAGCACTCTTGGACTCCCACGCCAAAACGTTATACATTCGTAAAGTGGACACTTTGGTGAACAAAATGAGCGAACCGTGCGAAAATTCTGTCCACCCGTTTTTGATAAAATCAACTTAATCGAAAAGGGCAAAAAAAACCGTGGATGAATTTTCCCAGGAGCACTCTTGGACTCCCACGCCAAAACGTTATACATTCGTAAAGTGGACACTTTGGTGAACAAAATGAGCGAACCGTGCGAAAATTCTGTCCACCCGTTTTTGAGAAAATCGACTTAATCGAAAATGGCCAAAAAAAAACCGTGGATGAATTTTCCCAGGAGCACTCTTGGACTCCCACGCCAAAACGTTATACATTCGTAAAGTGGACACTTTGGTGAACAAAATAAGCGAACCGTGCGAAAATTCTGTCCACCCGTTTTTGAGAAAATCGACTTAATCGAAAATGGCCAAAAAAAACCGTGGATGAATTTTCCCAGGAGCACTCTTGGACTCCCACGCCAAAACGTTATACATTCTTAAAGTGGACACTTTGGTGAACAAAATGAGCGAACCGTGCGAAAATTCTGTCCACCCGTTTTTGAGAAAATCGACTTAATCGAAAATGGCCAAAAAAAACCGTGGATGAATTTTCCCAGGAGCACTCTTGGACTCCCACGCCAAAACGTTATACATTCGTAAAGTGGACACTTTGGTGAACAAAATAAGCGAACCGTGCGAAAATTATGTCCACCCGTTTTTGAGAAAATCGACTTAATCGAAAATGGCCAAAAAAAACCGTGGATGAATTTTCCCAGGAGCACTCTTGGACTCCCACGCCAAAACGTTATATATTCGTAAAGTGGACACTTTGGTGAACAAAATGAGCGAACCGTGTGAAAATTCTGTCCACCCGTTTTTGAGAAAATCGACTTAATCGAAAATGGCCAAAAAAACCGTGGATGAATTTTCCCAGGAGCACTCTTGGACTCCCACGCCAAAACGTTATACATTCGTAAAGTGGACACTTTGGTGAACAAAATGAGCTAACCGTGCTAAAATTCTTTTGAGCCGATTTCGAGAAAATCGACTTAAGCGAAAATAGCAAGTAAGGCCTAGGTTATAACATCCCTGTAATTATGAAAATGCCAATATGTTATGCTTTCAACTCTGCTTTACACAGAGTTGTATTGAAGCAAAACAACAACGCTTTTCTAACACCACAAATTATACCTTACAAATGTAAATATAATTTTAATTTATCTAAAGCGATTTTAATAAAAGTGCTTTTCTATTGATTTAATACAACTCTGTGTGAATCAGAGTAGAAAAAGCATTAAGCGATTAGCCGCCATATTTGGAATTTATTACAGGAATGCTACAATTCTGATGTTAGGTACACACTTTGCAACATGCTATCGCTACATATTTATATCGTCGGTTGGTTATGGATTGCTGCAAACTATATTATATTTTGAATATTCTGTGCCGCAACCCATAACCAACCGACGATATAAATATGTAGCGATAGCATGTTGCAAAGTGTGTACCTAACATCAGAATTGTAGCATTCCTGTAATAAATTCCAAATATGGCGGCTAATCGCTTAATGCTTTTTCTACTTTGATTCACACAGAGTTGTATTAAATCAATAGAAAAGCACTTTTATTAAAATCGCTTTAGATAAATTAAAATTATATTTACATTTGTAAGGTATAATTTGTGGTGTTAGAAAAGCGTTGTTGTTTTACTTCAATACAACTCTGTGTAAAGCAGAGTTGAAAGCATAACATTAATATATCCCGCAATATTGGCATTTTCATTATTACAGGGATGTTATAACCTAGCCCTTACTTGCTATTTTCGCTTAAGTCGATTTTCTCGAAATCGGCTCAAAAGAATTTTAGCACGGTTAGCTCATTTTGTTCACCAAAGTGTCCACTTTACGAATGTATAACGTTTTGGCGTGGGAGTCCAAGAGTGCTCCTGGGAAAATTCATCCACGGTTTTTTCGGCCATTTTCGATTAAGTCGATTTTCTCAAAAACGGGTGGACAGAATTTTCGCACGGTTCGCTCATTTTGTTCACCAAAGTGTCCACTTTAAGAATGTATAACGTTTTGGCGTGGGAGTCCAAGAGTGCTCCTGGGAAAATTCATCCACGGTTTTTTTTGGCCATTTTCGATTAAGTCGATTTTCTCAAAAACGGGTGGACAGAATTTTCGCACGGTTCGCTCATTTTGTTCACCAAAGTGTCCACTTTACGAATGTATAACGTTTTGGCGTGGGAGTCCAAGAGTGCTCCTGGGAAAATTCATCCACGGTTTTTTTGGCCATTTGCGATTAAGTCGATTTTCTCAAAAACGGGTGGACAGAATTTTCGCACGGTTCGCTCATTTTGTTCACCAAAGTGTCCACTTTACGAATGTATAACGTTTTGGCGTGGGAGTCTAAGAGTGCTCCTGGGAAAATTCATCCACGGTTTTTTTTGGCCATTTTCGATTAAGTCGATTTTCTCAAAAACGGGTGGACATAATTTTCGCACGGTTCGCTTATTTTGTTGACTAAAGTGTCCACTTTACGAATGTATAACGTTTTGGCGTGGGAGTCCAAGAGTGCTCCTGGGAAAATTCATCCACGGTTTTTTTTGGCCATTTTCGATTAAGTCGATTTTCTCAAAAACGGGTGGACAGAATTTTCGCACGGTTCGCTCATTTTGTTCACCAAAGTGTCCACTTTACGAATGTATAACGTTTTGGCGTGGGAGTTCAAGAGTGCTCCTGGGAAAATTCATCCACGGTTTTTTTTGGCCATTTTCGATTAAGTCGATTTTCTCAAAAACGGGTGGACAGAATTTTCGCACGGTTCGCTCATTTTGTTCACCAAAGTGTCCACTTTACGAATGTATAACGTTTTGGCGTGGGAGTCCAAGAGTGCTCCTGGGAAAATTCATCCACGGTTTTTTTTGGCCATTTTCGATTAAGTCGATTTTCTCAAAAACGGGTGGACAGAATTTTCGCACGGTTCGCTCATTTTGTTCACCAAAGTGTCCACTTTACGAATGTATAACCTTTTGGCGTGGGAGTCCAAGAGTGCTCCTGGGAAAATTCATCCACTGTTTTTTTTTGGCCATTTTCGATTAAGTCGATTTTCTCAAAAACGGGTGGACAGAATTTTCGCACGGTTCGCTCATTTTGTTCACCAAAGTGTCCACTTTACGAATGTATAACGTTTTGGCGTGGGAGTCCAAAAGTGCTCTTGGGAAAATTCATCCACGGTTTTTTTTGGCCATTTTCGATTAAGTCGATTTTCTCAAAAACGGGTGGACAGAATTTTCGCACGGTTCGCTCATTTTGTTCACCAAAGTGTCTACTTTATGAATGTATGTGGTGGTCCATGAGTGCTATGGGAAAATTCATCCACGATTTTTCTTTAATTTCCACTCTTGAATTACCAAGATTGATGCCGGCTTCTTAATATATTTTTAAAAATACCCACAATTTCCCGTCAATTATTAATATTCAATAATATTTAATCAAATAACGAGGAAAATAATCATTTAGTAATTCGATCAATCAAAATAATAATAATAAAGTTAAAGGATACTTCAATAATCAATTTTCCATAATATTCAATAAAAATAATAGGAAAAACAAATTTCTTGTGTGGTAAAAAGAAACATGTGACTTTTACCGTCACACTTTCCCCTCTCTTCAATAAGTTTGCTTCATTCAGTGGGACTCCACTGAACCTTTACTGCCTCAGTACTCCCGATGGTTACGTCGTACATCTTTCTGTAGCATAACCGCCCGAAACTTTATGCGCTGTGCTCCATGGCATTTTTGCAGCGCGTCTTCGACCGCGGCACGCACTTCCGAGGGCCAGTCTGCGGTGTCCAGTGTTTGGTTAGAGAAAGAGGATGATGATAAAGCTGATGTGGCTGTTGACATAGGCGCTGTGGAGGATGAAACGGGTGAAGTTGCTTATGCTGGTAGGGGTGTTCTCGAGCTTGAAGTCGATAATCTGGGCGTTGTTGATGGCATAGAGTTAGTTGGAGAGCAATCATGCGACTTTGGAGTATCTGGTTCTGAGAGATCAATTTCGTATTGTAGAGGTGAAGCCATTAACGAGCTTTCAGAGAATCTGCGACCTCTGCCCAGCTGCTGAATGACTAAGCAGTTACAGTAAGGTACCGTCGTACAGGGAGATGCTTCTATCCAGGATACGGATGATGAACTTGGGGATAACGCCGGGCTTTTGTCTGTTTTCGGCTGCAAGATACCATCTATCGCTGGCTTCGGTTCGTATTGATTAGCCCAAATTCGATAAGTGATATTTCGTTCATAGCCCGAAAGCCCACAGATGTTATGAGAGAATATCATCGCTTTCCAGCGCCAATGAGCTCGCAAAAGTGTCGTCATATTCCGTATCTTTATTAGGGGGCAGTCCGATATAGATGACCAACCCTTTTAACAGGTGTGGGGGAGGGGGGAACGGCTGATCTCCATACAGCGAGCTAAACCATGAGGTGTCTTCAAATCCGTCTGTATTGTCGTCTGCATCGGTTATAAGTATCGGTGTCTCTTCTTCAATGATATTCAGTTTACTGCCGGAAGTGGGGGTATGTTTTACTTGGTGTTCACATCTGCTGGCTCGTTACTCGTTAATGCTTCAACTGGGGTAGGACGGCTTACATTATCTATTACGATTATTGGGGCCTCTTGCTTAGTACTGCTTATTGCGTCGGTTAGCGGAAGCGTTTCAACTGGATCGTCTGTCCTGGTGTCTTCCGCCGGGACCTGCTGTTGTTTTCTTTTGTCTACCTTGCTGACTGTGGCGTATGATCTGGCCGTACTCATTCGGTAGTAGACCTTGTGGCTTTTGGGTCGTGGTGTTACTAGCTCGGCCTCGTTTGCTGGTTGTTTGTACTTCATCGTCCAGAAAGATAGCTCTCCGCTGCTTGGCCTGCTCTTCTTCTACCCTCCTTCGGAACTTCTCCCGATTAGCTTGGAAATGTTCCTCTTGCTCCATTGTTTTTCTTGTTTATTTCTATTCTGAGATTTAATTGACGGAAATCCATGCAAGATCTCCAGGTTTTGTTTTTTTTCTTGACTTGCGAGGGTTCGATGCAGCCTTGCGCTATCAAGTTGTTTACCTCCGCATCCACAATTTCTTGCATGGCTAGATTCCGTGGTGCTTATCGTATTTTTATTGGTCGATCATCTGTGAGAATTATCGTGTGGGTCCTGACTGTGGATAGCCCGTGTATCTCTTGAAACTTTGCTAATTCCATCTCGAGGAACTTGTTTACCTTTTTTCGCTCGAATTGCAATTTTTTTCTTCCTGTAGATCTGGTGCTATGTTTTCTGTGCCTACATTTTGTATTGTTCCACACGTAGCATCCATGAGTGCACAATTTAGTGATAATCCAGCTACTTGAATAGTGGTATTAAATTGTCGCAGGAACTGGAGTCCAACAATAACGTCTTCCGTAGCTTCTGGCATTACTAAAAAATTAGCTAGTTTTAGAAACGTCTCCTAGGGTGGTCAGGAATTCGAATATTCGTGTGATCACTCTGGTAGACCTATCAGCTAATGTCACCTCAATGTTTTCTTCTAAATATTTCGGGTTCTTACTCAATATAGAAATAAAATTTTGACGGAAGTTTCTGTTGGCCCCAGTGTCGATCACCGCATTCACTAGTTTGCCGGCAATCATCATAGAGGCAATCATTCGCGTCTCTTCATTTATATATTAAGTTTGTTTGGGGGTTTGAAGGTATTTTATTCTTTTTCGGAAGCACAACGTCCAATTATAGCACTGATTTGGGGGTGGATTGGTGTTATTAGGGGGACGCTGGTATTCTGTTCTTGTGGCTGTCGATGTATTGGTGATACTCTCTAAATCTTCTGTCAGCTGGATTAGTTCCGTCAGTATTGAAAATTCCCTCCTGCGGACGAACCATGGGTAATTAGATTGGGCATTTTGGAAAATGCGTTCCAATTTCTATTGTTCGGTCAGAGCGGAGTGTCGCATCAAATGTTGTAGCGCAAGAACATAGTCCTTGAACGGTTCCTTTGTCCGCTGTACCCTGGCTCATATTTCGTATTCTAACTTTTCAAAATACCTTGAAGGGAGACAAAAAGCCAAAAAATCAGCTTTAAAGTTATCCCATACTTGCCAATGTCCATTGTTATTTCTAAACCACACCAATGCCCGTTTGTAGAAGAATTCCGGCATAACTCGAGGTAATTGATTCAGGGAAATTTAATAGATTTGTGCCAGTTCCTCTAAACGTTCAATAAATTCTAATGGATCTCGACCGCCATCATAGGATAGTCCCTACTTACGCACGTGGTCTATCAATATGGTTGCTGCTTCGACAGTTGAGCACGTAGGTGTGTCCGATGATACGTTGGTGACAGTGTTTCTGCTCTCATTTTTAACCGGTGAGGGTGTCGAGGGTCATTCCATGGTGGATAAAGATAATGTAGACGGCACTTCGTGTTTTTCCGAAGAGTCTTTAACTT
This sequence comes from Nowickia ferox, assembly GCA_936439885.1. NCBI lineage: Eukaryota > Metazoa > Arthropoda > Insecta > Diptera > Tachinidae > Nowickia > Nowickia ferox. Next base: position 65,768,010 of record OW387023.1, on the reverse strand, counting down.
CTGCTTAACCGCGTCGTCGTGGTCGGCACTCACAAATTTTGCAAAACGCTTACGAAAATCTTCAACGTTACCGCTTGTCTCTAACTCGAATGCACAGAGGTATGCCATTACCTCGTCGCGTTTGAGCGAATATACCCACATGGTTCTTAAAATTCTAAAGTCTGATCTTTGAGACACAAAATATACAAATCTTTACAATATTACTAATATATTTGTTTTCTTTTTCAAAAAAAAACTTTTTTTTTATATATATACTTGTTCAGTATTTACTTTCTATAATTTTCGGATTTATTCAAGTTTTTAGTTTTTTTTTTAAATTTCTTTCCTTTAATTTTTTTTTAATTTTCTTTCGTTGATTAGATTATATATTATTTTAAAATTTTTTCTCCAAATGTGTTTTGTTTAATTATAATTTTTAACCCTTTGACGACCAGGGGACATATGTGTCCCAAAAAGAAATATATGCGTTAAAAATAAACTAATACTAAAAGTATTGAAATTTTTAGCTTAATGCAAAGTTAAATGATGGGGTTTTAAAATTTATAAAAAATTTGTGTGAAAAAAAAATTTTATAAATGTTTTTTTAAGAGCTAAAAACCAAGTTTTGCAAATACCGTATTTATTTTGCTCTAAATCATAGACGAAATTTTCTCTTTCTTTCAAATTAAAAAATTTTGTTTAATTTAACAATATTCTACAAATTGAAATTCGGTTTTGAGATATTTCCAAGAAAAAAAACTAGATTTATTAAAAAAAAAACGCAAAGGGACACGGGTGTCCCTGTGGTCGTCAATGGTAACTTTTCGTTTGATGAATTTGAATGTAATAGTCTTTTCACACTGACGACGAAATAAGTGTTCCCAACACAAATGTTGGAACATCTTGGAACATTTGTGTTGGCAACACTTATTTTGAAATAACTGCTAATAGTGGTGAGAGTTGGGATATTAAAAAAACTAAAATGGGACTTCCCCATTAAGTTTGTAAACTTTATCAGATGACTGAGCAGTTGTATTCTATTTACTTACTTTACGCTGTGAGAAGTGGTCGTGTTTACTAATTTGCTAAAAAAAGTGATATTTGAGAGAATCATTTTTGTTCTTTGATTTGCGGATTCATTTTGGTAAGTTTGCTGAATGTGAATTCTATAGCACGTTGTAACAATATTTTTTTAGAAGAATGGCTTTCCAGCGTCGTAGATGTTTTAACCTGAATGAAGAAGAAATATTGCAATTTCTTACTGCGGAAAATAGCGAAGATTAAGACGATTTGTGTGTAGATGAAGAAGACCAGATTTTTCTTGAAGGTGATGTTGATGCAGGTGCAGCATTTTGTGAAATCGATGATAATGCGGTAGAGACAACAGAACAAGTCGTTGAGATAACGGAACAAGTGCCTTGTATTCCAGAAAATTACAAGAAAAAAACGACAGAAAAAAGTGAACCAAATTTTAGATGGAGAATTTCATACACTGCAAACGTATTCCCTAACAGTGACTATGAGTTTGGAAAAGTGAAAATCTGCGATGTTGGGGACCCCAACTGTAATCTATCACCATTTCAGATATTTTTACTGACTACGAACTTTGATGTTTTGATAGAACTTATAGGTCATGAATCCTGTAGATATGCTAAACAAAATGGAAGAGTTTTTGATGTTACTACTGACTAAATGAAAGTATTTCTTGGTATCAATCTGGTAATGACATATCACGTTTTACCATCCATTCGTGATTATTGGTCAACAGAACCTGATATGGGTGTACCCTTCATAAGTAATGTAATGACAAGAAAAAGATTTGAAGTTATCCGTCAAAATTTGCACTTCAACAATAACGATGAAGAAGGAAACAGGAATGATCGGGCTTTTAAGATCAGACCTGCCATAAGTCATTTCAACAAAGCATTTCAAAATGCAATGAACAACACATACAAACAGGCTGTCGATGAACACATGATCAAATTCAAAGGTCATAATGCTATGAAACAGTATATCAAGAACAAACCAATAAAATGGGGATTTAAGATGTGGTGTAGATGTGACTCTGCTTCCGGATATCTTTTTGAATTTGATCTATACACTGGAAGAAAAGAGTATGGAACTGAATATGGACTTGGGGAATCAGTCGTGTTTCAGTTGACAGAAAAACTCACAGGTTTGGGCTCCGAGGTCTACATTGATAACTTCTTCAACTCGCCTTTGTTACAATATGAGTTGAAAAAACGTCAAATAAAGTCCTGTGGAACAGTAAGAAGCAACCGAAAAAATATTCCAAAAAATTTGCCTCTCGATAAGAATATGAAGCGAGGAGACATTTACACATCAAGCTTTGAGGGCATATCCCTTGTAAAGTGGATGGACAACAGATCTGTAACTCTTCTCACAAATTTTCTTTCGCCAGTGGAAGCAGACACCGTCAGACGTCGCTGGTAGTGCTGAGAAAATCAACGTAAAATGCCCGAAAGCTACTATGAATTACAACAAAAATATGGGTGGAGTAGATTTAATGGATCAGCGCAAGTCCTTTTATGAACTAGACCGCAAATCGAAAATAAAATATTACCTCCGGTTATTTTTTGACTTACTTGATATAAGCGTAAACAATGCCTACGTTATTTACACCGAATGTAAAGCAAAAAATCTTGTTGAAGGGTCTCAACTTAAGTCCCTTGATTTTAGACGATTGGTGGCCAGAAATTTAATCGCTGCCTATTCTTCGCGTCAGAGAGAATTTCCAATATTCCAGTCATCAAAAATCACTGTCAGCAAGAGACCAGCTTCTTCGCACTCTATGCTCAAAGCCAACGTAAGAAAGAGATGTGTTCAATGCGCAAAAATTAATGTAGAAAATCGCACTAATAACTATTGTAATGAATGCAATGTGCATCTATGTTTTACTACTAACCGTAATTGTTTCGCAAAACATCATAATTAACCATAATTTATCGCAAAATTAAACATAAATTTTTATTCAAAGCGTATTATAACTTAAAAATGTAACTTTTTATTGACGAGCGTATTGTGGTTGCAAACGCGTCACCAGTTTCCTTGCAATGAGTGCTTTTATGCACTGGGTCGACTGACAAAACCTGTTTGGAAAATGATGAGCGTACTGTGGTTACAAACACGTCAGTACGCCACCAGTCTACAAGCAGCGAGTACTAACACAACATAATATATGATACTTGTACTGTGGTTACAAACGCGTCAGTACCTATATCAAAGGAGTCAAGACAAACCTTAAGTTTCAAAATTAAAACAACTAACCAGAGTGATTACAAACCTTTCTCTGATATTTGTCTTACCTTCTCAACAGGTACGCGAAGACTGCAAATTCTCCATGTTTTGTGCGGCCGTTTATACCTCTTGCTGGTGTACAAAAATTACAAACACACACACGCACAGCCGCTCATCTGTAGGTGGCGATATTACACCACGAACATCTGTGAGTTTTGTCGGGGTTGTATTTTGTATCGTAAGTAATACATGACTTGACATACAGGTGGCGTTATGTCTATTTAGCCGTTTCTATATAAAATTTAGTCAGAATAATATTGCTAAAATAATAATAATAAGCTTAAAATTTTTTAACGCACTAGTAATCCCAAATTATTATTTTACTTATTAAGTAAAATATTTTTTTAATAAAAATACATTGAAATTCATTATTGAGGGGTTTAGCTGAATCCTATGCGCATTTCACTGTTGCTAATGCAGATCAGCAGGGAACCTTTACCCCTGCTAAGCCCCTCAATAATCAATTTCAATGTATTTTTATTAAAAAACTATTTTACTTAATAAGTAAAATAATAATTTGGGATTACTAGTGCGTTAAAAAAATTTTAAACTTAAATTGTAACAATTCCCACAAAAAACACTAATAATAATAATAATTCAATCATTCAATAATATTCAATAAGAAGAATTATAAAGCAAGTAATAAGTCAATTATTAATATTTAATAATATTTAATCAAATAACGAGGAAAATAATCATTTAGTAATTCGATCAATCAAAATAATAAAAATAATAATAATAAACTTAAATGATACTTCAATAATCAATTTTCAATAATATTCAAAAAAAATAAAAGGAAAAACAAATTTCTTGTGTGGTAAAAACAAACACGTGACTTTTACCGTCACAAAGTTTAGCTAAATTTTTAGGAGCTAAAATTAAATTTTCAACATCTCATAAAATATAACAAAATTAATAAGATATCTCTATGGTTTTTTTTCAAGACGGAAATCTTATTCATTTAATAATCTTTTTGAAAAAATCAAGAAGGAATCTTGTAAATTTTATTACGGTATCTGCTATTTTTTATAATTTTTGTTGGAAATGGGAATTTATAACAGTAATGCTATATGCTATGGCATTTCCGAACGATTTAATTTCACGTGGAATACAGAACATACCCTATTATTACTTGAGAGGAAACAAGTATTGAACCAGCAACCTTCTGACTGACAAGCACTCTTACCAATATGCTAAGAGGCAGCCTGAATAAGCTTTGAAGTTATTGTGCAAACATGCTTATACAAAAACGAAAAAGATCACGAAGATTTCCTTATTAAAATATTAGAAAGATGATTTACATCCTAATTGTAGAACGCGACTCATTGATAATAAGCGCTAAAATGTTAGCATTATTAATTTTTTGGTTTTTAGAGCACGAGTTTTGAAGATTTTTATTAAAAAACGTAACAGATGTCAGTTTATTTGGGTTTGTACGACGCCTTTTGACTCACTATAAACGTCAAATTCTACTCGTTTTAGACAAAAAGTTCAAAAAAATAAACAAAACACAAACAAAATTTAAATAATTAATAAAAGTAATAAAAAATATCGTCCAATATCAATTTTACTGGCATCAAACGCTGAAGGATGTTATTGTATCAATTTACGCTAAAAAATATCATTACGCTAAAAGTATAATAGAAGTCAATCCTGTACGTTTGCATTGCCTTCTTTTATTTCCGTATCAAAATAATGCCAAATTCCAAATAGATTTAGAACTGAGAGGAGTAAGTACATAGTATATATTCAAACGTACGTGTATGTCGGGAGATGATATAAGTATATTAAACCTCTAACAATTTCTTTCAGATTATAAACGTAAACAATACGAAGAAGCAGATGTACGGTATAAAAGTAGAAATTACAATACCTAAAGCCGAACCGGATTCATGGCCAAATTTGGACTTTCCACGAGAAAAATTGCCACCAGCAGTAAAATCTGGACAACAGCCTGCCACTAGAAAAACCATATCAGTAAACGAGTCCGATGATGATGGCTTCAACTTAAATGATATAGAAACAGTTAACACTGGCGCAGAGCTATCCGAATTAGCTTCATCTAAAAATTATCTGAATTAAAATGTTCATATTTAATTCAATTTATTAAATTAATTATTCCAGCATCAACTAGCACAAGAATATGTAGTTACATACATATATCTATGCATGAATATTATTAAAAAATATTAAACAACTTAGATTACTTACCTTTATACAAATACTTTTATAAACAAAATTAAAAATTTTATGCACAATTTGTTTATTTTAATTGTTTATTTTATTTATACACAGAAAAAAGTATTCACCAATTAATGTTTTCAATTAATAATTTAATTGATTCAATTAAATTTTTAATTGTATTAATTAATTTGAGTGGAAAAACTTAATTTATATTATCAAATTGTTTATAGGTGAAAATTTAATTAATTTTTTAATTAATATTACAAATATTTTAATTAATATTACAAACTCATTAATATTACTTTTTTGTTTGTATGCATGTCAGTTGTATTTCATTTATGCACAATAATAGGGTTTCCGTTTTTTTTAGCTGAAAACGCAATTTTGTATGAAAAAATATAAACTAAAACTATTTTTTAACATGTTGGCAACAGTACGATTTAGTACATATTTGACATATGGGCGAATTAACGTAAGCTGCACGACAAAGTCGAGTCGCGTTATACAAACGCTTTTCATTATGAATTCGTCCATGAGTCGGCTCGTCGTGAGTCGGCTTTGTCGCGTTCTACAAACATGCTGTTACACATAATCATATAGGAACCTAATAAGAACAATAAGGAAGGAATGAAAAAATAAATAAGGCAACCTAATGAAATCAATAAGGATAACCTTTTTGAAAAAATCAATAAGACAACCTAATGAAATCAATAATAAATCCTTATGTTATACAATTCAGAAGAAAACCTAATAGAATCAAAAAGTTTTTCTCTATGGATTGTTTTTTTGGTGCCAAAAATAACGGAAATTGAATAAAAAAATTCTGAATAACAAAATTTCTTCTTGATTTTATGTGGTTTCTTCTTGATAAAATTAATAAGATTTACCACATAAAAATAATAAGGAATCTTTGCTTCTTTCTGCTGGGATACCCCTTAGCCTAAAAACGTTTCATATAGAAAATTTTCCTGATTCTATTGGGCAGTTTTTTCTATGTGTGCTTCAACAAAGGATTCAATAGATTGTTCTCCTGCTGAAATGGTGAATGACGAAATTCTTCATGTTCCTGGAAAATTTTTTGACAATATTTCAACAACTATGACAAGCACTGATTTTGTAACACAACTTCAAACAATTATGTCAAGAATTAAACCGATTCCATGCTCTAATAATTCCAAACCATCCGTTTTTGTCAACACAGATCTAAAGCATTATACTCATGTATGGATCAATGAGTGTTTTAAAGCCTTTTCAACGAAAATTGAACGGGCCTTATAACGTTATTAAGAAATACGAGAAATATTTAAACATTCAAATCGGAAATAATGTCAGTTTTATTATATTATATAGATCGTGTTAAACCTGCCTTTTTAGATACCAGTTTTGAAAATTCCGAAATCAAGCAATATCTAATGTTTGATGATATTTAAAAAAATAATAAAAACAGTATCGTTTTCACTAGAAGGGGGGTAATGTGGCAACATAATATTACTAAAAACTACTTCTCATATTTTTATATTGAGCATTCAAAAAAAATAACTAATTGAAATCATGTATGCTTAGATTTTTTAATAGTTTTTAATTTCATAATTTTTTAATAAAATTTTGGTTTTTTTTTAACTTTTGTAAATAAATGTGTTTAATATTACAGAACTTTTTACAAAACCACTATTTTATTTCAAATAGAAATACATAATGAAATACATCCACATGCATGTATGTATGCATACATATTTTTTATGTTATATCCTAAACTGCTTAAATATGCATGTTTGTAATAATTTTTATTGTTAGTAATAAATTATTACAATAAAATGTGATTTATAAATTAATTATTTTTTATTTTGAATAAATATTTTAATAGATAATATTAATACATAGTATATATATATATATGTATGTTAATGTAAAATATTTCCAGGTTTGATCCCGTATTTTTTGGGCAAAGTTCGGTAAAATGAGAACAAGTTATAATTTCTCTCAATAATACAAAAAAATATACATAAGTACGGGAATACGAAAAACCAAAAATTTTACCATAAAAGTCAACGCCAATGCGTGTAATGCATATGCACAACTAAACACATACTTATATACAAACATACTAGTGGTGAGCACAAGATGCTTGCTTGCTTAAGCTGAAGGTCCATACCATCAGTTCTGTGCGTATGCGTTGAATGCATTTCTGTACGTCCTATGCGAGTCAAAATTCAAGTTACATGCAATACGTTTTATGCGCCAGGTATTTTTGTTTTGATCAGATGTAGTGTAAATATTTTTATCAAATAAACACAATTTTGGGATAAAATGGAATATGAAATTATGACTGAAAAAATTTTTGAAATTTGTGGAATATTTTTTAATAAAAATAATACATAATATTTTTCACAGCTTATATTAGCTTCTCCAACATTGCACTTTCTTAAAAAATAATAAACACAAAAGAGATGACACTCAGTACATAAAAGCAATCGATAACTAACATGCAAATTTCGTTCGTGAAATAACTACGTTAAAACTGATTTTAATGTATTTTATTCTTAAAAATAGCAATAAGCTTTATTACAAAAGCTTTTTCTTTTATTAAAAACTTTTTTTATGTCAAAAAATTTAAAATTCAAATCCACCACACGAAAATTTTTATCGATATCATTGAAAACATAATATAATTTGCCATCTTTGGCTATCAAAAACAGCTGACCTTTTTTCGTGATGCATGCGACGGATACAAAAGTAGAAAGTAAACCTAATATCTCATAAAATCCCGAAAACATAAAAGTTATTCCCAATTAATTCCTCAATCCCCAAACCAAAATTCTTATCCCCATTTCGAAAAAAAATCCCCGATTTGGGGATAAATCCCCTAATCTGACAACACTGAGTGCACACCGAATGACAATTGTAAAATGAGCACACAAGTGTAAAAATATGTGTATGTGTAAAAGAAAAAACAAACAACGCAGATTGTTTGAGCGTGTTAGTTCGCATGAGAAACTATTCTAAGTTTTATAATTTATTAATTTAAGGCTCTAAAAAATAAAATATGTATAAAAATAATGTCTTTGACGATGGATATAAAAGTAAACAATTTTATTATCACTTAATATTTTATGAAAATGCAGTTCGAATAATAATAATTAAATTAACTAAAATTAATAGTCATGGGCTTGTGGCAAAAATTAAATAAAAAAAAATATACTTAATAGTAACAAACCAAAAAAGTTTGTCTTAAGTAGAACAAAAATAAGCAAATTAACTAACATGTGCATAATTAGTAATGAAAAAAAACGACAATGGTAAGACTGTTGTAAATTTAGAGATGGTAAATTTGGGCCTTCATTACAAAACACATTTCAGCAAATTGAAATACAATGAATCAAACCACTTCACATATTCCATTTGCGAGAAAGTTTCGTATATAAGGCAGAAATCTAGATCAACTGACACCACACACAGTGGACCAAAACACAGAAAAACGCTGATGATGAAAGTTTAGTGGCCTTCGAAAACGGCTGGCTGTTCCGTTCAACTATGTGTTGTCAGAATATTTACAACTAACTTTGATGTTATTTGTTCATTAATAATTATCACATGTAATTTGGCTTAAAAGGCGATACGAACATTAGCCTGTTCAATTCATTAAATATAGAAACAAATGCAGTTCGAATAATAATAATTAAATTAACTAAAATTAATAGTCATGGGCTGTGGCAAAAATTAAATAAAAAAATAAAAAATATACTTAATAGTAACAAACCAAAAAAGTTTGTCTTAAGTAGAACAAAAATAAGCAAATTAACTAACATGTGCATAATTATTAATGAAAAAAAACGACAATGGTAAGACTGTTGTAAATTTAGAGATGGGAAATTTGGGCCTTCATTACAAAACACATTTCAGCAAATTGAAATACGATGAATCAAACCAATTCATATTTTCCATTTGCGAGAAAGTTTCGTATATAAGACAGAAATCTACTTCAACTGACACCACACACAGTGGACCAAAACACAGAAGAACGGTTGGCTGTTCCGTTCAACTATGTGTTGTCAGAATATTTACAACTAACTTTGATGTTATTTGTTCATTAATAATTATCACATGTAATTTGGCTTAAAAGGCGATACGAACATTAGCCTGTTCAATTCATTAAATATACAATACTGTGCAGTTTATTACAGCTTGCGCACACTTCTAATACATACGCATGCGTTTACGTACATGCTGTTGTATAAATATATATAACATTTTCTTTCTTAATTTTATATAAAAACTCATGAAACTTAGCTCACCACTAGTTTATAAATTTTTTTTGATACAACTTTTCAATGTTTTTAGTTTAGAACAATTTAATTTTACTTTGCTATTGGTTGTTTTTCAAACAGCTGATTGTTTTTTTGCTTGCCCAAAGAAAAGTTATGGTATGTTTAATGCAAGAAGAAGAAGAACATTACTCTCTCAAAAGCTCCTTTATATGTCTGAAATATGTAAGTATATATGCACATCCGGAAATATGTAATAAAAATAAATTGTTAAATGAAAATATTATTTTTAATATTAAGACGTACATTTGTACATAATGTATTTCAGGATTTTGTAAGTCCTGAAAATCCGAAAGTCCCTGTTCGGGATTTTCAAAAACCAGTTTTATGCTAATCAAAATCAGTGGTGTGAGATAAAAAAGTGGTAAAATGTCCGCAACTTTTGAACTAGTCAATCGATTTCGATGAAACTAACTGTTTTGAAAAGAACAAGTGTTGAACTTTTAAGGAAGTATACTGGAGGCACCCAGTTGTAAGACAGGGTTGATTCAAAGAGCGCCAAATTTGGAAACTGCGGGTCTCGAAATTCTTTCGGAGCTTGTAACTTTTGTAAATATCGACCGATCTTAATGAATTTTTCAGCGGGACAATGAACGTTAAGAAACAAAAATAAGACATACATAGAGTATCATTTTATCTCTTACAGTTTCCAAGTTATTTGACTTGAAACTATTTTTTTTTATTTTTGGCCAGGACTTTTTTAATCGTTAGTAGATAACTTCTTTATTTTTCAGCAGAAATCGTTTGGTTTACAATTTATATGGAAAAAATCGGTTTGATATCTCAAAAATTTTATGTAAAATTATGAGAAAATTCTATATATTTTGTGAAAAAATTATTCATAATTTTTAAGTATTTTACAAAAAATTTTATTGTTTCTAAGAGAAGAGGTATTAAGAAATATTCTGAAAGAGATTTTTGCTGGTGCACTCTATATGCAGCATTTGTCGAAAATTTAAATTTAAAAAAAAATCTCATTTTTAGATGTGGTAAAAAATTGCACGCTCTATTTTGTAAATTTTTGGCCTTTTATTGTAAATAACCTTGTTGCTAGTAACTTGTAAAAAACTCTTGATATAAATAAGGGCAATTTTAAATTTTGCTAACTTAATTTTTCCAAAACAAAAACAGATTTATAAAATTATATATAAGAAAACATTTTAACTTAATTCGATTGTACATACTTAACTTTGCAAACTGGAAAAAATTCAATCTCATACCTTTAATACTTTTCGAAATATTTAAAATAAAAATTTGATTATAAAATTAAATTTTTTACATTTTTTCTTTTTGCCTAAATTCATTTTTTTTAAATACTTGTATTTATTTATTGTATCTCCAAAAATGAACTAAAAATAAGTATTCAAATCTTAAATGAAAATATAATTGAGATAGTTTTAAATTTTTAGTTGAACTATAGTGAATTTTAATAAGAAATAATTTCTTAGTCAGGCTTAAGTTCAGTAATTTCAATTCTTATGAACGAAATATTTTTATTAATTAATGAGAGTTTTTAAAGAACAGCAGAAAAATTAAATTAGACTTTATTAGATGGCGGAAATACCGATATTTTTCTGTGCAGCCACGCACTTCATCAGCACCCAAGTCTATCTACTGGGGTAGAGATTATTATTAACATCAGCTATTTAACGCAAATTTTCAATGAAATAGAATATGAGAAATGTTGTGTATACAATTATTGATTTAACTTTGGTAAATACATTAGTAAGTATCACTTATTCATTTTCTGCTTATCCGTTTTTTTCATTTTTCTATTTTCGTTACACTGAGAACTTTCTATTTTTTCATTTGAAAAGTTGTTATATAAGGAATATATAAGGAATAATTGCACACAAAATTTCATACAAAAAATCAATTTTCGATTTTTCCAATTTTCCGTATTTCGCATTATCCGCAATTTTCCATGTTTTACACCAAGAACTTTCTATTTTTTAATTTGGAAAGCCAATAAGGAATAATTTCACACAAAATTTCGTACAAATACTCGATTTTCGATTTGTTCAATATTCCGACTTTTCCGGAGGGATTTTCAAAAATTTTCTTCAGTAAAAACCTTCTCCTCGAAAATACGAACAACTGTCAGAAAGTTTTACAGGAAGCGGACCAGCCGTTCTCATTTTATGCATTACTATACATTTTTTACACCATTTTTATATATATAGATATAAATGAAACGCTGCATGTATGTTATCGCATAAAGTGAGAACGGCTGGAGTGATTTTGCTATTTTTTTTTAAATCCATGGTTTGTAAAAAAAAAAATTAAAAATTCCTGCTAAAACTCGGAAAATTTAAGTTTTTAATATATTGCCTACTAATCACTTCTCATTTTTTCTAAGAACATATTAACAAAGGGAAACGTATTATTTGTAATATACTGCCTCCTTTTCACTTCCCATTATTCTTCATAAACGCTGGTACTCTGTTCAAAGTTGTGCAAAATTTTCTGCACCATTGATTATTTCGCGTGAAAAATTTGACATGTACTAAATGTAGCCCAACTCGCGGTTTTTTTTTATAAATTTCTTGCTTTTATTGCTTGAAAGTATGCAACATTGTTAAAATTCCGTGCGAAAAAAGCACTGCTCATGTTGTTTCGCAGCTAAACTAAAATGATGTCAGACTAATTTTGCATGGATAGACATGATTTTACGTGTTTTTCACAACAAGAACAGAGTACTACTTTTGCGAATTTATTTCGCAAATATTTCACACCAAATACTTTTATGTGTAGTTTGACAGCATTTCGCATGAAATTGTGAACAGAGTACCAGGCTTAACAGAAAATTTTAGCAGAAACTCGAACTAATTTTTTTAAACATACTGCCTTCTTGATGGCTTCCCATTTTTCGAAATATGCGTTTTTAATGGAAAATTTGTAGTTGTTTTTATTATATTTCTTCCTATTGACTTTTCAATGTTTTATTTAACATCGTATTAGTGAAAACACGATAATAAATCTTTTTCACTTCTAAATTTTTTAACTTAACCAACGCTTAAACTTTAGAAAGATCGTAATTAGTGGTAGTTGCTTTGTGATTTAATTTAGTCGTGTTGGATAATATCAAAAGTAAAAATTTTCATATAGATATGTAAATTACCTGTGCTCTAAAATTATTGTGTGTGTTTTCATATATATTTGGGAAGTTTAAGTTTCAGTTAACAGTCGTTGCGCATTTATATTCGTTTATATTTCTGAATACATGCACACATGTATTTATCTAAAACTTTGTACTGGGATGGGCGCGTGTTGAATTTTTCCAACACGACACGAACACGAATGCCAGGATGTCCAACACGCACGCGAAATTTTTTCAAAACACGAAACTGCACAACACGCACGAAATCAAATTGAATAGCAAATAAAAACCATTTTTGTTATTCAAAAAGATACATATTTTTGTTTAATTTCAGAACTTTAAGCTTAAGAGACCCCTACACAATCAAATAATTTTTAGGTTTTACGTGTTTGACGATACAAAATATTACATTTTTTCTTTACTGGACCCAGTAAAAAATTTCCATGTTTTTTGAAACAATAAGGCAATAAAGCGCATCATAACTCGCTTTAAAATATGAGCTGCTTAGAAGCAGTGAACATATGTATATGAAGCAAACTATAGAAAAAAAGGTGATTTAACAGCGCCACAATAATGCAGGTTTTAAAACCAGAAATTTTGCTAATGTAATTTCAAAAAGCGCTTTTTAAATAAGTAAATACGTTTATATTATTAATCCTTTAAAGAGCATTTGAGATAACTGCTATATTTGCATGTTTTATTATATTAAAAAAAAGCGCTTTTGTGAACAAAAAATTTAGTAGTCCAAAAAAAAATCAGCAGCGATATCAGCAGGTTTATCAGCTCTACTTTTGCTCTCTCATAGTAAAAACCTGCTTTCTTTGAAGCAACTTTTTTGCTGGGGAAATTCATGCATACATATTTTAACACCAAAAATCGTTTCGTGCTTATCGTGTCAATTTTGCTCAACACGATACGACACGAACACTCACGAAACCCGATTTTCTGTCACGAACACTTCGTCTTGAGTCGTGCGTGTTATTGTCATTGATAATAATAATATTTAATGGATTAAAAAAATAATAAATGAAGGTTTTATATTGTTAAGCCATATATCCGTCCGACAAAATCTTGCCTTTAACTATCGGCAAATTGTAATAATGGCCCTTAATATGTTATTGTAGTATAATATACCCAAAATGGCATAGATTATATTCTTTTTTTTTAATAGATTATATTATTAAAAAATGCTAAATAAATATTTGAAAAATGCTAAAGAAAATGTTAACTGCTAAGGCAACGAAAAAAATACTAAATTTAGCTTCAAAAATGCCAAAATGGTAACGCTGGACACCACATGTCTTTGGGCATTTATACAAACGAGACAAAGATTTTCAAATCGTTCTAAGCAATGAGTAATCCAAAGTCTGTCCACAAAATTGGACACCAATTAACATTAACAGCACTAATGTAGAAACAAACTATTACAATTCATTCAAATATAGTAATAAAAATTGCACAGTTACACGCAAAGAACAAATATGGTTGAGGTAACCATAATGAAACAGCAACACACTATGGTTGAATTATATGGTTGCAGTCAAATCATATTATTGTCAATAGAAAAGCAAAGTTATAGTAATATTATTATCTGAAATAATAATAATATTATCTACAATAACAATTAACTTTGTTAAACCTAATCTTAGTATTGTTCAGAGTTATCATATTTTGGTTAAATATGACAACACTATTATTAGATGTAACTAAAATATAATTAAGACTAACCATACCATATTCTAATATTATAATAATATTGTTAAATACGACCACAGTATTATTTTATATAATAATAATATTTTGTTTTTTAACTATATGTTGGTAGATATTTTGATTAAAACAGCTGTGTGTGTCAAAGCCAAAACAAATATAAAATAATATTGTTGAAATAAAATTTATATATGTGGACGTCTAGTTACACAAATATGTGCGTATACACGAAATATAGACACGCTTGTACAGGGTGTTTTTTTAGAGGTATAGAACTTCGAATTGAAATAAAACACAAGAAAATCGTTTTAATGTCCATCAATTTGGCTTTATTGGAAGGATAATTTTATGCCATTAACGTTTAAATATGATTTCGGGCATGTGGCCGCCACGGCTGGTTCGAATAAAGCCAATTCTACAGGTCCAATTTTCAACCACTTTTTCGAGCATATGGGGCCGTATGTCACGCCACGAATGTTGGCTTCCAAGTCCCCTAACGTTTCTGGTTTGTTGGCGTAGACGAGCGACTTCACATATCCCCAAAGAAAAAATTCCAATGGTGTCAAATCACACGATCTTGGTGGCCAATTGACTGGTCCATTCCGCGAAATTATGCGCTCATCGAATGTTTCTTTCAATAAATCGATTGTGACGTGCGCTGTGTGGCATGTAGCGCCGTCTTGTTGGAACCACAACTCATCCACATTCATGCCATCCAATTCGGGAACAAAATAGTCGGTTATCATGGCTCTATACCGGTCTCCATTAACGGTAACTGACTCTCCAGCATTATTTCGGAAGAAGTATGGCTCAATGACTCCACCAGCCCATAGAGCACACCAAACAGTCAGTTTTTGTGGATGTAATGGCGTCTCAAGGGTCTCATGTGGATTCTCTTCACTCCAAATGCGGAAATTTTGCTTGTTGACGTAGCCATTCAACCAAAAATGAGCCTCATCACTGAACAAAATTTTGCGATGAAAATCAGCATCGAGATCAATCTCATTTTCGGCCCATACACCAAAATCACGACGCATTGCATGGTCTCGCGGCTTTAATTCTTGCACAAGCTGGATCTTGTAAGGTCGCAAGCCAAGATCTTTGCGCAAAATCTTCCATAAAGTTGATGGACAAAGCTCCAATTGCTGTGCACGGTGGCGAATCGATTCATTCGGGTCCTCTTCAACACTTTGCTCTACAGCGGCAATTGTTTCTTCGGTGCGCACTGTTCGACGTCTCTGCGGATGCGTATTATCACATAGAGTAAACGTAGTGCGAAAACGATCCATGGTTAACCGAATTAATTGCTCTGATGGACGATTATGTCGACCATAAAATGGACGGAGCTTGCGGTAAACTTCGCGAACTGAACCATTATTTTCGAAATAAATTTGCACGATTTGCAAGCGTTGTTCTTTTGTCAACCTGTTCATGATGAAATGGCAAACCAAACTAAATATTAATCACTTGACAGCTGACAAAATGGCCGCCAGTTAGAAAAGTGATGCCAACTTAAAGTTCTATACCACAATAAAAAACACCCAATATAAAGAAATATATGTATTAATATTTTTATTGATCTATCCTCTTGTTTATACTTCATTCATTTCTTATTTATTTAACACCACTCGTGCAATACCGATAGCTTACAAACGAAACACTGAACTGACAGAAGATATTTCTGAAAAAGATTTTTTTTTTAAATAAATATAGTATGGTTTTGGATAACATTATATTGCTATTTACATCATATTATTTTTACATAATAATAAAAATTATGCTGTAGTCATAAATTTTTAATTAAACTATATTGTTAAATTCTAACCATATCACAATTTTTATGAATATAATAATGTAATTATTAAATTCAAACATTACTTTGTTTATCATAACGCAATTAATGTTTAAAATAACAATAACTTGTTTTCAATGACCACACATTTGTTTCGGAGAACATAATATTGTTTTCTCAACCATGCTACAAACCATATTTTTTTTTTGCGTATAATGATCAACAGAGAAATTATTCTCTGAGCAAAAATTTATTGATATCACAATGGAGTTATTAATTAATGTAAAAATAAACAAGAGCAATTTGGTGTTATAACTCAATTAGCTTTTAAAGGTGTTTGCTTACAAAAGTGTATAAAAATTACTATGACAAATTTAGAAGTATCCGTAACAAGGTTTTTGAATTTATTAATATTTTAAATGCTTTTGAATGCAACATGGCTCATTCAGTCGCATATTCTGTATCATTCTAACTATTTTCGTATAAAGGCTGGTACTCTGTTCAAAGTTGTGAAAAATTTTCAGCACCATTGATTATTTCGCGTGAAAAATTTGACATGTACTAAATGTAGCCCAACTCGCGGTTTTTTTTATAACTTTCTTGCTTTTATTGCTTGAAAGTATGGAACATTGTTAAAATTCCGTGCGAAAAAAGCACTGCTCATGTTGTTTCGCAGCTAAACTAAAATGATGCCAGACTAATTTTGCATGGAAAGACATGATTTTACGTGTTTTTCACAACAAGAACAGAGTACTACTTTTGCGAATTTATTTCGCAAATATTTCACACCAAATATCTTTATATGTAATTTGACAGCATTTCGCACGAAATTGTGAACAGAGTACCAGGCTTAAGAGAAGACCGTACGAATCAGGCTGGTGAAGGTGTTGCCATACTTGTGAAGAAAGCAATTAACTTTTCAATAATTCTCAAGATTAGAACAGATGTAGTGCAAAATGTGGGTATTAAACTAAATATTAGACGAGACTTCACTATTTATGTCTACAGTGTGTATTTTCCTGGAGGACAAAATAACAGCATTGGCAGGTCTAAATTCAAAAGTGACTTACGAAAATTATTAAGCACCGACAATAATTACCTTATTACCAGACATAGAAATTGTAACTGCTTACAGGGTAAAATCCTTCATGACTTTACATCCTTTTTTCCACTCTTCAGTCTATACTTGGCACTCCCACATATTCCATCAGCTCGTAATACTAATCCATCTACCCTAGATTTAGCCTTGTCCAATATACCTTAATTTTTTCTAACCCTGTAACTATTAATGATTTAAGCATTTACCAGTTTCTCTCAATATATTGAAAACCATAGCTATAATGGAAAATCTAATTTATCACTTTGAGCGCACCAATTGAGATAAATACAAACGTATTGTAAGACTCTCATTGGGTAATGATTTAACCTCTATATTGCCCAGTACCAATGCCATACATGACAGTGTCATAGATTTTACGACTACATTACTGAAAGCTGTTAGACAAATGGTTTTTAAATCCCCACCTAAGACCAATTACATCAAACTTCCCGATTATACTTTAGGTTTAATAAAACTAAGGAATCGATTTCGTAGAGAATGCGAGATACAGGCAATTATCATTTTTCCATTTAATGACTAAACATAAACTTCTTATCCGCAACGAAATATATTCATAAAAGAATCGGCAGTGGAAGAAAAAACTAAGCACAATGAATAAATTAACGAAACTTTTCTGGAATGTCACGAGAATTTTAAAGAATAGAAATTATAAGTTTTTTTTTTTCATGCGTATATTTATTTATTGTATCTTCAAAAAATGAACTAACAGTAAGTATTCATATCTTAAATCTAGATATAATAATTAGGCCTAACCAGTGTCAGGCATAAACTTAGTGATAGTAATCAATAATACATAAATATCGTATTAAGCACAAAAATATTTTCAAGCTGTTTCATCTGTAGTGTTGAGTATTAGAGCCATAGTGTCCCTCTTTTTTAAGCGGATGTGTCCAATAAAATTCAAGATGTTACGAGCAAGGGGATTAGGATGAAACTCGAGTTTTGTTATGTATTTGCCTGCATACTTTTTAATTTCTTGAGTCACTAGTGGCATATTTAAATCACGATGTAAATTTTAATTTTTGATGTACCATGGAGCCGATGTTATTAGTCTTAAAATCCTGTTTAGCCTTCGTTGGATTCTCTCTATATTGGAAGCTGAAGCAGTGATCCCTATCTGTATTCCGTAGCACCACATGGGTTTCAAAAGCGACTTGTATATTAAAAGTTTACAATCTAGACTAAGTGTTGAATTTCTACCAATCAGCCAATGTACCTGAGTTAATTAAATTTTCATTTGTGTTAGCTTTGAATCAATATGGTGTTTCCATGTAAGCCGTCGATCAAAGTGTATACCAAGGTATTTTACATGTGAATATTGAGGAACCACTTGATTGTTGACACGAATTGGGGAACAATTATCTGGGCAGAACAATACTTCTTTTCTTCAAATGTTCTTCTTATAAATTGAACCAATCTATGTGTTTGTTCAATTCACTACCAATTATTGGGGACAATTTTGCCATGAGCAGTTTTTCGAAAAGTTTTGACATTGTTGATAGTAGACTTATAGGCCTGATTCAGCCATGGTAAGATATTTGCACGGCTTTGGCATCGTTTTGACAAGCAAGCTTTCAGTGGTGTGGATAATACTCTAGTCGTAAAATGGCATTAAAAATAAACAGAAGGATTCTAATTGCAAAACGAGGCAAATTCAGCAACATATTGTTACTAATTCAATCAATACCTAGAGCTTTATTCGAGGTGAGCTCAATAATTACTTTCTGTACATCACGCATCTTAAACTTTCGAATCCAGGGGGTAGAGCAACTACACTCGGTAAATCAACAGGAACAGTACATTACGGATTTTAATTGCTTTGCAAACAAGTTACCTTTTTCAACATAATTTCTTGCCCAACCTCCGGTAGAAGTGCGCAGAGGTTGTTTAAACTTAACTGGTATCTTAAGCTTTCTCGCAGCGTGCCACAAGGAGTAATGAGATGCTGGAGTGACAGCGAGATTTTCCAGATAGTGTTTAAGAGATTATTTTTTTTTTGTTTTTAGTACATATATTTATTTATTGTATCTTCAAATATGAACTAACAATAATTATTCAAATCTTAAATCTAAATATAATTAATTAGGCCCGACCAGTGTCGGACATAAACTTAGTGATAGTTATTAATAATACATAAGTTGTGATAAGCAAAAACAAAAGTATTTTCAAGCAGTTTCTTCTGGAGTGTTGAGTTTTAGAGCCCTTGTGTCCTGTCCCTCTTTTTTAAGCGGAAGTGACCAGTAAAATTCAATATATTACGAGCAAGCGGATTAGCATGAGACTCGAGTTTTGTAAGATATTTGCCTGCGTATTTTGCAATTTCTTCAGTTACTTGTGGCATATTCAAATCACGATGTAAATTTGAATTTCTTATGTACCATGGAGCCGATGTTACTATCCGTAAAATTTTGTTTTGGCTTCGTTGAATTTTTTCTATATTTGAAGCTGAAGCAGTACCCCATAGCTGAATTCCGTAGCACCATATAGGTTTTAAAAGCGACTTGTATATCAAAAGTTTACAATCTAGACTGAGAGTTCAATTTCTACCAATCAGCCAATGTATCTGAGTTAGTTTAAGTTTCATTTGCGCTAGCTTAGAGTCAATGTGGTGTTTCCATGTAAGCCTTCGATCAAGGTGTATACCAAGGTATTTCACTTGTAAATTTTGAGGAACAATTTGATTATTGATTGTAATGGAGGAGCAAGTGACTTTTCGTGGGATAAATGTTAGCTGAGCACACTTGTGTTCGTTTACCTTTATTCTCCACCTGTTTAACCATAGTTCTAGCTGGGTAATATATTGCTGAAGATATCGGGAAGCCTCGTGATGGTTTTCGTGCATACTAAGGCAGGCTGTATCATCGGCAAATGTAGATCTATGGATATTGCTAATCAAAGCCATATCACAAGTATAAATCAAATACAAAACTGGCCCCAATATGCTCCCCTGTGGCACACCGGATGATATAGATTCAGGCACACTCATGAAGTCTCCTCCAATAACAGTGAACTTCCGGGTAGTAATATAACTTTCCAATAGCTTCAGAAAATTTATTGGTAGATATGATTTCAATTTTAAAATAAGGCCTTCATGCCATACTTTATCAAATACCTAAGAAACATCAATGAAGAGGGCAGAACAATAATACTTTTCTTCAAATGTTCTTCTTATAAATTGAACCAATCTATGCATTTGTTCAATGGTGCTATGCTGACTCCTAAAACCAAACTGATGGTCTGGTATGCATCTACTACCAATTAGAATTGGGAAAAATTTTATCATGAGCAGTTTTTCGAAAAGTTTAGATATTGTTGATAGTAGACTTATTGGCCTGTATGATTCAGCTTTGGTAAGGTCTTTGCCCGGCTTTGGAATCATTTTGAGCTTGGCAAGCTTCCAGAGGTATGGATAATACTATAGTCGTAATATGGTATTAAAAATAAATAGAAGGATTCTAATTGCAATACGTGGCAAATTCATCAGCATCTTGTTACTAATTCCATCAATACCTGGAGCTTTCTTCGGGTTGAGTTTAGTAATTAGTTTCTGTACGTCACGCATCTTAAACTTTAAGGGTCAAGGGGTAGAGCAACTAAACTCGGTAAATCAAAGAACTTATAAGTGTCACTCTCTTTTAACTAATGTTCCACTCTTATTTCAAGTGAGTAATAAGGCGACTGCACTTTCGGAAGGATTTGAGTTTAATCATAGGGTATCTGATGATATGGGTCTTGCGAACCACACATCTATTGTTAATTATGATATTAACAATTTTGATTCAACAAGTTTGTTTCCGAACTCATTGCAGTAGGTGATTTGGTATTGTTTATAAATAATCTTAAGAAAAGAAAATCTTGTGGTTTAGGGAAAATAAACAACGATATGTTAAAAAAGTCTTCCCAGACTTGCCGTAAAACGCCTTACAAATATTTATAACTCCTAGTTGATCCACCAGTATTTCCAAAATTCATGGAAAACGGTAAAAGTTGTATCCATTCCCAAGCTGGGTAAACCGCTCAATAGGGTTGGAAACTATAGACCAATAAGTATTTTAAGCAGCCTAGGAAAAATTCTTGAGGAAATCATTACCGAAAAGATGTTATCGACTATTATTAATAATCATATTATACCTTATGAGCGATTTGGCTTTAGGTCACACTCGACTATTCATCAGATCAAAAGAATCTGCAATAACATGAAAAATGGTTTAGCATCAGGCCAATCGACTGCGCTTATATTACTCGATGTTGAAAAAGCTTTTGACTTGTTTAATTTAGATTTCCCATGTTTTTAGTCAAGTTAGTTAGTAATTTTTTGTACGATAGATATTTTTGTGTTTCTTTTGAAATTTTTTTTTTGGATCTTAAAAAAATTCCCGCAGATGTTCCGCAGGGATCAGTTCTGACCCCAACACTATTCAACAATTATTGTGCTGACATGCCCTCAATCAGCCCCAGCAATTTCACTGCCTATGCAGATGACCTGGCTATTTATTTCACACATGAACTCAGTCAAAATATTCTGACTGAAATTCAGTGTTCACTGGACCGATTAGAAGAGTACTACGCTAAATGGAAAATAAAAATTAATCCGGATAAGACACAAGGTATATTTTTTACGAGAAAAGGAAAATCTTGTTATCTACCTAGTCACGATTTAACTCTGCTAGGGAGGAGCATTAATTGGTCCAATAATTTACATACCTGGGTATTTGTTTAGATACCAAACTAACTTTTAATGTACAGATCTGCAATGTTATTGAAAAGGTAGACAAATATAAAAAGATTTAATATCCGCTTGTTAATAGGAATTCTTTCCTCAGTAACGAAAACAAAATGTTGATAGTGAAAACAATCTTTCAAGCTATAATACTTTATGGTTGCCCAATTTGGGATCATTGTGCCAAAACCCACAGAATAAAATCTTGAAAATAGCTCTGAAATTACTTCGGCATTTTTCCACATCTAGACTACATTTATATCGAAGTTTTAAGCTCACGTTTTAGATTTAATTGCGGCTTCTCTGAAAATCCCCTTATAAAGGCAATCTACTTAATTTTAAGACATATCTTTTATAAGTAGTATTATACAATATTCATAATGTTATATTATTGTCAATTCTTATTCCTTTCTTTTCCAAATTCTTGCTAAATTGTCTCAGTAGTCATATACACACATATTATTTGTGATCTGGTGTTATATGTAGGTATATAATTTCAATAAGTCTACTTATAGCAATTGTATATCACCTTACCTCTGTATTGTTTTATTTATATTGAAGGTTTTTGTTAATAGTTTTCCTTCACATTTATCTGTATGCATTTCTACATTACTTTCAGTTAAAAAAAGTTATGTAATATTTAAGATATAAGGCTAAGCCAAATCTGTGCAATTATTTTCTCTAGTATGTAAGAAATTGTATTACTTTCTATTTAATAAATAAATCTAAATCTAATTTTTGGCTAGGACTTTTTTCATCGTTGGTATATAACTTCTTTACTACTCAGCAGAAATCGTAAGGTTTTAATTTATATGAAAAAAATCTGTTTTATATCTCAAAAATTGTAACAAGGAATAATTTTACAATCTGAATTTTTGAAAATTATCAGAAAATTTTATATTATTTGTGATAAAACTACTCTTTATTTTTTTGTAATATTTTTAAAAATTATTAAGTATTTACAAAAATTTTGATTGTTTCTAAGAGAAAAGGTATTAAGAAAGATGTGAAGTAGATTTAAGACACTGTTTTGGTGCACCCTACATACAGCATTGGTCGAAAATTAGAATTTTTTTTTTAAATCTAATTTTTGGATGTTGTAAAAAAATTACACGCTTGTTTTGTAAATTTGGTCTTTTATTATAAATAAACTTGTTGTTAGTAATTTGTAAGAAACTCTTCACATTCTAGACATAAATGTAGGCAGGAGAGGAGATTTTCTAATAAATGTTAAAATTTTTCTAACTCAATTTTTTCCCAATTAAAAAGGTTTTATAAAATTACATATTAGGAAATATTTTAACTTAATTCAATTGAACACAGTTAGCTTTGATAACTAGTAGTAGGGAACTCGCGGTTATCCGCCAATTAAAATTGTGAAATTTGTGTGAAATTTTACAATTTGGGTTATTAAAATTTTAAATTTGTGATATTGTAGTTTTTGTTTACATTAGTTGTGTGAACGGGTGATTTTTTTTTGTGGTGGCATTAATTGCGTGTGAACGGGTGATTTTTTTGTGGTAATGGATTAAAAATCATGAAATTGAATCTTCCAAATGCCGACGGCAAACATCATTTTTTTTTTCCTTCTATGGGAAAACGAGAAAATTAATTCTTCCTAATGCCGACGGGAAAATCGTAGAAATCATTTTTCCTAATGCCGACGGGAAAGTTGTGAGTGTTGCCAACCTATGGGAAGTATATATACATATATATGTATAAATGTATGTATGTATAAATGTATGTATGTATATATGTGTATATGTATGTATGTATATATGTATGTATGTATGATTTTCTCACGATAATAAATTATTTATCATGCTATTTTATAGTATAAAATGTTCTCATATATGTGAACCCCCTAATGCTTGTGTGTGGGTGGTCGAACTTGTATGTCCCTGATAAGTTTATATTTTGTTTATTTGTTTAAGAAATATTTATTTCATAACATTATGAAATTCTTGAATGTGTATGTATGTATGTATGTACATACATATGGATGTATGACCATGGGAATTTGTTCTGTAGAATACATACGTAATATTTGTATACATTTATATTCTGCAACGCAGACATTTCTTTGACTACGATTATTTTAAAGCAGAGGATTTTCAACTAAATACGGTCATCAGTAGAGAAACAAAAAGTAGAAATTTGCAAGTAAGCAAAAGAGTTAACTTCTCCTCCTCCCCACTTCCTTCTATTTCCTTTATGTAGTTTGTATTTGAAATTTTTTTATTTTGTATACATATATTGTATAAAATTTTATAATAATACATACATTCATGTATTTTTAAGTATAAATATTTTAAAAAGTTAAAAAGTTCATTTAAAGCAAGATGTTTCCTTCGTGAGTAAAATAGCATTTCTTAATGCTCACGCACCAAAATTATGATAATTACAATAAAAATATTCTGGATACTTAATTTCCATTTGTTTAAAGTTGATGCAGCCTATATCCTTAACGCTAGAAATTTTTTTTCAACTTTTACATATATTTTGAAATGAAGATATAAATATATATGTTATTTTAAATATTACTTAATTTGCAAGTCTTTTCAAACTTGTCCTTTGATGGGTATATATTATATTATACGATCATGGATAAGAAAGCAGTAAGCTGATGTCTTTGCTGCAATATTAGTTGCTGTCTCAAATTAAATTTTTTTATCAATCGGGCCATAATTGAGCGATTCATTCTGATGACTGACATCTACTACAATAATAGGAGCTTTTGTCTTAAACTCTGATGCAGTTAGAAGCGGTTGAGATTCTTTCATATAGTAGCTTTGTTGGAATCTCAGATACATATCATATAGAATTGCATAAAGTTCATTTTTAAATTTTATGTTTAGATCATCATACGGTTATAAGACTGAATTTAAATGTTTAAAATTAGTCAAATCACAATGAACAAACTTATTTTCTTGTTCAAAAGCAATCAACACGGGGGCGTTCTCTATTTGCAGCCAATTTAACATTCCAAATATGGCTAGTTCCTGTGTTTAATTGTCGATTAATATGACAATTCCAACTGCGAAATGCCATGGGTATAGAAGCACCATTGTTAATAATTTTAATCATATTCAATTTGCTAAGGTCAGATAATTGAACATGAGGTATTCTCCATGAGATGAGTGAAATTGTAAGTTTAGCTTTTTCATAGAAACACTCGAGCGTATAAGATCTTCGTCGTTCTTATTGCGCAAGAGTATCAATTCATGTTTTCCATTAATATAACTTTGTTCAAGTCTTCAGTGAATCCTAGAAGCACTTTGAGAGGTACATAGAAATTGAGAAATCCATTTGCAAGAGTGACATCGACAATTTTGTTCCATCCAGCATTTTGCATCACATTGTTTTCTGTTGGTGATAGACAAAATAAGTTTTTTATGGTGCTCGTGGCTCCTAAATATCTTGTATGATCAATTTCAATTCCATTGAGCTCATAGTGAATTTCATCAAATAGATATGCCACAAAGTTGTTTTTTAATATAAAGTTCTCCGAAGATGAAGAAGATTTAGAGTTATTATCATCAGCAACAAATCCTTCTACATAAATGTAGCTCTCACTGGGTAGCACATACAAATCTTGATTTTGTATTGAAATTCTGATTTCATCATTATTGTTGTAAGATTGTAAGTATGGTACATATGTATGATAGTCCTTTTTGATTATATTCTCATCCGACGAGGGTTTATCTAAGACATCTATTATTGAACTCATTTTGTCTTCAATTTAAAATTCAAGGTCTTTAGAAAATTTTTATTTGATGTTGTTTGAGCTTTTTGTTGAGCTGGTCGCTTTAATGTTGTTGTTGTTCTTGCTGCTATATTTTTCAATCTATTTGTGTTGTATATTAGCATTATTTAGTTGACCTCAAATGTATTCGTGTTGTAATTTTCTCTCCTCGAAAATTAATTAAATCACCGTGTTGATCAACTACGCGCAGCGCTAGTGAACTTATGTCTCTGGTGTTCACAGGTAAATAGATGAGATTTCTTGGAACCTCATCTATTTTATACCTTGGAGGCACATTAATCGGAAATTCATGAAGTGTATGCGATTTGGAGTTATTCATATATGTATTAATAGCGATACTACTTTCAATTCGCAAGAGATTCACTTTAAAAATATTAACTGGAAGATCTGAGTAATAATATTTGTTTGGTGTTAGGATTTTGCTATTGAATCCTAAAAGTTTTCCAATTGTATTGTAGTTATTAAAATATACAGAATCCTTGGAACTATTAACTTTAACTTGCATTGTATTGTTATGGGCTTCAATAAAAATCTTATTTTCTGGACAGAGTCATTTGTATTGCTCTTGTATAAAATCTACAATATCATTCAATTCATAAGATCCAATTGGTATTTCAGTTTTATGTTCCCTACACAAAGTAGACCAGAGTTGTAGAAAGTGAAAAGCTAAAATCCGTTGAT
Source organism: Nowickia ferox (assembly GCA_936439885.1). NCBI lineage: Eukaryota > Metazoa > Arthropoda > Insecta > Diptera > Tachinidae > Nowickia > Nowickia ferox. The sequence goes on along the minus strand of OW387023.1, from coordinate 65,741,318 downwards.
TTGATCACTGTTAAAAAGGGACAAATATAGTGTGTTTGTTATTGAATATTTTTAGTACAATAATCAAAACAATGCAGAAATGTATACTTAGTGATATGAACAATTGGAAATTTTTACAAAACTAAATTAAAGATTTTGCAGTGTTGAACTAAATAAAACAATGTGTAAAATATTATTAATATTATAAAAGTGATTAAAATTATTTTCCAAATGCTTACAAACTCAATTTTAAACATTTTCCTTCAAAAATATTAATTTTTAACTTCAACTTGCAAAAAGCAAACAACGAATGAGACCGCAAAGCATAAATTGAAAATACACTTGAGCACATGAACATTTGCACAAAATTAAATGAAGGAATTTGAGGTATTGAATTAAAAAACACAATGCGATAAATATTATTAGTATTAATAAAGTGATTAAAATTTGTTTTCAAATGATTAGAGACTTCGTTTTAAGCATTTTCGGTCGCAAATATTAATTTTTACCATTTATTTACAAAAACTAGGCTGCGAATGAGACCACAAAGAATAAAATGTAATTACTTTAAAATAATACCACGCGAAAGAAAAAGTAAAGAGGATTTGATGACTGTGTGAGCGAGACCTCTAAAAATTACGATTATCTTCCGTCTTACTATGTGCCACCTCTGGTCTCCTCTGTGGTTCCCTATATGCAACATATTGTTCCCTTTATGCAACGACTATAGCTAGAGAGCTGAAACTTGGTGTGTAGGTTCCTCTTCCAATGTATAGATCCACTAAGAAGGGATTTTTTGAAACTCGAATGCTAAGGGGGTAAAAAAGGGTAAAATCGGTATCTTTATATTTCGGAAACTACATTAGATAGACTTTAAATTCTAAAAGCACACAAATGCTCACAAAATAAGCCGACAAGTGTTTGGTACTTTTTCGATATGTGTACTTTTAGGGCTTGAAAGGAGGTAAAAACTGAATTTTGGTACCTGTTTTGCACTCGACATATCTTCTAAATTGTTAAACGTAGCAAAAAGCTTTTTGGCGCATTATTTTCTTCTAGACAGAGTTTCGAATAAATTTTGGTACTTTTTGAAAATTCGCACTTATAAGGGATAAAATCGCACCCGATTTTGGTTTTTTTTTTAAATTATTAGGTTCGTATTACATACATGTAAAAATAAGATAGAGAGCTGAAATTTGGTGTGTACGTTTTTGGAAACTTGAATGCTAAGGGGGTAAAAAGGGTCAAATATGTATCTTTATATCTCGGAACCACAATAAAAATTCTAAAAGCATACAAATGTTGCTAAGAAAGAAGCCGACACGATTTTGGTAGTTTTGCAATATGTGTACTTTTGGGGGATAAAAAAGGGTAAAAACTGAATTTTGATACTTTGTTTGTACTGGTTTTTTTTAAATTTACATTTGGAATATAAAAACTTTTAGATAAGGTAATTTTCGAGATATATACCTTTTATCAATGGTATTTTATACAAGAGTAGCTTTTTAAAAAAGTACTTTAAGCAAAGTTATTTGCACTTAAAAATGTGCGTTAAAAAAAATACATTAAAAAAAACATCTTTTGTGAAATTTACTTACACATGTATATAAGAAGAGTATTTTTAAACAAAAAAAAAATACTTTTCAGGTGAGATACTTTTTTGAAACGATACTTTATTGAAAAACGTACTTTGTACAAAGAGTGGTTTTTGAAAAATATACTTTTTGAAAAAGGTACTTCTTAGAAAAAGTACTTTCTGAAAAAATTTTGAAATAGGTCCTTTCTGAAAAATATCTTTTTCGATTAATTAATTAATATATAAAAAAATTAAACCCAGTCTAAATACGTAATTATTATTTCTATTTTTATTATTGGAATTATTACTATTATTATTATATTATATAAAAGCAAAACGTGATTGACTCGGTGATCATCGCCTAGCCCAAGCCACTGGCGGTAGAGCGTGTGTGAATCCACTGAGAACAGGTTTTTTAACTTCAAATGCAAAATGTAACCTAATTTTTCTAAAACTAAAGCAAATACATAGACTCAAATTCCAAAAATATGTAAATAAAACACAATATGGCGGACGCCCCAAAATGACAGACCATTCCTTTTTGTCTACTCCCGTGATATGGGATAAAATGAAAGGGACTTTTGAGAAGGAAACATAACATGTGGTGAAAATATTTGGGCAAAAACATACGGTTAGAGTAGTAGGGAACTGCCAATTCGGCGTCAATTAAAATTGTTAAATTGTGGCTGAAATTGTTAAATTGTGGCTGAAATTGTTAAATTTGGGTAATTAAAATTTGAAAATTTTAAAATTCTTGGAAATTTGATACCTACGAGGGTGGTTCAATAAGTCCGTCCGATTTTTTGTTTACATAAGGAGTTTTTTGTTTACATAAGGAGTTTTTTATTATTACTACATACGAGGGCGGTTCAATAAGACAGGTTTTTTATGACCGTGGTAATTTATATGTATGTATGTTTGTGGGGTGGATTAAGGGGTTTCATAAGATTAATATTTCATAAGTATACATGTATGCCGACTGGAAAATCATAAAAATGATTTTTCCTAATACCAACGGGAAAATCATGAGATGATTTTTCCTAATTAATTAATTTTTCCTAATGCCTACGGCAATGCATGATTATTTTTTCCTAATGCCTACGGCAATGCATGATTATTTTTCCTAATGCCTACGGCAATGCATGATTATTTTTCCTAATGCCTACGGCAATGCATAATAATTTTTCCTAATGCCGAAGGCAATACATGATTAATTTTTCCTAATGCCGACGGCAATGCATGATTATTTTTTTTTTTTCAAATGCCGACGGCAATGCATGATTACTATATTTCTTAATGCCGACGGGAAAATGATTTTTCCAAAGGGAAAATTGTCAGTGTTGCCAGACTGTATAAATTTGTTATCGTAATACTATATCAGTAATATCAGAGAAAATAGATTTGATGAATACTAGGCGATTCTCATATGAATCGTGGGAACGTGTATGTGTGATTTCCTCACGCTAATAAATTGTTTATAAATAAAATAAATTGTTTATAAATAAAATAGTTAAATAAATTAATTTAATTTATTTAATTATTTTATTTATTTATTTATAAAATGTTCTCATGTATGTGAACACCCTAAAATGTTCTCATGTATGTGAACACCCTAATGCTTGTGTGTGGGTGGTCCAGCTTGATTGCCGATGGTAATTGTATATTGTGTTTATTTGTTTAAGAAATATATTTGTATGTATGTATGTATGTATGTATGAATGTATAAATGTATGTATGCATGTATAAATGAATGTATGAATGTATAAATGAGCGATCGTAGGAACTTGTGCGTGGAATATTTTGTGCTTGTGTAGAATACATTTATATTTTGCAACGTAGTCATTTTCTTTGACTACGATTATTTTAAAGCAGAGGATTTTCAACTAAGTCAGAGAAACAAAAAGTAAAAATTTGCAAGTAAGCAAAAAAGTTAACTTCTCCTCCTACCCACATTCTTCTATTCTCTTTATGTAGTTTGTATTTGAAATAAGAAAACACTTTTACATTTTTTTTATTTTGTAAACATTTATTGTTTAAAATTTTATAAAATTTTATAATAATACATACAGTAATATATTCTTAAGTATAAATATTTTAAAAAGTGAAAAAGTTCATTTAAAACAAGATATTTCTTTGGAGAGTAAAATAGCATTTCTTAATGCGCAAACACCAAAATTATGATAATTACAATAAAAATATGCATCCTATATCCTCAACGTTAGAAATTTTTCGGTGTAAAATTTTTTCCAACCATAGTATTTTTTCTTTACCTTTTACGTAAATTTTAGAACATCTTGCGTTGGCTTTTAAAAAATTGCAAACGCTATGAAATGAAACTCATCCAGCATTCCAGCTTAGGTGATGATAGTTTTTTGTTAGCCACTTTGCTTCTATTTGCTTTTTTATTGATAAGCATTTAAAATCAAATGGTGGTTTTATAATGAAGTTGTTATATTCATAATTGTTGAAAACAATCGCTACTTCTTTTGCGATGAAATCGTTTGAATTAGTTTTGAAACCTTGTACGTCTATAAAAATTATGTTATTTTCCATGTTATTCAATTTATAACACTTTTCGAACTTGTCCTTTGATGGGTATATATTCTATTATACGATCATGAATAAGAATGCAGTAAGCTGATGTCTTTGGTGCAATATTAGTTGCTGTTTCAAATTCTATTTTTATATCAATCGGTCCATTATGGAGTGATTCATTCTGATGACTGACATCTACTACAATAATAGGAGCTTTTGTCTTAAACTCTGATGCAGTTAGAAGCGGTTGAGATTCTTTCATATAGTAGCTTTGTTGGAATCTTAGATACATATCATATAGAATTGCATAACGTTCATTTTTGAACTTTATGTTAAGATCATCATACGGGTATGAGACTGAATTTAAATGTACTTTTAAATTAGTCAAATCACAATGAAAAAATTTATTTTCTTGTTGAAAAGCAATCAACACAAAACGGGGGCGTTCTCTATTTGCAGCCAGTTTAACATTCCAAATATGGCTAGTTCCTGTGTTTAATTGTGGATTAATATGGCAATCCCAACTGCGAAATGCCATGGGTATAGAAGCACCATTGTTAATAATTTTAATCATATTCAATTTGCTAAGGTCAGATAATTGAACATGAGGTATTCTCCATGAGATGAGTGAAATTGTAAGTTTAGCTTTTTCAGTAGAAACACTCGAGCGTACAAGATCTTCGTCGTTCTTATTGCGCAAGAGTATCAGTTCATGTTTTCCATTTAATATAACTTTGTTGTAGTCTTCAGCGAATCCTAGAAGCATTTTTAGAGGTACATAGAAATTGAAAAATCCATTTGCAAGAGTGACATCGTCAATTATGTTCCATCCAGCATTTTGCATCACATTGCTTTCGTTTGGTGATAGAGAAACCAAGTTCTTTATGGTGCTCGTGGCTCCTAAATATCTTGTATGATCAATTTCAATTCCATTGAGCTCATAGCGAATTTCATCAAATAGATATGCTACAAAGTTGTTTTTTAATTTAAAGTTCTCTGAAGAAAAAGAAGATTTAGGGCTATTATCATCGGCAACAAACCCCTCTACATAAATGTAGCTCTCACTGGGTAGCACGTATAAATCTTAATTTTGTATTGAAATTCTGATTTCATCATTATTGTTGTAAGATTGTAAGTATGGTACATATGTATGATAGTCCTTTTTGATTATATTCTCATCAGAGAAAGGTTTATCTAAGACATCTATTATTGAACTCATTTTGTCTTCAATTTAAAATTCAAGGACTTTAGAAAATTTTTATTTGATGTTGTTAGTGCTTTCTGTTGAAGTGGTCGCTTTAATGTTCTTGTTGTTGTTACTGCTTTATTTTTCAATGTATTTGTGTTGTATATTAGCATTATTTAGTTGACCTCAAATGTATTCGTATTGTAATTTCCTCTTCTCAAAAATTAATTAAATCACCGTGTTGATCAACTACTCGCAGCGTTAGTGAACTTATCTCTCTGGTGTTCACAGATAAATAGATGAGATTTCTTGGAACCTCATCTATTTTATAGCCTGGAGGCACATTAATCGGAAATTCATGAAGTGTATGCGATTTGGAGTTATTCATATATGTGTTAATAGCGATACTACTTTCAATTCGCAAGACATTCACTTTAAAAATATTAACTGGAAGATCTGAGTAATAATATTTGTTTGGTGTTAGGATTTTGCTATTGAATCCTAAAAGTTTTCCAATTGTGTTGCCTTTATTAAAATATACAGGATCTTTGGAACTATTAACTTTAACTTGCATTGTATTGTTATTGGCTTCAATAAAAATCTTATTTTCTGGACAGAGTCTTCTGTATTGCTCTTGTATAAAATCTACAATATCATTCAATTCGTAAGATCCAATTGGTATTTCAATTGTATGTTCCCCTATATGAAACATATTGTTGTAGGTGTCTACATTTGGAATGCTGTTGTATGAATGAAAATCAGTTAGAACACACTCATATGCACCATGTAATTCAATAGGAGGAAAGTAACTAGCAGATAATTCTGATGAGTTAGAGCTCAGAGTAAGTGTTATTGACATTATAACTGTCTGATTACAATTAAATAAAGTTTAGTACAACATATGGTTTATAAGCATGATTTATATATTTATTTCATTTTCTTATTTTAAAATTAACATTAGTTTCTTAATATTACTGCTATTGTTGTTGATGATGGTATTCAGCTATAATATTTCGTTCTTACTTATCCAAGAATTGTGTTGATTAGAAAATCCCAACCATTTAACGTATGCCTCCTTTCCTTTAGTTTTAAGAACCTTTTCAACTAGATATGTATTTGGATATCTAGTTTTCGAAAGTTCTTCAGTATAGAATCCACCTTTAATAGGATTACCAAGATAATCTTCTAATATGAATGTTGTAGGATTTGTATTTTGAACTCTTGTAATTGTGAAAATTTCTGTAGTCCAATTTGGAGTATAACCTTTTTCAAATGTATGCTTATATTTGCTTATGCGTACATGATCTCCAACATTAAACTTCGACATTTTGTACATCTTGAAATGACTGTATACTGTATTTAGTAGCTTTTCCTCATTTGTTGAGTTGACTTTAATCGGAGACATTTTAATGGTGCGATGAACTTTTCTATTGTATGCATTAATTAAGTCTTTTTATATATCAATCCACTTATATGAACCATTAAAGCTAAATTCTTTCCACATCATTCCTTTCAATGTTCTGTTAAATCGTTCTACTATTGATGCTTTCATACTGCTATATGTTGAGTAGAGTGATTAATGTTGTATTTATCCATTAATTTTCCAAAGTGTTTGTTGAAAAATTCTTTACCATCATCTGTTTGTAAGTTTTTTGGTACTCGTCCTAATTCAAAAATATTTTCCATCGCCTTGGTTGTTTCGAGTGTAGTTTTAGTTTTTAGTGGTACTGCCCATGCAAATTTTGAAAATGTGTCAATTACAGTTAACAAAAATCGATAATTTCTGTTTTCTCTAGAATAGATCCCCATTTCAACTAAATCAGCTTGCCAAAGATCATCTATTCCTTTCATTACAACTCTACGACGCATAAAAACTTTTCGAGCTTGCTTATGCAGTTCGTTTACTAAATTTCTTTTTGAAGACATTAAGTTGTTTTACAAATTTTTTGGAGAGTGTTGTGATCTACTTGACGCACTTTCAGCTATTGATACAAACATGTAATTTTTCAATCTATAAATTTTCTCATTAAGCTGTTCAATTTGTTCTTCAAAGGATGTTTTAATTTGTAGAATGTCTTCTTGAATTTTATAATTTTCTTCTATATCTAATTTTATTTCGCGTTGTAGCTCCTCAATTTGCATTTGAATATCTTCTCGAATTATAGTATTATCTTCCTTAAAGTATGTTAATAATTTCTCTTCTAATTTTTCGATTTGAGTTTGCAGAAACAATTTATTGATAACATCGTTTTCCTCCAGAGCTTTTGCAACATTTTTGATTCTTTTGTTTTGGACATCAATGTTGTTGTTCGTATCCATAAAGAACCCCAGCAGTTTAGGTGCATTTTTCAAAGAAATTATGCTGCTAGTATCGTTTAAATAATGTCCAAATTTATCAACAGACATACTTTATATACTTTATTAAAGTTAATGTATTATATTTGCTTCACGTAGTTCTTCAATAATTGATACAATCTCGTTATTGTGATTAGTATGACCTGCACCTTGTGATGCAAGCAGTAGTCGAAGACGATCTACTAACTCATTTGGATCGTCCCAGTATATATAGTTTGGCTTATGGGCGTTAAATTCCATCATTCCATCACCTAAATAACTACCTTTTGACTTAGATCCTGTTGATTCGTTTAAATTCTTCTGGTTTTTCTCGTCAATAAATTTCTTAATAATATGTTTGTATTTATATCCTCTAGTACCCTTAATTTGACCATCAGGTTTATAGTCCCTTCTATATGCATTAGTAGTAATTAAAATCTTTTTATAGATTTCGAGTTCAAATTTATCATAATTTTTTGGTATTTTATGAAACATTAGAGAAAATAGTCCTGGTGTTAGAGCCCATATTTGACCACCAACTTGTATTTTATCTTCATTAAGTTTGAGGTTACTATCACCAAATTTCCATTCATTATTGAAATCTTTATGTGGACCATAGTTTGTATCTAATTCATTTCTTCCTTCCAAGGCTGATAAGTCAGTATAAGTATCTTCTGTATTGGAAGTCTGTGAGTAAAAATCATCTTCATCATCGTCATCATTCACAGTATTAGCATCATTAAATAATATGGTATTATCGAATATTGTTCCTTCTGCTAGTTTCTTTGGTGTACTTGTCTCTATCTTGACTGATGTTTTTTCAGGTTTAAAACTTGTATTATTTTCCACTTCTGTCTTCATTTTACTTTCTTCTTTTATGGGAATTCTTTTAATATTTTTAGAACTATTTATGAATTCTTTGAGTGGTTCTGTTATAGGTTTAAATGTATCTCTTAGTTGTTCACGTGTATCTATTTCACCAGTTTTTATACTACGAAGCTTTTTCTTCAAGACATTTCTTGTCAACACCAACTGTTTTAAAATTTTCTCATCCATGTTTAATAATAGTAAATAACAGGTATCAGCTATTAGATCAGGTATTAGCTTATCAGGACCTGGTCTGGTTTTCAGATCAGCTTATCAGGACCTGATCTGGTTTTCAGATCAGATTATCAGGACCTGATCTGGTTTTCAGATCAGCTTATTAGGACCTGATCTGGTTTTCAGATCAGCTTATTAGGACCTGGTCTGGTTTTCAGATCAGCTTATCAGGACCTGATCTGGTTGTCAGATCAGCTTATCAGGACCTGATCTGGTTTTCAGATCAGCTTATCAGGACCTGATCTGGTTTTCAGATCAGCTTATTAGGACCTGGTCTGGTTTTCAGATCAGCTTATTAGGACCTGGTCTGGTTTTCAGATCAGCTTATTAGGACCTGGTCTGGTTTTCAGATCAGCTTATTAGGACCTGGTCTGGTTTTCAGATCAGCTTATTAGGACCTGGTCTGGTTTTCAGATCAGCTTATTAGGACCTGGTCTGGTTTTCAGATCAGCTTATCAGGACCTGGTCTGGTTTTCAGATCAGCTTATCAGGACCTGATCTGGTTTTCAGATCAGCTTATCAGGACCTGATCTGGTTTTCAGATCAGCTTATCAGGTATCAGATGAGGTTATAGCAAATAGATGTATCAAGTTTAAAATTAGATTAATAACTAGAGGTAATTTTTATGAGTAGTTGCTTATATAGTTATGAAATAGTCAAATTGCTTTCTGTAGCGACCATCGTTTAATTCGTTATCTTTGCTTATCATCAAAAATCCATATTTATCCTTCCAACATTCTCGACAAATTTCTTGAAACTTTTCATAGCTCATATCGCTGGCAACATGATCCTTATAAACATGCTTCATATTTGTCTCATCTTGCTTAAACATTATAATAACATTTGCATTGTCTCTTATTAAATGCTTGGGAATTCTTGTATATGTTTGACACAGGTAGAATGAATCAACATCCCTATGTCGCCCCATACAAAAATATGTACGTATATTATTCTGCTTTTCACATACAAAATCATCAAATATCATAATTGAATTAGTTTTAGCTTCGTCAGGTGGAATAACTGATTCATTATCGGTGAATGTAAAATACCCCATACCTTTAATTTTTTTTTTTTTTTTTATGCATACATATATTTATTTATTGTATCTTCAAAAATGAACTAACAATAAGTATTCAAATCTTAAATCTAAATATAATTATTAGGCCCGACTAGTGTCGGACATAAACTTAGTGATAGTAATTCATAATACATAAGAGTTGTGCAAAGCAAAACATAAAAATAAAAAAAAAATAATTTCAAACAGTTTCATCTGGTGTGGTAAGTATTAGAGCCCTTGTGTCCCTCTTTTTTAAGCGGATGTGTCCGGTAAAGTTCAAGATATTTCGAGCAAGCGGATTAGGGTGTGACTCGAGTTTAGTTAAATATTTGCCTGAGTATTTTGCAATTTCTTCAGTCACTTGTGGCATATTTAGATCACGATGTAAATTTGAGTTTCTTATGTACCATGGAGCCGATGTTATTAACCGTAAAATTTTGTTTTGTCTTCGTTGGATTTTCTCTACATTTGAAGCTGAAGCAGTGCCCCATAGCTGAATTCCGTAGCACCATATAGGTTTCAAAAGCGACTTGTATATCAAAAGTTTGCAATCTAGACTCAGGGTTGAATTTCTACCAATCAGCCAATGTAACTGAGTTAATTTTAGTTTCATTTGTGTTAGCTTAGAGTCAATATGGTGTTTCCATGTTATCCGTCGGTCAAGGTGTACACCAAGGTATTTTACATGTGAATGTTGAGGAACAACTTGATTATTGATTCGAATGGGTGAACAGGTATCTTTTCGCAGAGTGAATGTTACCTGAACACACTTTTGTTCGTTTACCTTAATCCTTCATAAGTTTAACCATAATTCCAGCTGTGTAATATGTTCTTGTAGATATCGGGAAGCCTCGTGAGGGTTTTCGTGCATACTAAGGCAGGCTGTATCATCAGCAAATGTAGATGTATGGATATTGCTGCTCAAAGGCATATCACAAGTATAAATCAAATACAAGACTGGGCCCAGTATGCTCCCCTGTGGCACACCGGATGAGATTGATTCGGACGCACTCATGAAGTCTCCTTCCACAACAGTGAACTTTCGAGCAATAATATAACTTTGCAGAAGATTAACAATGTTTATTGGTAGATATGTCTTCAATTTTAAAATTAGGCCTCTATGCCACACTTTATCAAATGCTTGAGAAACATCAATAAAGAGGGCAGAACAATACTTCTTTTCTTCGAGTGTTCTTCTTATAAATTGAACCAATCTATGCGTTTGTTCAATGGTGCTATGCTCACTTCTAAAACCAAATTGATGATCCGGTATGCACGCATTATCAGTTAGAATTGGGGACAATTTGATCATGAGTAACTTTTCGAAGAGCTTTGACATTGTTGGCAGTAAACTTATTGGCCTGTATGACTCAGCCTTGGTAAGATCTTTGCCCGGCTTTGGAATCATTTTGACCTTGGCAAGCTTCCAGCTGCGTGGATAATACTCCAGTCTTAAAATGGCATTAAAAATGAATAGCAGAATTCTAATTGCAATACGAGGCAACATCATCAGCATCTTATTACTAATTTCATCAATACCCGGAGCTTTTTTTGGGTTGAGTTCAGCAATTAGTTTTTGTACATCACGCATCTTAAACTTTAAGGGACGAGGGGGTAGAGCAACTACACATGGCAAATCAGCAACACCCATACATGTGTTTGGGGTAAATACGGTTTTTAAATGCTCAGCAAATATGTTACCTTTTTCAGTATCGTTTCTTGCCCAACCTCCGGTAGAAGTGCGCAGGGGTGGTTTAAACTCAACTGGTGTTTTAAGCTTCCTCGCAGCGCGCCACAAAGAATAATTAGATGCTGGTGTAACATCCAGACCTTCCAGATAATTTTTAAGAGATGCAGTTTTTTCAGATGCAAGCAACTCTTGGAGTCGTTTAGTGCACTCTTTAAACCTGATTTTATGTTGGGGTGATCTGTGTTGCTGCCATTCCCTTCTAGCTCTTCTTTTTTCACTTACGAGACGTTCAATATCCGTAGAATAAATTCTATTAAACCCAGTCTGCGGGTGGGAGGTACTATCATGTTCAGCAGCCTGCTTAATATTTTCGTTAAGATTCGCAATGTTAGATTCAATATCATCGGATGTTCTTAGCATTATGTTTTCCGTGCAATGACTACTAGATATTTTTTGAATCTCAGCCAATTAACACGATTGACCATCTTCACATATGGATGAGATAAATCTCTTCTTAGTGGATTACAGATTGTAACGATAGTGGGAGAGTGATCGGAGGAGAGATCTAGAGAAGCTTCAACACGAACTAAATCTCTAGAAATATTTTTCATGACGCCAAAATCTATAACATCCGGAATTTTTTGTATGTCAGTAGGCCAGTAAGTGGGCTGCCCACTCGAAATGACGTCCAAACCCATTTTTGAAATTGTGGTGAACAACGCTCTACCTCTAGGTGTATTAAGACGCGAACCCCAGAACGTATGCTTAGCATTGTAGTCGCCAGCTGCTACAAAACAAGGTCCAAGAGATTTGAAGAAATCCTCGTATTGATCCTCAGTGATTGAAAATCTGGGAGGGGAGTAAATTGATGATATAACGAAATTTGTACAAAAATTTTCGACGCAAATATTTGTTGCTTGTAGATTTTCTTCACAAACGTTATCAAGAATATAGTGCTTGAGTCTTGACTTTATTAGAATTGCCGATCCACCGCATGCTCTTCCTCTAGGGTCTTTTGTATCATATAAGTTGTAGCCATTGATTTTGAAAAGGCTTCTCGAAGTCAAATGAGTCTCAGAGACCAACATTATATCAATATCTTTTTCCGTAAGGAAGTGCTCGAGCTCATTTTTGTGTTGGCGAATGCCGTTTGCGTTCCAGAAACATATTTTTAACGTGTTCATGGCTTGTTAATTAATGCTTGAAGCAGAGTATTCTGCATTCGAAGCATTTCTTGCATCATATTAGTCATATTTGTTGTGAAATTGTTTATAGTTTGCACCAGATTATCAATAGTGGCTTCAAGGCGACTGAAATTAAAACTTGTGTTCGCATTTGTTGAATTACTTGGTGGGGACACTTTCTGCGTGGGAATAGAATTTATTTTAACAGCATCGGCATACGATACACGTGAGGTACTAGGTTGGCTCATTGGAGGAAAAGTGACAGAGTAAGCGTTAGTTGATTGAGCTGGAACTAATTTAGGTTTTTGACCCATAGCCTGTTTAACGAAAGAATACACAGGGCATCCTCTGTAGTTAGCGGTGTGATTGCCTCCACAATTACTACATTTTTTCTCTGCTTGAACTTTTGGCTTGGTACAGCTAGCAGTGCCATGCAATTCACCGCAGATAACACAAACTGTAGGTAAATTGCAGTAGGATTTTGTATGGCCATATTCTTGGCAATTATGGCACTGTACGGGACCTGAACGCTTGCGTGGCTCTTCAACTGTGATTTTTCGGTGTAAGAGAAACTTTACATTATAAATAGGATGGGTTTCATTTTTTTTCAATTGTATGTCATTCGGCTCCAGTTCAACCCGAAATAGGGGTTGGGGGACCTTTTCTCTATTAATTATATTAGTAGCACTTTTTACTTTAAATCCTTGCTCGATAAGTGCGCATATTACTTCTTCGGGGTCAACATATGAATCTATGCCCTTTAGTACTATCTGTAGGCCTTTAGCACTCTTGAGTTGGTAAGTGTAAAAATTTGTTTTATTTTTCTCAAAATCACTGACAACTGTTCGGAAATTTTTTTCATCATAAATTTGGATTTTTGTTTCGTCAATATTACCTCGTTTAATTGGAATGATGTGGAAGGTATTTTCACCAATGGCCGACAGTAGTTTTTTTAGAAGCGCGTTGGAATTTTTTTCTCTCAGATAGATAGGTGGTGGCTTAAAAGACTTTTGCGATGATGCAGCGGGCTTCTCGTTATCGTCTTGCAATATTGAAAAACGATTTAGACGATTAATAGAGGACGCGCTGTTATCCCTAGACATTTTTGGTGCAGATGAAATTTTAGAAGATTTTGGGCTTCGGCCACGCTTTACCACAGTTATATATCTGTCCATACCGACTTGGACTTTGGGTTTTGAACTGCTGTTATCTGTAGTGATAACTTTGTTAAGTGATGAACACGAGCCCGAAGGGGATGATATCGCTGACTTATATGAAGATGTACTAGGCAACTGTAATGTTAACGAATCACTTGTTGGCATTGGACAAAGCGAAGTTGATCGCTGACGAAAAAGTGGCTTTGCCGTTAGAAAAAGACTATCATCAGATTTTTTATTTTTATTGTTAACATTGAGAGCTTCAGAACTCACAGTAAAATATGCATTTCTGCCGTTTGAACTCACTTCACAATTTTTTGTTTTTGAGGTACTCATGTAGAGTATTCCTCAAGGGCACTTTGTTTGCGGTTTTTGTTTGTTTTTGTTTTTTGTTTCTTGCTATGTAAAAATAATATCAGCAATATTTGCTTCGCTTATTTATCAAAGTTAATATGTATGTATTACGGTTATTATGTATTACGAATATTTTTTATGATTTTTTGTTTGTTTAATATGTATATGAAAAAAAACTCCACTAAGACGTCTGTTCACTATGAAGGTTCAGCGAGAACTGAAATTAGTTTCTTCAGGTATTCATATTTAGGTTGATAGAGAGATTTTGAGTATAAATAGATGTTTTCAAACTTGAGTCCATTAGGACTTTCTAGCAAGCCAATCATAACATTAGTCTTTCCACAATTTGATGGTCCCACTATTAGAGCACGAATAGAATTTGGTAAGAGAGGACTATGCTTTATTTTTGAACTGATGTTCGCTGAATCATCAATATTACGAACTAAAATATTTTTATGTTGTTTTACTAACTGCATTTTTGTAACTAAATGCATTTCATATATATTACCTCTTATATAGGAAAAATTAGATAATATGGTTATACGATATCAGAAAACTTTTAGTCATAAAAACACCGTCGTTGGAGGAGGTCTAGTAGACAAAATAATAAACTCTCTACCTGTTGAGTAGTAGGGAACTGCCAGTACTGGCGCCGATTAAAATTGTTAAATTGTGGCTGAAATTGTTAAATTGTGGGCTGAAATTGTTAAATTGTGGCTGAAATTGTGAAATTGTGGGCTGAAATTGTTAAATTGTGGCTGAAATTGTTAAATTTTGGCTGAAATTTTAAAATTCTTGGAAATTTGTGAAATTTGATACCTACGTGTGTGTGTGTCCGTCCGTCCGTCTGTGTTTTTTGTTTACATTAGGAGTTTTTTGTTTATATTAACTTTTTTTGTTTATATTAAGTGTATGTATGTTTGTATGTATGTATGACCGTGGGAACTTGTGCGCAGAATATTTTGTGGGAATACATTAAGGGGGTTTATATGTTTGAAGCTGTTATATGTATATGATTTTCTAATGCCGACGGGATAACATCTTTATTTTTTCTAATACCGACGGGAAAGTTATGATTGTTGTTAGACTGTGGAAATTTGTTGATGTCCGTGATTTGGGCAGGTGAGGTTTTTGTAACATGTAACCGTGGGAATTTGCGGGTGTATCTTTAAGGCAGCCTGTGTTTGGTGGGGGCGGGTGTTGTTGTAATATGTATCCGTGGGAATTTGTGTGCGGAATATTTTGTAGGAATACATTAAGGGGTTTATAGGTTTGAGGCTTTTATATGTGTATGATTTCCTGATGCCAACGGGAAAACATGTTTATTTTTTTCAAATGCCGACGGGAAAACATGTTTATTTTTTTCAAATGCCGACGGGAAAATCATGGAAATGATTTTTCCTAATGCCGACGGAAAATTTGTGGGTGTGTCTAGCTGTAGGATTTGAAGTCTGGCTATGATTCTTGGAGGACGAGGTGTGTCTAGCTGTAGGAATTGAAGTCTGGCTGTGCTTGGTGGAGGGCGTGGTGTGTCTAGATTGTAAGACCTTAAGGCTGACCGTGATTTGGGTAGCTGAGGGTGTTTTGTAATATGTAACCGCGGGAATTCGGTGAAGTTTATGCTTGTTGGAATTTAAACCAAGCTGTGCTCGTGGAGGGGCGGGATGTATTTGCGGCAGATCGACTGGTGTAGGGTGGGGAGTTGTTGTAATATGTATCCGTGGGAATCTGTGTGCATGTACGTATGTATATCTGTAGAAAATTTAAGGCTTATCGTGATTTATGAGGGGTGAAGTGATCATTAAATATATATCATGATTAATGAGAGGTGAGGTGAAGGTGTTCATGTATATGTATACGTATTTGTGTGTATGTATGTCTATATGAGTTTAAGGCTAATCGTGATTTAGGTTGTGAGATTGATAGATTGTATGTTACCTTGAGATTTTGTGTATGTATATCTGTAAGAACTTTAGGCTGACTGTGATTTGTGAGGGGAGGGGCGTTGTTGAAATAGGTTTAATTTTTCGTAGATGAATTTTAGTATGTGTGTGTGTATGTGATTTTCTCACCATAGTATTTATATGTACGTAGAAATAAATTGTTTCTCATATGAACATTTTTTGCTAGAAAATATTATCATATATCTGAACTCCCTAATCCTAATATGTTTTTCATATTGGAGGATGAGATTGCTTTATATTTTATCAAGCTTAAATTTGTCCAGTGTTAAAGTCTGTCGCTCAAAAATTTGTTTATATTTGTATAAATATTAATTTCAGATTTTGCAAAATTCTTGTGTACGATCGTTTTGATTTTGTGTGTGTGTATGTGTGTATGCGCGATAGAGTTTGACTAGTCTGTGATAAGTTTGTTTATTTAAGTACATTTGTCTTCTTCGACTTTCGTCTTCAAGCGTCAATAGCTTGGAGAACGGTTTGTATGTTTTCATGATGTAGATATGTAAGTGTGATTGTTAAAATCCAATAAATACTTGAGCATGGGTAAGAAATTTGATAATATGTGTACATATGTACATATGGATCTACAAATTGATTTTATGTATGTATGTATGTACATACAAATAAGTCTGGGGCTCCCTGTTTAAATACATTTTTTTTGTCATGTGCTGTTGTTGCTGTTGTAAATATTCGCCTGGTCTTTTGTGTATAGATGTAAAATATCTCGATAGTTTTTTTATTTGAAATTAAAAAAACGTTCTTTTAATTTTTAGATGTATTTACTTAAAAGTTTGTGAGGAGTTTCTGTTTTAAGTAAAATTTAATTCCTCTCTAGTTGTAGTAAATATAGTATAAATATTTAATATATTTTATTTCCATTTGTTTAAAGTTGATGTAGCCTATATAGTCAACGTTCGAAATTTTTCGGTGTAAAATTTTTTCCAACTATCATATTTTTTCTTCACCTTTTTCATATATTTTAGAACATCTTGCATTGGCTTTAAAAATGATAAACGCTTTGAAATGAAACTGATCCAGCAGTCCAGCTTTTTTTAACCACTTTGCTTCTCTTTCCTTTTTTATTGATAAACATTTAAAATCAAATGGTGGTTTTATAATGAAATTGTTATACTCATTATTGTTAAAAACATCCGCTACTTCTTTTTGTAATGAAAATCATTCGAAACCTTACTCGTATATTAAAACCATTTCTTCATTCATATTACTTAATTTATAAGACTTTCAGGACTTTCTATTATTCGATCATCAGTAAAAATGCAGTAGCTGAGGTCCTTGCTTACTGTTTCATATTAAATTTCTATATCAATTGGGCCGCTATTGAATAAAAGGAACTTTTATCTTAAACTTTAGTGCATTTGGAAGTGCTTGAGATTCTTTCATATAATAGCTTTGTTGGAATCTTAGATACGAGTACATATAATATAGAATTGCATAACGTTTATTTTTAATTTTTATGTTAAGATCATCATCATTTGGATTTGTTAAATCATAATGAGGAAACTTCTTTTCTTCTTGAATAGCGATCAACAGAAAACGATATCGTTTTCTTACAATTTAGGTCTGGTCTCTCAACGGTTCCTCTAGTATATAAGATGACTTTCTATGTCAACATATCTCTCTACTCTTTGTCAGCGTTAAGGGATAATTAAATGTTAAAATTTTAACTCCTCAAATTGTGTTACTTCATACTGATAATATGTTTTCATTAATAAGGTATATGTTTATATTATGAAGGTTACTCGCCTATGGCTTTTATTTGATGTTCTAGATTTTTTTTCTTCTCATTTTATTAAAGTTCAGCGTATTGTACATATATTTCTGATATTTTTAAGCGCGCTTTATTTACCTGCCAGACAAAGTGTACACATCAGTTGATCACTCAGTCTCTCTTTTTAATAATTTTTTTCTTTTAATATGCCACTACTATTTTGCAGATTTTACTACTTGAAAAAGAGAATATTTATGTAATTTTTAAATGTATTCATATATACATATAGGTAAATATATGTATATATGTATAGAGAAATTACTTTATCTACAAAGAAATACATGTTTAATAATCAACTATTCTAGAAAATCGATCTCAAATAACGCAGTTACCTCCACCATCAATTCACCGTCGGTGTTTTTATAGTGTCAGAAACACTAGAATATCTATGTTTGAGAGAATTTTTACATCGAGTTTTTCTACATGAGGTTTGCTGGTTGACATCCTTGAAGTTATTGTTGACGTAGGCTGGGTTGTATCACATTCAGATGTAATAATTTCCTACTTAAAAAAAGGTCCTCATTACTATCAACTATATCTGTATACATTTCATTCATGAGTTGGGTTGATCCAGATACAATTGCTGTCTACAGATTAATGATTAGAAACAAGTTTCTCATCACCTTCTAACAGATTTATATATTTTGTTAGCATGCATGCCTTAGCATGCTTCTATCGATAGTGACGCGAGAGTCCGACATGTAGTGGTGTTTCAATTAAAAATCTATACTATTAGATTTTACGATTTCGCTCTTTTTATTCTTTTACAAAGTAGATACATATTTATGTATTTCATTTAGCACAGAGTCATAAAATTTCTTTGCTTACAAAATTGTGTGACATTCTTTTAAATTTGCATGCTTAGGCATGCTTTCAATATTTTTTCTGTAAATTTATTTGATACTCATACAGTTACAGATATAAAGTAAGATCTGCTTACATTGCATTTTACAATTTATGTATGCTTCAGCATGATTCCAGTTGAAGTCCATATTTATTCAGTAAGTTTGTTTGATACTAATTCATACACATATACATTCTTAAAGATTGGAAATCTAAGTCCAATTTATGTAGTTTATCCATATTTTCTAAAGATTTGATAGCTATAGAAATTAATAGAGTAAAGATCTATTATAATAGCCCATGGGCATATTTTAAAATTTCGCTTGCTAGAGCTTTCGAAATGGAAAATGTACAATTTTCACTATAAAAAGTGATAATATTAGGTGTTACTGAATATTACACTGTGTTGTAATTTATTTTGATCACTTAAGTTTTCACAATATTTCATACAGGCCAACAAGTTTAGAGAATTTCCAGTATATTAAGTTAATTATCTTTCTTAAGACCTATCATTCCTTCAAAAATACAAACCAAACTAGATTTTTCCTGTTTAATTTTATTTTTTACTTTCATTAAATTTCAACATTTTGTTCATCTTCAAATTATTATATTTAGCAGCTTTTTCTCATTTGTTGAGTTAACTTTAATCGGAAAAATTTAAATAGTGAGATGAACTTTTATATTGTATACGAGTACATTAAGTAATTCTGGGTTTATTTCATTTATATGAACCATCATCACATAATTCCTTTGGATGATCTATTAAATCATTCTACTATTGATGCTTTCATATTAAGTAGTGTTTAATATTCTACATATGCATGAATTTTCCAGTGTCTATTAAAAAATTCTTTACAATCATCCATTTGTAAGCTTTTTGGTACTCATAACATTTCAAAAATATTTTCCACAGCCTAGGTTTTTTCGAATGCAACTTTTATTTTCAACGGTATTGACCATAGAAACTTTGTGAATGAATCATTTACAGTCTACAATAATCAATAATTTCTATTTTCTGTAGAATAGTTTCCCATTTCACCTAAATCAACTATTCCTTTCATTACATATCTACAATGCACAAACAATTTTCGAGATTTATTATAGAGTTCGTCTACTAAATTTCTTTTTAAAGACATTGAGTTATTTTAAAGATTTTTTGGAGAGTGTTGTGATCTACTTGATGCACTTTCAGCTATTTATACTGTCATGTAGTTCATTTTCCAATCTATAAATTTTATCGTTCAGCTGTTCAATTTGTTTTTTCAAAAGATGATTTGATTTTTAGTATGTATTTTATCAATTTTATAACTATCTTCTATCTCTAATTGTATTTCACGTTGTACTCTATCAATTTGCATTTTAATATATTCTTGAATTATATTAATTCCTTAAGCTATATTATTAATTTGTCCTATAGTTTATCGTTTGGAGTTTCCAGAAACAATTTACTGATAACATCATTCTCTGTCAGTGAATGATGATGATGATTAGTAGAAATTATATATTTTATATAGTTTTCAACATCAAATTTCTCATAGTATTTCCATGTTTTATTATCAATCATTAAAGAAAATAAAGCTACTATTAGGGCCTATATTTGACCATCAACTTGTATTTTATCTTCATTTAGTTTTAGGTTACTATCACCAAACTTTCATTCATTATTCAAATCTTGATGTGGGCCATAGTTTGTATCTAATTCAATTCTTCCTTCCAAGACTGATAAATGAGTATAAGTGTCTTCAGAATTAGAAGTCTATGAGTAAAAATCATCTTCATCATCCTTATCATCATTCTCAGTATTAGCATCATTAAATAAGATGATGATATCATCAAATATTGTTCCTTCTGAAAGTTTCTTTGGTGTACTTGTCTCTATATTGACTGATGGCTTTAAACTTGTATTATTTTCAGCTTCTATCTTGATTTTACTTTCTTCTTTCTTGCGAATTCTTTCAATATTTCTAGAACTATTTATGAATTCTTTGAGAGGTTATGTTATAGGTTTAAATGTATCTTTTATTGCTCACATGTATCTATTTCACCAGTTTTTATACTACGAAGCTTTTTCTTCAAGACATTTCTTGTCAACACCAACTGTTTTAAAATTTTCTCATCCATGTTTAATAATAGTAAATAACAGGTATCAGCTATTAGATCAGGTATCAGCTATCAGATCAGCTTATCAGGACCTGGTCTGGTTTTCAGATCAGCTTTTCAGGACCTGGTCTGGTTTTCAGATCAGCTTATCAGGACCTGGTATGGTTTTCAGATCAGCTTATCTGATTCAGATTGGGTTATCAGTTTACAAGAAGCTGCCCATTTATAACATTTAGATGAATGCAGTTTAAGGTCAGATGAAAAACGAAAAAGTAAACTTTATGTAGTCAAATTCTCTTTTTTTCTATAACGATCATCGTTCAATTCAATATCGTTGCTTATAATCAAAATCCATATTTATCCTTGCAACATGCTTTATATTTGTCTCATCTTACTTAAAAATTATAATTACATTATGATTATCTAGTATCAAATGTTTGGTGATTCTGGTATAAGTGTGACATCAGCAGAATGCATCAACATTCTTATCTCACTCCATACAAAAATATGTTTCTCACATCTAACATCGTTAAATATCATATCGGAATTACTTTTAGCTTTGTTAGGAGAAATAACAGATTCAGTATCTGTAAATGTGTATTATCCCATTCTTTTAATTATGAAATTATGTAATATCTTTAAGTATCCATATTTGGGTTGATAGAGAGACTTTGAGTATTAATATGTAGATGTTTTAAAATTTTAGTTCATTAAGACTTTTTAGCAAGACAGTCATATCATATTTTTTATTTTATTTTTTACAATTTGACAGACCAACTATTTTTGCGCAAATAAAATTTGATAGAGGGGGAACTATGACTTGTTTTTGAACTAAGGTTTGATGAATCATCAAAATTTTGTACCATACTATTTTTAGGTTGTTTCACTAACCACATTTGTGTAACTAAATGCATTTTATAAATATTATCTCTTATTAAAAAAATAAAATAATACAGCTATACGATATCAGAAAATATTTTCTGAAATCGTGTAGCTGCATTAT
This sequence comes from Nowickia ferox, assembly GCA_936439885.1. NCBI lineage: Eukaryota > Metazoa > Arthropoda > Insecta > Diptera > Tachinidae > Nowickia > Nowickia ferox. The sequence goes on along the minus strand of OW387023.1, from coordinate 65,719,469 downwards.
TTTATTTATTTAATAAGAGATAATGATGTATACTCACATTCAAAACAACATAAAACTATCATTTGTTTTGATTATGAGTATACGTCAATATTTATGAAATGCAATTAGTTACACAAATGTGGTTAGTGAAACAAAGTATATTTTAACTGCCTTATTTATAAAAATTATTAAGACTTTATAAAGGCTTTTTTAGAAAATTTTTTTATGAAAATTTGTCTAAAAAAACCTTTATAAAGTCTTAATAATTTTTATAAATAAGACTGTAAGAGTTTTAAATCAGAATTTTTTATGATAATACTGGTTTTAAACTCTTAAAATATACTTTGTTTTGACTATGAGTAGGGACCATTATCTCTTATATAGGAAAAATAAAATAATACAGCTATACGATACCAGAAAATATTTTCTGGTGTCGTATATCTGTATTATTTTATTTTTCCTATATAAGAGACAATATTTATGAAACACATTTCATAAATATTGGTGCATACTCACAGTCAAAACAACCTAAAAATAGTATGGTACAAAATTTTGATGATTCATCAAACCTTAGTTCAAAAACAAGTCATAGTTCCCCCTCTATCAAATCTTATTTGCGCAAAAATAGTTGGTCTGTCAAATTGTAAAAAATAAAATAAAAAATATGATATGATTGTCTTGCTAAAAAGTCTTAATGAACTAAAATTTTAAAACATCTACATATTAATACTCAAAATCTCTCTATCAACCCAAATATGGACACTTAAAGATATTACATAATTTCATAATTAAAGGAATGGGATAATACACATTTACTGATACTGAATCTGTTATTTCTCCTAACAAAGCTAAAAGAAATTCCGATATGATATTTAACGATGTTAGATGTGAGAAACATATTTTTGTATGGAGTGAGATAAGAATGTTGATGCATTCTGCTGATGTCAAACTTATACCAGAATCACCAAACATTTGATACTAGATAATCATAATGTAATTATAATTTTTAAGTAAGATGAGACAAATATAAAGCATGTTGGAAGGATAAATATGGATTTTGATTATAAGCAACGATATTGAATTGAACGATGATCGTTATAGAAAAAAAGAGAATTTGACTACATAAAAGTTTACTTTTTCGTTTTTCATCTGACCTTAAACTGCATTCATCTAAATGTTATAAATGGGCAGCTACTTGTAAACTGATAACCCAATCTGAATCAGATAAGCTGATCTGAAAACCATACCAGGTCCTGATAAGCTGATCTGAAAACCAGACCAGGTCCTGAAAAGCTGATCTGAAAACCAGACCAGGTCCTGATAAGCTGATCTGAAAACCAGACCAGGTCATGATAAGCTGATCTGAAAAACAGACCAGGTCCTGAAAAGCTGATCTGAAAACCAGACCAGTTACCTGATCTGATAGCTGATACCTGATCTAATAGCTGATACCTGTTATTTACTATTATTAAACATGGATGAGAAAATTTTAAAACAGTTGGTGTTGACAAGAAATGTCTTGAAGAAAAAGCTTCGTAGTATAAAAACTGGTGAAATAGATACATGTGAGCAATAAAAGATACATTTAAACCTATAACAGAACCTCTCAAAGAATTCATAAATAGTTCTAGAAATATTGAAAGAATTCGCAAGAAAGAAGAAAGTAAAATCAAGATAGAAGCTGAAAATAATACAAGTTTAAAGCCATCAGTCAATATAGAGACAAGTACACCAAAGAAACTTTCAGAAGGAACAATATTTGATGATATCATCATCTTATTTAATGATGCTAATACTGAGAATGATGATAAGGATGATGAAGATGATTTTTACTCATAGACTTCTAATTCTGAAGACACTTATACTCATTTATCAGTCTTGGAAGGAAGAATTGAATTAGATACAAACTATGGCCCACATCAAGATTTGAATAATGAATGAAAGTTGGGTGATAGTAACCTAAAACTAAATGAAGATAAAATACAAGTTGATGGTCAAATATAGGCCCTAATAGTAGCTTTATTTTCTTTAATGATTGATAATAAAACATGGAAATACTATGAGAAATTTGATGTTGAAAACTATATAAAATATATAATTTCTACTAATCATCATCATCATTCACTGACAGAGAATGATGTTATCAGTAAATTGTTTCTGGAAACTCCAAACGATAAACTATAGGACAAATTAATAATATAGCTTAAGGAATTAATATAATTCAAGAATATATTAAAATGCAAATTGATAGAGTACAACGTGAAATACAATTAGAGATAGAAGATAGTTATAAAATTGATAAAATACATACTAAAAATCAAATCATCTTTTGAAAAAACAAATTGAACAGCTGAACGATAAAATTTATAGATTGGAAAATGAACTACATGATAGTATAAATAGCTGAAAGTGAATCAAGTAGATCACAACACTCTCCAAAAAATCTTTAAAATAACTCAATGTCTTTAAAAAGAAATTTAGTAGACGAACTCTATAATAAATCTCGAAAATTGTTTGTGCATTGTAGATATGTAATGAAAGGAATAGTTGATTTAGGTGAAATGGGAAACTATTCTATAGAAAATAGAAATTATTGATTATTGTAGACTGTAAATGATTCATTCACAAAGTTTCTATGGTCAATACCGTTGAAAATAAAAGTTGCATTCGAAAAAACCTAGGCTGTGGAAAATATTTCTGAAATGTTATGAGTACCAAAAAGCTTACAAATGGATGATTGTAAAGAATTTTTTAATAGACACTGGAAAATTCATGCATATGTAGAATATTAAACATTACTTAATATGAAAGCATCAATAGTAGAATGATTTAATAGATCATCCAAAGGAATTATGTGATGATGGTTCATATAAATGAAATAAACCCAGAATTACTTAATGTACTCGTATACAATATAAAAGTTCATCTCACTATTTAAATTTTTCCGATTAAAGTTAACTCAACAAATGAGAAAAAGCTGCTAAATATAATAATTTGAAGATGAACAAAATGTTGAAATTTAATGAAAGTAAAAAATAAAATTAAACAGGAAAAATCTAGTTTGGTTTGTATTTTTGAAGGAATGATAGGTCTTAAGAAAGATAATTAACTTAATATACTGGAAATTCTCAAAACTTGTTAGCCTGTATGAAATATTGTGAAAACTTAAGTGATCAAAATAAATTACAACACAGTGTAATATTCAGTAACACCTAATATTATTACTTTTTATAGTGAAAATTGTACATTTTCCATTTCGAAAGCTCTAGCAAGCGAAATTTTAAAATATGCCCATGGGCTATTATAATAGATCTTTACTCTATTAATTTCTATAGCTATCAAATCTTTAGAAAATATGGATAAACTACATAAATTGGACTTAGATTTCCAATCTTTAAGAATGTATATGTGTATGAATTAGTATCAAACAAACTTACTGAATAAATATGGACTTCAACTGGAATCATGCTGAAGCATACATAAATTGTAAAATGCAATGTAAGCAGATCTTACTTTATATCTGTAACTGTATGAGTATCAAATAAATTTACAGAAAAAATATTGAAAGCATGCCTAAGCATGCAAATTTAAAAGAATGTCACACAATTTTGTAAGCAAAGAAATTTTATGACTCTGTGCTAAATGAAATACATAAATATGTATCTACTTTGTAAAAGAATAAAAAGAGCGAAATCGTAAAATCTAATAGTATAGATTTTTAATTGAAACACCACTACATGTCGGACTCTCGCGTCACTATCGATAGAAGCATGCTAAGGCATGCATGCTAGCAAAATATATAAATCTGTTAGAAGGTGATGAGAAACTTGTTTCTAATCATTAATCTGTAGACAGCAATTGTATCTGGATCAACCCAACTCATGAATGAAATGTATACAGATATAGTTGATAGTAATGAGGACCTTTTTTTTAAGTAGGAAATTATTACATCTGAATGTGATACAACCCAGCCTACGTCAACAATAACTTCAAGGTTGTCAACCAGCAAAACTCATGTAGAAAAACTCGATGTAAAAATTCTCTCAAACATAGATATTCTAGTGTTTCTGACACTATAAAAACACCGACGGTGAATTGATGGTGGAGGTAACTGCGTTATTTGAGATCGATTTTCTAGAATAGTTGATTATTAAACATGTATTTCTTTGTAGATAAAGTAATTTCTCTATACATATATACATATATTTACCTATATGTATATATGAATACATTTAAAAATTACATAAATATTCTCTTTTTCAAGTAGTAAAATCTGCAAAATAGTAGTGGCATATTAAAAGAAAAAAATTATTAAAAAGAGAGACTGAGTGATCAACTGATGTGTACACTTTGTCTGGCAGGTAAATAAAGCGCGCTTAAAAATATCAGAAATATATGTACAATACGCTGAACTTTAATAAAATGAGAAGAAAAAAAATCTAGAACATCAAATAAAAGCCATAGGCGAGTAACCTTCATAATATAAACATATACCTTATTAATGAAAACATATTATCAGTATGAAGTAACACAATTTGAGGAGTTAAAATTTTAACATTTAATTATCCCTTAACGCTGACAAAGAGTAGAGAGATATGTTGACATAGAAAGTCATCTTATATACTAGAGGAACCGTTGAGAGACCAGACCTAAATTGTAAGAAAACGATTTCGTTTTCTGTTGATCGCTATTCAAGAAGAAAAGAAGTTTCCTCATTATGATTTAACTAATTTAAAAGTACATTTAAATTCAGTCTCATATCCAAATGATGATGATCTTAACATAAAAATTAAAAATAAACGTTATGCAATTCTATATTATATGTACTCGTATCTAAGATTCCAACAAAGCTATTATATGAAAGAATCTCAAGCACTTCCAAATGCACTAAAGTTTAAGATAAAAGTTCCTTTTATTCAATAGCGGCCCAATTGATATAGAAATTTAATATGAAACAGTAAGCAAGGACCTCAGCTACTGCATTTTTACTGATGATCGAATAATAGAAAGTCCTGAAAGTCTTATAAATTAAGTAATATGAATGAAGAAATGGTTTTAATATACGAGTAAGGTTTCGAATGATTTTCATTACAAAAAGAAGTAGCGGATGTTTTTAACAATAATGAGTATAACAATTTCATTATAAAACCACCATTTGATTTTAAATGTTTATCAATAAAAAAGGAAAGAGAAGCAAAGTGGTTAAAAAAAGCTGGACTGCTGGATCAGTTTCATTTCAAAGCGTTTATCATTTTTAAAGCCAATGCAAGATGTTCTAAAATATATGAAAAAGGTGAAGAAAAAATATGATAGTTGGAAAAAATTTTACACCGAAAAATTTCTAACGTTGACTATATAGGCTACATCAACTTTAAACAAATGGAAATAAAATATATTAAATATTTATACTATATTTACTACAACTAGAGAGGACTTAAATTTTACTTAAAACAGAAACTCCTCACAAACTTTTAAGTAAATACATCTAAAAATTAAAAGAAGGTTTTTTTAATTTCAAATAAAAAAACTATCGAGATATTTTACATCTATACACAAAAGACCAGGCGAATATTTACAACAGCAACAACAGCACATGACAAAAAAAATGTATTTAAACAGGGAGCCCCAGACTTATTTGTATGTACATACATACATAAAATCAATTTGTAGATCCATATGTACATATGTACACATATTATCAAATTTCTTACCCATGCTCAAGTATTTATTGGATTTTAACAATCACACTTACATATCTACATCATGAAAACATACAAACCGTTCTCCAAGCTATTGACGCTTGAAGACGAAAGTCGAAGAAGACAAATGTATTTAAATAAACAAACTTATCACAGACTAGTCAAACTCTATCGCGCATACACACATACACACACACAAAATCAAAACGATCGTACACAAGAATTTTGCAAAATCTGAAATTAATATTTATACAAATATAAACAAATTTTTGAGCGACAGACTTTAACACTGGACAAATTTAAGCTTGATAAAATATAAAGCAATCTCATCCTCCAATATGAAAAACATATTAGGATTAGGGAAGTTCAGATATATGATAATATTTTCTAGCAAAAAATGTTCATATGAGAAACAATTTATTTCTACGTACATATAAATACTATGTTGAGAAAATCACATACACACACACATACTAAAATTCATCTACGAAAAATTAAACCTATTTCAACAACGCCCCTCCCCTCACAAATCACAGTCAGCCTAAAGTTCTTACAGATATACATACACAAAATCTCAAGGTAACATACAATCTATCAATCTCACAACCTAAATCACGATTAGCCTTAAACTCATATAGACATACATACACACAAATACGTATACATATACATGAACACCTTCACCTCACCTCTCATTAATCATGATATATATTTAATGATCACTTCACCCCTCATAAATCACGATAAGCCTTAAATTTTCTACAGATATACATACGTACATGCACACAGATTCCCACGGATACATATTACAACAACTCCCCACCCTACACCAGTCGATCTGCCGCAAATACATCCCGCCCCTCCACGAGCACAGCTTGGTTTAAATTCCAACAAGCATAAACTTCACCGAATTCCCGCGGTTACATATTACAAAACACCCTCACCTACCCAAATCACGGTCAGCCTTAAGGTCTTACAATCTAGACACACCACGCCCTCCACCAAGCACAGCCAGACTTCAATTCCTACAGCTAGACACACCTCGTCCTCCAAGAATCATAGCCAGACTTCAAATCCTACAGCTAGACACACCCACAAATTTTCCGTCGGCATTAGGAAAAATCATTTCCATGATTTTCCCGTCGGCATTTGAAAAAAATAAACATGTTTTCCCGTCGGCATTTGAAAAAAATAAACATGTTTTCCCGTTGGCATCAGGAAATCATACACATATAAAAGCCTCAAACCTATAAACCCCTTAATGTATTCCTACAAAATATTCCGCACACAAATTCCCACGGATACATATTACAACAACACCCGCCCCCACCAAACACAGGCTGCCTTAAAGATACACCCGCAAATTCCCACGGTTACATGTTACAAAAACCTCACCTGCCCAAATCACGGACATCAACAAATTTCCAAAGTCTAACAACAATCATAACTTTCCCGTCGGTATTAGAAAAAATAAAGATGTTATCCCGTCGGCATTAGAAAATCATATACATATAACAGCTTCAAACATATAAACCCCCTTAATGTATTCCCACAAAATATTCTGCGCACAAGTTCCCACGGTCATACATACATACAAACATACATACACTTAATATAAACAAAAAAAGTTAATATAAACAAAAAACTCCTAATGTAAACAAAAAACACAGACGGACGGACGGACACACACACACGTAGGTATCAAATTTCACAAATTTCCAAGAATTTTAAAATTTCAGCCAAAATTTAACAATTTCAGCCACAATTTAACAATTTCAGCCCACAATTTCACAATTTCAGCCACAATTTAACAATTTCAGCCCACAATTTAACAATTTCAGCCACAATTTAACAATTTTAATCGGCGCCAGTACTGGCAGTTCCCTACTACTCTGTTGAACTTCATCTACCTGGATATCAGTACTGTGGACCTGGAACAAAACTACAAAAACGTTTAAATCGAGGTGATAAAGGAATTAATTTATTGGACTCTGCGTGTAAAAATCACGATATTGCTTATTCCAAAAATAAGGATTTAAGTAGCTTGAAAACTCCGCTTGGGATCGAGTTTTATCAAAAGATAGTAGTCTTGCTGAAAAATCATTTGCATATATGGTTACTAACGCAATGAAAGCCAAAACAAAATTTGGTATGGGTGTGGAGAAAAAGAAAAATGTAAAAAAGAACAAACTAAATGTTAAAACACTATTTAGAACATCAGTTAGAGCTGCATCAAAAATACTAAAAAAAGAAAAACCATTAGATATTAACACAGCTATTAAAATTGCACGAAAAAGTATTAACAAGTCATTAAAAGGAAGAAAATCTCAAATTATAGTACCACGTGTGATACGTGTCCCAAAAATTGGTGGTTTTTTACCTCTAATACCGATTTTAACTGCTCTGGGTGCAATTGGTAGTCTAACAACTGGAGGTGCTGCCATAGCTAAAGCTGTAAATGCAACAAAGAATGCTAAAAATCAACTTGATGAAGCAACTAGACATAATAGAGCGATGGAATCTATAGCAGTTGGAAAAGGACTTTACTTAAAACCATATAAAAAGGGTTATGGTTTAGTTCATAAAGAGGAATCAAAAAACTCTTAGAGATGCTGCCCAACAGACCACTTTCTGATGTGGACCTAAACCGTTTCTCTATAAATATTCCATATTTTAGAGGTGTTTTCATGTTGAATACTCTACCAAAAAGAACAAAGAAAATTGAATGTGGAATAATCAATTTAGATGTATCAACAGGACCTGGTACACATTGGGTAGCATATTATAAAAACATCAATGAAAAAGAATATTTCGACAGCTTTGGAAACTTACAACCTCCTTCAGAAGTAGTTAAATATCTTGGTACAAATATAAAATACAACTACAATCAACATCAGAATTTTAATACATTTACCTGTGGACATTTATGTCTTAAATTTCTTTATGAAATAACTGAAAATATTAAATAAAAACACAAACATTTATATTTTACAAAACTCTTTAATGTATTTTTATTCATAATTTAATAAACGTAATTAATATAATTTATTGCTAGACAGGATATTGGGAATTTTGAATTAGAAATTCCCTCAGCTTATTCTCAACGATTAGGTTTTCTTCACCTTCTCTACTTAGGCAATATGATCCGCTCGAGAGATCTTTAATAACGTCATCTGTTAAAGTATTATATCGTTTAGGCAGGAACATTATATTTTTATCCATTTCAACTTTTAGTGTTGCTCCATATTTTGTTGTTACACGTTTCACATTTCGAATAGTATATTTCATGGACGTGTCAAGCTCCTTTACGTGGATTAAGGTTTTGTTGTTTAGAGAATTAAATTTTGAAATTAGATTTGTTGTGGAGTCCATTTTTTTATTTAGTTCTTCTCACTTTGAATGTTTAACTGGAAATGATCTTAAAAGTAGCGATGATGACTTCAAGAAGGCTAATCGAAAATAATTATGGTGAAATAGTGAATAAGTGGGGGATAGTGATAGAGAGAAAGAGATAGTTATAGAGAGAAAAGGGTTAGAGAGAGAGATAGAGTGCTAAAAAGAAATATGGAATAGCGATGATAGTATAGATATTTGAAAAAATTTTAAGAACAAATTAGTCTTAAAAAAACCTTCCAACATTCATCATCATTCATTTATCAGCAAATAAAATTAGTCAAATTAGACGTACTCTAAACCAATTTATAAGAGATTTTGAAAGCTTCAGACTTTTCGATCATTGGGAGATGATAAAATTTTTCCAAAATATGCTGGATGAGAACGAAGAATATGGCGTAATAGAAGACGAAGACAACACAGAAGGGCATTTTGGAAACTGCCCATGGTACGATCCGAAGTGTGAGGAAGGACCTGATACTTGTAGATGTACAATATATTTTTTACGGAAAAGTATATTAGAACATCTAATAATTGGATACTATGAAATGTTTCCATCATTATAAATAAAATATTTAAGAAATTAAATTAAATGGTATTATTAACAGAAATAAAATAAAATTGTATTATTAAAATATTCCTTGTTTTGTATTATTTTTTCTAAAGGAAAATTAGGAATCATCTGTTCGAATACAAAATAACAGAAACTTGTATGTAGTGAAAAATATAAGAACTTATCCGATTATCTAAATTTTTGGTCTTTACGAAAATATCTAATGAAATTTAATGGAATTTCATAATATTGTGAAATTCAATTTTTCTTGTGCAGAACCTCAAAGAAGACAAGACTATGCATGTTTAAGCGATATGAAAGCAAGAATTTGCAAATAAGCAAAAATAAAAATTTTTTTGATCCAACGAAGTAAAGCCAATAAAGAAATAAACACCATTCACATTTTCATTCTTTTTTCAATATTTTATTTCAAATTTTTTCTTAAAAATTCATATAGATATGTACAATAATTTTTCTTAAAAAATAAATAGGATTTTATTTACAATAATTTTTCTTATTAAATAAATATGATTTTATATACAACAATTTTTCTGAATGAATAGGATTTTATATACAACAATTTTTCTTAATGAATAGGATTTTATATACAACAATTTTTCTTAATGAATATGATTTTATTTACAATTTAAAAATTAACTAAAAATTAATTAATTTTAACAATTTTCTTGCATTCTAGCAATCTCATCTAGCAACATATCAAGTTCGTATTCAGGGTTAGTTTCCTTAATACGAAAATGATACCATGCATATGTATTAATGTTATTTGATCTAATTTTTCTCTTATCGTCTCCATAACTTAAGACTACCTTATTTAGTTGACTAGTATATATCTGGTGTAGCTTAGATTTAAATGTTAACATATTATCATACACATTAGTCTTATTAAATAAACAATTTTTATAAGTAGCTAAACTATATTTATCTCTCTACCCCCTTCGATTTTTTAACGTCATTTTGATTTTGTACACTGAATGAGTACATTTTTGATCGCAGCACAACAAATTCTGTCATTATTTTACCGCAATTTTCATCCTTCATCATACCAATGACTTTTTTATTTACTAGTGGAAAATTATAAATATTGTCTGTAGGATTTTTGATGTCAGTGTAAAAGTCGTCCGTTTTTATTGAATATATAAAAGAGTCCGTGTCCATATAGTTCAATGAGAGTTTTGTCTTAAACTTAGGTTGCATGTACCCCTAATGGAAATTATACATTTTCCATTTGGACAGCCCGAGTACACAAAATCCTAAGTAAATTGGTTTATTGTAGCAGGTTTTGACTCTAGTCATTTCGATTGCTACTAGATCTTCGGAAAATATAGATAAACTATGAAAATTTGGTTTTGATATCCAATCTTGGGCCCCCAAACGATTACAATTCGTTCTCTCCCAACTATTAACAATTTTAACATCTCTCCTCTTATCCACATTTTCCATGGTTTTACCATACACTGCATTATTAAGTAGTTTGAAAATTTTTTTTTCAAAAGCATTTTTAGCAGTGGCCATATGTCTGGTATTTAGGTCAATATAGCCTTTTAACCATGGAGATTGTTTAAATGCTAGAATACGATGAGTTTTCTTTAAAACTAAGCCATATTCTAAGCACTGTTTCAGAACTCTAAAGTGTATCACGTATGATTGCTTTGTAGAGAAATCGGTTATCAACTTGCTATACTTCGCTTGCATAACTTTTTTATTTTCAGCGCAAAAAGGAAGGTCATTATGCAAGTCGTGTAAATGAGAGGGATAATCCAACGTGACCTCATATACATAACCGTCTGTTCCATTGTCAGCTATGCTGTTTGGGTCCAGATTCAGCTCGTCTTGCGATAACCATCTGAACCCACCATGAGGAAGATATTCCGACATCGCCCAACCATACAAATTGTTAGCGTCTAAATAGACGAGAAATTCTGAGGGCTTCTCTTTATCGAAATCTTCCAAATATTTGTTATTCGCTTTCGAATATCTTTGACTACACTGTACGATCCCTCCACGTATACCTTTTTTCATAAAATTGTACATGTCTATGTCTGTCAATAATTTTAATTCAATTTTTGTGTATTTGAGCATTGCATCCCAGGAAAGGCCAGGTGCTGTATAATATTGGCATGGATCGAGCTCATAAATACCTTTACAAACTTTTCTAAAGTTCTCGAAAATATCTGTCAGTAAGAGGACATCTGTTTTTAAGTAAAGTTCCATGTAATCTTTCATAGTTTTGCAACCAAAAGTATTCCATACCTCTTCAGCATGTGAGTATTCCTCTAAAGAACACTCTTTATTGTTCAACTTATTAAAGAAATCACTGCGTGAAGGCAGCTGACACTCATCTAATTTTTGGAATGAATTTAGGTACTCATACGGGAAAATACCTTTTTTCTTAATGAGCTGAAATTCTTTTTCTGACTGAAATAAGGACCTTATAGTTCTGAAATCATTATCCGACAAATTGCAGGCTAATGATTCCAAACTCTCAGCCATAAAGCGTATTGTATCAAGAAATCTTATTTCAAGCTTATGGCCATCACTCATTTCTGTAAATTGGGAGAGGAATATATAAAGTTCCTTATTGAGAGGGAGTACTTTCAGTTGCATTGCAATTTCACCTAGTTCTTTAATAAAAAGATGTGAGTCATAATTTGAGTAATTGTGAAAGTAAACTGGTATAAACTTGGGGATTTGGTAATTTAAATTACAGTTATTGTGGGCTGCACCTCTATATTTACCACTTATGTGACAATGATCTCTAACGCGATCTTTACCTAGAAATTTTTGACAAATATGACAATTCACCGCACTATAAAAATTATAAATATCAGAAGGGGATAAAGTATCCATTTGTCTATTATTTACTAAGTGACTATTGTATATAAGTAGGGAACTGGCGGTTCGGCGTCAATTAAAATTGTTAAATTGTGGGCTGAAATTGTTAAATTGTGGCTGAAATTGTTAAATTTGGGTAATTAAAATTTGAAAATTTTAAAATTCTTGGAAATTTGATACCTACGTGTGTGTATGTGTGTGTTTTCGGCGGCGCTTTGATGTTTTTGTTTACATAAGGAGTTTTTTGTTTACATTAACCCTTGAGTGAACGGGTGATTTTTTTTGTGGTGGCATTAATTGTGTGAACGGGTGATTTTTTGTGGGGGAGGATTAAGGGGTTTCATAAGATTAAGATTTTATAAGTATATACATATAGATATGCCGACGGGAAAATCATGAAATTATTTTTCCTAATACCAATGGGGAAATTGTGAAAATTATTTTTCCTAATGCCTACGGGAAAATCATGAAATGATTTTTCCTAATGCCGACGGCAATGCTTGATTATTTTTCCTAATGCCGACGGCAATACATGATTATTTTTCCTAATGCCTACGGCAATGCATCATTATTTTTTCTAATGCCTACGGCAATGTATGATAATTTTTCCTAATGCCTACGGCAATGCATCATTATTTTTTCTAATGCCTACGGCAATGCATGATTATGTTTTTCAAATGCCGACGGCAATGCATGATTACTATATTTCTTAATGCCGACGGGAAAATGATTTTTCCAAAGGGAAAATTGCCAGTGTTGCCAGACTGTATAAATTTGTTATCGTAATACTATATCAGTAATATCAGAGAAAATATATTTGATGACTACTACGCGATTCTCATATGAATCGTGGTAACGTGTATGTGTGATTTCCTCACGCTAATAAATTGTTTATAAATAAAATAAATTGTTTAAAAATAAAATAGTTAAATAAATTAATTTAATTTATTTAATTATTTTATTTATTTATTTATAAAATGTTCTCATGTATGTGAACACCCTAAAATGTTCTCATGTATGTGAACACCCTAATGCTTGTGTGTGGGTGGTCCAGCTTGATTGTCGATGGTAATTGTATATTGTGTTTATTTGTTTAAGAAATATATTTGTATGTATGTATGTATGTATGTATGTATGTATGTATGTATGAATGTATAAATGTATGTATGCATGTATAAATGAATGTATGAATGTATAAATGAGCGATCGTAGGAACTTGTGCGTGGAATATTTTGTGCTTGTGTAGAATACATTTATATTTTGCAACGTAGTCATTTTCTTTGACTACGATTATTTTAAAGCAGAGGATTTTCGACTAAGTACAGTCATCAGCAGAGAAACAAAAAGTAAAAATTTGCAAGTAAGCAAAAAAGTTAACTTCTCCTCCTACCCACATTCTTCTATTCTCTTTATGTAGTTTGTATTTGAAATAAGAAAACACTTTTACATTTTTTTTATTTTGTAAACATTTATTGTTTAAAATTTTATAAAATTTTATAATAATACATACAGTAATATATTCTTAAGTATAAATATTTTAAAAAGTGAAAAAGTTCATTTAAAACAAGATATTTCTTTGGAGAGTAAAATAGCATTTCTTAATGCGCAAACACCAAAATTATGATAATTACAATAAAAATATTCTGGATACTTGATTTCCATTTGTTTAAAGTTGATGCAGCCTATATCCTCAACGTTAGAAATTTTTCGGTGTAACATTTTTTCCAACCATAGTCTTTTTTCTTCACCTTTTACGTAAATTTTAGAACACCTTACGTTGGCTTTTAAAAAATTCCAAACGCTATGAAATGAAACTGATCCAGCATTCCAGCTTAGGTGATGATAGTTTTTTGTTAGCCACTTTGCTTCTATTTGCTGTTTTATTGATAAGCATTTAAAATCAAATGGTGGTTTTATAATGAAGTTGTTATATTCATAATTGTTGAAAACAATCGCTACTTCTTTTGCGATGAAATCGTTTGAATTAGTTTTGAAACCTTGTACGTCTATAAAAATTATGTTATTTTCCATGTTATTCAATTTATAACACTTTTCGAACTTGTCCTTTGATGGGTATATATTCTATTATACGATCATGAATAAGAATGCAGTAAGCTGATGTCTTTGGTGCAATATTAGTTGCTGTTTCAAATTCTATTTTTATATCAATCGGTCCATTATTGAGTGATTCATTCTGATGACTGACATCTACTACAATAATAGGAGCTTTTGTCTTAAACTCTGATGCAGTTAGAAGCGGTTGAGATTCTTTCATATAGTAGCTTTGTTGGAATCTTAGATACATATCATATAGAATTGCATAACGTTCATTTTTGAACTTTATGTTAAGATCATCATACGGGTATGAGACTGAATTTAAATGTACTTTTAAATTAGTCAAATCACAATGAACAAATTTATTTTCTTGTTGAAAAGCAATCAACACAAAACGGGGGCGTTCTCTATTTGCAGCCAGTTTAACATTCCAAATATGGCTAGTTCCTGTGTTTAATTGTGGATTAATATGGCAATCCCAACTGCGAAATGCCATGGGTATAGAAGCACCATTGTTAATAATTTTAATCATATTCAATTTGCTAAGGTCAGATAATTGAACATGAGGTATTCTCCATGAGATGAGTGAAATTGTAAGTTTAGCTTTTTCAGTAGAAACACTCGAGCGTACAAGATCTTCGTCGTTCTTATTGCGCAAGAGTATCAGTTCATGTTTTCCATTTAATATAACTTTGTTGTAGTCTTCAGCGAATCCTAGAAGCATTTTTAGAGGAATATAGAAATTGAAAAATCCATTTGCAAGAGTGACATCGTCAATTTTGTTCCATCCAGCATTTTGCATCACATTGCTTTCGTTTGGTGATAGAGAAACCAAGTTCTTTATGGTGCTCGTGGCTCCTAAATATCTTGTATGATCAATTTCAATTCCATTGAGCTCATAGCGAATTTCATCAAATAGATATGCTACAAAGTTGTTTTTTAATTTAAAGTTCTCTGAAGAAGAAGATTTAGGGGCATTATCATCGGCAACAAACCCCTCTACATAAATGTAGCTCTCACTGGGTAGCACGTATAAATCTTGATTTTGTATTGAAATTCTAATTTCATCATTATTGTTGTAAGATTGTAAGTATGGTACATATGTATGATAATCCTTTTTGATTATATTCTCATCAGAGAAAGGTTTATCTAAGATATCTATTATTGAACTCATTTTGTCTTCAATTTAAAATTCAAGGACTTTAGAAAATTTTTATTTGATGTTGTTAGTGCTTTCTGTTGAAGTGGTCGCTTTAATGTTCTTGTTGTTGTTGTTACTGCTTTATTTTTCAATGTATTTGTGTTGTATATTAGCATTATTTAGTTGACCTCAAATGTATTCGTATTGTAATTTCCTCTCCTCGAAAATTAATTAAATCACCGTGTTGATCAACTACTCGCAGCGTTAGAGAACTTATCTCTCTGGTGTTCACAGGTAAATAGATGAGATTTCTTGGAACCTCATCTATTTTATAGCCTGGAGGCACATTAATCGGAAATTCATGAAGTCTATGCGATTTGGAGTTATTCATATATGTATTAATAGCGATATTACTTTCAATTCGCAAGAGATTCACTTTAAAAATATTAACTGGAAGATCTGAGTAATAATATTTGTTTGGTGTTAGGATTTTGCTATTGAATCCTAAAAGTTTTCCAATTGTGTTGTCTTTATTAAAATATACAGGATCTTTGGAACTATTAACTTTAACTTGCATTGTATTGTTATTGGCTTCAATAAAAATCTTATTTTCTGGACAGAGTCTTCTGTATTGCTCTTGTATAAAATCTACAATATCATTCAATTCGTAAGATCCAATTGGTATTTCAATTGTATGTTCCCCTATATGAAACATATTGTTGTAGGTGTCTACATTTGGAATGCTGTTGTATGAATGAAAATCAGTTAAAGCACACTCATATGCACCATGTAATTCAATAGGAGGAAAGTAACTAGCAGATAATTCTGATGAGTTAGAGCTCAGAGTAAGTGTTATTGACATTATAACTGTCTGATTACAATTAAATAAAGTTTAGTACAACATATGGTTTATAAGCATGATTTATATATTTATTTCATTTTCTTATTTTAAAATTAACATTAGTTTCTTAATATTACTGCTATTGTTGTTGATGATGGTATTCAGCTATAATATTTCGTTCTTACTTATCCAAGAATTGTGTTGATTAGAAAATCCCAACCATTTAACGTATGCCTCCTTTCCTTTAGTTTTAAGAACCTTTTCAACTAGATATGTATTTGGATATCTAGTTTTCGAAAGTTCTTCAGTATAGAATCCACCTTTAATAGGATTACCAAGATAATCTTCTAATATGAATGTTGTAGGATTTGTATTTTGAACTCTTGTAATTGTGAAAATTTCTGTAGTCCAATTTGGAGTATAACCTTTTTCAAATGTATGCTTATATTTGCTTATGCGTACATGATCTCCAACATTAAATTTCGACATTTTGTACATCTTCAAATGACTGTATACTCTATTTAGTAGCTTTTGCTCATTTGTTGAGTTGACTTTAATCGGAGACATTTTGATGGTACGGTGAACTTTTCTATTGTATGCATTAATTAAGTCTTTTTATATATCAATCCACTTATATGAACCATTAAAGCTAAATTCTTTCCACATTATTCCTTTCAATGTTCTGTTTAATCGTTCTACTATTGATGCTTTCATACTGCTATATGTTGAGTAGTGATTACCATTTATGTTTATTTGTATTTATCCATTAATTTTCCAAAGTGTTTGTTGAAAAATTCTTTACCATCTTTTTTGGTACTCGTCCTAATTCAAAAATATTTTCCATCGCCTTGGTTGTTAACAAAAATCGATAATTTCTGTTTTCTCTAAATAGTTCCTTATTTCAACTTAATCAGCTTGCCAAAGATCATCTATTCCTTTCATTACAACTCTACGACGCATAAAAACTTTTCGAGCTTGCTTATGCAGTTCGTTTACTAAATTTCTTTTTGAAGACATTAAGTTGTTTTACAAATTTTTTGGAGAGTGTTGTGATCTACTTGACACACTTTCAGCTATTGATACAAACGTGTAATTTTCCAATCTATAAATTTTCTCATTAAGCTGTTCAATTTGTTCTTCGAAGGATGTCTTAATTTGTAGAATGTGTTTTTGAATTTTATAATTTTCTTCTATATCTAATTTTATATCGCGTTGTAGCTCCTCAATTTGCATTTGAATATCTTCTTGAATTATAGTATTATCTTCCTTAAAGTATGTTAATAATTTCTCTTCTAATTTTTCGATTTGAGTTTGCAGAAACAATTTATTGATAACATCGTTTTCCTCCAGAGCTTTTGCAACATTTTTGATTCTTTTGTTTTGGACATCAATGTTGTTGTTCGTATCCATAAAGAACCCCAGCAGTTTAGGTGCATTTTTTAAAGAAATTATGCTGCTAGTATCGTTTAAATAATGTCCAAATTTATCAACAGACATACTTTATATACTTTATTAAAGTTAATGTATTATATTTGCTTCACGTAGTTCTTCAATAATTGATACAATCTCGTTATTGTGATTAGTATGACCTGCACCTTGTGATGCAAGCAGTAGTCGAAGACGATCTACTAACTCATTTGGATCGTCCCAGTATATATAGTTTGGCTTATGGGCGTTAAATTCCATCATTCCATCACCTAAATAACTACCTTTTGACTTAGATCCTGTTGATTCGTTTAAATTCTTCTGGTTTTTCTCGTCAATAAATTTCTTAATAATATGTTTGTATTTATATCCTCTAGTACCCTTAATTTGACCATCAGGTTTATAGTCCCTTCTATATGCATTAGTAGTAATTAAAATCTTTTTATAGATTTCGAGTTCAAATTTATCATAATTTTTTGGTATTTTATGAAACATTAGAGAAAATAGTCCTGGTGTTAGAGCCCATATTTGACCACCAACTTGTATTTTATCTTCATTAAGTTTGAGGTTACTATCACCAAATTTCCATTCATTATTGAAATCTTTATGTGGACCATAGTTTGTATCTAATTCATTTCTTCCTTCCAAGGCTGATAAGTCAGTATAAGTATCTTCTGTATTGGAAGTCTGTGAGTAAAAATCATCTTCATCATCGTCATCATTCACAGTATTAGCATCATTAAATAAGATGGTATTATCGAATATTGTTCCTTCTGCTAGTTTCTTTGGTGTACTTGTCTCTATCTTGACTGATGTTTTTTCAGGTTTAAAACTTGTATTATTTTCAACTTCTGTCTTCATTTTACTTTCTTCTTTTATGGGAATTCTTTTAATATTTTTAGAACTATTTATGAATTCTTTGAGTGGTTCTGTTATAGGTTTAAATGTATCTCTTAGTTGTTCACGTGTATCTATTTCACCAGTTTTTATACTACGAAGCTTTTTCTTCAAGACATTTCTTGTCAACACCAACTGTTTTAAAATTTTCTCATCCATGTTTAATAATAGTAAATAACAGGTATCAGCTATTAGATCAGGTATTAGCTTATCAGGACCTGGTCTGGCTTTCAGATCAGCTTATCAGGACCTGATCTGGTTTTCAGATCAGCTTATCAGGACCTGATCTGGTTTTCAGATCAGCTTATCAGGACCTGATCTGGTTTTCAGATCAGCTGATCTGGTTTTCAAATCAGCTTATTAGGACCTGATCTGGTTTTCAGATCAGCTTATCAGGACCTGATCTGGTTTTCAGATCAGCTTATTAGGACCTGATCTGGTTTTCAGATCAGCTTATTAGGACCTGATCTGGTTTTCAGATCAGCTTATCAGGACCTGATCTGGTTTTCAGATCAGCTTATCAGGACCTGATCTGGTTTTCAGATCAGCTTATCAGGACCTGATCTGGTTTTCAGATCGGCTTATCAGGACCTGATCTGGTTTTCAAATCAGCTTATCAGCACCTGATCTGGTTTTCAGATCAGCTTATTAGGACCTGGTCTGGTTTTCAGATCAGCTTATCAGGTATCAGATGAGGTTATAGCAAATAGATGTATCAAGTTTAAAGTTAGATTAATAACTAAAGGTAATTTTTTATGAGTAGTTGCTTATATAGTTATGAAATAGTCAAATTGCTTTCTGTAGCGACCATCGTTTAATTCGTTATCTTTGCTTATCATCAAAAATCCATATTTATCCTTCCAACATTCTCGACAAATTTCTTGAAACTTTTCATAGCTCATATCGCTGGCAACATGATCCTTATAAACATGCTTCATATTTGTCTCATCTTGCTTAAACATTATAATAACATTTGCATTGTCTCTTATTAAATGCTTGGGAATTCTTGTATATGTTTGACACAGGTAGAATGAATCAACATCCCTATGTCGCCCCATACAAAAATATGTACGTATATTATTCTGCTTTTGACATGCAACATCATCAAATATCATAATTGAATTAGTTTTAGCTTCGTCAGGTGGAATAACTGATTCATTATCGGTGAATGTATAATACCCCATACCTTTAATTGGTGAAATTAGTTTCTTTAGGTATTCATATTTAGGTTGGTAGAGCGATTTTGAGTATAAATAGATGTTTTCAAACTTTAGTCCATTAGGACTTTCTAGCAAGCCAATCATAACATTAGTCTTTCCACAATTTGATGGTCCCACTATTAGAGCACGAATAGAATTTGGTAAGAGAGGACTATGCTTTATTTTTGAACTGATGTTCGCTGAATCATCAATATTACGAACTAAAATATTTTTACGTTGTTTTACTAACTGCATTTTTGTAACTAAATACATTTCATATATATTACCTCTTATATAGGAAAAATTAGATAATATGGTTATACGATATCAGAAAACTTTTAGTCATAAAAACACCGTCATTGGAGGAGGAGGTCTAGTAGACAAAATAATAAACTCTCTACCTGTTGAACTTCATCTACCTGGATATCAGTACTATGGACCTGGAACAAAACTACAAAAACGTTTAAATCGAGGTGATAAAGGAATTAATTTATTGGACTCTGCGTGTAAAAATCACGATATTGCTTATTCCAAAAATAAGGATTTAAGTAGCAGACATAAAGCTGATAAAATACTTGAAAACTCCGCTTGGGATCGAGTTTTATCAAAAGATAGTAGTCTTGCTGAAAAATCATTTGCATATATGGTTACTAACGCAATGAAAGCCAAAACAAAATTTGGTATGGGTGTGGAGAAAAAGAAAAATGTAAAAAAGAACAAACTAAATGTTAAAACACTATTTAGAACATCAGTTAGAGCTGCATCAAAAATACTAAAAAAAGAAAAACCATTAGATATTAACACAGCTATTAAAATTGCACGAAAAAGTATTAACAAGTCATTAAAAGGAAGAAAATCTCAAATTATAGTACCACGTGTGATACGTGTCCCAAAAATTGGTGGTTTTTTACCTCTAATACCGATTTTAACTGCTCTGGGTGCAATTGGTAGTCTAACAACTGGAGGTGCTGCCATAGCTAAAGCTGTAAATGCAACAAAGAATGCTAAAAATCAACTTGAGGAAGCAACTAGACATAATAGAGCGATGGAATCTATAGCAGTTGGAAAAGGACTTTACTTAAAACCATATAAAAAGGGTTATGGTTTAGTTCATAAAGAGGAATCAAAAAACTCTTAGAGATGCTGCCCAACAGACCACTTTCTGATGTGGACCTAAACCGTTTCTCTATAAATATTCCATATTTTAGAGGTGTTTTCATGTTGAATACTCTACCAAAAAGAACAAAGAAAATTGAATGTGGAATAATCAATTTAGATGTATCAACAGGACCTGGTACACATTGGGTAGCATATTATAAAAACATCAATGAAAAAGAATATTTCGACAGCTTTGGAAACTTACAACCTCCTTCAGAAGTAGTCAAATATCTTGGTACAAATATAAAATACAACTACAATCAACATCAGAATTTTAATACATTTACCTGTGGTCATTTATGTCTTAAATTTCTTTATGAAATAACTGAAAATAATTAATAAAACACAAACATTTATATTTTACAAAACTCTTTAATGTCTCTTTATTTATAATTTAATACAGAATTAATGTATTTTATTGCCAAATAGGATACTGTGAATTCTGAATCAAAAATTAACTCAGCTCACTCTCAAGGATTAAGTTTTGTTCACCTTCTCTGCTTAAGTGATATGATCCGCTCGAGAGACCCTTAATTTCATCATCGGTTAAACTGTTGTATCGTTTAGGCAGGAACATTATATGTTTATCCATTTCAACTTTTAGTGTGGGTCCATATTTGGTTGTTACACGTTTTACATTTTGAATATTATATTTAATTGATGTCTCAAGCTCCTTTATATGAATTAATGTTTTGTTTTTCAGAGAATTAAATCTTGATGTTAAATTTTTGGTGGAGTCCATTTTTTTATTTAGTTCTTATCACTTTGAATGTTTAACTGGAAATGATCTTAAAAGTAGCGATGATGACTTCAAGAAGGCTAATCGAAAATAATTATGGTGAAATAGTGTATAAGTGGGGGATAGTGATAGAGAGAAAGAGATAGTTATAGAGAGAAAAGGGTTAGTGAGAGAGAGATAGAGTGCTAAAAAGAAATATGGAATAGCAATGATAGTATAGATATTTGAAAAAATTTAAAGAACAAATTAGTCTTAAAAAAACCTTCCAACATTCATCATCATTCATTTATCAGCAAATAAAATGAGCCAAATTAGACGTACTCTAAACCAATTTATAAGAGATTTTGAAAGCTTCAGGCTTTTCGATCATTGGGAGATGATAAAATTTTTCCAAAATATGCTGGATGAGAACGAAGAATATGGCGTAATAGAAGACGAAGACAACACAGAAGGGCATTTTGCAAACTGCCCATGGTACGATCCGAAGTGTGAGGAAGGACCTGATACTTGTAGATGTACAATATATTTTTTACTGAAAAGTATATTAGAACATCTAATAATTGGATACTATGAAATGTTTCCATCATTATAAATAAAATATTTAAGAAATTAAATTAAATGGTATTATTAACAGAAATAAAATAAAATTGTATTATTAAAATATTCCTTGTTTTGCATTATTTTTTTCAAAAGAAAAATTAGGAATCATCTGTTCGAATATAAAATAACAGAAACTTGTAAGTAGTGAAAATTAATTGTGTCTCTTTATAAAAATATCTAATGGAATTTCACAATATTGTGAAATTCAATTTCTCTTGTAGAGAACCTCTCAAAGAAAACAAGATTGTGCATGTTTAATTTATGTGAAGACAAGACTGTGCATGTTTAAGCAATATGAAAACAAGAATTTACAAATAAGCAAAAACAAAAACTGTTTGATCCAACGAAGTAAAGCCAATAAAGAAATAAACACCATTTCATTCTTTTTTCAATATTTTATTTCAAATTTTTTCTTAAAAAAAAAATAGGATTTTATTTTCAATAATTTTTCTTATTAAATAAATATGATTTTATATACAACAATTTTTCTTAATGAATATGATTTTATATACAATTTAAAAATTAACTAAAAATTAATTAATTTTAACAATTTTCTTGCATTCTAGCAATCTCATCTAGCAACATATCAAGTTCGTATTCAGGGTTAGTTTCCTTAATACGAAAATGATACCATGCATATGTATTAATGTTATTTGATCTAATTTTTCTCTTATCGTCTCCATAACTTAAGACTACCTTATTTAGTTGACTAGTATATATCTGATGTAGCTTAGATTTAAATGTTAACATATTATCATACACTTAGTCTTATTAAATAAACAATTTTTATAAGTAGCTAAACTATATTTATCTAATATGGCTCTCTTTACCCCCTTCGATTTTTTAATGTCATTTTGATTTTGTACACTGAATGAGTACATTTTTGATCGCAGCCCAACAAATTCTGTCATTATTTTACCGAAATTTTCATCCTTCATCATACCAATGACTTTTTTATTTACTAGTGGAAAATTATAAATATTGTCTGTAGGATAGTCCGATGTATCAAATTGTTCTTGTATGTCATTTTTGATGTCAGCGTAAAAGTCGTCCGTTTTTATTGAATATATAAAAGAGTCCGTGTCCATATAGTTCAATGAGAGTTTTGTCTTAAACTTAGGTTGCATGTACCCGTAATGGAAATTATACATTTTCCATTTGGACAGCTCGAGTACACAAAATCCTAAGTAAATTGGTTTATTGTAGCAGGTTTTGACTATAGTCATTTCGATTGCTACTAGATCTTCGGAAAATATAGATAAACTATGAAAATTTGGTTTTGATATCCAATCTTGGGCCGCCAAACGATTACAATTCGTTCTCTCCCAACTATTAACAATTTTAACATCTCTCCTCTTATCCACATTTTCCATGGTTTTACCATACACTGCATTATTAAGTAGTTTGAAAAAAATTTTTTCAAAAGCATTTTTAGCAGTGGCCCTATGTCTGGTATTTAGGTCAATATAGCCTTTTAACCATGGAGATTGTTTAAATGCTAGAATACGATGAGTTTTCTTTAAAACTAAGCCATATTATAAGCACTGTTTCAGAACTCTAAAGTGTATCACGTATGATTGCTTTGTAGAGAAATCGGTTATCAACATGCTATACTTCGCTTGCATAACTTTTTTATTTTCAGCGCAAAAAGGAAGGTCATTATGCAAGTCGTGTAAATGAGAGGGATAATCCAACGTGACCTCATATACATAACCGTCTGTTCCATTGTCAGCTATGCTGTTTGGGTCCAGATTCAGCTCGTCTTGCGATAACCATCTGAACCCACCATGAGGAAGATATTCCGACATCGCCCAACCATACAAATTCTGAGGGCTTCTCTTTATCGAAATCTTCCAAATATTTGTTATTCGCTTTCGAATATCTTTGACTACACTGTACTATCCCTCCACGTATACCTTTTTTCATAAAATTGTACATGTCTATGTCTGTCAATAATTCTAATTCAATTTTTGTGTATTTGAGCATTGCATCCCAGGAAAGGCCAGGTGCTGTATAATATTGGCATGGATCGAGCTCATAAATACCTTTACAAACTTTTCTAAAGTTCTCGAAAATATCTGTCAGTAAGAGGACATCTGTTTTTAAGTAAAGTTCCATGTAATCTTTCATAGTTTTGCAACCAAAAGTATTCCATACCTCTTCAGCATGTGAGTATTCCTCTAAAGAACACGCTTTATTGTTCAACTTATTAAAGAAATCACTGCGTGAAGGCAGCTGACACTCATCTAATTTTTGGAATGAATTTAGGTACTCATACGGGAAAATACCTTTTTTCTTAATAAGCTGAAATTCTTTTTCTGACTGAAATAAGGACCTTATAGTTCTGAAATCATTATCCGACAAATTGCAGGCTAATGATTCCAAACTCTCAGCCATAAAGCGTATTGTATCAAGAAATCTTATTTCAAGCTTATGGCCATCACTCATTTCTGTAAATTGGGAGAGGGATATATAAAGTTCCTTATTGAGAGGGAGTACTTTCAGTTGCATTGCAATTTCACCTAGTTCTTTAATAAAAAGATGTGAGTCATAATTTGAGTAATTGTGAAAGTAAACTGGTATAAACTTGGGGATTTGGTAATTTAAATTACAGTTATTGTGGGCTGCACCTCTATATTTACCACTTATGTGACAATGATCTCTAACGCGATCTTTACCTAGAAATTTTTGACAAATATGACAATTCACCGCACTATAAAAATTATAAATATCAGAAGGGGATAAAGTATCCATTTGTCTATTATTTACTAAGTGACTATTGTATATAAGTAGGGAACTGGCGGTTCGGCGTCAATTAAAATTGTTAAATTGTGGGCTGAAATTGTTAAATTGTGGCTGAAATTGTTAAATTTGGGTAATTAAAATTTGAAAATTTTAAAATTCTTGGAAATTTGATACCTACGTGTGTGTATGTGTGTGTTTTCGGCGGCGCTTTGATGTTTTTGTTTACATAAGGAGTTTTTTGTTTACATTAACCCTTGAGTGAACGGGTGATTTTTTTTGTGGTGGCATTAATTGTGTGAACGGGTGATTTTTTGTGGGGGAGGATTAAGGGGTTTCATAAGATTAAGATTTTATAAGTATATACATATAGATATGCCGACGGGAAAATCATGAAATTATTTTTCCTAATACCAATGGGGAAATTGTGAAAATTATTTTTCCTAATGCCTACGGGAAAATCATGAAATGATTTTTCCTAATGCCGACGGCAATGCTTGATTATTTTTCCTAATGCCGACGGCAATACATGATTATTTTTCCTAATGCCTACGGCAATGCATCATTATTTTTTCTAATGCCTACGGCAATGTATGATAATTTTTCCTAATGCCTACGGCAATGCATCATTATTTTTTCTAATGCCTACGGCAATGCATGATTATGTTTTTCAAATGCCGACGGCAATGCATGATTACTATATTTCTTAATGCCGACGGGAAAGTGATTTTTCCAAAGGGAAAATTGCCAGTGTTGCCAGACTGTATAAATTTGTTATCGTAATACTATATCAGTAATATCAGAGAAAATATATTTGATGACTACTACGCGATTCTCATATGAATCGTGGTAACGTGTATGTGTGATTTCCTCACGCTAATAAATTGTTTATAAATAAAATAAATTGTTTAAAAATAAAATAGTTAAATAAATTAATTTAATTTATTTAATTATTTTATTTATTTATTTATAAAATGTTCTCATGTATGTGAACACCCTAAAATGTTCTCATGTATGTGAACACCCTAATGCTTGTGTGTGGGTGGTCCAGCTTGATTGTCGATGGTAATTGTATATTGTGTTTATTTGTTTAAGAAATATATTTGTATGTATGTATGTATGTATGTATGTATGTATGAATGTATAAATGTATGTATGCATGTATAAATGAATGTATGAATGTATAAATGAGCGATCGTAGGAACTTGTGCGTGGAATATTTTGTGCTTGTGTAGAATACATTTATATTTTGCAACGTAGTCATTTTCTTTGACTACGATTATTTTAAAGCAGAGGATTTTCAACTAAGTACAGTCATCAGCAGAGAAACAAAAAGTAAAAATTTGCAAGTAAGCAAAAAAGTTAACTTCTCCTCCTACCCACATTCTTCTATTCTCTTTATGTAGTTTGTATTTGAAATAAGAAAACACTTTTACATTTTTTTTATTTTGTAAACATTTATTGTTTAAAATTTTATAAAATTTTATAATAATACATACAGTAATATATTCTTAAGTATAAATATTTTAAAAAGTGAAAAAGTTCATTTAAAACAAGATATTTCTTTGGAGAGTAAAATAGCATTTCTTAATGCGCAAACACCAAAATTATGATAATTACAATAAAAATATTCTGGATACTTGATTTCCATTTGTTTAAAGTTGATGCAGCCTATATCCTCAACGTTAGAAATTTTTCGGTGTAACATTTTTTCCAACCATAGTCTTTTTTCTTCACCTTTTACGTAAATTTTAGAACACCTTACGTTGGCTTTTAAAAAATTCCAAACGCTATGAAATGAAACTGATCCAGCATTCCAGCTTAGGTGATGATAGTTTTTTGTTAGCCACTTTGCTTCTATTTGCTTTTTTATTGATAAGCATTTAAAATCAAATGGTGGTTTTATAATGAAGTTGTTATATTCATAATTGTTGAAAACAATCGCTACTTCTTTTGCGATGAAATCGTTTGAATTAGTTTTGAAACCTTGTACGTCTATAAAAATTATGTTATTTTCCATGTTATTCAATTTATAACACTTTTCGAACTTGTCCTTTGATGGGTATATATTCTATTATACGATCATGAATAAGAATGCAGTAAGCTGATGTCTTTGGTGCAATATTAGTTGCTGTTTCAAATTCTATTTTTATATCAATCGGTCCATTATTGAGTGATTCATTCTGATGACTGACATCTACTACAATAATAGGAGCTTTTGTCTTAAACTCTGATGCAGTTAGAAGCGGTTGAGATTCTTTCATATAGTAGCTTTGTTGGAATCTTAGATACATATCATATAGAATTGCATAACGTTCATTTTTGAACTTTATGTTAAGATCATCATACGGGTATGAGACTGAATTTAAATGTACTTTTAAATTAGTCAAATCACAATGAACAAATTTATTTTCTTGTTGAAAAGCAATCAACACAAAACGGGGGCGTTCTCTATTTGCAGCCAGTTTAACATTCCAAATATGGCTAGTTCCTGTGTTTAATTGTGGATTAATATGGCAATCCCAACTGCGAAATGCCATGGGTATAGAAGCACCATTGTTAATAATTTTAATCATATTCAATTTGCTAAGGTCAGATAATTGAACATGAGGTATTCTCCATGAGATGAGTGAAATTGTAAGTTTAGCTTTTTCAGTAGAAACACTCGAGCGTACAAGATCTTCGTCGTTCTTATTGCGCAAGAGTATCAGTTCATGTTTTCCATTTAATATAACTTTGTTGTAGTCTTCAGCGAATCCTAGAAGCATTTTTAGAGGAATATAGAAATTGAAAAATCCATTTGCAAGAGTGACATCGTCAATTTTGTTCCATCCAGCATTTTGCATCACATTGCTTTCGTTTGGTGATAGAGAAACCAAGTTCTTTATGGTGCTCGTGGCTCCTAAATATCTTGTATGATCAATTTCAATTCCATTGAGCTCATAGCGAATTTCATCAAATAGATATGCCACAAAGTTGTTTTTTAATTTAAAGTTCTCTGAAGAAGAAGATTTAGGGGCATTATCATCGGCAACAAACCCCTCTACATAAATGTAGCTCTCACTGGGTAGCACGTATAAATCTTGATTTTGTATTGAAATTCTAATTTCATCATTATTGTTGTAAGATTGTAAGTATGGTACATATGTATGATAATCCTTTTTGATTATATTCTCATCAGAGAAAGGTTTATCTAAGATATCTATTATTGAACTCATCTTGTCTTCAATTTAAAATTCAAGGACTTTAGAAAATTTTTATTTGATGTTGTTAGTGCTTTCTGTTGAAGTGGTCGCTTTAATGTTCTTGTTGTTGTTGTTACTGCTTTATTTTTCAATGTATTTGTGTTGTATATTAGCATTATTTAGTTGGCCTCAAATGTATTCGTATTGTAATTTCCTCTCCTCGAAAATTAATTAAATCACCGTGTTGATCAACTACTCGCAGCGTTAGTGAACTTATCTCTCTGGTGTTCACAGGTAAATAAATGAGATTTCTTGGAACCTCATCTATTTTATAGCCTGGAGGCACATTAATCGGAAATTCATGAAGTCTATGCGATTTGGAGTTATTCATATATGTATTAATAGCGATATTACTTTCAATTCGCAAGAGATTCACTTTAAAAATATTAACTGGAAGATCTGAGTAATAATATTTGTTTGGTGTTAAGATTTTGCTATTGAATCCTAAAAGTTTTCCAATTGTGTTGTCTTTATTAAAATATACAGGATCTTTGGAACTATTAACTTTAACTTGCATTGTATTGTTATTGGCTTCAATAAAAATCTTATTTTCTGGACAGAGTCTTCTGTATTGCTCTTGTATAAAATCTACAATATCATTCAATTCGTAAGATCCAATTGGTATTTCAATTGTATGTTCCCCTATATGAAACATATTGTTGTAGGTGTCTACATTTGGAATGCTGTTGTATGAATGAAAATCAGTTAAAGCACACTCATATGCACCATGTAATTCAATAGGAGGAAAGTAACTAGCAGATAATTCTGATGAGTTAGAGCTCAGAGTAAGTGTTATTGACATTATAACTGTCTGATTACAATTAAATAAAGTTTAGTACAACATATGGTTTATAAGCATGATTTATATATTTATTTCATTTTCTTATTTTAAAATTAACATTAGTTTCTTAATATTACTGCTATTCTTGTTGATGATGGTATTCAGCTATAATATTTCGTTCTTACTTATCCAAGAACTGTGTTGATTAGAAAATCCCAACCATTTAACGTATGCCTCCTTTCCTTTAGTTTTAAGAACCTTTTCAACTAGATATGTATTTGGATATCTAGTTTTCGAAAGTTCTTCAGTATAGAATCCACCTTTAATAGGATTACCAAGATAATCTTCTAATATGAATGTTGTAGGATTTGTATTTTGAACTCTTGTAATTGTGAAAATTTCTGTAGTCCAATTTGGAGTATAACCTTTTTCAAATGTATGCTTATATTTGCTTATGCGTACATGATCTCCAACATTAAATTTCGACATTTTGTACATCTTGAAATGACTGTATACTGTATTTAGTAGCTTTTCCTCATTTGTTGAGTTGACTTTAATCGGAGACATTTTAATGGTGCGATGAACTTTTCTATTGTATGCATTAATTAAGTCTTTGTATATATCAATCCACTTATATGAACCATTAAAGCTAAATTCTTTCCACATTATTCCTTTCAATGTTCTGTTAAATCGTTCTACTATTGATGCTTTCATACTGCTATATGTTGAGTAGTGATTACGATTTATATTTATTTGTGTTTATCCATTAATTTTCCAAAGTGTTTGTTGAAAAATTCTTTACCATCTTTTTTGGTACTCGTCCTAATTCAAAAATATTTTCCATCGCCTTGGTTGT
The DNA here is from genome assembly GCA_936439885.1 of Nowickia ferox. Lineage (NCBI taxonomy): Eukaryota > Metazoa > Arthropoda > Insecta > Diptera > Tachinidae > Nowickia > Nowickia ferox. The sequence goes on along the minus strand of OW387023.1, from coordinate 65,689,313 downwards.
TAACAAAAATCGATAATTTCTGTTTTCTCTAAATAGTTCCTTATTTCAACTTAATCAGCTTGCCAAAGATCATCTATTCCTTTCATTACAACTCTACGACGCATAAAAACTTTTCGAGCTTGCTTATGCAGTTCGTTTACTAAATTTCTTTTTGAAGACATTAAGTTGTTTTACAAATTTTTTGGAGAGTGTTGTGATCTACTTGACACACTTTCAGCTATTGATACAAACGTGTAATTTTCCAATCTATAAATTTTCTCATTAAGCTGTTCAATTTGTTCTTCAAAGGATGTCTTAATTTGTAGAATGTGTTTTTGAATTTTATAATTTTCTTCTATATCTAATTTTATATCGCGTTGTAGCTCCTCAATTTGCATTTGAATATCTTCTTGAATTATAGTATTATCTTCCTTAAAGTATGTTAATAATTTCTCTTCTAATTTTTCGATTTGAGTTTGCAGAAACAATTTATTGATAACATCGTTTTCCTCCAGAGCTTTTGCAACATTTTTGATTCTTTTGTTTTGGACATCAATGTTGTTGTTCGTATCCATAAAGAACCCCAGCAGTTTAGGTGCATTTTTTAAAGAAATTATGCTGCTAGTATCGTTTAAATAATGTCCAAATTTATCAACAGACATACTTTATATACTTTATTAAAGTTAATGTATTATATTTGCTTCACGTAGTTCTTCAATAATTGATACAATCTCGTTATTGTGATTAGTATGACCTGCACCTTGTGATGCAAGCAGTAGTCGAAGACGATCTACTAACTCATTTGGATCGTCCCAGTATATATAGTTTGGCTTATGGGCGTTAAATTCCATCATTCCATCACCTAAATAACTACCTTTTGACTTAGATCCTGTTGATTCGTTTAAATTCTTCTGGTTTTTCTCGTCAATAAATTTCTTAATAATATGTTTGTATTTATATCCTCTAGTACCCTTAATTTGACCATCAGGTTTATAGTCCCTTCTATATGCATTAGTAGTAATTAAAATCTTTTTATAGATTTCGAGTTCAAATTTATTATAATTTTTTGGTATTTTATGAAACATTAGAGAAAATAGTCCTGGTGTTAGAGCCCATATTTGACCACCAACTTGTATTTTATCTTCATTAAGTTTGAGGTTACTATCACCAAATTTCCATTCATTATTGAAATCTTTATCTGGACCATAGTTTGTATCTAATTCATTTCTTCCTTCCAAGGCTGATAAGTCAGTATAAGTATCTTCTGTATTGGAAGTCTGTGAGTAAAAATCATCTTCATCATCGTCATCATTCACAGTATTAGCATCATTAAATAAGATGGTATTATCGAATATTGTTCCTTCTGCTAGTTTCTTTGGTATACTTGTCTCTATCTTGACTGATGTTTTTTCAGGTTTAAAACTTGTATTATTTTCAACTTCTGTCTTCATTTTACTTTCTTCTTTTATGGGAATTCTTTTAATATTTTTAGAACTATTTATGAATTCTTTGAGTGGTTCTGTTATAGGTTTAAATGTATCTCTTAGTTGTTCACGTGTATCTATTTCACCAGTTTTTATACTACGAAGCTTTTTCTTCAAGACATTTCTTGTCAACACCAACTGTTTTAAAATTTTCTCATCCATGTTTAATAATAGTAAATAACAGGTATCAGCTATTAGATCAGGTATTAGCTTATCAGGACCTGGTCTGGTTTTCAGATCAGCTTATCAGGACCTGATCTGGTTTTCAGATCAGCTTATCAGGACCTGATCTGGTTTTCAGATCAGCTTATCAGGACCTGATCTGGTTTTCAGATCAGCTGATCTGGTTTTCAGATCAGCTTATTAGGACCTGATCTGGTTTTCAGATCAGCTTATCAGGACCTGATCTGGTTTTCAGATCAGCTTATTAGGACCTGATCTGGTTTTCAGATCAGCTTATTAGGACCTGATCTGGTTTTCAGATCAGCTTATCAGGACCTGATCTGGTTTTCAGATCAGCTTATCAGGACCTGATCTGGTTTTCAGATCAGCTTATCAGGACCTGATCTGGTTTTCAGATCGGCTTATCAGGACCTGATCTGGTTTTCAAATCAGCTTATCAGCACCTGATCTGGTTTTCAGATCAGCTTATTAGGACCTGGTCTGGTTTTCAGATCAGCTTATCAGGTATCAGATGAGGTTATAGCAAATAGATGTATCAAGTTTAAAGTTAGATTAATAACTAAAGGTAATTTTTTATGAGTAGTTGCTTATATAGTTATGAAATAGTCAAATTGCTTTCTGTAGCGACCATCGTTTAATTCGTTATCTTTGCTTATCATCAAAAATCCATATTTATCCTTCCAACATTCTCGACAAATTTCTTGAAACTTTTCATAGCTCATATCGCTGGCAACATGATCCTTATAAACATGCTTCATATTTGTCTCATCTTGCTTAAACATTATAATAACATTTGCATTGTCTCTTATTAAATGCTTGGGAATTCTTGTATATGTTTGACACAGGTAGAATGAATCAACATCCCTATGTCGCCCCATACAAAAATATGTACGTATATTATTCTGCTTTTCACATGCAACATCATCAAATATCATAATTGATTTAGTTTTAGCTTCGTCAGGTGGAATAACTGATTCATTTTCGGTGAATGTATAATACCCCATACTTTTAATTGGTGACATTAGTTTCTTTAGGTATTCATATTTAGGTTGATAGAGCGATTTTGAGTATAAATAGATGTTTTCAAACTTGAGTCGATTAGGACTTTCTAGCAAGCCAATCATAACATTAGTCTTTCCACAATTTGATGGTCCCACTATTAGAGCACGAATAGAATTTGGTAAGAGAGGACTATGCTTTATTTTTGAACTGATGTTCGCTAAATCATCAATATTACGAACTAAAATATTTTTATGTTGTTTTACTAACTGCATTTTTTTAACTAAATGCATTTCATATATATTACCTCTTATATAGGAAAAATTAGATAATATGGTTATACGATATCAGAAAACTTTTAGTCATAAAAACACCGTCGTTGGAGGAGGAGGTCTAGTATACAAAATAATAAACTCTCTACCTGTTGAACTTCATCTACCTGGATATCAGTACTGTGGACCTGGAACAAAACTACAAAAACATTTAAATCGAGGTGATAAAGGAATTAATTTATTGGACTCTGCGTGTAAAAATCACGATATTGCTTATTCAAAAATAAGGATATAAATATCAGACATAAAGCTGATAAAATACTTGAAAACTCCGCTTGGGATCGAGTTTTATCAAAAGATAGTAGTCTTGCTGAAAAATCATTTGCATATATGGTTACTAACGCAATGAAAGCCAAAACAAAATTTGGTATGGGTGTGGAGAAAAAGAAAAATGTAAAAAAGAACAAACTAAATGTTAAAACACTATTTAGAACATCAGTTAGAGCTGCATCAAAAATACTAAAAAAAGAAAAACCATTAGATATTAACACAGCTATTAAAATTGCACGAAAAAGTATTAACAAGTCATTAAAAGGAAGAAAATCTCAAATTATAGTACCACGTGTGATACGTGTCCCAAAAATTGGTGGTTTTTTACCTCTAATACCGATTTTAACTGCTCTGGGTGCAATTGGTAGTCTAACAACTGGAGGTGCTGCCATAGCTAAAGCTGTAAATGCAACAAAGAATGCTAAAAATCAACTTGAGGAAGCAACTAGACATAATAGAGCGATGGAATCTATAGCAGTTGGAAAAGGACTTTACTTAAAACCATATAAAAAGGGTTATGGTTTAGTTCATAAAGAGGAATCAAAAAACTCTTAGAGATGCTGCCCAACAGACCACTTTCTGATGTGGACCTAAACCGTTTCTCTATAAATATTCCATATTTTAGAGGTGTTTTCATGTTGAATACTCTACCAAAAAGAACAAAGAAAATTGAATGTGGAATAATCAATTTAGATGTATCAACAGGACCTGGTACACATTGGGTAGCATATTATAAAAACATCAATGAAAAAGAATATTTCGACAGCTTTGGAAACTTACAACCTCCTTCAGAAGTAGTCAAATATCTTGGTACAAATATAAAATACAACTACAATCAACATCAGAATTTTAATACATTTACCTGTGGTCATTTATGTCTTAAATTTCTTTATGAAATAACTGAAAATAATTAATAAAACACAAACATTTATATTTTACAAAACTCTTTAATGTCTCTTTATTTATAATTTAATACAGAATTAATGTATTTTATTGCCAAATAGGATACTGTGAATTCTGAATCAAAAATTCACTCAGCTCACTCTCAAGGATTAAGTTTTGTTCACCTTCTCTGCTTAAGTGATATGATCCGCTCGAGAGACCCTTAATTTCATCATCGGTTAAACTGTTGTATCGTTTAGGCAGGAACATTATATGTTTATCCATTTCAACTTTTAGTGTGGGTCCATATTTGGTTGTTACACGTTTTACATTTTGAATATTATATTTAATTGATGTCTCAAGCTCCTTTATATGAATTAATGTTTTGTTTTTCAGAGAATTAAATCTTGATGTTAAATTTTTGGTGGAGTCCATTTTTTTATTTAGTTCTTATCACTTTGAATGTTTAACTGGAAATGATCTTAAAAGTAGCGATGATGACTTCAAGAAGGCTAATCGAAAATAATTATGGTGAAATAGTGTATAAGTGGGGGATAGTGATAGAGAGAAAGAGATAGTTATAGAGAGAAAAGGGTTAGTGAGAGAGAGATAGAGTGCTAAAAAGAAATATGGAATAGCAATGATAGTATAGATATTTGAAAAAATTTAAAGAACAAATTAGTCTTAAAAAAACCTTCCAACATTCATCATCATTCATTTATCAGCAAATAAAATGAGCCAAATTAGACGTACTCTAAACCAATTTATAAGAGATTTTGAAAGCTTCAGGCTTTTCGATCATTGGGAGATGATAAAATTTTTCCAAAATATGCTGGATGAGAACGAAGAATATGGCGTAATAGAAGACGAAGACAACACAGAAGGGCATTTTGCAAACTGCCCATGGTACGATCCGAAGTGTGAGGAAGGACCTGATACTTGTAGATGTACAATATATTTTTTACTGAAAAGTATATTAGAACATCTAATAATTGGATACTATGAAATGTTTCCATCATTATAAATAAAATATTTAAGAAATTAAATTAAATGGTATTATTAACAGAAATAAAATAAAATTGTATTATTAAAATATTCCTTGTTTTGCATTATTTTTTTCAAAAGAAAAATTAGGAATCATCTGTTCGAATATAAAATAACAGAAACTTGTAAGTAGTGAAAATTAATTGTGTCTCTTTATAAAAATATCTAATGGAATTTCACAATATTGTGAAATTCAATTTCTCTTGTAGAGAACCTCTCAAAGAAAACAAGATTGTGCATGTTTAATTTATGTGAAGACAAGACTGTGCATGTTTAAGCAATATGAAAACAAGAATTTACAAATAAGCAAAAACAAAAACTGTTTGATCCAACGAAGTAAAGCCAATAAAGAAATAAACACCATTTCATTCTTTTTTCAATATTTTATTTCAAATTTTTTCTTAAAAAAAAATAGGATTTTATTTTCAATAATTTTTCTTATTAAATAAATATGATTTTATATACAACAATTTTTCTTAATGAATATGATTTTATATACAATTTAAAAATTAACTAAAAATTAATTAATTTTAACAATTTTCTTGCATTCTAGCAATCTCATCTAGCAACATATCAAGTTCGTATTCAGGGTTAGTTTCCTTAATACGAAAATGATACCATGCATATGTATTAATGTTATTTGATCTAATTTTTCTCTTATCGTCTCCATAACTTAAGACTACCTTATTTAGTTGACTAGTATATATCTGATGTAGCTTAGATTTAAATGTTAACATATTATCATACACATTAGTCTTATTAAATAAACAATTTTTATAAGTAGCTAAACTATATTTATCTAATATGGGTCTCTTTACCCCCTTCGATTTTTTAACGTCATTTTGATTCTGTACACTGAATGAGTACATTTTTGATCGCAGCCCAACAAATTCTGTCATTATTTTATCGCAATTTTCATCCTTCATCATACCAATGACTTTTTTATTTACTAGTGGAAAATTATAAATATTGTCTGTAGGATAGTCCGATGTATCAAATTGTTCTTGTATGTCATTTTTGATGTCAGCGTAAAAGTCGTCCGTTTTTATTGAATATATAAAAGAGTCCGTGTCCATATAGTTCAATGAGAGTTTTGTCTTAAACTTAGGTTGCATGTACCCGTAATGGAAATTATACATTTTCCATTTGGACAGCTCGAGTACACAAAATCCTAAGTAAATTGGTTTATTGTAGCAGGTTTTGACTCTAGTCATTTCGATTGCTACTAGATCTTCGGAAAATATAGATAAACTATGAAAATTTGGTTTTGATATCCAATCTTGCGCCCCCAAATGATTACAATTCGTTCTCTTCCAACTATTAACAATTTTAACATCTCTCCTCTTATCCACATTTTCCATGGTTTTACCATACATTGCATTATTAAGTAGTTTGAATTTTTTTTTTCAAAAGCATTTTTAGCAGTGGCCCTATGTCTGGTATTTAGGTCAATATAGCCTTTTAACCATGGAGATTGTTTAAATGCTAGAATACGATGAGTTTTCTTTAAAACTAAGCCATATTCTAAGCACTGTTTAAGAACTCTAAAGTGTATCACGTATGATTGCTTTGTACAGAAATCGGTTATCAACTTGCTATACTTCGCTTGCATAACTTTTTTATTTTCATCGCAAAAAGAAAGGTCATTATGCAAGTCGTGTAAATGAGAGGGATAATCCAACGTGACCTCATATACATAACCGTCTGTTCCATTGTCAGCTATGCTGTTTGGGTCCAGATTCAGCTCGTCTTGCGATAACCATCTGAACCCACCATGAGGAAGATATTCCGACATCGCCCAACCATACAAATTGTTAGCGTCTAAATAGACGAGAAATTCTGAGGGCTTCTCTTTATCGAAATCTTCCAAATATTTGTTATTCGCTTTCGAATATCTTTGGCTACACTGTACGATCCCTCCACGTATACCTTTTTTCATAAAATTGTACATGTCTATGGCTGTCAATAATTCCAATTCAATTTTTGTGTATTTGAGCATTGCATCCCAGGAAAGGCCAGGTGCTGTATAATATTGGCATGGATCGAGCTCATAAATACCTTTACAAACTTTTCTAAAGTTCTCGAAAATATCTGTCAGTAAGAGGACATCTGTTTTTAAGTAAAGTTCCATATAATCTTTCATAGTTTTGCAACCAAAAGTATTCCATACCTCTTCAGCATGTGAGTATTCCTCTAAAGAACATTCTTTATTGTTCGACTTATTAAAGAAATCACTGCGTGAAGGCAGCTGACACTCATCTAATTTTTGGAATGAATTTAGGTACTCATACGGGAAAATACCTTTTTTCTTAATAAGCTGAAATTCTTTTTCTGACTGAAATAAGGACCTTATAGTTCTGAAATCATTATCCGACAAATTGCAGGCTAATGATTCCAAACTCTCAGCCATAAAGCGTATTGTATCAAGAAATCTTATTTCAAGCTTATGGCCATCACTCATTTCTGTAAATTGGGAGAGGGATATATAAAGTTCCTTATTGAGAGGAAGTACTTTCAGTTGCATTGAAATTTCACCTAGATCTTTAATAAAAAGATGTGAGTCATAATTTGAGTAGTTGTGAAAGTAAACTGGTATAAACTTGGGAATTTGGTAATTTAAATTACAGTTATTGTGGGCTGCACCTCTATATTTACCACTAATGTGACAATGATCTCTAACGCGATCTTTACCTAGAAATTTTTGACAAATATGACAATTCACCGCACTATAAAAATTATAAATATCAGAAGGGGATAAAGTATCCATTTGTCTATTATTTACTAAGTGACTATTGTATATATCCTCACAGTCTTTAATTAAATATGATACAAATTTTTTTGAGGCATCTTTTCCTGTGTATATCCTTAATTTATCTAAATTATTGCTATGGAGACACTTAATATAATAGCTAAATGCACAAGGAGTGTGCTTTTTGACTAGACTAGTTTTATTACTTACACTATTACTAACTTCTTCGAAGATGCATTCGAAGTCCGCATATACCACGAAGGGTACATCCATTTTTCTTTGATGTCCCTTGAAGCTCAGAATTGCATCCTGACCTGATGGCATAGTTGTAACAATTTTACCGCACTCCGCCTTATGATTTGTCATACCATTTTCGATGTGGGTGTACTGGAGACAGCTGTTGCAGAAATGTAGTTCGTGCCCGTTCTTTGTTATCTGATTCCTTAAAAGCCTGTGAATGATAAAAAATAAATAAAAGTTTATAAGTAAAATGTACATAGTATAAAATATATAAACAGGTATATGTATCCTTAAAATAAAAAGTTGTATAATTTTTTAACTTACCTTGATATATTCTTTATCAATATGTAGTGATGACCTGCAGCATTCTCTAAAAGTAGTAAGTTGACGTGGTTCACTTTCTCGTCCTTGGTCACATAATAAGGACCAATGATCTGATCTGCTCCCTCATCATACCCAAATACGTTCACACTTATACTCGGATTGTTTGCCTCAAACTCTTTGATTTTGTTAAGTGCTAATGGGTAGCTTAAATTTTTGAAATTTAACGCTACACCATTTCGCGTAACAATCGTCTCTGCAGCAATGTCAGGGATATTATACGAACTGCAACGTTTTGGGTTATCGTATTTGGTTGTATCCATTGCAGCAATCAGACACCACTTGAAGCAATATTCATCATCGTTTTGTATGTTGATGCAGGCAAATCTTCTTACAAGTTTTTCAGGAGTGGCTATCCAATTCGAGCCTTTGACGAGCGACGATTTGTTGATGTTGATTTCTGCTCGGACTATGCGTGATAAAGTCCAACCAGAATCTCGCTCTTCAAATTCGGACATTTTGGTTGAAATCTCCTCAACCTGTTTACGTAATATTTCTTCTATATTGTCTGCCTTCGTCAGTAAACTCATTTTGGCTACATGTGATATTATGCACAACTCCAATTCCTCTCCCACAATTTTTATATACTCCGCCACAATATTCACATGAAATTTAATTATTGTATGTTTAGTTAAATTCATTTAAAGTCTCTCCATAAAAATATTTTTGTTTTCCTTAATAAACTCTTCCAAGAGAAGTTGGTCTTTTGTATTTAGAATTGCATATATGGCGATATGATTTTTGAAGGCTTTCGATATTTTCTAATATCTTACATTATTTTCTTCTGTCCTGACATGGGAAGTACTCATTGGAGTTGGCAGAGTTTCTTCTCCTATTTCTTCTACATCTACTTCTCCATCACTTTCCGCTAAAGTTATGTCCATAGCATCGTTGTATAAAGTTCCTCCAAGGATATCCACACCTTGTTGTTGAGCTTGTTGTTGTTGTTGTTGCTGCTGCTGCTGCTGCTGCTGCTGCTCTTGTTGATGATAAGTATGTGGTTGCCATTGCATTAAATTGGAATACTGCTGCATTTGGTTATCTGGTGTGACGGGATTATAATTGTAACTTGGATACTCATATTGCATTGGTACTCCTGATCCCAAAAACTGATTATTCCATGACATTGATGTAGGGTAAAAGTTAGGCATACCGTATTGTTGATGATTCATTTGTAGTTGATATTGGGGGTACTGTAAAGAGGGTTGTTGCTGATGATGAAATGTATTTAGCTGCTGTTGATGATTTTGAAGAGATGTCTGCGGTTGCTCTTGATTTCTGTCCCGGCTTACGATCTCTTGATCCTGCACACTATGATTTTTAACATGGTCCAAAAAGGACTTTTGGTATTTATATACCTTATGACATCTATTACACATATATCCAGAAGAACTCATTTTTAATTAGTTTATAGAATTTATATTTGAATTTAACACAATTGCTGATGATACTACTTGTAAATACAATAAAGTACTGATGTGTTGGTTATAAAAGTTGGCGTATTTATACGAAAATTAGTAGCAGTAGCCTCGCGGCATTCATAATTTTTACTTTTTGTTTCTCTGCTGATGACTGTACTTAGTTTAAAATCCTCTGCTTTAAAAGAATTGAAGACAAAGAAACTGACTACGTTGCAAAATATAAATGTATTCTACACAAGCACAAAATATTCCACGCACAAGTTCCCACGATCGCACATTTATACATTCATACATTCATTTATACATTCATACATGCATACATACATTTATACATTTATACATTCATACATACATCCATACATACATACATACAAATATATTTCTTAAACAAATAAACAAAAGATATGCTTACCAGCGACAATCAAGCTGGACCACCCACACACAAGCATTAGGGGCGTTCACATACATGAGAACATTTTACATCATAAAATGTCTGTATGATAAATAATTTATTAGCGTGAGGAAATCACACATACACGTTCCCACGATTCATATGAGAATCGCCTAGTATTCATCAAATCTATTTTCTCTGATATTACTGATATAGTATTAGGATAACAAATTTATACAGTCTGGCAACACTGGCAATTTTCCCTTTGGAAAATCATTTTCCCGTCGGCATTAAGAAATATAGTAATCATGCATTGCCGTCGGCATTTGAAAAAAAAAAATAATCATGCATTGCCGTCGGCATTAGGAAAAATTAATCATGTATTGCCTTCGGCATTAGGAAAAATTATTATGCATTGCCGTAGGCATTAGGAAAAATAATCATGCATTGCCGTAGGCATTAGGAAAAATAATCATGCATTGCCGTAGGCATTAGGAAAAAATAATCATGCATTGCCGTAGGCATTAGGAAAAATTAATTAATTAGGAAAAATCATCTCATGATTTTCCCGTTGGTATTAGGAAAAATCATTTTCATGATTTTCCAGTCGGCATACATGTATACTTATGAAATATTAATCTTATGAAACCCCTTAATCCACCCCACAAACATACATACATATAAATTCCCACGGTCATAAAAAACCTGACTTATTGAACCGCCCTCGTATGTAGTAATAATAAAAAAACTCCTTATGTAAACAAAGAACTCCTTATGTAAACAAAAAATCGGACGGACTTATTGAACCACCCTCGTAGGTATCAAATTTCCAAGAATTTTACAATTTTCAAATTTTAATTACCCAAATTTAACAATTTCAGCCACAATTTAACAATTTCAGCCACAATTTAACAATTTTAATTGACGCCGAATTGGCAGTTCCCTACTACTGGTTAGTAACGTAAGCACTGGTAATATCGCAGTTTAAAGCAAATCATCGGACAGTTGTTTGGTACTTTTTTGATAATTGTACTTTTAGATGACAAAAACGATGAAAACTGATTTTGATACTTTTATTTTGTAGTTCGTATATCTTTTGAAAAAGAAAAGTTTATTTATGTACAAATTTTCTTGGAAAAATTTCGAATATACATACATATGTTTGCACTTTCTTCAAATTTGAACAAATAAAAATTTTGATAAAAATAAAAATTTTTAAAATTTCTATTACATTAGTAATTCAATTTTATTTTTATCTTTCTCTGCGGATGTATTAAGAATTGACTTTTGGAAATTTTAATGTTTAAGGTCTAAAAAATAGAAAAACAGGAGTAAGACCAGTAACGCAATATCAATGTAGAATAACAATTCCAACTGAATTAAATGTGAATAAAAAAGGGGATAGCTTCTAAAGAATTATCAATAGAATGAGTTATTATTTGATCTTATATGTAATCGTATGGTTTGATTAGGCTAAAGTTCGTATCGCTCTGTAAGCCAAATGAGTGGAAATTTACACAAATAAGTGGTGAAAACAGTGCAACTTGTTGCTACTTTTCCTATACAAATCCCATTTCATACAATAAATAAATTAATTCAAAACGCACCTAAACGAAAAGAGCTAAGCAGAAAACTTTGCAAAAGCAAAAAAAAAAAAAAACGTAAAACGAAAAAATTCCAAAACTACAAAAATTGTCAACGTGAAAGAAATCGCTTCTATTATATATATAGTATTACAACAACAAAATGACAAAGGATAATTATTATTTTTGGAGGAAAGATATTCCTATCAATATGGGTATTAAAAAAAAGATTTGGTAAGTACATTATTACAAATATTATTTAAAAAATCTGAGACGACATCAACAGAAAAATTGAGGGTGAAACTTGATATGTTTGGGCAAAAAACAAGCCTACAAATACGAGTCTGAAATAAAAGGTGTGAAAGTTGAGGAATTAACATCAAAAGTATCCCAAGAAATAGTATGCTTATCTTAGAAGTGCACTCTATCAATATGGATTTCAAATAAAAGGACTTGGTTGGTACTTTATAAAAATTATATAACGAATTTCTCAAATGACTACAAGAAAATGGCCTGTCAAAATAGATTTCTTTTGAACAAGAAACACACCTATCAATATAGGTCACACATAAAAGGGCTTTATGAGTAGATTTAATGAATCAACATGAAAATGGATTCAGTTGAACACAATATCAAAATGACGAGTTTCGCGTATATTTATTTGTACCCTATCTATTTGATTTTCAAATGAAAGAGCTTGGTTAATACATATAAAATATCCGCTAATAAAGGAGCGGACAGACAATATGCTAGTTAGATATAAAAGTCAGAAACTTATATTTTTACATGTTATCTTTACAACTCTCTATCATGTTACGTATTATATAATTGAAATTATGTTTTAATCTCACATAAGAGAGAAGGAAACATATAATTGATTGACAATATTAAATTAGTCTATATCTTTCATAATTTATATTCGAAAATTATTTTGTATATAAAATTATTTTATAAGCAACAACATTTTATTTTCTAACAGTCGTAAATCTACAATAAAACAAGTATTTAATATTGATCAAAAGAATAACAAATAATTGAAAAAAATAAAGTGCAAATATTGTGAATATGTTTTTCGTGGCTGAAATCCACGAAAGTCATCATTGTTTGGAATGTCACAAATGGTTTGGAGCCAAAAACAATTTAAAAATGCATGAGAGGACTCATGCATCTACATCCTCCACTATAATGAACAATGAGGAGAAGCATGAACTGATGAATGAGATGAAACTGGAATCAACAGCATTTAAAGGTAGAATTCAAACTTTTTCATACAAAAATGAGAGTGAGTAAATTTTATTTCCTGAAGAATTTTTCGAAACAGTTCAAAAAATTTCTTTGAAAATATTATCCCATGCACAAATCCACCATCCGATATTTAAATACAACATGGAGCTTGAATATGACTATAAAAATAGTGGATGATGAGATACATTCTTGTATGATTTCACACCGATCCAAAATGCAATTTGTAATAGTGAGTGATGATCTTTTGGAAATATTTAAAGATCAAACTCAGGAAATTTGAATTTCAGGAGAGGGACAACGGATGGAGTCTAATTATAATTAAAAAATTGTATATTAACATAAATCCAGCGGGGTTTATCAAAGGCTCAGGCTACATACCTCTTCCACGGTGGGTTGAACACTCTCCCATTAAGTACTAATAAGGGATATCTCTAGGTAATTATACGAATGCATATATATGTGTACATGTATATATGTATGTATGTACGATTTTCTCAAGCTAATAAATTATTTACCATGCCGACATTTTATGGTATAAAATGTTCTCATGTATGTGAACACCTCTAATGCTTGTGTGTGGGTGGGCGAGTTTGTCTGTCCCTGATTAGTTTATATTTTGTTTATTTGTTTAAGAAATATTTATTTCATAGCATTGTGAAATCCTTGAATGTTACGTATGTATGTGTGACCGTGCGAATTTTTGCATGGAATATTTTGTGGCTCTGTAGAATACAGAAATAATATTTGTATACATTTATATTTTGCAACGCAGACATTTCTTTGACTAAGATTATTTTAAAGCAGAGGATTTTCAACAAAGTACAGTCATCAGCAGAGAAACAAAAAGCAGAAGTTTGCAAGTAAGCAAAAAGTTAACTTCTCCTCTTCACCACTTCCTTCTATTCCGTTTATGTAGTTTGTATTTGAAATAAGAAAACACTTGTACATTTTTTTATTTTGTATACATTTATTATTTAAAATTTGATAAATTTTTATAATAATACATACATTTTTAAGTATAAATATTTTAAAAAGTTCATTCAAAGCAAGAAATTTTTTTTTGTGAATTAAATAGCATTTCTTAATGCTCAAACACCAAATTTATGATAATTACAGTAAATATATTCTGGATACTTAATTTCCATTTGTTTAAAGTGGATGCAGCCTACATCTTCAACGTTAGAAACTTTTCGGTGTAACATTTTTTTCCAACCATAGTCTTTTTTCTTCACCTTTTACATATATTTTAGAATATATTACATTGGCTCTTAAAAAATGACAAATGCTTTGAAATGAAACTAATCCAGCAGTCCATCTTAGGTGATGATAGTTTTTTGTTAACCACTTTGCTTCTCTTTGCTTTTTTATTGATACCCATTTAGAATCAAATGGTGGTTTGTAATGAAATTGTTATATTCATAATTTTTGAAAAAAAAATCGCTACATCTTTTGCGACGAAAACATTTGAATTAGTTCTGAAACCTTGTACGTCTATAAAAATTAAGTTATTTTCCATATTACTTAATTTACAAGAATTTTCGAACTTGTCCTTTGATGGGTATATATTCTATTATGCGATCATAATTAAGAATGCAGTAAGCTGATGTCTTTGCTGCAATATTAGTTGCTGTTTCAATTAAATTTTTATATAAATCGGTCAATTATTGAGGGATTCATGCTGATGACTGACATCTACTACTAAACTCTGATGCAGTTAGAAGCGGTTGAGATTCTTTCATACAGTAGTTTGTTAGAATCTTAGATACATATCAAATAGAATTGCATAATGTTCATTTAAAATTTTATATTTAGATCATCATATGGGTATGATACTGAATTTAAATGTACTTTTAAATTAGTCAAATCATAACGAACAAACTTATTTTCTTGTTCAAAAGCGAACAGCACAAAACGCGGTCGTTCTCTATTTGCAGCCAATTTAACATTCCAAATAAGGCTAGTTCCTGTGTTTAATTGAGGATTAACATGACAATCCCAACTGCGAAATCTCATAGGTATAGAAGCACCATTGTTAGTAATTTTAATCATATTCAATTTGCTAAGTTCGGATAATTGAACAAGTGGGATTCTTCATGAGATGCGTGAAATTGTAAGTTTAGCTTTTTCAGTAGAAACACTCGACCGTACAAGATCTTCGTCGTTCTTATTGCGCAAGAGTATCAATTCATGTTTTCCATTTAATATAACTTTGTTGTAGTCTTCAGCGAATCCTAGAAGCAGTTTTAGAGTTACATAGAAATTGAAAAATCCATTTGCAAGAGTGACATCCTCAATTTTGTTGCATCCAGCATTTTGCATCATAATGTTTTCTGTTGGTGATAGAGAAATTAAATTTTTTATGGTGCTCGTGGCTCCTAAATATCTTGTATGATAAATTTTAATTCCATTGAGCTCATAGAGAATTTCATCAAATAGTTATGCTACAAAGTTGTTTTTTAATTTAAAGTTCTCTGTAGAAGAAGATTTAGGGGTATTATCATCGGCAACAAACCCCTCTACATAAATGTAGCTCTCAGTGGGTAGCACGTACAAATCTTGATTTTGTATTGAAATTCTAATTTCATCATTATTGTTTTAAGATTGTAAGTATGGTACATATGTATGATAGTCCTTTTTGATTATATTCTCATCCGACAAGGGTTTACCTAAAACATCTATTATTGAACTCATTTTGTCTTCAATTTAAAATTCAAGGACTTTAGAAATTTTTTATTTAATGGTGGTAGCGATTTCTGTTGCTATGGTCGCTTTAATGTTCTTGTTGTTGTTAATGCTTTATTTTTCAATGTATTTGTGTTGTATATTATCATTCTTTAGTTGGCCTTAAATGTATTCGTATTGTAATTTCCTCTCCTCGGAAATTAATTAAATCACCGTGCTGATCGACTACGTGCAGCGCTAGTGAACTTATCTCTCGAGTGTTTACAAGTAAATAGATGAGATTTCTTGGGACCTCATCTATGTTATAGCCTGGAGGCATATTAATCGGAAATTCATGTAGTGTGTGCGATTTGGAGTTATTTATATATATATTAATAGCAATATTACTTTGAATTCGCAAGAGATTCACTTTAAAAATATTGACTGGAAGATCTGAGTAATAATATTTGTTTGGTGTTAGGATTTTGCTATTGAATCCTGACAGTTTTCCAAATGTATTGTCTTTACTAAAATGTACAGGATCCTTGGAACTATTAACTTTAACTTACATTGTATTGTTATTGGCTTTAATAAAAATTTTATTTTCTAGACAGAGTCTTCTGTATTGCTCTTGTATAAAATCTACAATATCATTCAATTCGTAAGATCCAATTGGTATTTCAATTGGATGTTCCCCTATATGAAACATATTGTTGTAGGATCCTACATTTGGAATGCTGTTGTATGAATGAAAATCAGTTAGAGCACACTCATATGCACCATGTAATTCAATAGGAGGAAAGTAACTAGCAGATAATTCTGATGAGTTAGAGCTCAGAGTAAATGTTATTGACATTATAACAGACTGATTACAATTAAATAAAGTTTAGTACACAGTATGGGTTATATGCATAATTTACATTTTTATTTATTTAATTTTCTTATTTTAAAATTAACATTAGTTTCTTAATATTACTGCTATTGTTGTTGATGGTGGTGGTGTTGAGCTATAATATTTCATTCTTACTTATTCAAGAATTGTGTTGATTAGAAAATCCCAGCCATTTAACGTATACCTCCTTTCCTTTAGTTTTAAGAACCTTTTCAACTAGATATGTATTTGGATATCTAGTTTTCGAAAGTTCTTCAGTATAGAATCCACCTTTAATAGTATTACCAATATAATCTTCTAATATGAATGTTGTAGGATTTGTATTTTGAACTCTTGTAATTGTGAAAATTTCTGTGGTCCAATTTGGAGTATAACCTTTTTCAAATGTATGCTTATATTTGCTTATGCGTACATGATCTCCTACATTAAATTTCGAAATTTTATACATTTTCAAATGACTGTATACTGTATTTAGTAGCTTTTGCTCATTTGTGTAGTTGACTTTAATCATAGACATTTTAATGGTGCGATGAACTTTTCTATTGTATACATTAATTAAATCTTTGTATATATCAATCCACTTATATGAACCATTAAAGCTAAATTCTTTCCACATCATTCCTTTCAATGTTCTGTTAAATCGTTCTACTATTGATGCTTTCATACTGCTATATGTTGAGTAGTGATTCCTGTTGTGTTTATCCATTAATTTTCCAAAGTGTTTGTTGAAAAATTCTTTACCATCTTTTTTGGTACTCGTCCTAATTCAAAAATATTTTCCATAGCCTTGGTTGTTAACAAAAATCGATAATTTCTGTTTTCTCTAAATAGTTCCTTATTTCAACTTAATCAGCTTGCCAAAGATCATCTATTCCTTTCATTACAACTCTACGACGCATAAAAACTTTTCGAGCTTGCTTATGCACTTCGTTTACTAAATTTCTTTTTGAAGACATTAAGTTGTTTTACAGATTTTTTGGAGAGTGTTGTGATCTACTTCAGGCACTTTCAGCTATTGATACGAACATGTAATTTTCCAATCTATAAATTTTCTCATTAAGCTGTTCAATTTGTTCTTCAAAAGAAGATTTAATTTTTAGAATGTCTTCTTGAATTTTATAATTGTCTTCTATCTCTCATTTTATTTCGCGTTGTAGCTCCTCGATTTGCATTTGAATATCTTCTCGAATTATATTATTGTCTTCCTTAAAGTATGTTAATAATTTCTCTTCTAGTTTTTCGATTTGAGTTTGCAGAAACAATTTATTGATAACATCGTTTTCCTCTAGAGCTTTTGCAACATTTTTGATTCTTTTGTTTTGGACATCAATGTTGTTGTTCGTATCCATAAAGAACCCCAGCAGTTTAAGTGTATTTTTCAAAAAAATTATGCTGCTAGTATTTTTTAAATAATGTCCAAATTTATCAACAGACATACTTTATATACATATGTATATATTTATTAAAGTTAATGTATTATATTTGCTTCATGTAGTTCTTCAATAATTGATACAATCTCGTTATTGTGATTAGTATGACCTGCAGCTTGTGATGCAAGCAGTAGTCGAATTCGATCTACTAACTCATTTGGATCATCCCAGTATATATAGTTGGGCTTATGGGTGTTAAATTCCATCATTCCATCACCTAAATAGCTACCTTTTGGCTTAGATCCTCTGGATTCGTTTAAATTCTTCTGGTTTTTCTCGTCAATAAATTTCATAATATGTTTATTAGCCCGTCCCTTATATATGAAAATTTAATTTTTCTAATGCATACCCTCTAATATTGTTCGAAATGGTCTAGAAGAGCTAAATTAAAAATATTAAACCTTTTGGACAATGTTAACCCATGCCAAGACTCGGTCAAATTTTACATTTGGGGTCATATAAGGCTATATATGGAGTTTCTAAAAAAAAAACTTTTGATAGACAAATTTAATAACAACATTATGAAATATGATAATTATTATAAAAATTACCCATCTGTAGCCAATACTAACCCTTTCTGGCCCACGTATATTTGAATAATACAACAAAGAAAGCAAACTTCATACGCTTATCATGCGCATGATTTAATTTGGTTTAAAATTGTTTTAAAATTTCTCATCTTTTATTCTACATAAACTTAAAGTAAATATTATGCAACAGCAGCAGTGGCGACAGAAATAAGTACAAACTAACGGTTGTTTGCTCAGTTGAGCAAATTGTTATTGGTGTATTTCTGCATAATTTGTTTTCAATGCTATTGCTTTTGCCTTTTTTTATTAAGAACTCAAAGCGTCTACAAAATTGCTCGCAGTTTACAGCTACTAAAGTACAGATTTCTTTTGTACAACGTTTATTTATATATGATTTGGATTTGTTAGTAATTTACAGCTATTCGCTATTTTGTGTTGTGGAACATTTACTTATTTTTAATTGTGAAAAAACTTTCAGTGCTAATTGAAATCATTAAGATCAACATGTCTCTCGCGTTACGCAGCTCTTTCAAAAAAATATATTTAGTGGGAGATGTAAAACATCAAATAAATGGAACAAAGCTTCCATCAAATAGACAAGTTCTATCAGTTTTGTTTTTTAATACTCGTCAAGTAAAATTAACAGTTAGTGCAAGTGCAAATCTTGTGATTCGGGAATGCATGATATTTTGGGAAAAAGCTAGACTTCCCACAAAAGCTTTTCCAAACAGTGTTAAAAAACTTACAGATCTGCATAATGTTTGGAGAAAACTGCAAAAGGGATCAAAAAATACAACTGATGCGTTTAAAGCCCGTGAAAGAAAATTCGTTGATCATTTGGATAACTTGTTTGACATCGCACATGCTGATGCATTAACTACAATAGCAATTGAGGAGGATAGTTTGTTTTTACAACGACAGAGAGAAACAGGTCGCCCGGGTCATTTGGCAGGTGTAGATAGCATTTTGGCTGAAAAAGAGGATCGAAAACGGCAAAGGGAATTGGCATTTGAACAAAGGCGCTTGAAAACCGAAGAAGCTACGACGTCTAATGCTTGTTATGTTTTTCCATCAGATGATTCCACCTCAGAGGACTCGGATAATACAATCTCACCTGTTTTACCACTAAAAAAAGAAGAGGTATTAAAAAGACGAGGAAGAAAAGAATTCCTTACTCCAAAATTGGTATCAGCTTTTGATAGATGCCAATTGAGTGTAAGAGATGCAGTTTTTATTGTTCAGGCTACCATGGAAGCACTTGGCCATAATATCGATGATTATCCAATCAACAAATCATCTATCCAAAGAATTAGGGTAGAAAAAAGAAAAGAACGTGCAGAAGCTTTAAAAAGTGACTTTAAAAGTAATATTCCAGAAGTTGTTACATTACATTGGGATGGTAAATTAATGCCTGCTATAAATATAAAGAATGGCAAGGAAGAACGATTACCAGTACTTATCACTTATGGAAAAAATGAACAACTTATTGCAGTACCAAAGCTAGAAAATTCTTCCGGCAAAGAGCAGGCACAAGCCGTTTGGTTCTCAATAGTGAACTGGAATTTAGAAGACAGCGTGCAAATTTTGTGTTGCGATACAACGGCATCTAACACTGGTCGTTTTAAAGGTGCTTGCGTACAATTAGAACAAAAGTTCGACAGAGAATTATTATTCTTCGCTTGCCGTCATCATGTGTATGAACTTGTTCTTAAAAGTGCTTTTGAATGTAAACTCAGTGAAAATAAAGTCGGGCCCGACGTAACTCTTTTCAAAAAATTTAAGGAGAATTGGAGTAACATTAACAGCCGCAATATTCAATATTTTCAAAATGATATAAATAAACATTTTTCGCCTGAAAAAATTAAAGATCTTTTAATTTTTTATTCAGCTCAATTAAAAAAAAACAAACAAGAAATGATTATAGAGAGTTAATAGAGTTGTGCATTATATTTATGGGTGGAAATACCGACAACAAACTAACAATCAGACCACCAGGAGCAATGCACCACGCACGTTGGATGGCCAAGGCGATATATTCGATAAAAATGTGTCTGCTTCAACCAGAGTTCAATTTAACAGACCAAGAAAAAGACGGATTACTTGCTTTGAGTTTGTTTATAGTCACAACATATGTGAAGCCGTGGATAACCTGTCCGTCAGCATTAAAGGCGCCGTACCAGGATTTATGTTTCCTCAAAACATTGAAACAATATGAAAACATCGATAAAGAAATATCGAAATCAGCTTTCGGGAAGTTTTGTCAACACTTGTGGTATTTGTCGCCAGAATGTGCTATATTTTCTTTATTTGACAATGATGTGGAATTGGAAACAAAGGCAAAGATGGTGGCAAACTTTAGTAAAGATAATGTTTCCAATAATATAAAACGCTACATTCTAGATGAGGACAGCACTGATTTTTTATTAAGTAAGCACATGTTACTATTTTTAATTGTATGTCTTTTATTAACTTTATTTGTCTTGCAGAAAAACAAATGTGCGACTTTATCAACAACAAAAGCAAAGATACTCTTATAAATTTGAGAATACCGGATGATTTTTTAACAGTTTCTCCCATTTTATGGAATGGAAACGCATCATATATAAAGGCCAGAGAATTTATTTCTGATCTGAAGCCAATAAATGATGTTGCTGAGAGATCGGTAAAGCTCATGCAAGATTTTCACGGTTTGATCACTGCAGATGAAGAACAAAAACAATATTTACTACAATGCGTGCAGGAGCACAGAAAGTTGTATCCGGATTGCAAGAAATACACTCTCAAGAGAAAATATCCAAACGAATAATTAATACATAACTTTGTTCCATTATAACCATAACAAACCCCCACGTGAGCGTATATCAAAATTTTAAATTCTGGCTTAAATTAACGGTAATCATTTTGTTTATATTTCGTATTTACTTATGTGTAAGAAAGCATTAGAACACAATAAAAAACCCTAAATGTTATATGATTAATAGCAGTTTAAAAAAAATAATGTACAATAAATAAAAAACTGTATGTGTATGTAAACTGACAGTTTCTAAAATATGGGAAGTTTGCTTTCTTTGTTGTATTATTCAAATATACGTGGGCCAGAAAGGGTTAGTATTGGCTACAGATGGGTAATTTTTATAATAATTATCATATTTCATAATGTTGTTATTAAATTTGTCTATCAAAAGTTTTTTTTTAGAAACTCCATATATAGCCTTATATGACCCCAAATGTAAAATTTGACCGAGTCTTGGCATGGGTTAACATTGTCCAAAAGGTTTAATATTTTTAATTTAGCTCTTCTAGACCATTTCGAACAATATTAGAGGGTATGCGTATCATATTTGAAAAAAAAAAACCCATATAAGGGACGGGCTAATGTTTATATTTATATCCTCTAGTACCCTTAATTTGACCGTCAGGTTTATAGTCTCTTCTATATGCATTAGGAGTAATTAAAATCTTTTTATAGATTTCGAGTTCAAATTTATCATAATTTTTTGGTATTTTATGAAACATTAGAGAAAATAGTCCTGGTGTTAGAGCCCATATTTGACAACCAACTTGTATTTTATCTTCATTAAGTTTGAGGTTACTATCACCAAATTTCCATTCATTATTGAAATCTTTATGTGGACCATAGTTTGTATCTAATTCATTTCTTCCTTCCAAGGCTGATAAGTCAGTATAAGTGTCATCGGTATTGGAAGTCTGTGAGTAGAAATCATGTTCATCATAGTCATCATCATTCTCATTATTAACATCATTAAACAAGATGGTATTATCGAATATTGTTCCTTCTGCTAGTTTCTTTGGTGTACTTGACTCTATCTTGACTGATGGCTTCTGAGGCTTTAAACTTGTATTATTTTCAACTTCTGTCTTCATTTTACTTTCTTCTTTTGTTGTAATTCTTGCAATATTTTTAGAACTATTTATGAATTCTTTGAGAGGTTCTGTTATAGGTTTAAATGTATCTCTTAGTTGTTCACGTGTATCTATATCTCCACTTTTTATAATACGAAGCTTTTTCTTCAAGACATTTCTTTTGGACACCAACTGCTTTAAAACTTTTTCTTCCGTTTACTAACAGCAAATAGTAGACCAGCTATTATATCAGGTATCAGCTATTAGATCAGCTTATCAGGTATCAGATCAGTTATAGCAAATAGCTGTATGAAGTTTAAAGTTAGATTAATAACTAAAGGTAATTTTTTATGAGTAGTTGTTTATATAGTTATGAAATAGTCAAATTGCTTTCTGTACCGACCATCGTTTAATTCGTTATCTTTGCTTATCATCAAAAATCCATATTTATCCTTCCAACATTCTCGACAAATTTCATAGCTCATATCGCTGGCAACATGATCCCTATAAACGTGCTTTATATTTGTCTCATCTGGTTTAAACATTATTATAACACTTGCATTGTCTCTTATTAAATGCTTGGGAATTCTTGTATAAGTTTGACACAAGTACAATGAATCAATATCATTATGTCATCCCATGCAAAAATATGTACGTATATTATTCTGCTTCTCGCATCCAACATCATCAAATATCATAATTGAATTAGTTTTAGCTTCTTCAGGTGAAATAACTGATTCATTATCGCTGAATGTATAATATCCCATATCTTTAATTTTTGAAATTAATTTCTTCAGGAATTCATATTTAGGTTGACAGAGAGATTTTGAGTATAAATAGATGTTTTCAAACTTGAGTCCATTAGAACTTTCTAGCAAACCAAGCATAACATTAGTCTTACCACAATTTGGCGGTCCCACTATTGGCGCATGAATAGAATTTGGTACTGATGTTCGCTGAATCATCAATATTATGAACTAAATATTTTTATCTTGTTTTACTAACTGCATTTTTTCACTAAATGCATTTCATATATATTACATCTTATATAGGAAAAATTATATAATATGGTTATACGATATCAGAGAACGTTTAGTCATAAAAACACCGTCGTTGGAGGAGGTATAGTAGACAAAATAATAAACTCTTTAGCTGTTGAACTTCATCTTCCTGGATATCAGTACTGTGGACCTGGAACAAAACTACAAAAACATTTAAATCGAGGTGATAATGGAATTAATTTATTGGACTCTGCGTGTAAAAATGACGATTTATTCAAAAATAGGGATTTAAGTACTAGACATAAAGCTGATAAAATACTTGAAAACTCCGATTGGGATCGAGTTTTATCAAAAGATAGTAGTCTTGCTGAAAAATCATTGGCATATATGGTTACTAACGCTATGAAAGCCAAAACAAAATTTGGTATGGGTGTGGAGAAAAAGAAAAATGTTAAAAAGAACAAACTAAATGGTAAAAAACTATTTAGAAGATTAATTAGAGCTGCAACAAAAATACTAAAAAAAGAAAAACCATTAGATATTAACTCAGCTATTACAATTGCACGGAAAACTATAAAAAGTCATTAAAAGGAAGAAAATCTCAAATTACCTCCTTCGGAAGTAGTCAAATATCTTGGTACAAATATAAAATACAACTATAACCAACATCTGAATTTTAATACACATACCTGTGTTCATGTATGTCTTAAATTTCTTTATGAAATTACTGAAAATATTAAATAAAACAGAAACATTTCTGTTTTACAAAACCCTTTAAAGTCTTTTTATTTATAATTTAACACAGAATTAATTTATTTCATTAACAAATAGGATACTGTGAATTTTAAATCAAAAATTCACTCAGCTTACTCGCAAGGATTAAGTTTTGTTCACCTTCTCTATTCAAGTAATATAATCCGCTCGAGAAATCCTAAATTTCATCATCAGTTAAAGTATTGGATCGTTTAGGCGGGAACATTATGTTTTTTTCCATTTCAACTTTTAGTGTTGGTCCATATTTTGTTGTTACACGTTTTACAGTTTGAATATTGTATTTAATTGATGTTTCAAGCTCCTTTATAGGAATTAATGTTTTGTTTTTTAGAGAATTAAATCTTGATGTTAGATTTTTGGTGGAGTCCTTTTTTTATTTAGTTCTTATCACTTTGAATGTTTAATTGAAAATGATCTTAAAAGTAGTGGTGATGACTTCAAGAAGGCTAATCAAAAATATTTATGGTGAAATAGTGAATAAGTGGGGGATAGGGATTGAGAAAAAGAGATAATTATAGTCAGAAAAGGGATAGAGAGAAAAGGGATATAGAGAGATAGAGTGCTAAAAATAAGTATGGAATATATTATAGTATAGATATTTTATAAGTCAGGAGATTCTACTTTCATGCATTCAGCAAATAAGAAAATAAGTCAAATAAGAAGAACTTTAAATCAATGCATATCAGATTTTGATAGCTTCAGGATATATGACCATATCGAGGTGATAAAATTTTTCCAAAATATGTTAGAGGAAAATGAAGAATATGGCGTCATTGAAGATGAAGACAATACAGAGGGGCATTTTGGAAACTGCCCGTGGTACGATCCGAACTGTGAGGAAGGACCAGACACCGGTAAATAAATTTTTGCGAAAAACTATTTTAAACTATTTTTTTTAAATAAAATTAAAATGTATTATTAAAATTTTCCTTGTTTTGCATTATTTTTTCAAAAGGCTAACTAGAAATCATCTTTTCGATTAAAGAAAATCAAAATTTTTTGTCTTTATGAAAATATCAAATGAAATTTAATGGAATTTCATAATATTGTGAAATTCAATTTTTCTTGTGCAGAACCTCTCAAGGAAATTTTAACAAGACTGTGCATGATTACGTAAAATATAAACAAAACCAAAATAATGTAAACAAAAATTTGCAAATAAGCAAAAACAAAAATTTTTTGATCCAACTAAGTACATCAAGTATAGAAACATAGTATAGCATGTAGCATATAAAAATGTTAGACACTTGTTAAAATTTCTATTTAGTAAATTTAAGTTGCAATAAAAAACCATTTACATATTTCATTCATTTTCAATATTTTATTTTACATTTTTTCTTAAAGAATTCTTATGAATATGTACATCACTTTTTGTCTTATTTTTACAATAAAATATTTTTTCTTAATAACTAAAATTTTATGTACAATAATTTTTACAAAAAAAAAAGAATTTTTCTTAATAACTAATATTTTAACAATAATAGAATTTTTCTTAATAACTAAAATTTTATGTACATTAATTTTTAATTAATTTTATCCATTTTCTTGCATTCTAGCAATTTCTTCTCGAAACATATCAAGTTCGTATTCAGGGTTAGTTTCCTTAATACGAAAATGATACCATGCATATGTATTAATGTTATTAGATCTATTTTTTTTTATCGTCTCCATAACTTAAGACTACCTTATTTAACTGACTAGTATATATTTGAAGTAACTTAGATTTAAACGTTAACATATTATCATATACATTAGATTTATTAAATGGACAATTTTTATAAGAGGTTAAACTATACTTATCTAATATGGCTCGCTTTACCCCCTTCGATTTTTTAGTGTCATTTTGGTTTTGTACACTAAATGAGTACATCTTTGAACGCAGTGGAAGATTATAAATATTGTCTGCAGGGTAGTCCGATGTATCAAATTGTTGTTCTATGTCATTCTTTATGTCAGCATAAAAGTCGTCCCTTTTTATTGCATAAATAAAAGAGTATGTGTCCATATAGTTAATGAGAGTTTTGTCTTGAACTTAGTTTGCATGTACCCGTAATGGAAATTATACATTTTCCATTTGGAAACCTCCAGTACGCAAAATCTTAAGTAAATTGGTTTATTGTAGAGTGTCTTGACTCTATTCATTTCGATAGTTACCAGATCTTCGGAAAATATAGAATAAACTATGAAAATTTGGTTTTGATATCCAATCTATCTATAATCTAAACTATAGACAATTTTAACATCTCTCCTCTTATCCACATTTTCCATGGTTTTACTATACACTGCATTATTAAGTTGTTTGAAATTTTTTTTTCAAAAGCATTTTTTGCAGTGGCCGTATATCTGGTATTTAGGTTAATATAGCCTTTTAACCATGAAGATTGTTTAAATTCTAGAATACGATGTGTTTTCTTTAAAACTAAGCCATATTCTAAGCACTGTTTAAGAACTCTATAGTGTATCACGTATGATTGCTTTGTAGAGAAATCGGTTATCAACTTGTTATTGTTTTGATATTGAAATTATAATATTTGTTGTGATGCCAATCCTACTAACCCTAAAGTAATTAATATTAATTATAAGTAACCTTTGTAAATATTGTTATCGTATATAAAATTTTTATTATATATACTTTTCTTTTTATTCATTAATAAATGTAATCTTAATCAAATAACATGGTGTCAGGTTAAAAATTAAAAAAATATATACCTATAAAGCAATTGAAAAATTAAAAAAAAAAAATAAAAAAAAAACCTAAAAAGAAATAAAACCAAAAGATTTTATTACAAATAAAAAGTTTGGTAATAAAATTAAAATCTTCAGTTGAGGTAAAAA
Source organism: Nowickia ferox (assembly GCA_936439885.1). Taxonomy (NCBI): domain Eukaryota; kingdom Metazoa; phylum Arthropoda; class Insecta; order Diptera; family Tachinidae; genus Nowickia; species Nowickia ferox. Next base: position 65,662,143 of record OW387023.1, on the reverse strand, counting down.
ATAAAACAAAAACAAAATGGCACTGTTTGAAGATAATAGAAAGAAACTTAAAGAATTAAGTTCTTCAACAGGCACTATGACGCCTTTCAACACAAAAGCATTTAAGATAGCGGTAGAGTGGAAGAATTGGAGCAAACAGTTTCAAATATTTTTGTTGGCTTCCAATCTGGATGGACAGCCAGACAAGAGGAAAGTTTCCCTTTTGTTGCATCACAGGGGTCCTGCAACTCTACAAATATTCAACTCATTTAACGAGAGCATCGATACAGTTAAGTATGAGGACCTACTGAAAAAGTTTGAGGCGCACTTCATACCGAAGGTTAATGTTGCCATGGAGAGGCATGTGTTTTTTACGAGACATCAAAAAGTGGATGAAACCATAGTACAGTATGTAACAGTTTTACAAAATCTGAGCAACACCTGTCAATTCGATACCCTGCGAGAGAGTCTTATCAAAGACATATTTATATGTGGGCTATCGGATAGTTATAAAAACATAAAGGAACGATTGTTGAGTGAGAGGGACATCAATTTGAAAAAAGCCCTTGAGATTGCCAAAACAATTGAGATGGCAAAAGAAAGTTTAGCTAGCATTCAAAATGGTGGTCAAAAAGAGCCAGTTATAGCGGCGTTACAACATTTCAAAAATAAAAAACAAACAAACATCAACAAAAGCAACCAAATCATCATCATCAACAAAAGCAACAACAGTAATTTACAGTTTACTGTAAGAAGTGTGGTCAGAGACATAGAACAAAATGTCCTGCAGAAGGAGCAAAATGTAATGTACGTGGTAAATTAAACCACTATGCAAAAATGTGTTTTACAAAATCGTACGAGAAAAAGAACAACAACATAAAGAAATTCGTAAAAGTAGTTGATGAAAATGAAGAAGATACCCTCTTTATTGGTACTGTAAGTGAAATATGTAGTAAGCATAATATATGGAACATTCCCGTAGAAGTAGAAGGAAGACGAATGATCTGTCAAGTAGACACTGGAGCTCAAATTAACCTCATATCGATTAGTACTTTTGAAACTTTAGGTATTAATAATGTAGATTATAATATTTCAAGTAGCGTAGTCACATTTAGTGGTAATAAATTACCAGTATTTGGAAAAATCCTTATAAAATTACTTTATGAAAATGTATTTTATTCTACAATTTTTTACATTATTAACATGACATGTAATAACATTATCGGTTTGGAATTAGCGTCAGAAATGAATTTAATCAAATCGGTAAACAAAGTAAATTGTTATAAAATTTTGGATAAATATCAAAATATGTTTCATGGGTTAGGTGAATTAAAAGAGGAATGTCATTTACAAGTTAGGGAAGATTGTCAGCCTGTAATCGATCCACCTCGTCGTGTACCATTCAGTCTTCATGAACTTTTAAAACAAGAACTTGAGAGGATGGTAAAGCTTAATGTTATAGTTGAAGTGAAGGAGCCCACGGATTGAGTGAGTTCAATTGTACTTGTGACAAAAGCTAATGGTAATTTAAGAAAAAAAATTAAAAAAAAACCTAAAAATAAATAAAACCAAAAGACTTTATTACAAAAGTGGTTCTAGATTTTTTAGTTTGCTAGATGCAAATTCAGGATTTTGGATGGTTAGGCTTGATGCAGAGTCGTCGAAATTGTGTACGGTTAATACTCCTTTTGGGAGATATCGTTTTATGCGTTTGCCTTTCGGCATCAGTTCAGCCCCTGAAATTTTTCATGCTGAGATGATAAAACTTTTTGGTGATATATCTGGTCTGGTTATATATATGGATGATTTTTTAATCCATGCACCAACCGTTGAAAAACATAATGAAATTTTACAGCAAGTCCTTGAAAGAGGCAAACAAGTGGGAATTAAATTTAATCGCTCAAAGTCGGTAATCCTTAAATCTGAAATAAAATTTATTGGACACATCTTTAGTGAAAGGGGTTTAAAACCGGATGGAAAAAGAATTCAATCTATTTTAGCAATGCCTGTACCAACTAATAAACAGGAATTGCAGCGTTTTTAGGCATGAACAAAAATAAACATTTAAGGGATCTACTAAAAAATGATTCTGTTTGGAGTTGGAATCGTGAACAACAGATGGAATTTGAAAATTTAAAAAAAGAAATTACTAAAGCACCCATTTTAACTTATTATGATACGAAAAAGCCTTTAGTTTTGTCAGTTGATGCGTCGAAATTCGCGGTAGGAGCAGTCATAATGCATGGTGAAAACCCCATTGCATATGCAGCTGCAACCTTAAAAGAAAGTCAAATTAATTACGCTCAAATTGAGAAGGAATTATTCGCAATTCTATTTGAGTGTACGCGTTTTCACCAATATATATATGGTAGAAAATTTACTGTGGAAACAGACCATAAACCACTCGTTCCGTTATTCAAGAAACCTTTATATAGTATACCTACTCGTCTTCAAAGATTTATGCTCAGATTACTATCGTACAATTTAGAAGTTGTTTTTAAACCAGGCAAGGATTTGTATATAGCTGATACCTTGTCTAGGGCACCGCTCAAATAAAAATTTTTTTCGGATTTAGATAAGGATATAGATTTGCAATATAATGCAGTAATAAATAATATAGAGTTACCATCTGGAGAAATAGAAACCATTAAAGATGAAGTTCAAAAGGATCAAGTTTTACAAAAACTTTTCAATTATATAAAACAAGGTTGGCCAGAGAGTAGAAAACAAATGGACTCAGATGTACAACAATTTTATTCCATAAAGGATGAAATAAACCAAATAAATGGACTCTTGTTTAAAAACAAACGCATTATAATTCCAAAATCTTTAAGATCAAAAATGTTAAGATATGTCCATGAGGGTCACATGGGTATACAGGGTTGTCAGAATATGGCTAGAGGTTCAATTTATTGGCCGAATATAAATAGTGATATCTATAATATGGTATCAAGTTGTGAAACGTGTTTGAAGTATAGGAATGCTAATCCCAAAGAGGATCTTAAGAATCATGAAATTATTGATATACCTTGGTACAAGGTTGGTTGTGACTTGTTTGAGTTTGACAAAAATATGTATTTAAGAATTGTGGATTATTATTCAAAGTATTTTGAAGTAGAACTTTGAGTTCTGATTACTCTTCAGTACAAGTTATAACAAGATTTAAGTCAGTTTTTGCTAGGCATGGTATTCCAAGAGTTTTAATCTCTGACAACGGTCCACCTTTTAATTCAATAAACTTTAAACAGTTCTGTATTAATTGGGGTATTGATCATACCACTTCAAGTCCTTATTTAGCCCGATCTAATGGTCTTGCAGAAAGGTCTATTCAGACTATTAAGAACATTTTATACAAATGCAAAGATGATGGTTCAGATCCATATATTGCATTTTTGCAACATCGTACTACATCTAAAAATAATTTACCGAGTCCTGCGGAATTATTAATGAGCAGAAGACTACTTACGAAACTACCTTCGGTTGCAAATGATTTAAAACCAATAATGATTAATTCAAGGAAACTCAAAAAAGAGTTTGAGCAAATAAAATTAAATTCGTCAAAAAATTACAACAAGAATTCGATTAATCTAAGCCTGTTGTTGTAGGTGAAAAAATATTTTTTAAGAAAAACCCTACATCATAATGGTATAAAGGTGAAATTGTTGAAAAGTGTAAACAACCCAGATCATTTTTGGTAAAGGATGAGAATGGTGTAGTATACAGAAGAAATAATAATGAAACATATCAATCCAAAATTTAATAATTGTATAAATGAACAGATGAAACGAAATTTTAATTTTAACGATAATGAAATCTTTTATAGTGACTTTGAAGTTAATGATGAAAATGTTAATCATAATAATGAAAATGTTAATATCAATCATAATAACGAAAATATTAACATGAATCATAATAACGAAAATGTTAATAATAATAATGAAAATGTTAATACATGTGGTAATAAAAACGTTGGTAATGAAATTATTAAAAATGATGGTATTAGGTATTCAAAATTTGGAAGAAAAATCATATCTCCTAACAGGTTTAATTAAAAAAAAAAAATTATATATATATATATAAATATATATATATATAAAAATATAAGCATTATTTATTACAGCGTTAATAGTTAATACTTTTGAAGTGTTAATAATAATAATTATTATTATTTTGAATTGTTATTTTCATTTAAAAAAATATATACATACTCGTACATATGTATCTTGTTAAAAAGGGGGATGTTCTGATATTGAAATTATAATGTTTGTTGTGATGCCAATCCTACTAACCCTTAAGTAATTAATATTAATTATAAGTAACCTTTGTAAATATTGTTATCGTATATAAAATTTTATTATATATACCTTTCTTTTTATTCATTAATAAATGTAATCTTAATCAAATAACAGTTATATCTCGCTTGCATAATTGTTTTATTTTCAGCACAAAAAGGAAGGTCATTATGCAAGTCATGTAGGTGGGAAGGATAATCCAAAGTGACCTCATATACATAACCATCTATCCCATTGTCAGACTCAGCTCGTCATGCGATAACCATCTGAACCCACCATAAGGAAGATATTCCGACATCGCCCAACCGTAGAGGTTGCTTGCGTCTAAGTATATAAGAAATTCTGAAGGCTTTTCTTTATCAAAATCTTCCAAATATTTGTTATTTGCTTTCGAATATCTTTGACTACACTGTACGATTCCCCCACGTATACTTTTTTTCATAAAATTTACATGTCTATGTCCTTCAATAATTCTAATTAAATTTTTGTATATTTTAACATTTGCATCCCAGGAAAGTCCAGGAGCTGTATAATATTGACATGGATTCAGCTCATAAATACCCTTGCAAACTTTTCTAAAGTTCTCAAAAATATCTGTTAGTAAGACGACGTCTGTTATTACGTAAAGTTCCATGTACTCTTTCATTGTCTTGCAACCAAAAGTATTCCATACTTTGATATATAAAGCTCCTTATTGAGAGGGAGTACTTTCAGTTGCATTGAAATGTTGCCTAATTCTTTAATAAAAAGATGTGAGTCATAATTTGTGTAGTTGTGAAAGTAAACTGGTATTAACTTGGGTATTTGGTAATTTAAATAACAGTTTTTGTGGGCTGCACCTCTAAATTTACCGCTAATGTGACAGAGATCTGTAACGCGATCTTAACCTAGAAAGTTTTGACATATATGACAATTCACCGCACTATAAAAATTGCAAATATCAGAAGGGGATAAAGTATCCATTTGTCTATTATTTACTATATGATTATTGTATATTTCCTCACAATCTTGATTTAAAAATGTTACAAATTTTTGTGGGGCATCTTTCTCTGTATATACTTTTAACTTATCTAACTTTTTGTCATGGAGACACTTAATATAAAAACTAAATGCACAAGGTGTGTACTTTTTAATTAAGCTAGTTTGGTTACTTACGCTATCATTTACATCTTCCAAGATGCACTCAAAATCTGCATATACCACGAAGGGCACATCCATTTTTCTCTGATGCCCCTTAAACTGCCCAATAGCATCCGCTCCTGTTGGCATAGTGGTTACTATCTTTCCACATTCTGCTTTATGATTAGACATTACGTTCTCCTTATGCGTATACTGCAGGCAGCTGTTCAGAAAATTAATTTGTGTTCATATTTGGTAACCTGATTATGTAAAAGTCTGAATAATAAAAAATAAAAAGTGGAAAAAAAAGATTATAAATAAAACGTACATAATTTATAAAAATATATTGCAAGTATACGTATACTCATATTAAAGTGTTGTATAATTTTTAACTTACCTTGATATATTCTTTATACAAATGTAGTGATGACCTTCTGCATTCTCTAAAAGCAGCAAGTTTACATGGTTCATTTTCTCGTCCTTGATCACGTAATAAGGACCAATGATCTTATCACCTGCCTCATCGTACCCAAACACATTCAGACTTATTGCCGGATTATTCACCTCGAACTCTTTGATTTTAGTTAGTGCTAATGGGAACCTTAAATTTTTAAAATTTAAGGCTACACAATTACGCGTATAAATCATTTCAGCGGTAATATCTTGGACGTTATAAGATCGTATTTCGTGGTATTCATTGCAGCAATCAGATACCACTTGAAGCAATATGCATCATTGTTTTCTATATTGATGCAAGCTTTTCTTTTATGAAGTTTTTCAGGAGTAGATACCCAATTTGAACCTTTAACGAGAGATGGTTTATTGATGCTTATTTCCGCTCGAACTATACGTATCAAAGTCCAACCAGAGTCCCTCTCTTGGAATTCGGACATTTTATTTTAAATTTCTAAAATTTGGTTAGAAAATAGCTCTTCTGCATTATCTGCCTTCGTCAGCAAACTCATTTTAGCTCTATGGTGAATAATATTGAGCTCCAATTCCTCACCCACAATTTTAAGATATTCTCCCACAATACTTATCTTAAATTTTATTATTGTGTGGCTTAGTAAATGACTTTCAAGCATCTCTATGAAAATATTTTTATTTTCTCCAACAAACTCTTCCAAGGGCAGTTGGCCTTTTGTATTGTTTAATCCATATGTGACGATATTATTTTTGAATGCTCGTGATATTTTATATTATCTCACATTATCTTCTTCTCTCCTAGCATGCGAAGTACTCATTGGAGTTGACAGAGTTTCTTCTCCTATTTCTTCTACTTCTTCATCATTATCCGGTAAATTTATATTCATAGCATTGTTCAATAAAGTCGCTCCGAGGATATCTACTCCTTGTTGTTGAGGCTGTTGTTCTTGTTGATGATAAGTAAGAGGTTGGCATTGCATCAAATTGGAATACTGTTGCAATTGATAATCTCCTTTTTCCCGTCGGCATTAGGAAAAATTAATTATCACGTTTTCCCGTCGGCATTAGGAAAAATAAATTTTCTGGTTTTCCCATAGTAGGAAAAAATATATGATGTTTTGCCGTCGGCATTTGGAAAAACCAATTTCATGATTTTTAATCCATTACCACAAAAAAAAATCACCCGTTCACACGCAATTAATGACACCACAAAAAAATCACCAGTTCACACGCAATTAATGTCACCACAAAAAATCCCCCGTTCACACAACAAACAAAACACTTAATTAGTGTTTTTGTGGGAATTGTTACAATTTAAGTTTAATTTTTTTTAAAGGCTGACTTTTTTTCAGCTTCAAATTGTATTATAAAATAAAATTTTCTAATTTTTTTCTTTTTGCCTAAATTATTGATCTTTTTCTTTACTTCAAATGTTTCTTAATTTTTTCTATGTAATCCCAATAGAAGACGAAACTGACTATTCAACGGTGTATATTTGTAATATGTAAACCTTTACTATTATATCAGTCTTAAAATTTATACATAAATAAAATACCTCAGGTGAAAATTTACGTGTTTATTCTGCTATTCAAACAAATCCAGATTTTCTATGAGCTTTGAAGCTGTTATCAAGTGCTGTTTTTACTTAATTACTTCTATTTCGCTCAAACATAATAAAATATAACACACAATATATATACCCACAATGACAAAGACACCTGCGCGCATACCCCTATTATGGATATGTTTTTACCTAATATTATATATAGATATATATATATATATATAAACAAGTTTGTATCCGTTGCTTGTAAAAAATATACCTATACATTTAAGTTATAGCCTATATATTTCAGTTATAGCTATCATGTAGATAACAATTAAAAACAAATCGCTTTGCAAATTGATGTGGGAAAACCTCACTGATAGGTCTATTCGGTCGGATAAGGTTGATCAAAAGTTGAACATGATAACTACTACATATGGTTTATGAAAAAAAGATAAGTGACTGCAATATTGGATTGGTTAGGTATGGGACTATACGGAAATATACCATGGGCACAAGGATTAAACAAGAAGTCTTGATAAGAACGTATCCGGAAAATGAAATCAAAGATTTATTCAAATTAAAAAAAAAATCTCTAAAATCTACTTCACAGTATTTCTTAATACCTCTTTCTTTAGAAACAATCAAAAATTTTGTCAAATACTTAATAATTTTTTAAAATATTATAAAAAATTTAAGAATACCTTTTTCACAAAATATATAAAATTTTCTCATAATTTTCAAAAATTCAAATTGCAAAATTATTAATTGTTACAATTTTTTAGATAACAAAAAGCTTTTTTTTATATAAATTGTAATGAAGTTTACTTTTAAAAACAACAAAATGAAACGATTGTTGCTAAGTAAGAAAGAAGTTATGTACTAACGACTAAAAAAAGTCATGGACAAAAATTAAAAAAAAAATTTCAAGTCAAATAACTTGGAAACTATAATGGATAAAATAGTTTTCTAGGCAGGCTGAAAAAATTTTTAAGATCACAAGCTCCGAAAGAATTTGGACACACCCAGTTTCCAACTTTGACGCTCTTTGGAGATACCCTGTCTTACAACAGGGTGCCTCAAAATATACTACCTCAAAAGTTTAACACTTCTCCTTTTCAAAACACGTAGTTTCACGAAGTCGAATGACTAGTTCAAAAGTTGCTTACTGTTTACCACTTTTTTTTCCAGACACTGTGCATCTCTAATACCATGTTCACACTTATGGTCTTAAACGTGTTTAAGGCAAGTGTTTTAAAAAACTAAACACAACCGTTCAAATTATATTTGAGTTGTTTAAGGTTGAGGTTTTGTTAGCAAATTATTGTATTTGTAAAAAATTACTGACAATTATGCTTTTTTATTGGTTTATTATTTGCAAACAAGAAATGTTTTTATAAATAAGTATTTTTTAACTAAGCACTTGTTTAAAAAAATTATTTTTCACATGCCGCGATTTAATAACAACACAAAGTTAAAGAGTTATCAAAAAACGGACTGAACATACTCCATTTGCGTGTTCAAGGAAGTGTTTAAATCTTAAACACTTCATTTGAGATGTTTGACAAAACAAGTTAATGTATGGTAAAACATATTAGAATTGCCGCGTTTAAGGTCTTAAACACGCTTACGCGTTTATGTAAGAGGATCCTATGCGCATTTCACTGTTGCTAATGCAGATCTTCAGGAAACCTTTACACAAAAATTTCTTAGAACAAGAAGAGTTATTATGTAAAACTTCCAGTTAAACAAATGAGATGCTCACCAAATAACAAAGTTGAAACAAGAACTCAATAACCAACATGTTTTATTTATTAATTTACTACTAGCTGATCACCCTGGCTTTGGTGGGAAGCTTTTTACTAATGATTATTATTTCATATAGAATTAAAAATTAACTGCCTGTTCCAAGATGTCACTCGCTTTCGTTCGCAAGTATTCTAAACGACAAACAGCTGTTTTGCGTTCCACCAAAAGCCTTTAGGACGACAAGTCGAAAAAAATTAGTGAGAACGATAACGTAATAGTGCGTTCAGGCTGACACGAAATTAAGTAATTTTAAGCTCAAATTACGAACGAAATCAAAAGTGTTCATGCTGTTCCCTGAATGACATTTGAGTTGATTTCGCAAACACCTAATTCATTGCTGCAGACATTGAAGTACTTTTTTCAGTTGAATAAGCTCTTTGTTACACTTACACAAATTTTTCTTGTAAAAATCGCCATAAATATAATAATTTTTAATCTTTTAATTTCATATTGAATTTAAATTTTTTTTATTTCTTTTATTTGTTGTTTCTCATAGTTGTAAATTTATTCATGTTTGTATTTACAAAAAAGTAGTTTTAGTACAAAAACAGCGATGTATGTATATCGTAATTTGTTGTTAATTTCATCGAAATTAAGTAAAATAATTTAATTTGGAATATGTCAAAATATATGGGAAATTACTTAAATTCAACTTGATTTCGACCGAAATCACGAAACTACTTAATTTGGCGTCAGCCTGAATGGGCTATAAGCATTTCAATACAAATGTGTGCCCCATTAACAATTTATTCAGTCATTTGTATGCACTGAAATGTCAAAACTAGGCACTTGTATTTTTATTGTCGACTGAGACAAAATAAAACAAATTAATTATTATTAAACAAAATATTTTGCTTTTTGGTTAAATAGAAAGCTAAGCTGCGTTCAACCGGTCTCAATAATTGTTTTCTCACGTCCCAGTTTGTAAATATGTAAACACTTTTGCTGAATAACTATAATATGCCTAAGCGGACTTTGGCAGGTCTTTGTGCTGTTCTCCTCTACGTATGCGGTTTTATTGAGTACAGTTGTTTGCCTATCACGCCTATCACAGTTATAATTCCAGTTGGTTAGAAGTGATTTATGCTTCTAACAAGCATTTCTACATACAAAGAGAGGAAAGTTCTTGAACCGTCCGGCTACAGAGAAAATTCATACTAACCGGAGTCGTTATTCGATATATACATAAGTACATATAGGTGAATTCATTTATGTATGAACATACCTCGACAAAGAAATCCTTAAGCCAGGACGAAGGCCAGCTGTACAAGATATATATTTATACTCTGCGAAGTCGCCTTTGCGCATACATATACATATATGTACGTATGTTTGGATGTACATAAGTAGTAGGGGAATCTCTGTTCTAGGACAATTAAAATTGTGAAATTAGAGTAATTAAAATTTGAAATTTGTAAATTTCAGTGCAAAATTTTCTGAAATTTTAAAATTTGAAAAATTGTGTTTTCGGTGCGCTTTGATTTTTTTTTTACATTAGGAGTTTTTTGTTTACATTAACTGCTTTTTTGCTTACATTAATTGTGTGTTAACGGGTGATTTTTTTTGCTGACATTAATTGCGTGTGAACGGGTGATTTTTTTGTGGTAAGGGATTAAAAATCATGAAATTGATTTTTCCAAATACCAACGGAAAAACATGAAAATTAATTTTTCCAAATGCCGAAGTTAAAATCATGAAAATGATTTTTTCTAATGCCGACGGGAAAGTTGTAAGTGCTGCCAGACTGTGGGAATTTGTGTATATATGTATATGTGTATGTATGCATGTATATATGAATGTGCATGTATATATGTATGTATGTATGTAGGAATGATTTTCTCACGCTAATAAATTATTTATCATGCCGATATTTTATGGTATAAAATGTTCTCACATATGTGAACCCTCTAATTCTTGTTGTGTGGGTGGTCGAGTTTGTCTGTCCCTGATAAGTTTATATTTTGTTTATTTGTTTAAGAAATATTTTGTTCATAGCATTGTGAAATTCTTGAATGTGTATATATGTATGTACATAAATATGCATATGTGACCGCAGAAATTTGTGAGTGGAATATTTTGTGGCTCTGTAGAATAGATACAAACGTAATATTGGTATACATTTATATTTTGCAACGCAGACATTTCTTTGACTACGATTATTTTAACGCAGAGGATTTTCAACTAAGTACAGTCATCAGCAGAGCAACAAAAAGTAGAAATTTGCAAGTATGCATAAAAGTTAACTTCTACTCCTCCCCACTTCCTTCTATTCCCTTTATGTAGTTTGTATTTGAAATAAGAAACATTTGTAAAATTTTTTATTTTTTATACATTTATTGCTTAAAATTTGATAAAATTTTATAATAATACATACATTCATATATATATATATATAGTATAAATATTTTAAAAAGTTAAAAAGTTCATTTAAATCAAGATATTTCCTTCGTGAGTAAAATAGCATTTCTTAATGCGCAAGCACCAAAATTATGATAATTACAATAAAAATATTATGGATACTTAATTTCCATTTGTTTAAAGTTGATGCAGCCTATATCCTCAATGTTAAAAATTTTGCGGTGAAAAATTTTTTCCAACCATCGTCTTTTTTTTCATCTTTTACTATTTTAGAACATCTTGCACTGGTTTTTAAAAAATGACAAACGCTATGAAATGAAACTGATCCAGCACTCCAGCTTAGGTGATGATAGTTTTTTGTTAGCCACTTTGCTTCTCTTTGCTTTTTTATTGATAACCATTTAAAATCAAATGGTGGTTTTATAATGAAATTGTTATATTCATAATTGGTGAAAACAATCACTACTTCTTTTGCGATGAAATCATTTGAATTGCTTTTGAAACCTTGCACGTCTATAAAGATTATCTTATTTTCCATATTACTTAAGTTGTAAGACTCTTCCAACTTGCCTTTTGATGGGTATATATTCTATTATACGATCATGAATAAGAATGCAGTAAACTGACGTCTTTGCTGCAATATTAGTTGCTGTTTCAAATTAAATTTTTATATAAGTCGGGCCATAATTGAGTGATTCATTCTGATGACTGACATCTACTACAATAATAGGAGCTTTTGTCTTAAACTCTGATGCAGTTAGAAGCGGTTTAGATTCTTTCTTATAGTAGCTTTGTTGGAATCTTAGATACATATCATATAGAATTGCAAAACGTTAATTTTTAAATTTTAAATTAGTCAAATCACAATGAACAAACTTATTTTCTTGTTGAAAAGCGTTCAACACAAAACGGGGACGTTCTCTATTTGCAGCCAGGTTAACATTCCAAATATAGCTAGTGCCTGTGTTTAATTGTGAATTAATATGACAATCCCAACTGTAAAATGCCATGGGTATAGAAGCACTATTGGTAATAATTTTAATCATATTCAATTTGCTAAGGTCAGATAATTGAACATGAGGTATTCTCCATGAGATGAGTGAAATTGTAAGTTTAGCTTTTTCATAGAAACACTCGAGCGTATAAGATCTTCGTCGTTCTTATTGCGCAAGAGTATCAATTCATGTTTTCCATTTAATATAACTTTGTTCTAGTCTTCAGCGAATCCTAGAAGCAGTTTTAGAGTTACATAGAAATTGAAAAATCCATTTGCAAGAGTGACATCCTCAATTTTGTTCCATCCAGCATTTTGCATCACCTTGCTTTCAGTTGGTGATAGAGAAACCAAATTTTTTATAGCGATCTTGTATGATAAATTTCAATTCCATTTAGCTAATAGCGAATTTCATAAAATAGATATGCTACAAAGTTGTTTGTTTATTTTTTAGTTCTTTGAAGAAGATTTAGGGGTATTATCATCGGCAACAAATCCCGCTACATAAATGTAGCTTTCACTGGGTAGTACATACAAATCTTGATTTTGTATTGAAATTCTAATTTCATCATTATTGTTGTAAGGTTGTGAGTATGGTACACATGTGTGTATATACTTTATTAAAGTTAATGTATTGTATTTGCTTCACGTAGTTCTTCAATAATTGATACAATCTCGTTATTCTGATTAGTATGACCTGCAGCTTGTGATGCAAGCAGTACGCGAAGACGATCTACTAACTCATTTGGATCGTCCCAGTATATAATTTGGCTTATGGGTGTTAAAGTGCATCAATCCGTCACCTAAATAGCTACCTTTTGGCTCAGATCTTGTTGACTCGGATAAATTCTTCTGATTTTTCTCGTCAATAAATTTCTTGATAATATGTTTATATTTGTATCCTCTAGTACCCTTGATTTGACGATCACATTTATAGTCTCTTCTATATGCATTAGTAGTAGTTATAATCATTTTATAGATTTCGAGTTAAAATTTATCATAGTGTTTGGGTGTTTTATGAAAAAAGTCCGGGTGTTAGAACCCATATTAGAACACCAACTTGTATTTTATCTTCATTAAATTTGAGGTTACTATTGCCAAATTTCCATTTATTATTGAAATCTTTTTGTGGACTATAGTTTGTATCTAATTCAGTGGTGGGCACTGTCAATGTATTGGTAAATTGTGTATGTGTTGAGGTTGCGAGCTACCCATCGAACACAAATCCAAGCGTTTGAAAGATAATGGTGCATTATATATTAATACATAAATAGACATATTTTCTATCTTGAAAAAAAAAGTTGATTTAGTAAAATTATTAACTGAAAATAAAACTTTTTCTAAGTAAACAGTAAAAAAAAAAAAAAAATTAAAAAAGATGGAACAATAATTTATCATGTTTTTTATTCAAGAAAAAATAAATAAACAAAAGAATGTTTGCTTGGTGGAGCGCAAAGGTGAAAATTCACCAAATAAAAATATGCGGTTGGATGTATCAAAGTTAATAAGCTTTGATATTTGTCATAATACAAGTAATAATACTATATCAAACATTTTTGTATAATTTTCATAACAGGGTTTGGAGATTTTGAAAAAATATATAAACTTCAAAGCGAATTATCAACAACAGTCACAGTTTCGTAATAGCAAAATGTGTTTCAAATTTGATGATGATAATTTATTTCGCTGCTTTGAACAAATAAATTTTAGGTCAGAAAAAATTTGTTCACAGAGATATGTTGACGGGATAAACGATAGACACCTTAAAGAGTTTCTTTTGAGCTTGGGATATGCTATTTCATCCACATTTTTCCAGAACTCAATTAAATTTATTTTCTCTGGAGGAAATAATTCGCTTCAAAGTATTATAAATTCTGATTGTATATCAAACTCGTACTTAGTTACATCACAATTAAAAGGGTTTTCGAAAAGATCAAGCAATATGTATATTTTCAAATTCTTTAAACCGGTCTTGAAAATTAGAGAAAAGTGTTTCAAATATTGTTATATATTCAAAGTCTTTCTTATTCTGTTTGTCATATGTGAGAGCAGTTTTTGGAAAACTAGAAAAATCATCCGCCTGAATTTGAGAAAGGAGTAAAAACAGCTTTGTTTTAAAGTTGAAAAGAATTTTAAACAGATAGCATAAATTATATCCCTTTCCTTGCAGCTGTAAATTAAAATCTTTTAAAAATTGGTTATATCTGCCAAAAACGCGAGATCTGAAATGAATTCATTATTTTTTAAAGCCTCTATCTCATAGCCTTCTATTTTTTCCATTTCTAAGAACAGCAGCACATATTCCCTTAAGTTAAATAATCTATTTAAACACTCACCACGGCTTAGCCAACGAACTTCAGTAAACATTTTCAGATCGTTGTATGAAGCATTTTTACTTTTTAAAAAACTAACGAATTTTTTATGAGTGAGGGCGTGATGCCCTCTTCGAATCCTATTAATAATGCGCTCTGTTATCTTCATGGCAGGGTAATTACTTATAAATTTGGATGCAAGAGCAGCCTGATGAATAATACAGTGACAGTTGATAACTGAAATCCCACTTTTTTGGAATTGTCCTACGAGACCTTAATTTTTTCCGTCATTGCATTTGCTCCATCGGTACAGACTCCAGCAATTTTGTTGATGTCTACTATGGAAAAAAGCTTATCTCTGATACTATCGAACAATAGTTTGCATGTAACGTTTCTATCAAATGTTTCCAGAGAAAACATTGTTTCAAAAATATTGTAGTCATGAATACAAATCACAAGTTGGCAAAGGTCATTGATGTCTGTTCTTTCATCTAAACAAAAAGAAATGAATTTGCAATTTATTAATTTTTCTCTAATAACAGACTCTACTAATTCTCCTAATTTAGTAATATGCAGTACTACGCTACGGAGAGACCAGGAAAGATATTGTAAAATCTTATTTTTATTATTAAGTTTTTGAAAAATTTTATTAAGCATATTTTAAAAAAATATCCCATTAGAAAATGGTCTTCCTTGTCTAACAATATCCAAACTTATTAAATTTGATACTTCCGATTGCATTCTTTTATTTTCAAACTTTAGTTTGGTATCGTCCACTGATAGCATCCATTCTTTTATTTTTTCAAAATAAATGTTTTTATTTTTATTTAAAAGGTTTTCCATTTCCTTACCATTAAACTTATTCATATCACTATGGAAAGAATCATAATATCTTTTAATGACATATTCCTTTCTCTCCTTAAAGCTTTGATAACATAAATGGCATTATATGTTACCAAATGCAAAAATACAAATTGCAACATTATTCCTTGCTACAAAATTTTGATATATCAAAATGATTTTTTTTTCATATAAATTGTAATGAAGTTGTCTTTTAAACACATCCAAACCAAATGATTTTTGTGAAGTACTAAAGAAGTTATGTACTAACGATTAAAAAAAGTCATGGCCAAAAATTAAAAAAAAAAATTCAAGTCAAATAACTTAGAAAATGTAATAGTTAATATAGTGCTCTAAGCATGTTTTATTATTATTATTATTACTAGTTTCTTAACGTTGATTGTCCCGCTGAAAAAATTATAAAGATCGGTCGATATTTACAAAAGTTACTAACTCCGAAAAAATTTCGACACCCGCAGTTTCCCACTTTGACGCTCTTTGGAGCT
Source organism: Nowickia ferox (assembly GCA_936439885.1). Taxonomy (NCBI): domain Eukaryota; kingdom Metazoa; phylum Arthropoda; class Insecta; order Diptera; family Tachinidae; genus Nowickia; species Nowickia ferox. The sequence continues at coordinate 65,645,962 of OW387023.1, read as the reverse complement.
ACGCTGTCTTATCCGTATACGGTTCTACATAGTTTGATACCGACGAGATTCTACATGAGTGCCTACGTGAAGAAGGTAGCCACGTAAACCAACCAACCCTGTCTTACAACAGGGGGCTTCCAAATATAAAGCCTCAAAAGTTTAACACTTCTTTCTAAAACAGTTAGTTTTATCGATAAAGGTTCACTAGTTCAAAACTTGCGGACGTTTTATAACTTTTTTATTTCACGCCACTGTGTGTCGTCTAAAAGGCGTTATTGCAAGAATGTTTTGATGGTCGCTTAATCTTTTCAAATAATTTGTGCTAATAATTTTTGATTTCACTGTGATTTTTGATTGACGTCATTCTTATATTCCAAGCAGAATTTATTATAAATCTTAAGTTCTTGACTGCTATTTTTGAATTATATCAATGTTGGAGTAGGAAGCGGTTCCCGTAAGTAGTAATTGTAACAATTCTCTTAATGTGCTTTATTTATTATTAAATTTTATATTTAAATATACAATGATTAATTTGATGCTCAAACGTTTATAAATTGCTTTTATTTTTAGATCTCTTTTTCAGCTGCCTGCTATCGACGCACCAAACAACAGCAAACGGAAGTGGCAAAATCTCGCCATTCTTTTGACATTTCTGTTATTTCATTTTCGCATACTTGCATTTCATTGGTAGTCTCACATTTCATTTGCATACTTGTTACATGCTTTTTTTATTTATTTATTATTATTTTTTTTAATTATTATTTTTCTTATTATTCGAGGTATCATCTGAAGGAATATCCATCTCAATACTTCCCTCATGTTTAATATTCACATCACCAGAGTCATAGTTCTTAGGCAATGGCTGCACCCTATAGCTCCTCTGATATACACCTGTCAGAGCCATTACTAATATTCTCCTCACGTATCGAAATCAAACTCAACCACTAGTATCGAAATCAAACTTTTCTGTTCTAGCAATGAATCTCGCATTACGTCTAAATAATCTATCATAATTGTTCTTTCTTATATATGACCGATCGCTAACCCTATTTACTACTACGCCATAATAGCACCCTTTACTGTTCTTCGTAAAAATAACAAAGTCACCTATGGTAATTTCCGGCGGTGATTTTACATTTCGATCATAATAGTATTTTTGCCTTTCCCGTTTTCTTTAAATTTTTTTCTGAACCGAATCACTTGTTAACAGTCAGCCCGATACTGCCAAGTTAGTCTTAATTATCTTCCAAAAAATAATATAGATGGTGACAACTGCACAGCTCAACACGACTATGTTTCTGAACATCATTCAACACATTCCTATAATATTTAAAATTGTCTTCCGATAAACAAACCGATTCCACTATATTATGTATTACGCCTGACAAATCCTCCAATTCTTCCTCCTCTGATAACTGAGCACGAGACAAACAGTCAGCCACCAATATTATCTTTCCAGGTCTACAAACTATATCCATTTGAGGATACCTTAATAACATCATGAAGATACGCTCAAAATGCATAGTGGCATCATCAATATCCCTTTTAATAATTGTCTTCAGTTGCTTATAATCACTTTCAACCTTAAACTCACGGCCATATACAAAATGGTGGAAACGTGGACATGCAAAGACAATAGCCAGGAGTTCCTTTTCTATTTGTGCCCACTTCTGTCGAAGATACAAAAGAAACGGGATGCTCCTCTTAAATTAAGACACACCCTAATCCATCCTTGCAAGAATCTGTTCGAATCCTCACAGGCAATAGAGGATCATTAATTGCTAGCACAGGTGCCGATGTAATGATATTAAATAGATTTATAAACTCTGTTTCATTCGAAATCAACAGCAATCTCGTTATATTACGTAACCCTGAAGTTATATTCGATACATTTGGTATAAATCTTGCCAAATAAATTACCAGACTGAGAAAATGCACTACTTCTGGGTTTTTCCATCCCCAGAATAGCATCACAATATTTCCTCCCGGCCTTAATTCTGTTATGTGATATAGTGTTCCCCATAAGTCCCACAGATTCCTTGCGGTATTGTATCTTCTCTGAATTAAATTAAACATTATTTTCTCTTGCTCGTTGTATCACAATCCTCAGAATTTTGTCATGTTCTGCCAAGTACCTCGCACCTATCAATATATCATCAAAATAAATATAAACCCCTGCAATGTCACCAAAAATATTTACCATAGTCCACTGAAATATTTCAGGTACACAGGTGCACAGCTGAGACCAAAAAGCAGGCGATTAAATTTGTATCGCCCAAACGGAGTCATAAACGTAGTCAAATATAACGATGTCCTCTCTTAAGATATATGCGAAAATCCACTTGTAAGATCTATATCCGTAAATACTGTAGCATTGGATAGACCCGATGTGAGATCATCAATTGTTGGAATAAGAAATAATCAACTACTGAAATAATTCCTTCCTGCAAGTTCCATTTTCAATCTATCCATTAATGCATATGGTACCCGCTTCTTATAGTGAAGTACTGGCCTCGATCCCTCTTTTAAAAAATTCTTTATTTTACCGGAAACCTACTAAATCCATGAAACACATCATTATACTTTCCTATAAATAAGTCTGACCCCTCTAGCAACGCAACTTGGTCAACATCCATCCGTTTAACTAATCCAAATTTAATGCAACTTTCCAATCCAAGTATCGGCTCAAATTTATTATCCACAACCAGAAATAAATCTTCTCCTTCACTACGAGATTTTAAATCAACACACTTGAATTTCACAGTACCAAAAACATGTACTTTATTAGTTATTACTGTAATCGTAAACAGGAAAATCATTACTTTTATTACTAATGTCTTATTTCATAAAGTCTTTTTATGAAATAAGGAATACAATTCAATTCTGCTCCAGTGTCTAAATTAAAGTTAACTATCTCTCCTTCAATCCTATATTCTTAAGTCCATTTCGTTCGATTCGATTCTACTGACTTTATTCTAAAATAAGTTTTATTGCTTAATTTGTTTCCTGTTATTTTCACACAGTCAAAAGAGCTACCTTGAATGTCACCCCAAGCAATACTATCTCTTGTTGTTGTAGCGACCACCGTTACTGTTGTTGTTGTTGCAATTGTTGTCATCTTTCTTCGGATTCATCTGCCGGAATTTGTCTTTTTGTCGACACATTTATGCAAAATGTCCAACTTTCGAGCAGGCACGACAAGCAATGTCCTTCGCCCTGCTCTCACTTACATGTTTTTGGGATCATGAACTACCACAGTTAAAACCAAAACATTTAATCGAACCAACTGTCGTTGTTTGCTTATTTTCTTCAGTAGCACCTTTGCCAAAGTATCATCTCTGCCATGCAACAGCTTTATTTAAAGTTTTTTTGGATAAACACCGATAATAATACGGTCTCGAAGCATTCTGTCTTCATACGATGCGCCGCAACTGCATTTAAAATCACAGAAAGACAACTGTTTTCGCAACTTTCTCTCAAATTTGTTGATTGACTGCTTCTCTTTTTGCCATATCATGTTAAACTTGAATGATTCCATCGCAACGTTCTTTTGGGGCAGACGTCATCCAATGATCTTTGCGTTACTTCTTTCGCTCCAAAACGAACTTTACCAATCATTGAATATTGTGTGCCATCATTTGGAAATAGTGTATTATATATAACCGCACCTTGCAGCCATATGAATGTTGCAAATTTGTTTTTTTCTGGCTTTTTCATTTTCCCAATTGCAATCATCCATACCATGAAATTTTGCTTCCATTTGGGCCATTCTGTGGCCATATTAGAATAATCTATAAAACATGGTGTGCGATTTTCGCCTTCATCCGCCATTTAAAGTGTTTCAACTTTTTCTTTAATTAGAAGTGCACTTTTATTTATTTTTCGGCCACTTCTGGCACCATGTAACAGTTGTTTTAATGTGCTTTATTTGTTATTTAATTTTATCTTTAAATATACAATGATTAATTTGATGCTCAAACGTTTATAAATTGCTTTAATTTTTAGACCTCTTTTTCAGCTGCTTGCTATCGATGCACCACTACAAGAACAAACGGAAATGGCAAAAAATCGCAATTCTTTTGATATATCTTTTATTGCATTTTTACATACTTGTCACTTGCATACTTGCTACATTAATAGGTTTTAATAGGGTCTTTTATAATAGTAATTTGTTGTTTATGTTTAATTCCGATTTTGGACCAAGAAGTCAGTAAATTTTATGCTTTAGTTGTTATCTACATATTTTCTTTTTATTTTTATATGTGTTTTCCAAGTTAAGCGTCGATCAATATTAAGACCTAAATATTTGACTTCATTTGATTTGGGTGTTACCTCACCATTTAAGTCAGGCCAGTCATCATTTTTACGTGGAAATGTGACGTGGGTGCATTTTTCGGGATATATACATACATATATACATACATTGTGAATAAATTATTTATTGCAATACTTTACCCTGCATCTCTGTGAAAATCTGTTTAATAAATTATATTTTCGTGGCACATACCTTTTTTCAAGCTGAGTTTGTTTACGCGGACGGACAGCAATAATTTATTTAAATAAAAATAAGATACACACGCAAACGAAAATTTCTTAAAAAAAAGAAAAAATAATATTTAGAAATATATATATTGCGGATGATATATGTATGTAAAAAATAATAACATAGCGGAAAAAATATTTAGGAAATTCACAATGTGCCATCTTAATTTTTTATTGTGAGCAGGCAACGATATATGTATGTGAATACACATATTGTGTATATTAAAGTCAGGCAAACACAAATGTATCTTTATATTCCCTGTTGGAGAATGTGTGGTTGACTACAAAAATAATTAACTTATAGTTAATTTTTCTTAGACTAACTAAAAGCTAACTACAATGTCACCCAGAAAAATCCGAAATTAATTCTAAGTTGAGTACGTAACCGAATTTGGTGAGAGCGAACAAATTTATTCTCAGCTACTTTGAAATTCGTTTAAATTTTATATTAACATTTTGTTGTTGTTATTTTAAATGGTACCTTAGCGAGTTGACTACACAACGTGTCATGATACATGTTCGAACCTAAGAAAAAATGTTTCTATGTATACTGACTATCAGGTAATTTAAAAAAGCCAACTTTAAGTTAGTTGAAAGTAATGCAGAGTGAGACAATTGACTACTGCCTAGGACGTCGCAATGTTAAAATAGTCAGTTGATTACATTGTAAAGTAATCCAAGTGTCAGTCAGTACTAGTTGCGAAATGGTTAGTTTAAAGCTAACGGAATTTCTGAAAGAGCTATTTATATATTAGTGTATAATATGAGAGAGAGAGGGAGAGTAAAATGCATGTTTGTATGAATGCTTATGAGAGACTGAATTATTTTCTTCCGTACGTATTAAAATAACAAAATTTTTTATATTAGAAATTATTGTTGCATAAATTTTGTAAATAAATTTTGTTCTGCAAAAAATATAAATATTTTTTGATCAACTACAGCAGCGCTGATAGTTTTATCACCTTTAGTTTAACATTACCATTAGAGCACTGCAATGAATGAATGAATGAATACCCGAGCAATGTTCATGAGTAATGTACTTCAGTAATTATCTCTTTTGCCTATATGAATTTAAATCATTGGTGGGCGCTGTGAATGTATTGGTGACCTGTCTTTGTATTGAAGTTGCGATCTACCCACCAAACACAAAAATTTATTGAAAATAAAACATTTTCTTAGCAAACAGTCAATTGTAAAAAACTTTTTTGCTTTTATTTTGGTATGGTCAACTGATACAAACTATATTTTTATTTTTTTTAAATAAATATTTGTATTTTTATTTAAAATTTCTCTATTTCCCTACGATTAAACTTATAAATATCGCTATAAAAATCATCATAATGTCATTTAATAACATACTTTTTTTCTTTACATCTTTCATAACATAAAAGGCATTGTATGTTACCAAATTCGTTATTTATAATAAAATATTTTTCGCATATCATCATAAATTGGAAACGAAACACGTATGTTTGCTGGACAAATATTCTTGAAAAAAAAATATTTAAGCATCCGCCTGATGTGCATTCGTCGCTGTCGCTGACCGTAAGAATACGTGCGGTTGCGCTCAGCACAATTGTGCAAAGAAACGCCCTTGTCTGATCTAATTCATTTCTCGCATCCAAGACTCATAAGTCAGTATAAGTGTCATCGGTATTGGAAGTCTGTGAGTAAACATCATCGTCATCATCATTCTCATTATTAGCATCATTAAACAAGATGGTGTTATCAAAAAATTTTCCTTCTGCAAGTTTCTTTAGTGTACTTGTCTCTATCTTGATTGATGTCTTCTGAGGCTTTAAAATTGTATTATTTTCATATTCTGTCTTCATTTTACTTTTTTCTTTTATAAAAAATCATTCATTATTTTTATAACTATTTATAAACTCTTTAAGAGGTTCTGTTATAGGTTTAAATATATCTCTTAGTTGTTCGCGTGTATCTATTTCACCACTTTTTATACTACGAAGCTTTTTCTTCAAGACATTTCTTGCCGATTCCAACTGCTTTAAGACTTTTTCTTCCATGTTTACTAACAGTAAATAGTAGATCAGGTATTCAGGTACCTGGTTTGGTTTTCAGATCAGTTTATAAGGACCTGGTCTGCTTTTCAGATCAGGTTATCAGTTATCAGATAAGGTTATCAGGGCGCTATCAGGTTATCAGGTAGCTGGTCTGGTTTTCAGATCAGCTTATCGACTAACATATCAGGTAGTTGGTCTGGTTTTTAGATTAGGTTATCAGGTAGCTGGTCTGGTTTTCATATCAGGAATCAGATCAGGTTATCAGGTACCTGGTCAAGTTTTCAGATCATATCATCTGGTATCAGACCAGGTTATCAGGTAGCTGGTCTGGTTTTTAGATCAGCTTATCCGGTATCATATCAGTTATTGCAAATAGATGTATGAAGTTTAAAGTTAGAGTTATAACTAAAAGTAATCTTTTATGAGCAGTTACTTATATAGTTATGAAAGAGTTAAATTGCTTTCTGTAGCGACCATCGTTTAATTTGTTATATTAAGCCAATTATCAAAAATCTATATTTATCCTTCCAACATTCTCGACAAATTTCTTGAAACTTTTCATAGCTCATACCGCTGGCAACATGATCCCTATAAACGTGCTTCATATTTGTCTCATCTTGTTTAAACATTATTATAACATTTGCATTGTCTCTTATTAAATGCTTGGGAATTCCTGCATAAGTTTGACACAAGTAGAATGAATCAACATGCCTATGTAGCCCCATACAAAAATATTTACGTATATTATTCTGCTTCTCACATGCAAAATCATCAAATATCATAATTGAATTAGTTTTAGCTTTGTCAGGTGGAATAACAAAATCATTATCGCTCAATATATAATATCCCATACTTTCAATTGATGAAATTAATCTCTTCAGGTATTCATATTTGGGTCGATATAAAGATTTTAAGTATAAATAGATGTTGCCAAACTTGAGTCCATTAGGACTTTTTATCAAGCCAATCATAACCTCAGTCTTTCCACAATTTGATCGTCCCACTTTAAGAGCACGAAAAGAATTTGGTAAGAGAGGGCTATGCTTTTTGAACCGATGTTCGCTGATTCATCAATATAATGAACTAAAATATTTTTAAATTGTTTTACTAACTGCATTTTTGTATCTAAATTCATTTCATAAATATTAAATCTTATATAGAACAAAATTAGATAAGAACACAATAAAATTTATGTAAATATCTTCAAACTTATAAAAGCGGAAGTATTAAGGATTGGTAATGATGGTGGTAAATACAATAAAGTGCTGATGTGTTGATTAGAAAAGTTGGCATATTTATACGAAAATTAGTAGCAGTAGCTCTGCTTACTTGCAAATTTCTACTTTTTGTTTTCTTGCTGGTGACTGTACTTAGTTGAAAATCCACTGCTTTTAAATAATAGTAGGCAAAGAAATGTCTGCGTTGCAAAGTATAAATGTATACAAATATTACGTTTGTATACATTTGTACAGAGCCACAAAATATTCTACGCAAAAGTTCCCAGATATATATAAATACATACATACACATTCAACCATTTCACAATGCTATGAAATAAATATATCTTAAACAAATAAAGAAAATATAAACTTATTCGGGACAGACAAACTCGACCCCCACACAGAAGCATTAGCGGTTCACATATATGTGAATATTTTATACCATACATACATATATACATTTATATATATATACATATATACATACATATATATATATATATATATATATATATATATATATATATATACATATATACATATATACACAAAATCCCACAGTCTGGCAATACTCACAACTTTCCCGTCGCCATGAGAAAAAATCATTTTCATGATTTTCCTCTCGGCAGAGAGAAAAATTAATTTCATGATTTTTAATCCATTACCACAAGAAAAAATCACCCGTTCACACGCAATTAATGTCAGCAAAAACAAATCACCCATTCACACACAATTAATGTAAACAAAAAAACAGTTACTGTAAACAAAAGACTCCTAATGTAAACAAAAACACATCATAGCGCTCCGAAAACACACTTTCTCAAATTTAAAATTTTATTTACTCAAATTTTAAAATTTCAGAAAATTTTGCACTGAAATTTACGAATTTCAAATTTTAATTACCCAAATCTTACAATTTCAATTGTCCCAGAAAAAAAATTCTACTAGTATATACTTACATATGTATGTGCCCAGAAAACATTTATTGCATCTATTGACATTTTCGAAAAACCTAAAGTGAAAATCACCCAAATGACCATAAATAATGACCCAAATAAATGGGATATTGGTAATTTTTCCATTTGGGTAATTCTTCACAAAATTATGCTTGAATTGCCCTTTTTGGTTTTTTTTTATTATGAATAAAAACCCTTAAGTAGTTATAATTTTCTTTTTCCTTAACAAAAATTGTTTTATTAAGTTTGTTTATTTTTTCAATTTATTTTTGGCTGCCACTTGTTGCAAGTTCAATTAACACAGAGTTTAATTTTTTAAAGCACAATTTACACACTTGAACGATTTTTTATTCCTATTTGACTATGAATGTGTGAAAATTTTGATGTGGCAATATTGATATTTCACAAAGGGTATATGGCTTACGTTAGGAACGTAAAGCCAATCGAACGATAAGTCGAAAGCATGTGGAACACTTTTATAGAAAAAAATTAGTGACCTACTTTCGTTCTCTTAAGTTTTCTTTCGACATTGTGCGTGAGGCAGTAAAACACAAAGTTTTCTGTGCAAAAAAATAACATTCATTTTTCTTTGTCCAAACAACATTGGACACTAAATATTAAATGAATTAACACATATTTTTTGAACTAACTTATCTGAAATTATCAAAACCAGGGTTCTAAAAACTTAATTTGAAATGTAGAATAAAATGTCTACAACATGGTAACACAAAAATTTAGAACAGAAATCGAAAGAAATGTAGCTTTACTGTGAATCGGTTGGCTCGAAAACAACCGAAGGTTTTTTGAGTTTTATATTTGTTAATTCTTACTTACTCATCACCCATCAAGAGGTTCACTTCAGTAGTCTTACATACCCAATTATAATTACCTAAAATCTATTTACTTACATAATTAAATTACAAGTGAATTATACTTAAAATTTATTTACTACATACTACTTATCTAAAATTTATCTAAATAAACCCTAAAGAAGAAAAGAACTTTCATCGCTTCTTTTAAATTGGTTACCCTGAAAGGAAAGGTGAGCATTTATTACCTCAATTAATCCCACAACTCAGTCCAAGGAATTAATTGATTTCTTTTCATCCACTTTAAACCCAATACTCATAATTGCCTTTACTAGCGATTATGATTATTATCTCAACTATAGATTGACCTTTTGCTCTAAATTCCCCCTCACCACAGTCACATCTATAGAAGAGATCTAATAATAATAACACATATTATTACATGGTCACTTCGAGCAACTCAGAACAAAGACAAAGAAGATTAATAAATAGGTTCACCACGGCCAATTGTAGGAGGTAAAAGCAAGAAGAAAAATCTTCAGTATATCCATAAAATTTTGCAAAGTAAGTAATGTACAAACTTACATACATTCATACATATTTATAGTGACAATAAAATATAAATACAACCCGTTCAATCTGAATAAAAGTTAAAAGTAATTATTTACCGCGATAAAATAATTAATATTAATATATACATATACATATACACATATTTATATGTATGTATGTACCTATATAATGCAGTAACTCAAAATAAAAATAAAAAAAGTATTTAAAATTTATATGTACATACATATGTACATATAAATTATATACATATTATTAACAAAAGAAAATTGATCAAAATGATATGTACATTCATACATACATATGTATGTAAGTGAATATAGAAATACATACATATAAAACAAAGAATAAAATAAAAGGTACACTAACTATAGGTAACAGTATATATATACATATATACCTAGCAGTAATTCAAAAAGAAGTGCAAAATTTATATGTATGTATATATAAGTAACAGTATTTATATACATATGTACATTTATAACAGTAGTTCAAAAAAAATGCAAAAATTTATATTTATATATGTACATGCTTATTATGTACATAAATATGTGTATATAGAATCACATGCAAAAAAATAGTTTCATCCGTTTACAATTCTATAAAAAAAATTAATCCAGCATATTTGCCACAACCCCAAAATAAAAGTAAAATTCATGTTCAACAAGTGAATTTAATAAACATCTAGAATACTGCAAAAATAAGTCAAATAGAAACATACAATAAAGGAAAAACACAAAAAAAAATTTGTTTGCTCGTACATACGTAGGTACAAACACATTTACGTGTTGGATATCATTGGAAACATTACATACATACAATTACACAATAGTTTCTGCTGGGAAAGTAAATGAACAGAACAAATATAAGGTAAATTAAACAATCCTTCACTGGCACATATTTATACATACATACATATATGTACATATATTTTCGAAAAAACAAGTGCATAATCTCATATTTGTGTAATTAAAAACATACATACATATACATATGTACATATGTATATTTAAAAAAAAGAACAAGTGCATAACCACATATTTGTAATAAAAAAAATATACATACATGTGTACATAACAATTTAGAATTATTCAACACAAGAGTAGTTAATAGTAACAACGGCATCTCTTAAAAAAAAACAAAAAACAAAAAAAAACTCTCAGGCATTTTTTCTAATCTCTTTATTATTAAATACCTATCATTGGTCCTTGCTCTTAACTCCTATTTATGTAAAAGAGATTTAACATACGAGGTCTGATAAAAAAATAACCGTTATTTTCAAATTTTGTGAGTGACGTATGTTCGATTTTCGCATTTTTTTTCTGTTATGTTGGTACAAATGTCTGTTATATATGTTGGCAATATCAGCCATTTTGGATTGTCAGTTTGTTTTTGACAGATAAAAATGTTAGTCGTGTTTTGGTGTGCTCTTCGATTTTTTACTATTCGAAAAAATGGATCAAAGAAACTGTATTAAGTTTTGTGTAAAAAATTAAATTAAATGCGCAAGGATATTTGAAATGTTGACTGTGGCGTTTGGCTAGTCTACTATGAGCAGAACACAAGTGCAATTGTGGTATAAACGGTTTAAGGAAGGCCGAGAAGATGTCAATGACGATGCTCGTCAAGCACGTCAAGTTCGGTCAAATTTGAAGGTTTTGCTCACTGTTTTCTTCGACTGCAATGGCGAGGTGTATCATGAATTCTTGCCACAAGATCGTACGGTCAATAAGGAATACTACCTTGAAGTTATGCGCCGTTTGCTCGAAGCAATTCTTCACAAACGCACAGAATTGTGGAAGAAACAAGCATGGATTTTGCACAATGAAACGCACCAGCTCACACATCGATGCTTGTGCGTGAGTTTTTGGCAAAAAACAAAACCGTTATCATGCCTCAAACACCGTCTTCACCGGACTTGGCCCCCGCTGACATTTCCTTCTTCCCAAAACTGAAGACACCGATGAAAGTAAAGCGTTTTGCTACGATTGAGGAGATAAAAGAAAAATCGAAACAGGAGCTGTTGGCGATACCAAAAGCGCGTTTTAGAAGTGTTTCGAGGATTAGAAAAAACGATGGCATAAGTGTATTATATCTGAGGGGGATTACTTTGAAGGGGAAAAGATAGTTATTGATGAATAAATAAATACTTTTTGAAAAAATTTAAAATAACTGTTATTTTTTTATTAGACCTCGTACTTAAATATTTACATTGTTACCATTTTAGCATTTTCACTGCTAGATTTAGCAAACTCTTTCGTAAGAAAGCATTTAAGTTTTTCACAAATCTGCTAAAAAGTCTATATACGAGTATATTTAAATACAGCATAGTATTTTTCTTCAGCAAGAAAATTTAGAAGACAATTTGGATCGATTTATCATTTTCACATCATCATTTCTGCAAACACTGCTTAAATAATACAGTCCACTTTTAAACAAAAATAGAACAAAATTTACATATCACTAAAAGTTAATTTTCGTAATAATTCTCTTTAAACACATCTCTATATAAAAACCTAAATTAAAATTGGAACAACTATATCTATAGATTTATTCAAAAAACGTAAATAATAAAATATATAACACACTCTTTATTATGTAAAGGTGACACTTTTTTTACGAAACGAATATATGTACAGTCAAAATTAATATTTAATTTCTCTTTAACAATTTAAAATAAAAATTTATAAATTTTATAAAAAAAATAGAATCAAATAATGTTGATTTGCACAAAGGCATTTCACTATAAATGTAATGATTTACTCAATAAATCAGTAAAATATCCTTTCTATTTAAAAATATATTTATTACAAAAAACGCAAAGCACGCGAGTAGCTCTAAATAATAATCAAGCAAACAAAAGTTCAATAAGCAAAACATAATTTGGTCAGTTGATGTATTCACAAAGATTTTTAACCCAAGTCTCACATTATTAGAATATTTTCCTCACTGAAATCCCTTATACTGGTTACTTAATTAGCCAATGCTATTCTGAATATAAAGTCCCCTTTTTTAATCCATAAATGAAAATATCTCTTCTTCTCATTAAGCTATACTGATAAATAGCATTCCCTCTCTTTTAAAAAAGAAAAAACATAAAAAACTTATATACCCAAAACAACTGAAATTTAAATTTCAGTACAAGTTATAGTTCAATCCCTTAACACTTATTTAACACTTATTTATAAAATATGGCTATCTAATCGCAAAAAAGCAAGCAAAGTACTACAGCTCTGAACGTGCAATTTGTATTTGAGTGCGACTATTTACTGCATTTCTGCGATAAATTCAATGCAAAATCGCAGCAGAACAATCAGATTCTCTCCTAGAAATTAAGTCCAAAGATATTGATGCAATGTGGGCGAGAGCAGAAGCGTCGTATCAAAAAGTGATTTTAGCGCCTGAGAGTGAAGTCGATAAAGATTTCAAAGAAGCGGCCAAAATAAATTTCGTTAATTGCTTAGAAGCCTATATCTCTGCACCACACAAATCTTTGACAAAATTAAGTCTAAAGTAGATGCTAATCAAACTCATGGCTTTGCAACATCAACCCGTTACACCATGAATAACCAACCCGTAGCACAAATTTTACCTCAAGACAACGCTAACATTTGTATAAAAGTCCCTCCATGCGACACAGAAATATTTTATGGAAGCTACGAACAATGACACTCATTTCGGAATATGTTCACTGCCGTTTACATAATTCACACGAAACTAACGCCAGTCACGAAACTTTATCACTTAAGAAACAAAACTCAAGGTGAGGCAGGAGCAATCGTCAAACGATATACCCTATCTAATAAAAATTTTGAACAAGCATGGAATGCTTTCAAAACGCGTTATAAAAATAAGAGAGTGCTAGTAGATAATCAAATAAAAATACTTTTTGACATCCCATCGGCTAAAACTGAAGATAGTGAGTCAATTAGACGAATTCAGTCCTCAGTCAATGACTTATTAGCCACTTTAAGATTTCTCCAAATAAAAGTTGAAAGTTGGGATCCAATTCTTATTCGTCTGATATTCACTAAACTTCCACATAACACACTTTCGCTCTGGGAACAATCACTCACATCTCTTCGTGGGCTACCAAATGTCCCAGTTTCTGATAGACAGATACGAAGCTTTAGACGCCACTTAAACGGTATAAAAAATACAAAAGACTGTTTTAATCTATCGAATAAGTCAAACATAAACATACAGACCTACGTTTCTCAAGAAAGTTTAAACTCAAACTGTAAGTTATGCAATGAGAACCATTCTTTACGAATGTGCCCTAAGTTTCAAGAATTTTCAGTGCAACAAAGAGTAGATTTCGTTTATAATAACAAATTCTGTAACAATTGCTTAGCTTCCTCTCACTTAAAAGCAAATTGCAAAAGCAAACACACTTGCATCCATTGTAAAAAGACACACCACACCATATTGCACATAAATCAAAGAAATCAAAGCCATCCAAAAAACTCATATTCACAAATCGTAAGTGAATCAAACACACGTCCACAAGGCAACCCCTCAACTATAACACCGCTTAACCAGAATAGTGTTCAAAATGAAGAACTTCCTCACTTTTCGGGAGATATACAATCTAATTTTGCCGCAAGCTACTAAAATATCTTATTACGCACAGCGTTAATGCAAATTGAGCATATGGGTGAATTCTTCACCATCAGAGCATTAATAGATCCAGGGTCACAACGAACCTTCCTATCCAAAAAGATTAGAAGTAGATTATATCTCCCATACAAAAAGTCCCATTTCGACATCAGTGGCATTGGAGGACAAAAACAAACCGCTACTAAAGAATGCGAATTGGTAACGAAAAAGCTTCCAGCTAACACATTTGGTATCCCAATATCATACGAATTGTCTGAATTAGATTTAGCAGAACCAAGTTTTAACGTCTCGTCCCAAATTGATTTAATATTAAGCACTGACTACGAGCATTTCCTTAAGATTGATGGCATAAAGAAAAACATATGTGGAAAAGCATCAGCCTACAACACAATATTCGGCTGGGTACTCAGTGGTCCCATGTCAATTAAAAAAATTCAAGCTTTCACCACTTCTGTAGTTGCCTCTGACAGATCTAAATGGGCTCTTAAGACAGTTCTGGGAACAAGAAGTCCCAACATCTCGTCCAAAATCAGAAGAAGAGTACTGTGAAGAATATTATTTAAAAACGACTCAACGTCAGGAAAACGGTAGATACATGGTACGACTACCCTTTAAAAAAGAATTTCCCAATATGCAAGAATGGAAAAAATGCTTGCTAAGGATTCCCTACTCCAAACTCAGTATAACGATGTACTCAAAAAATACCTAACACTCTCGGTCACATGGAAGAGACTTCATCTTGTGAAGTTGTGATTCAGGATAAATATCATTTATTTTACTTACCACATCACGCTGTGGTTCGTCCTGAACACAAAACGATAAAAGTAAGAGTCGTTTGTAACGCTTCCAGAAAAATAAAGTAGAATATATCTCTCAATGATGTTATACACACTGGTCCAACATTACAACGCGATGTAATAACCACAATTCTCAGCTGGAGAAAATGTATGTATTATGTATTTAGCGCTGATATACAGAAAATGTATAGGCAAATACTTATACACCCAAATGATAGGCCATTTTAAAAAATCTTGTTCCAAAATGAGCCCAACGATCCTGTAAGGGATTTTCAATTGAATACCGTTACTTTTGGCGTAAATTGTGCACCTTATCTCGCGATTAGAACACTACTTCAGATTGCTTCTGATTATAAAGAAACGAACCCCAAAGCTGCACATATATTACGTAAAGAAACGTATGTCGACGACACACGATAAAAGAGAGCCTGCTAGCCCAATCACAATTAATAAATATTTTAAAAGAATTCCTTAAAGAAATTCACTGCCAATGATAAGCGATTATTGTCTCACTTAGCTAAAGATGATCTGTATGATGAGGACTTCCTTGGATTCCACAATACAAGCTCGACAAAAACTCTTGGTATTAAGTGGAATGCTCTGACAGATTCATTCACTTACAGTTTTTTTAAAATTCCACAATCTACTACTATTACGAAGCGCCACATACTTTCAGCCATTGCAAAATTATTTGACCCAGCAGGTTGGCTTGCACCCGTAATTATTAAAGCAAAAATTATGATGCAATAACTTTGGCTAGAAGGTTTAGAATGGGACGAAAATGTTTCCACAGAAAGTCTGTAAGTTTGGAACAACCTAGTTTAAGATATCTAGTGCGGAAACCATTCATATTCCGCGATGGCTACATTTTCACCCAACTAATATAGTCCAAATACATGGATTCTCCGATGCATCTAAAGCAGCATACTGCGCTGCAGTCTATGTAAGATGCCAAACCAATACCCACAGGGTCTTCTCTAATCTCTTAGTAGCAAAAAGTAAAGTCGCCCCAATTCAAACTATCTCTCTTCCACGATTAGAACTCAATTGAGCCGTTCTTCTATTAAATCTTATAAATTATGTTTGTGTATCTCTGGAATTTCATAAACTAGAAATTCACCTGTGGACTGATTCATCCATAGTATTAGGATGGCTCTCAAAGCACCCATCGGCATGGGAAACTTATGTCGCAAACCGAGTATCACAAATTCATAGCTTAGTACCCAACGCAATTTGGCATCATGTGTCAACACAAGACAATCTCGCCGTTCTCGGAACAAGAGGATGTAACCCATCTGACCTCAAATCAACTACCCTTTGGTGGAACGGACCACATTGGTTAGTCAAACCAAAAAATATATGGCCGAATATAAATCCTTTAAGACTAGCAAAAGACAGTGAAGAAGTTCAAGTATTTCACGTAACGACTGAAAACACTGATATTCTTGAAAATTTCTCATCGTATTGTAGAGCTCTTAAAGTAATAAGTTACATATTCCGTTTCTTCCATAGAGCTTCAAAAAGTCAAGTAGTCCCTTCCATATTATCACTTACTCAAAAGGAGGTAGAGCTTTTAAAGACTCGACTAATTTTGTTATCTCAGAAAACGTTTTTCTCTGAAGAATATTCTCAATTGTCTAACTCTCAACCAATATCTAGCAAAAGCTTTTTAAGAACACTGAATCCGTTTATTGTGGACAAGGCAATATTACGTGTAAATGGTCGTTTGTGTCGCTCTGCTCTGCCATATAACGAGCGATATCCCATCATATTGTCGGAACATTCTCGATTCTGTCACTTATATCTAAGCCAGTGGCACACGGTGCTCTCGCACGCGGATTGCATACAAAGGTGTATGTAGAATGGCCCAAACAGAATTTTACATTTCTCGATTGAAACTTCGAGTAAAAAGTATTATTAATCACTGCAAAATTTACATAATCCACAAACAGCAACCATGCTCTCAAATAATGGCTCCACTGCCCCTTGAAAGATGTCAATTGTCAACACCCTTTCAAGTAACTGGAATTGATTTTGCAGGTCCCTTCGAACTCAAAGCGTCATCCCTGCGTTCGTCAACATTCATGCGTGTTTGTTTGCTTTAGCACAAAGGCAATACACCTAGAACCATGTTCAGACATCTCTTCGGCGGCATTTACTCGATTCGTTGGGAGGCAGGGACTCCGCCAGAGGGTGGTATCAGATAATGGTAGGAATTTTCTAGACGGTAGCAGAGAACTCATTCGCAAATTCACATCATTTATCAAGCCTGACGCATCGGATGTATCACAAAAATACGTAACACACGGCTTCTAATGGAAGTTTATACCACCTCACGCACCTCACATGGGTGGTCTTTGGGAAGCTGCCGTTAAAAGCTTCGAATTTCATTTCAAAAGAATTGCAGGAGCTCAAAAATTCAACTACGAAGAGTTCTCAACTCTGCTGGCAAGAATTGAAGGTATTCTTAATTCCCGACCAACATCGGCCTTGTTCAAAGATCCCTCAGATCTTACGGCATTAACCCAGGGTCATTTTTTGAAAGGAGCGCCAATCATGTCTTTCCCAGAGCAACATTTGCAAGATATGTCACTAGTAAACAGATGGAAAAAGCTAAAGGCCCTCCATCATAGTTTCGCTATAAGATATATAAATGGAAATCGAAAGTTCACAACCTTCAAGTAGGAGATTTGGTCATTATAATCGCTGACTTACAACACCCTTGTGAGTGGTGACTTGGAAGAGTCGAAAAAACATACCCAGGCTCTGATTCTAACATACGTGTTGCTGATATTCGTACAGCTTCAGAAATTGTAACTCGTCCAGTAGTAAAACTTTGCTATCTCGCATTTTTGAAAGAAAATTCAGAAAATTAACCTAATGTAATATTATTCTATCTCATAGTAAACTTAAATTTCAATTAAATTTCTTTCTCTAGAATTCTCTACTATATTGATTTATTAATTATCATGATATAGTTCACATATTCAATCTTATTTATTACCAGGAAACGTTATCGACTTACAATATGGCTCAACCCCGAAACAGTAGACATAGCAGCAACAATCGTAGAAGTCGTCCGCGAAGCCGCAATCCTGAATTGCATCAATGCCTTATATGCAAGAAGTATCATCATCTAAAATATTGTAAAAAATTCCTACGAATGGATATAAAAAAACGTATACAACTTGTAGACCAGCATCAGTACTGCCTTAATTGTTTGGCAAAAAGTCACACCATCAGATCGTGTACGTGGTTAGACACCTGCAGAAAGTGATATTCTCTACACCACACACTTCTTCTTTCAGTCAAACCAAAACACCAAAAACGCCGCTCAATTAGCAAACATTTTCAAGGCCGACGTGGGTCAACTCTAGCAAATCAGAAAACCATAGCTACACCAAATACCAAAATCTTGCCTGAGGCTATTAGGTCACTGGCCCAAGTCCTCTGTGCATCGGAATCATCGAAAAAGGTTGCATATCTTCAAAGCCAGTGGCATGTCCAAACAACATTGCACACTAAATATTAAATGAATTAACACATTTTTTTTTTGAATTAACTTATCTGAAATTATCAAAACCAGGGTTCTAAAAACTTACTTTGAAACATAGAATAAAATGTCTACAACATGGTAAGAAATGTAGCTTTACTTTGAATCGGTTGGCTCGAAAACAACGGAAGGTTTTTTAAGTTTTATATTTGTTAATTCTTAATTACTTGTCACCCATCAAGAGGTTCACTTCAGTAGTCTTACATACCCAATTATACTTACCTAAAATCTATTTACTTACTTAATTAAATTACAAGTAAATTATACTTAAAATTTATTTACTACATACTACTTATCTAAAATTTATCTAAATAAACCCTGAAGAAGAAACGAACTTTCATCGCTTCTTTTAAATTGGTTACCCTGAAAGGAAAGGTGAGCATTTATTACCTCAATTAATCCCACAACTCAGTCCAAGGAATTAATTGATTTCTTTTCAATCCCAATAATCATAATCCCAATAATCATAATTGGCTTTACGAGCGATTATGATTATTATCTCAACTATAGATTGACCTTTTGCTCTAAATTCCCCCTCACCACAGTCACATCTATAAAAGAGATGTAATATTAATAACAGATATTATTA
The DNA here is from genome assembly GCA_936439885.1 of Nowickia ferox. Classification (NCBI taxonomy): domain Eukaryota; kingdom Metazoa; phylum Arthropoda; class Insecta; order Diptera; family Tachinidae; genus Nowickia; species Nowickia ferox. The sequence continues at coordinate 65,626,300 of OW387023.1, read as the reverse complement.
CATTATTAATTTATTACTTAAAAATCAGTTCTCGCTGAACCTTCATAGTGAACAGACGTGTTAGCGGAGTTTTTTTTTCCATATACATACTAAACAAACAAAAAATCATACAAAAAGTATTCGTAATACATAAGATTCGTAATAGATATTAACTTTCATAAATAAGCAAAGCAAATATTGCTAATATTTTTTTTTTACATAGCAAGAAACAAAAAAACAAAAAACTGCAAACAAAGTGCCTTTGAGGAATACTCTACATGAGTACCTCAAAAACAAAAAATTGTGAAGTGAGTTCTAAAGGCAGAAATGCCTATTTTACTCTGCGTTCTGAAGCTCTTAATGTTAACAATAAAAATAAAATTATGATAGTCTTTTTCTAACGGCAAAGCCACTTTTTCGTCAGCGATCAACTTCGCTTTCTCCAATGCCAACTAGTAATTCGTTAACATTACAATTGCCTAGTACTTCTATATATAAGTCAGCGCTATCATCCCCTACGGGCTCTTGTACATGACTTAACAAAGTTATCACTACACATAACAGTAGCACTAAACCCAAGGTCCAAGTCGGAATTGACAGATATATAACTATGGTAAGGCGTGGGCGAAGCCCAAATTCTACAAAAATTTCATCTGCTCCAAAGATATCTAGTAATAACAGCGCATCATCTACTAATCTTCAACCTCGGTAATAGATAGGTAATGGGGGAGGAAAATAACTGTCTCTTTCTAATACTATATCTATCTCTGTCTGTTGTGTAAGGTCATGGTTTGTGACGTGAGATATGATTATGTATGTGTGTAATTGAGAGAGAGGAGTAGTAGGGAACTGCCGGTTCTAGATCAATTAAAATTGTTAAATTGTGGTTGAAATTGTTAAATTTGGGTAATTAAAATTTAAAAATTTTAAAATTCTTGGAAATTTGTGAAATTTGATACCTATGTGTCTGTGTGTGTGTGTGTGTGTGTTTTCGGCTGCGCTTTGATGTTTTTGTTTACATAAGGAGTTTTTTGTTTACATTAACCCTTGTGTGAACGGGTGATTTTTTTTGTGATGGCATTAATTGTGTGAACGGGTGATTTTTTTGTGGGGTGGATTAAGGGGTTTCATAAGATTAAGATTTTATAAGTATACATATATGCCGACTGGAAAATCATGAAAATGATTTTTCCTAATACCAATGGGGGAGTTGTGAAACTTAATTTTTCCTAATGCCTACTGCAATGCATGATTATTTTTTTCAAATGCCGACGGCAAAACTTGATTATTTTTTTCTAATGCCGACGGCAATGCATGATTACTATATTTCTTAATGCCGACGGGAAAATGATTTTTCCAAAGGGAAAATTGCCAGTGTTGCCAGACTGTATAAATTTGTTATCGTAATACTATATCAGTAATATCAGAGAAAATATATTTGATGACTACTACGCGATTCTCATATGAATCGTGGGAATGTGTATGTGTGATTTTCTCACGCTAATAAATTATTTATCATACCGACATTTTATGATGTAAAATGTTCTCATGTATGTGAACGCCCCTAATGCTTGTGTGTGGGTGGTCCAGCTTGATTGTCGATGGTAATTGTATATTGTGTTTATTTGTTTAAGAAATATATTTGTATGTATGTATGTATGAATGTATAAATGAATGTATGCATGTATGAATGTATAAATGAATGTATGAATGTATAAATGTGCGATCGTGAGAACTTGTGCGTGGAATATTTTGTGCTTGTGTAGAATACATTTATATTTTGCAGCGTAGTCATTTTCTTTGTCTACAATTCTCTTAAAGCAGAGGATTTTCAACTAAGTACAGTCATCAGCAGAGAAACAAAAAGTAAAAATTATGAATGCCGCAAAGCTACTGCTACTAAGTTTCGTATAAATACGCCAACTTTTATAACCAACACATCAGTACTTTATTGTATTTACAAGTAGTATCATCAGCAATTGCGTTAAATTCAAATATAAATTCTATAAACTAATTAAAAATGAGTTCTTCTGGATATATGTGTAATATGTGTCATAAGGTATATAAATACCAAAAGTCCTTTTTGGACCATGTTAAAAATCATAGTGTGCAGGATCAAGAGATCGTAAGCCGTGACAGAAATCAAGAGCAACGGCAACACCCTTCTCTACAATACCCTCAATATCAACTACCAATGAATCATCAACAATACGGCATGCCTAACTGTTATCCTACATCAATGTCATGGAATAATCAGTTTTTGGGATCAGGAGTACCAATGCAATATGAGTATCCAAGTTACAATTATAATCCCGTCACACCAGATAATCAAATGCAGCAGTATTCCAATTTGATGTAATGGCAACCACATACTTATCATCAACAAGAGCAGCAGCACCAGCAGCAACAACAACAACAAGGTGTGGATATCCTTGGAGGAACTTTATACAACGATGCTATGGACATAACTTTAGCGGAAAGTGATGGAGAAGTAGATGTAGAAGAAATAGGAGAAGAAACTCTGCCAACTCCAATGAGTACTTCCCATGTCAGGACAGAAGAAAATAATGTAAGATATTAGAAAATATCGAAAGCCTTCAAAAATCATATCGCCATATATGCAATTCTAAATACAAAAGACCAACTTCTCTTGGAAGAGTTTATTAAGGAAAACAAAAATATTTTTATGGAGAGACTTTAAATGAATTTAACTAAACATACAATAATTAAATTTCATGTGAATATTGTGGCGGAGTATATAAAAATTGTGGGAGAGGAATTGGAGTTGTGCATAATATCACATGTAGCCAAAATGAGTTTACTGACGAAGGCAGACAATATAGAAGAAATATTACGTAAACAGGTTGAGGAGATTTCAACCAAAATGTCCGAATTTGAAGAGCGAGATTCTGGTTGGACTTTATCACGCATAGTCCGAGCAGAAATCAACATCAACAAATCGTCGCTCGTCAAAGGCTCGAATTGGATAGCCACTCCTGAAAAACTTGTAAGAAGATTTGCCTGCATCAACATACAAAACGATGATGAATATTGCTTCAAGTGGTGTCTGATTGCTGCAATGGATACAACCAAATACGATAACCCAAAACGTTGCAGTTCGTATAATATCCCTGACATTGCTGCAGAGACGATTGTTACGCGAAATGGTGTAGCGTTAAATTTCAAAAATTTAAGCTACCCATTAGCACTTAACAAAATCAAAGAGTTTGAGGCAAACAATCCGAGTATAAGTGTGAACGTATTTGGGTATGATGAGGGAGCAGATCAGATCATTGGTCCTTATTATGTGACCAAGGACGAGAAAGTGAACCACGTCAACTTACTACTTTTAGAGAATGCTGCAGGTCATCACTACATATTGATAAAGAATATATCAAGGTAAGTTAAAAAATTATACAACTTTTTATTTTAAGGATACATATACCTGTTTATATATTTTATACTATGTACATTTTACTTATAAACTTTTATTTATTTTTTATCATTCACAGGCTTTTAAGGAATCAGATAACAAAGAACGGGCACGAACTACATTTCTGCAACAGCTGTCTCCAGTACACCCACATCGAAAATGGTATGACAAATCATAAGGCGGAGTGCGGTAAAATTGTTACAACTATGCCATCAGGTCAGGATGCAATTCTGAGCTTCAAGGGACATCAAAGAAAAATGGATGTACCCTTCGTGGTATATGCGGACTTCGAATGCATCTTGGAAGAAGTTAGTAATAGTGTAAGTAATAAAACTAGTCTAGTCAAAAAGCACACTCCTTGTGCATTTAGCTATTATATTAAGTGTCTCCATAGCAATAAGTTAGATAAATTAAGGATATACACAGGAAAAGATGCCTCAAAAAAATTTGTATCATATTTAATTAAAGACTGTGAGGATATATACAATAGTCACTTAGTAAATAATAGACAAATGGATACTTTATCCCCTTCTGATATTTATAATTTTTATAGTGCGGTGAATTGTCATATTTGTCAAAAATTTCTAGGTAAAGATCGCGTTAGAGATCATTGTCACATTAGTGGTAAATATAGAGGTGCAGCCCACAATAACTGTAATTTAAATTACCAAATTCCCAAGTTTATACCAGTTTACTTTCACAACTACTCAAATTATGACTCACATCTTTTTATTAAAGATCTAGGTGAAATTTCAATGCAACTGAAAGTACTTCCTCTCAATAAGGAACTTTATATATCCCTCTCCCAATTTACAGAAATGAGTGATGGCCATAAGCTTGAAATAAGATTTCTTGATACAATACGCTTTATGGCTGAGAGTTTGGAATCATTAGCCTGCAATTTGTCGGATAATGATTTCAGAACTATAAGGTCCTTATTTCAGTCAGAAAAAGAATTTCAGCTTATTAAGAAAAAAGGTATTTTCCCGTATGAGTACCTAAATTCATTCCAAAAATTAGATGAGTGTCAGCTGCCTTCACGCAGTGATTTCTTTAATAAGTTGAACAATAAAGAGTGTTCTTTAGAGGAATACTCACATGCTGAAGAGGTATGGAATACTTTTGGTTGCAAAACTATGAAAGATTATATGGAACTTTACTTAAAAACAGATGTCCTCTTACTGACAGATATTTTCGAGAACTTTAGAAAAGTTTGTAAAGGTATTTATGAGCTCGATCCATGCCAATATTATACAGCACCTGGCCTTTCCTGGGATGCAATGCTCAAATACACAAAAATTGAATTGGAATTATTGACAGACATAGACATGTACAATTTTATGAAAAAAGGTATACGTGGAGGGATCGTACAGTGTAGCCAAAGATATTCGAAAGCGAATAACAAATATTTGGAAGATTTCGATAAAGAGAAGCCCTCAGAATTTCTCGTCTATTTAGACGCTAACAATTTGTATGGTTGGGCGATGTCGGAATATCTTCCTCATGGTGGGTTCAGATGGTTATCGCAAGACGAGCTGAATCTGGACCCAAACAGCATAGCTGACAATGGAACAGACGGTTATGTATATGAGGTCACGTTGGATTATCCCTCTCATTTACACGACTTGCATAATGACCTTTCTTTTTGCGATGAAAATAAAAAAGTTATGCAAGCGAAGTATAGCAAGTTGATAACTGATTTCTGTACAAAGCAATCATACGTGATACACTTTAGAGTTCTTAAACAGTGCTTAGAATATGGCTTAGTTTTAAAGAAAACTCATCGTATTCTAGCATTTAAACAATCTCCATGGTTAAAAGGCTATATTGACCTAAATACCAGACATAGGGCCACTGCTAAAAATGCTTTTGAAAAAAAAAATTCAAACTACTTAATAATGCAATGTATGGTAAAACCATGGAAAATGTGGATAAGAGGAGAGATGTTAAAATTGTTAATAGTTGGAAGAGAACGAATTGTAATCATTTGGGGGCGCAAGATTGGATATCAAAACCAAATTTTCATAGTTTATCTATATTTTCTGAAGATCTAGTAGCAATCGAAATGACTAGAGTCAAAACCTGCTACAATAAACCAATTTACTTAGGATTTTGTGTACTCGAGCTGTCCAAATGGAAAATGTATAATTTCCATTACGGGTACATGCAACCTAAGTTTAAGACAAAACTCTCATTGAACTATATGGACACGGACTCTTTTATATATTCAATAAAAACGGACGACTTTTACGCTGACATCAAAAATGACATACAAGAACAATTTGATACATCGGACTATCCTACAGACAATATTTATAATTTTCCACTAGTAAATAAAAAAGTCATTGGTATGATGAAGGATGAAAATTGCGATAAAATAATGACAGAATTTGTTGGGCTGCGATCAAAAATGTACTCATTCAGTGTACAGAATCAAAATGACGTTAAAAAATCGAAGGGGGTAAAGAGAGCCATATTAGATAAATATAGTTTAGCTACTTATAAAAATTGTTTATTTAATAAGACTAATGTGTATGATAATATGTTAACATTTAAATCTAAGCTACATCAGATATATACTAGTCAACTAAATAAGGTAGTCTTAAGTTATGGAGACGATAAGAGAAAAATTAGATCAAATAAAATTAATACATATGCATGGTATCATTTTCGTATTAAGGAAACTAACCCTGAATACGAACTTGATATGTTGCTAGATGAGATTGCTAGAATGCAAGAAAATTGTTAAAATTAATTAATTTTTAGTTAATTTTTAAATTGTAAATAAAATCATATTCATTAAGAAAAATTGTTGTATATAAAATCCTATTCATTAAGAAAAATTGTTGTATATAAAATCATATTTATTTAATAAGAAAAATGATTGTAAATAAAATCCTATTTATTTTTTAAGAAAAATTATTGTACATATCTATATGAATTTTTAAGAAAAAATTTGAAATAAAATATTGAAAAAAGAATGGAATGGTGTTTATTTCTTTATTGGCTTTACTGCGTTGGATCAAACAGTTTTTGTTTTTGCTTATTTGTAAAATCTTGTTTTCATATTGCTTAAACATGCTCAGTCTTGTCTTCATATGACTTAAACATGCACAGTCTTGTCTTCATATAAATTAAACATGCACAGTCTTGTTTTCTTTGAGATTCTGCACAAGAAAAATTGAATTTCACAATATTATGAAATTCCATTAAATTTCATTAGATATTTTCATAAAGACCAAAAATTTAGATAATCGGATAAGTCCTTATATTTTTCACTACTTACAAGTTTCTGTTATTTTATATTCGAACAGATGATTCCTAATTTAACTTCTGAAAAAATAATGCAAAACAATGAATTTTGAATAATTTATTTTTTATTTATTTTAATTACAATGATGGAAACATTTCATAATATCCATTTATTAAATGTTCTAAGATACTTTTCCGTAAAAAATATATGGTACACCTGCACGTGTCAGGTCCTTCCTCGCAATTCAGATCATACCAGGGACAGTTTGCAAAATGCCCTTCTGTATTCTCTTCATCTTCCATGACGCCATATTGTTCATTTTCCTCCAGCATATTTTGAAAGAATTTGATCATCTCCCAATGATCATATAACCAGAAGCTTTCAAAATCTGTTAGAAATTGATTTAATGTTCTTCTAATTTGGCTCATTTTATTTGCTGATAAATGAATGATGACGATTGTTTGAAGATTCCTTTGATACTAATTTGCTCCCTAAATTTTTAAAGCAACATCTCCTGATCTTTAAAATATCTATACTAGCATCTCTATTCCATACTTCTTTTTAACCCTCTATCTCTCTCTCTCTTTATACCTTTTCTCTCTCTATAACTATCTCTTTCTCTCTATCACTATACCCCACTTATTCAACATAAATATTTTCGATTAGCCTTCTTGAAGTCATCACCAATACTTTTCAGTTCATTTTCAATTAAACATTCAAAGTGATAAGAACTAAATAAAAAAATCGACTCCACCAAAAATCTAACATCAAGATTTAATTCTCTGAAAAACAAAACATTAATTCATATAAAGGAGCTTGAGACATCAATTAAATACAATATTCAAAATGTAAAACGTGTAACAACCAAATATGGACCCACACTAAAAGTTGAATTGGAAAACAACATTATGTTCCTGCCTAAACGATACAACAGTTTAACCGATGTTGAAATTAAGGATCTCTCGAGCGGATCATATCACTTAAGCAGAGAAGGTGAACAAAACTTAATCCTTGAGAGTGAGCTGAGTGAATTTTTGATTCAAAATTCACAGTATCCTATTTGGCAATAAAATACATTAATTCTGTATTAAATTATAAATAAAAACACATTAAAGAGTTTTGTAAAATATAAATGTTTGTGTTTTATTTAATATTTTCAGTTATTTCATAAAGAAATTTAAGACATAAATGACCACAGGTAAATGTATTAAAATTCTGATGTTGATTATAGTTGTATTTAATATTTGCACCAATATATTTGACTACTTCCGAAGGAGGTTGTAAGTTTCCAAAACTGTCGAAATATTCTTTTTCATTGCTGTTTTTATAATATGCTACCCAATGTGTACCAGGTCCTGTTGATACATCTAAATTGATTATTCCACATTCTATTTTCTTTGATCGTTTTGGTAGAGTATTCAACATGAAAACTCCTCTAAAATATGGAAACGTCTTAGGTCCACATCAGATAGTGAGTGGTCTGTTGGGTAGCATCTTTAAGAGTTTTTTGATTCTTCTTTATGAACTAAGCCATAACCCTTTTTATATGGTTTTAAGTAAAGTTCTTTTCCAACTGCTATAGATTACATAGCTCTATTATGTCTAGTTGCTTCATCAAGTTGATTTTTTGCATTCCTTGTTGCATTAACAGCTTTAGCTATAGCAGCACCTCCAGTTGTTAGACTACCAATTGCAGCCAGATCAGTTAAAATCGGTATTAGAGGCAAAAAGCCACTAATTTTTGGGACACGTATCACACGTGGTACTATTATTTGAGATTTTCTTCCTTTTAATGACTTCTTAATAGTTTTTCGTGCAATTTTAATAGCTGAGTTAATATCTAATGGTTTTTCTTTTTTTAGTATTTTTGTTGCAGCTCTAATTGATGTTCTAAATAGTGCTTTAACATTTAGTTTGTTCTTTTTAATATTTTAATTTTTCTCCACACCCATACCAAATTTTGTTTTGGCTTTCATTGCGTTAGTAACCATATATGCAAAGGATTTTTCAGCAAGACTACTATCTTTTGATAAAACTCGATCCCAAGCTGAATTTTCAAGTATTTTATCAGCTTTATGTCTAGTACTTAAATCCTTATTTTTGGAATAAGCAATATCGTGATTTTTACACGCAGAGTCCAATAAATTAATTCCTTTATCACCTCGATTTAAACGTTTTTGTAGTTTTGTTCCAGGTCCACAGTACTGATATCCAGGAAGATGAAGTTCAACAGGTAGAGAGTTTATTATTTTGTCTACTATACCTCCTCCTCCAACGAAGGTGTTTTTATGACTAAACGTCCTCTGATATTGTACAACCATATTATCTAGTTTTTTTCTATATAAAAGGTAATATATATGAAATGCATTTAGTTACAAAAATGCAGTTAGTAAAACAAAATAAAAATATTTTAGTTCGTAATATTGATGATTTAGCGAACATCAGTTCAAAAATAAAGCATAGTCCTCTCTTACCAAATTCTATTCGTGCTCTAATAGTGGGACCATCAAATTGTGGAAAGACTAATGTTATGATTGGCTTGCTAGAAAGTCCTAATGGACTCAAGTTTGAAAACATCTATTTATACTCAAAATCGCTCTACCAACCTAAATATGAATACCTAAAGAAACTAATTTCACCAATTAAAGGTATGGGGTATTATACATTCACCGATAATGAATCAGTTATTCCACCTGACGAAGCTAAAACTAATTCAATTATGATATTTGATGATGTTGCATGTGAAAAGCAGAATAATATACGTACATATTTTTGTATGGGGCGACATAGGGATGTTGATTCATTCTACCTGTGTCAAACATATACAAGAATTCCCAAGCATTTAATAAGAGACAATGCAAATGTTATTATAATGTTTAAGCAAGATGAGACAAATATGAAGCATGTTTATAAGGATCATGTTGCCAGCGATATGAGCTATGAAAAGTTTCAAGAAATTTGTCGAGAATGTTGGAAGGATAAATATGGATTTTTGATGATAAGCAAAGATAACGAATTAAACGATGGTCGCTACAGAAAGCAATTTGACTATTTCATAACTATATAAGCAACTACTCATAAAAAATTACCTTTAGTTATTAATCTAACTTTAAACTTGATACATCTATTTGCTATAACCTCATCTGATACCTGATAAGCTGATCTGAAAACCAGACCAGGTCCTAATAAGCTGATCTGAAAACCAGATCAGGTGCTGATAAGCTGATTTGAAAACCAGATCAGGTCCTGATAAGCCGATCTGAAAACCAGATCAGGTCCTGATAAGCTGATCTGAAAACCAGATCAGGTCCTGATAAGCTGATCTGAAAACCAGATCAGGTCCTGATAAGCTGATCTGAAAACCAGATCAGGTCCTAATAAGCTGATCTGAAAACCAGATCAGGTCCTGATAAGCTGATCTGAAAACCAGATCAGGTCCTAATAAGCTGATCTGAAAACCAGATCAGCTGATCTGAAAACCAGATCAGGTCCTGATAAGCTGATCTGAAAACCAGATCAGGTCCTGATAAGCTGATCTGAAAACCAGATCAGGTCCTGATAAGCTGATCTGAAAGCCAGACCAGGTCCTGATAAGCTAATACCTGATCTAATAGCTGATACCTGTTATTTACTATTATTAAACATGGATGAGAAAATTTTAAAACAGTTGGTGTTGACAAGAAATGTCTTGAAGAAAAAGCTTCGTAGTATAAAAACTGGTGAAATAGATACACGTGAACAACTAAGAGATACATTTAAACCTATAACAGAACCACTCAAAGAATTCATAAATAGTTCTAAAAATATTAAAAGAATTCCCATAAAAGAAGAAAGTAAAATGAAGACAGAAGTTGAAAATAATACAAGTTTTAAACCTGAAAAAACATCAGTCAAGATAGAGAAAAGTACACCAAAGAAACTAGCAGAAGGAACAATATTCGATAATACCATCTTGTTTAATGATGCTAATAATGAGAATGATGCTGACGATGATGATGATGATTTTTACTCACAGACTTCCAATACAGAAGATACTTATACTGACTTATCAGTCTTGGAAGCAAACAATTAATTAGATACAAACTATAGTCCACATAAAGATTTCAATAATGAATGGAAATTTGGTGATAGTAACCTCAAACTTAATGAAGATAAAATACAAGTTGGTGGTCAAATATGGGCTCTAACACCAGGACTATTTTCTCTAATGTTTCATAAAATACCAAAAAATTATGATAAATTTGAACTCGAAATCTATAAAAAGATTTTAATTACTACTAATGCATATAGAAGGGACTATAAACCTGATGGTCAAATTAAGGGTACTAGAGGATATAAATACAAACATATTATTAAGAAATTTATTGACGAGAAAAACCAGAAGAATTTAAACGAATCAACAGGATCTAAGCCAAAAGGTAGTTATTTAGGTGATGGAATGATGGAATTTAACGTCCATAAGCCAAACTATATATACTGGGACGATCCAAATGAGTTAGTAGATCGTCTTCGACTACTGCTTGCATCACAAGGTGCAGGTCATACTAATTACAATAACGAGATTGTATCAATTATTGAAGAACTACGTGAAGCAAATATAATACATTAACTTTAATAAAGTATATAAAGTATGTCTGTTGATAAATTTGGACACTATTTAAACGATACTAGCAGCATAATTTCTTTGAAAAATGCACCTTAGCTGCTGGGGTTCTTTATGGATACGAACAACAACATTGATGTCCGAAACAAAAGAATCAAAAATGTTGCAAAAGCTCTGGAGGAAAACGATGTTATCAATAAATTGTTTCTGCAAACTCAAATCGAAAAATTAGAAGAGAAATTATTAACATACTTTAAGGAAGATAATACTATAATTCGAGAATATATTCAAATGTAAATTGAGGAGCTACAACGCGAAATAAAATTAGATATAGAAGAAAATTATAAAATTCAAAAAGACATTCTACAAATTAAAACATTCTTTGAAGAACAAATTGAACAGCTTAATGAGAAAATTTATAGATTGGAAAATTACATGTTTGTATCAATAGCTGAAAGTGCGTCAAGTAGATCACAACACTCTCCAAAAAATCTGTAAAACAACTTAATGTCTTCAAAAAGAAATTTAGTAAACGAACTGCATAAGCAAGCTCGAAAAGTTTTTATGCGTCGTAGAGTTGTAATGAAAGGAATAGCTGATTTAGTTGAAATGGGGAACTATTCTAGAGAAAACAGAAATTATCGATTTTTGTTAACTGTAATTGACACATTTTCAAAATTTGCATGGACAGTACCACTAAAAACTAAAACTGCAATCGAAACAACCAAGGCGATAGAAAATATTTTTGAATTAGGACGAGTACCAAAAAATTTACAAACAGATGATGGTAAAAAATTGTTCAACAAACACTTTGGAAAATTAGTGGATAAATACAACATTAATCACCACTCAACATATAGCAGTATGTAAGCATCAATAGTAGAACGATTTAACAGAACATAGAAAGGAATGATGTGGAAAGAACTTAGCTTTAATGGTTCATATAAGTGGATTGATATATACAAAGATTTAATTAATGCATACAATAGAAAAGTTCATCGCACCATTAAAATGTCTCCAATTAAAGTCAACTCAACAAATGAGCAAAAGCTACTAAATACAGTATACAGTCATTTGAAAATTTATAAAATGCCGAAATTTCATGTAGGAGATCATGTACGCATAAGCAAATATAAGCATACGTTTGAAAAAGGTTATACTACAAATTGGACCACAGAAATTTTCACAATTACAAGAGTTCAAAATACAAATCCTACAACATTCATATTAGAAGATTATCTTGGTAATCCTATTAAAGGTGGATTCTATACTGAAGAACTTTCAAAAACTATATATCCAAATACATATCTAGTTGAAAACGTTCTTAAAACTAAAGGAAAGGAGGCATACGTTAAATGGTTGGGATTTTCTAATCAACACAATTCTTGGATAAGTAAGAACGAAATATTATAGCTGAATACCATCATCAACAACAATAGCAGTAATATTAAGAAACTAATGTTAATTTTAAAACAAGAAAATGAAATAAATATGTAAATTATGCATATAAACCATACTGTGTACTAAACTTTATTTAATTGTAATCAGACAGTTATAATGTCAATAACATTTACTCTGAGCTCTAACTCATCAGAATTATCTGCTAGTTACTTTCCTTCTATTGAATTACATGGTGCATATGAGTGATGGTGCATATGAGTGTGCTCTAACTGATTTTCATTCATACAACAGCATTCCAAATGTAGACACCTACAACAATATGTTTCATATAGGGGAACATACAATTGAAATACCAATTGGATCATACGAATTGAATGATATTGTAGATTTTATACAAGAGCAATACAGAAGACTCTGTTCAGAAAATAAGATTTTTATTGAAGCCAATAACAATACAATGCAAGTTAAAGTTAATAGTTCCAAAGATCCTGTATATTTTAATAAAGACAACACAATTGGAAAACTTTTAGGATTCAATAACAAAATCCTAACACCCAACAAATATTATTACTCAGATCTTCCAGTTAATATTTTTAAAGTGAATCTCTTGCGAATTGAAAGTAGTATCGCTATTAACACATATATGAATAACTCCAAATCGCATACACTTCATGAATTTCCGATTAATGTGCCTCCAGGCTATAAAATAGATGAGGTTCCAAGAAATCTCATCTATTTACCTGTGAACACCAGGGAGATAAGTTCACTAGCGCTGCGAGTAGTTGATCAACACGGTGATTTAATTAATTTTCGAGGAGAGGAAATTACAATACGAATACATTTAAGGCCAACTAAATAATGATAATATACAACACAAATACATTGAAAAATAAAGCAGTAACAACAACAACAAGAACATTAAAGCGACCACTTCAACAGAAAGCACTAACAACATCAAATAAAAATTTTCTAAAGTCCTTAAATTTTAAATTGAAGACAAAATGAGTTCAATAATAGATGTCTTAGATAAACCCTTCTCTGATGAGAATATAATCAAAAAGGACTATCATACATATGTACCATACTTAAAATCTTAAAACAATAATGATGAAATTAGAATTTCAATACAAAATCAAGATTTGTACGTGCTACCCAGTGAGAGCTACATTTATGTAGAGGGGTTTGTTGCCGATGATAATGCCCCTAAATCTTCTTCTACAGAGAACTTTAAATTAAAAAACAACTTTGTAGCATAACTATTTGATGAAATTCTCTATGAGCTCAATGGAATTAAAATTTATCATACAAGATATTTAGGAGCCACGAGCACCATAAAAAATTTAATTTCTCTATCACCAACAGAAAACATTATGATGCAAAATGCTGGATGCAACAAAATTGAGGATGTCACTCTTGCAAATGGATTTTTCAATTTCTATGTAACTCTAAAACTGCTTCTAGGATTCGCTGAATACTACAATAAAGTAATACTAAATGGAAAGCATGAATTGATACTCTTGCGGAATAAGAACGATGAAGATCTTGTATACTCTACTGTTTCTACTGAAAAAGCCAAACTTACAATATCACTCATCTCGTGGAGAATCCCAAATGTACAATTATCTGACCTAAGCAAATTGAATATGATTAAAATTATTAACAATGGTGCTTCTATACCTATGGCATTTCGCAGTTGGGATTGTCATGTTAATCCACAATTAAACACAGGAACTAGCCATATTTGGAATGTTAAACTGGCTGCAAATAGAGAACGCCCCCGTTTTGTCTTGATTGCTTTTCAACAGGAAAATAAGTTTGTTCATTGTGATTTGACTAATTTAAAAGTACATTTAAATTCAGTCTCATACCCATATGATGATCTTAACATAAAATTCAAAAATGAACGTTATGCAATTCTATATGATATGTATCTAAGATTCCAACAAAGCTACTATATGAAAGAAGCTCAACCGCTTCTAACTGCATCAGAGTTTAAGATAAAAGCTCCGATTATTGTAGTAGATGTCAGTCATCAGAATGAATCACTCAATAATGGACCGATTGATATAAAAATAGAATTTGAAACAGCAACTAATATTGCACCAAAGACATCAGCTTACTGCATTCTTATTCATGATCGTATAATAGAATATATACCCATCAAAGGACAAGTTCGAAAAGTGTTATAAATTGAATAACATGGAAAATAACATAATTTTTATAGACGTACAAGATTTCAAAACTAATTCAAACGATTTCATCGCAAAAGAAGTAGCGATTGTTTTCAACAATTATGAATATAACAATTTCATTATAAAACCACCATTTGATTTTAAATGCTTATCAATAAAAAAGCAAAGAGAAGCAAAGTGGCTAACAAAAAGCTATCATCACCTAAGCTGGAATGCTGGATCAGTTTCATTTCATAGCGTTTGCAATTTTTTAAAAGCCAACGTAAGATGATCTAAAATTTACGTAAAAGGTGAAGAAAAAAGACTATGGTTGGAAAAAATTTTACACCGAAAAATTTCTAACGTTAAGGATATAGGCTGCATCAACTTTAAACAAATGGAAATCAAGTATCCAGAACATTTTTATTGTAATTATCATAAATTTGGTGTATGCGCATTAAAAAATGCTATTTTACTAACAAAAGAAATGTCTTGCTTTAAATGATCTTTTTACTTTTTAAAATATTAATGTATGTATTATTATAAAATTTAAAAAAATTTTTAACAATAAATGTATACAAAATAAAAGAATGTACAAGTGTTTTCTTATTTCAAATACAAACTACATAAAGGGAATAGAAGGAGGTGGGGAGGAGGAGAAGTTAACTTTTTTGCTTACTTGCAAATGTTTGCTTTTTGTTTCTCTGCTGATGAGTGTACTTAGTTGAAAAGCCTCTGCTTTAAAATAATCGTTGACAAAGAAAATGATTACGTTGCAAAATATAAATGTATTCAATAAAATATTCCACGCACAAGTTCTCACGATCGCACATTTATACATTCATTTATACATTCATACATACATACAAATATATTTCTTAAACAAATAAACACAATACACAATTACCATCGACATTCAAGCTGGACCACCCACACACAAGCATTAGGGGGTTCACATACATGAGAACATTTTACATCATAAAATGTCGGTATGATAAATAATTTATTAGCGTGAGAAAATCACACATACACATTCCCACGATTCATATGAGAATCGCGTAGTAGTCATCAAATATATTTTCTCTGATATTACTGATATAATATTACGATAAAAAATTTATACAGTCTGGCAACACTGGCAATTTTCCCTTTGGAAAAATCATTTTCCCGTCGGCATTAAGAAATATAGTAATCATGCATTGCCGTCGGCATTTGAAAAAAATAATCAAGTTTTGCCGTCGGCATTTGAAAAAAATAATCATGCATTGCCGTAGGCATTAGGAAAAATTAAGTTTCACAACTCCCCCATTGGTATTAGGAAAAATCATTTTCATGATTTTCCAGTCGGCATATATGTATACTTATAAAATCTTAATCTTATGAAACCCCTGAATCCACCCCACAAAAAAATCACCCGTTCACACAATTAATGCCACCACAAAAAAAATCACCCGTTCACACAAGGGTTTATGTAAACAAAAAACTCCTTATGTAAACAAAAACATTAAAGCGCAGCCGAAAACACACACACACACACACGTACGTATCAAATTTCCAAGAATTTTAAAATTTTCAAATTTTAATTACCCAAATTTAACAATTTCAGCCACAATTTCCATACTACTGAGAGGGGACGTTGACTTTAATATTTTGTTGTATTTGAGATCTGGAGGAGTTGGCTTATAATTTCTGATATCCCTTCGTTATGGATTTAGAGGTTCGATATTTGTTATTAATAAATATTATGATCATAGAAATTTGGTTTTCCAGTTTAATATGTGTAGCATCATAAGGGATTTTGAGGTTCGTCATTGCCTGCCTATCATCAATAAATAATATTATAATCATAGAAATTTGTTTTCTGCAGTTACATACTGGCTTAATAAGAATTTATGTAGTGTGTATGTGTGTAGTTTTTTTATTGTTGGATAAATGTATGTGTGCTCGTCGTATCAGAGGAGTTAGTTCTTCAGTTGGGATACATGCTCGCTCTCCTACTACAAAAAATAATGTAGTGGGTGTGTACATTTTTAGTGTTGGATCTATGTGTGCCCGTATCAGAAAGGTATAGATATAGTGTTAGAAAGAGATAGATTTTGCGGGACACTTATCAATAATTGATAGCGCTTAGATGTATGTATGCATATTTCTTATTTTTAATATTCTATGTATGGATAAATTTTTTCTAGTACTAAAATAGATGCTCGCCCAGTAAAAACTTTGTGTGCTGCTGTATTAATCGATCAACATACTTAGTCCTCGTTCACACTACACAAGTCTTATTGCTAAACTTATCACTTTTTCTTTGAACTTTCATCGGCACTCTCACAAAACATGTTTTATATATGAGCTCATATTTTTTATGCATAGTTTTGTGTATGCATGTGCGCTTTTTTCTAATATTATGAATGAGTAAGCAAAATGTATTGACAGTACATGTATAGTGTGAACTGGGACTTCTATTATTTGTTCTTTATTTTTTATATTTTGTGCGTGTGGGGTTACTTTTTAGCGTTTTATCTAGTTGAATTGCTTGGATGGTAATTGTATACATGTATGTATGTATGCATGCGTGCATGTGTATCGATTTGCAAATGCGTGTGCGTAGTTCAACAATTTTTGGGGATCATCGAAATGGTTTAACGTGATGGGATAGCTGTTCTCCTAGCTCAAATTTGTTGGCTGATGCTGGTTGCTTCTGCTGTTGCTATTTTTTTCTTCTTCTATTAAGCAAACGGAAGCGGTTGGTTTACAAGTACATTAATATGCGTAGTTGACAATTTTTGATTTTATGAATATACAAACATACATACATATGTACATACATATGTACATAATTATGCAAATTTGCTGATATTGCTTTTTGTCATTTTAAAATATTCAAGGGAACTTTTTAGCCGTTATGTAGCTTTATTTTTTATTTTTATCGTTCCTGGTATGTTTATTGAATACTTTTTTAATGTTGCTGTGTATATTTCGCTCTGCAAATTAAAGCTGGCTGGATTTTGTTCGAATTTGATGTTTTGCAAATTCAGCGATTTGTTTATATGTACATATGTATATACATACATATTTACAAGGAATAAAGCATAAAGTAAGAAATGAAAATAAGAAATATGGGATCACAGCATATTTTGTTATGATAGAAGACATGTACTCCCAGGCGATCGTGTATGTGCAAGTCTGTTTGACTTTTTCAATAGTTTTGGCTTGAAGAAATGTCGTCATAGCTTTTGCGATTGTTTGGCACTTTTGTTGTGGAAGGTTATGGTTTTCAGTTGCTGTGCAAAGTGAAGCTACATATTACATACATATATGTACATATGTATATATCTGCTAATTCTTATTTGTTCGTTCATAGGTTTCGCGATTGTTTGACTCTTTTTTTTGGGGAAGGTTAGGGTTTTCGGTTTGCTGTGCAAATTGAAACAATATCCGTGAAAAAAAGGGGGTGGGGGGAAGAGGTCTGTAGAGCATTGCTTCCTATTGCTTTCTAATAAATTTAACAAATACAAATTTCATTTCTTTTTCTTCTTATAATTTTTATTCCATTAGTTCACAGTGAACAGTTCTGATCGCACTTAATGAAAAGTAATATTTCAACTTTTATTAGTTTGCTGTAGTACTCCTTTTACGTACAATCCGTTTAAAGCTGTGTCCATTAATCAGTTGATACATTTATTTATTAAAAATTCCTAAAATTTTTATAGTGAATTAAAATAAAAAAGTAGTGTAAAAATTATATATTATTGAAATTGTGTTTAAAACTAATAGCAACAATAATTAAAGATAAATGAATTCCACAATTTTTTCAGTTTGCTCGATGACTCTTAGCAGTTCCAAAATGATGGATGTGCATATGAAGCTACATTGGAGTGTTTGCGAAAAGTTATACATGTCGCATGGTAAGCTGAAGGATCATATAAAAACACATTCTTCCGCCAGCCTGGAGAACACAGTTACTGCTTGTAACACTAGGAATATTTTATTCAGAAATTGCAAAGCTTGCAATGATGTAATAGCTTTATCATCATGTACGGCTCATATTAGAACCACAAAGCATAAAAGAAATTCTGAGCAAGTAAAAATTAGCAATGATCTGACAAAGGTAAGCAGCGACTTCAATGGGAGGATTGAAATATATTCCTTCATTAATAAAAATGAGGAGATATTGTTTCCAGAGGAATTTTTTTTCAAATGCAAGAAATAGTGTCACTAGTCAATTAAATGAATGTAGCAGGAAGCATGTTACATTTAAATTTAATTTTGAATATATGAAACTGATGAACGATGATATGATTGTTTATCCACTGGTGCACATATCAAAAATGACCTTGGTGACCATTTCGGATGATGTAGACGAATTATACAACAAGCATGTGAATGAAATAGCTATAAAAATGGATGAATTTCAAGATAGGGACAGTGGATGGACGATAATCTGTAAATTGCTTGAAATTAACATTAACAAGTCATCAATTATAAGAGGTTCATATTTCATCCCCTTGCCAAAACCTATAGCTAATAAAGGTGCATGCATCAATATCGAGAATGATGATATTTATTGTATCAAATGGTGCTTACTTGCTGCTTTATATCAAGATGATATGCTAAGTGCTACCGAAAGTAAACTCCACTACTCGCATAACATAGAAAATATAAGAAGTGAGAGGATTGTTTTAGGGGGCAAGAAATCAACTTTGAAGGATTAGATTTTCAACTTCCTTTAAAACAACTAAAAAAGTTTGAAGAACAGAATGATATTAGCGTAAACGTTTTTGGACATAATGAATCATCACTAATAGGACCATATTATGTCACCAGTGGAGAAAAAGAAAATCATATTAACTTACTTTTACTCAGTTCAAATGAAAAATACCACTATGTGTACATCAAAGATATTTCAAAGTAAGTCTTTTCTAATAATCACAAATATTTTTATTTTCATAGTATATAAATTTTTCTTTGATATCATCTATATATTTAAATTTTAGACTTTTACGATCCACCATTACATCACACGCATGTAAAATATTTATTTGTAACACCTGTTTATATCATACTCACGATGATAAACATCAGAAGAACGTTTGTTTGGAGAAAGTCGTTAAAATGCCTAGGCCCGAAGATGTCTTCAAGAACTTCAAAAATTTTCAGAAACAGATGGTGGTGCCATTTGTAGTTTATGCTGACTTCGAGTCAATTTTAAAAAGAGTTGACGAAAAAGTAAGTAGTAATACTACAAATGTTCAAAAGCATATTCCTGGTGCTTTCTGTTACTATGTTAAGGGTAGCTTTAAGAAAGAATATAATATGCATAGGTATTACTTTGGGAAAGATGCAGCAATTGTGTTTGTTAAAAAAATAGTAGAAGATGCATCAAACATATTTGAGGAGCATTTATCAAAAACTATATGCATTAATATGACTAGCAAAAAAACGCATTGATTAATGATGTGTAAAAACGCATTGATTAATGATAAAGTTATAGATCACTGTCATCTTACGGGTAGTTATCGTGGTGCAGCTCATAATGTATGCAATTTAAATTATAGAGTAAGTAACTTTATCCCTGTTCTTTTCCACAATCTTTCTGCGTATGATTTACATCTCTTTTTTAATCATCTTTCCTCAATAAAATATGCTACTATAAAAACAAAGAGCGTTATATTTCCCTCTCAGTTTATATTTCCTTAAAAAAGAATCGTGGATTCGAAATACGCTTTATAGACTCTTTCAGGTTTATGGCCTCAAGTTTAGATTCTTTGGCAAAAAATCTTGGCGTTTCTGATTTTCATACAGTTCGTGAAATATTTCCAAATGATAACCAAATGTTCCGAATGTTCTGTTGATGACTATGAACATGCACAAAAAGTGTGGAGTGAGTTTGATTGTAGAACCTTTCTCGATTATACTGAGCTTTACCTCAAAACTGATGTTTTACTTCTTACAGATATTTTTGAAAATTTTCGAAAAATATGTATGAGTATTTATAATCTTGATCCAGCTCATTATTATACTGCACCAGCACTATCATGGGATGCCATGTTGAGAACTACAGAAGTAACCTTAGAGCTAATTACAGACAGCGAAATGCATTCATTTGTTCAAAATTGAATAAGGGGTGGGCTAGTGCAGTGTTCAAGAAGATATTCAAAATCTAATAACAAATACATGAATGACTTTGATAATATTAAGCCTTCAGAATATTTGATGTACTTAGATGCAAATAATTTATATGGTTGGGCAATGTCTCAACCTTTACGTTATGTAGGATTCGAATAGTTAAGTTCTGAAGAAATTGAAGTTTTTAATATCAATGAAGTTACTAATACACCAGAAGTTGGTTACTTTTTAGAAGTAGATATTGAGTATCCAGCCTCACTTCATGACGAACATAATGACCTCTCTTTTTGTCCCCAAAACAAACAAAAACATCAGAATATAATAGTAAGAAGTTAATAGCAGACTTTACATTCAAAAGGAATTATGTTATTCACCATAAAATCTTACTTCAATGTATTTCAAACGGGCTTGTATTGCATAAAATACATAGAATATTAAGATTTAAGCAGTCCCCTTGGCTTAAAAAATACATTGACATAAATACTTTATATCGTGCGAATGCCAAAAATGCATTTGAGAAGGACTTTTTTAAACTTCTTAATAATGCGGTTTATGGGAAGACTATGGAAAATATAGATAAAAGAAAAGTTATCCATATTGCGACAGAGTGGGAAACTACAAACAGAAATCATTTAGGATTGAGGGCATTGATTTCTAAACCGAATTTTTTAAGTTTAAAAAAATTTGGTGATAATATGTATGCAGTTGAGTTAAAAGAACTGGAACCATATTACGATAAACCCACATATATAGGTCTAGCAGTTTTAGAATTATCTAAGTGGAAGATGTACGACTTCCACTATGGCTATATGAAACAAAAGTTTAAAGATAATATTTCTCTTAACTATATGGATACAGATTCTTTCATCTACACGATTCAAACTGATGATTTTTATGATGATATTGATTCCAATTTCGATACATCGGATTATTCTGAAAAGAATCAGTTCAATTTACCTCTAGCAAATAAAAAAGTTTTGGGAATGATGAAGGATGAGAACAAAGGTGATATAATGACAGAGTTTGTAGGTTTAAGATCTAAAATGTACTCATTTTCAACTCATAGCTCTGAAGAAGTCAAAAAATCTAAAGGAGTTAAAAAATCTGCTGTCAAGAAGTTAACTCTAAGCGATTACAAAAATTGTTTATTTGATCAGAAAGTGATATCAGATAAAATGTATTTGATTAGATCAAAAACTCACAAACTGTACACACAAAAGCTATTTAAAGTAGTCCTTAACTACAATGATGATAAAAGAAATATTTTGGAATATCATGTAAAAACACGAGCTTGTGGTCATTATCGAGATCGAGTTAGTGACTATATGGTATGTATGAGATGAGAGTGATGTACATTACAAAAATTAATTAAATATGTATATTTAATTGTGAATGTATATTTAATCCAAATGTTTTTTAAATGTTTATGTATTACATTACTACATTCATTTATTTACTTTTAAGAAAAAATCACATATCCACTTTTAATTATTTATTTTTATATTTTTTATTAAAATATTATTTTCATGTATACATAACTATATAAATTTGTAACATAAATATAATTATTTAGATTTTATTTTTACACTTTAATTAAATTTAAAATTTTAACATATTAATATATACCGTCTATGGCCTGCATTGGCTAGGTTATTGGTAATAAATAAATAAATAAATAAATATATATATATATATTAAAATATATGTTTAAAATAAAACAAATAATATACTAAAAAATAAATATAAGATTGCATTTCCTAAAGCACAAATACCATTGGAGTGATAGCTGCAATAAAATAGTACTGGATACTTCATCCCTATTTGACTAAAGTTGATACAACCAATATCTTCAATATTAAAAACACTTTTTTGCACCATTTTTTCTAACCATTGCCTCTTTTCCTCACCTTTAACGTAGATGTATGAATCACCTACATTAGCTTTTAGAAATTCGCAAATGCTTTTAAACGAAACAGTCCCATCGTACCAGCTTAGATGATGATAATGTTTTGTTAACCAGTTTGTTTCTCTTTGTTTTTTTGTTGATAAACATTTATAATCAAAAGGAGATTTTATAATAAAATTAATGTGTTGGTTTTTGTTGAAAACAATTGCTACTTCTTTTGCGATAAAATCATTTGCATTGTAAGTCTATGAAAACTATATTATTTTGCATCTTTTTTAATTTATAAGATTTTGCGAACTTGACCTCTTATAGGTATGTACTCAATTAGACGATCATGAATAAGAATGCAGTAAGCTGATGTTTTGGCTGGAATATTTGTTGAGTTTTTCGATGAATAACTACCCATTTCAACTAAATCAGCTTGCCAAAGATCATCTAATCCTTTCATCACAACTCTACGGCATACACAAGTTTTTCGGGCTTGCTTATGGAGTTCGTCAACTAAGTTTCTTTTTGAAGACATTGAGTAGTTTTACGGATTTGTTTGGGAGTGTTGTGATCTATTTGATGCACTTTCAGCTATTGCTACGAACATGTAATTTTCCAATCTATAAATTTTATCATTCAGCTGTTCAATTTGTTCTTCGAAAGATGATTTAATTTTTAGAAATTCTTTTTCAATTTTATAATTGTCTGTAATTTTATTTCGCTTTGTAATTCCTCAATTTGTATTTGAATATCTTCTCTTATAGTATTGACTTCCTTAATGCAATTTAATAATTTGGCTTCTAGTTTTTCGATTTGAGTTTGCAGAAACAATTTATTGATAACATCGTTTTCCTCCAGAGCTTTTGCAACATTTTTCATTCTTTTGTTTTGGACATCAATGTTGTTGTTCGTATCCATAAAAAACCCCAGCAGTTTAGGTGCATTTTTAATAGAAATTATATCACTAGTATCGTTTAAATAATGTCCAAACTTTTCAACAGACATACTTCATAAATATGTATATATGTACTTTATTAAATTTAATGTATTATATTCGCTTCACGTAATTCTTCGATAATTGATACAATCTCGTTATTGTGATTACTATGACCTGCAGCTTGTGATGCAAGCAGTAGTCGGAGACGATCTACTAACTCATTGGGATCATCCCAATATATATAGTTTTGGTTTCGGGGGTTAAAGTGCATCATCCCATCACCTTTATAATTATTAATTGTTGCATTTGCTACTGTAGATTTCAAGTTAAAATTTGTCATAGTTTTTTTGGTGTTTTATGAAACATTAAAGAAAACAAACCAGGCGTTAGAGCCCATCTTTGACCGCCAACTTGAATTTTATCTTCATTTAGCTCAATATTACTATTACCAAATTCTATTTGTTATTGCAATCTCTATGTGGACCATAGTAAGTATCTAATTCAGTTCTTGCAGTATTGGAAGTCTGTGAGTAAAACTCATCTTCATTCTTATCACTCACGTCACTAGTATCATTAAATAATATGGTGTTATCAAATAGTGTTCCTTCTACAAGTTTCTTTTGTGTACTTGTCTCTACCTTGACTAATGCTTTCAAGGGCTTTAAACTTTTGTTATTCTCAATTTTCGTTTTTAATTTACTTTCTTTTTTCTTGGAGATTCTTCCAATATTTTTAGAACTATTTATAAATTCTGTGAGAGGGTCTGTTATAGGTTTAAATATATCTCTAAGTTGTTCAAGTGTGTCTATTTCACCAGTTTTTATACTACGGAGCTTTTTTTTCAAGATATTTCTTCTTGTAGTCAGCTCTTTTAAAACTTTCTCATCCATGTTTAGTAGCGTCAAATATCAGATCAGCTTATTAGCTATCAGATCAACTTAGCAAGTATGAGATCAGGTTATTAGATCAGTTATCAGGTATCAGAACAGGTTATCAGACCGGTTATCAGGTATCAGAACAGGTTATAAGACCAGTTATCAGGTATCAGAACAGGTTATCAGGTAACAGAACAGGTTATCAAAGTGGTTATCAGGTATCAGAACAGGTTATCAGATCGGTATTATTAAATGCTGATCAGATTATCAAATCACGTTTTAGGCATCTGATTAATTATAAAAAATAGATGTATGAAGTTTAAAGCCAGATTAAGAACTAAAGAATACCTTTTATGTAAAGTAATTTATATTGTTATGAAATAGTCAAATTGTTTTCTGAAACGACCATTGTTTAATTCGTTATCTTTGCTGATCATCAAAAATCCATATTTTTCCTTCCAACACTCTCGACAAATTTCCTGAAACTTTACAAAACTCATATCGCTTGCCACATGATCACTATAAACGTACTTCATATTTTTTTCATCTTGTTTAAACATTATAATTACATTGGCGTTGTCTCTTATCAAATGTTTTGGAATTCTGGTATAAGTTTGACATAAGTAAAATGAATCAACATTCTTATTTCGCTTCTCACATGCAACATCGTCAAATATCATAATTGAATTGCTTTTAGCTTCGTTAGGGGAAATAACGGATTCATTATCTGTAAATGTGTGATATACCATTCCTTTTATTGGTAAAATTAAGTTTCTCAGGTATTCATATTTCTGCTGATATAAGGATTTTGAGTATAAATATATGTTTTTAAACCTTAGACCATTAGGACTTTCTATCAAGCAATTTGATGGGCCAACTATTAAAGCACGAATAGAATTTGGTAAGAGGGAACTATGCTTTATTTTTGAGCTGATGTTTGATGAATCATCAATATTACGGATTAAAATATTTTTGTTGTTTTACTAATTGCATTTTTGTAACTAAATGCAATTTATAAATACTACCTTTAATTATAGAAAAAATTAAATAATATGGTTATACGATATCGGAAATCGTTTAGTCATAAAAAACTGTCATTGGAAGAGGTTTATTTAACAATATAATAAACTCTCTACCTGTTGAACTTCATCTTCCTGGTTATCAGTACTGTGGACCTGGAACAAAACTACAAAAGCGTTTAGGTAGAGGTGATAAAGGAATTAATTTATAGGATTCTGTTTGTAAAGAGCACGATATTGCTTATTCTAAAAATAAGGATTTAAGTACTAGACATAAAGCTGATAAAGATAGCACTTTCACAGAAAAATCATTTGCATATATATAGTTACTAATGCAATGAAAGCCAAAACAAAGTTTGGTATGTGTGTGGAGAAAAAGAAAAATGATAAAAAAAATAATTTAAATGCTAAAAAGCTGTTTAGTACATCAATTAGAGCTGCATCAAAAATTTTGAAGGAGAAAAAACCGCTGGATATTAACTCAGCCATTAAAATTGCACGAAAAACTATTAACAGTTCTTTAAAGGGGAAAAAATCACAAATTATTGCACCACGAATAATACGTGTTCCAAAAATTGGTGGTTTTCTACCATTGATTCCAATATTAACTGCTTTGGGTGCAATTGGCAGTTTAGCGACTGGAGGTGCTGCTATGGCAAAGACCGTAAATGCAACAAAAAAAAAATGCAAAGAGACAACTTGAGGAAGCAGCAAGACATAATAGAGCGATAGAATCTATAGCGGTACGGGAAGGTCTTTCCCTCAAACCTTATAAGAAAGGTTATGGTTTGATTTGTAAAGAAAACACAAAAACTAATAGAAATGCTGCCCACTAGACCATTGACCGATCTTGATCTACAAAAATTTTTATCAAATATTCCATACTTTAGAGGAGTTTATATGTTGAACACTCCACCAAAACGTGCGAGGAAAAAAGAATGTGGAATAATCAATTTAGATATATCAACAGGACTCGGCACACATTGGGTAGCATATTTTAAAAACAACAAAGAAATAGAATACTTCGATATCTTTGGAAACTTACAACCTCCTGCAGAAGTAATCAAATATCTGGGTAAAGATACAACAATAATCAATATCAGAAGTTTAATATATTTAATTGTCATCATTTATGCCTTCAATTTCTTTATAAAATAAATAAATAAAAATATTAAAATTTAAAAAATTTTGTTTTATTAATTAGAAAATATATATACAGAATTTTTTTATTTTTTATTCCCAAATAGGATATTGACCGTTTGACAAAATAAACTCATCCTTATCCAGAACTAAATTCCGTTCCCCTTGCCTTTGAACTCGCAAAGTTCCATCGGAGAGGTGGTTGAGCTCCGCATTCAATAGGGAGTTATATCTGTTTGGCAAAAATATGAAATTGTCCTCCAACTCGATCTTCACAGTTGCACCGTATTTATCGTTGTTCTTTAAGCGCTAACAACTCTATACTTCTTGGTAATATCCAACTCCTTGATATGGATCAAGGACTTCTTGTTCAACGAACTAAACTTTTTAATTAAATTTTGCGAGTCCATTTTAATATCTTCTCTCTTCGAGTATTTTACTAAAATTGATATTAAAAGTAGATTTGATGACTCTAGAAACCAGAAAACCAGACCTGGTCCTGATAAGCTGATCTGAAAACCAGACCAGGTCCTGATAAGCTGATCTGAAAACCGGACAAGGTCCTGATAAGCTGATCTGAAAACTAGATCAGGTCATGATAAGCTGATCTGAAAATCAGACCAGGTCATGATAAGGTGATCTGAAAATCAGACCAGATCCTGATAAGCTGATCTAAAAATCAGACCAGCTACCTGATAACCTGATCTGATAGCTGATACCTGATATAATAGCTGATACCTCTTATTTTATAAACATGGATGAGAAAATTTTAAAACAGTTGGTGTTGACAAGAAATGTCTTGAAGAAAAAGCTTCGTAGTATAAAAACTGGTGAAATAGATACATGTGAGCTACAAAAGATACATTTAAACTTATAACAGAACCTCTCAAAAATTCATAAATAGTTCTAGAAATACTGACAGAATTCACAAAAAAAAAAATCAAGATAGAAGCTGAAAATAATACAAGTTTAAAGCCATCAGTCAATATAGAGACAAGTACACCAAAGAAACTTTCAGAAGGAACAATATTTGGTGATATCATCTTATTTAATGATGCTAATACTAAAAATGATGATAAGGATGATGAAGATGATTTTTAGTCATAGACTTCCAATTTTGAATACACTACTCATTTATCAGTCTTGGAAGGAAGAATTGAATTAGATACAAACTATGGCCCACATCAAGATTTGAATAATGAATGGAAGTTTGGTGATAGTAACCTAAAATTAATGAAGATAAAATACAAGTTGATGGTCAAATATAGGCTCTAATAGTAGCTTTATTTTCTTTAATAATTGATAATAAAACATGGAAATACTATGAGAAATTTGATTTTGAAAACTATATAAAATATATAATTTCTATTTATAAATGGATAGAGAATCATCATCATTCACTGACGGAGAATGATGTTATCAGTAAATTGTTTCTGGAAACTCAAAACGATAAACTATAGGACAAATTAATAATACAGCTTAAGGAATTAATATAATTCAAGAATATATTAAAATGCAAATTGATGGAGTACAACGTGAAATACAATTAGAGATAGAAGATAGTTAAAAAATTGAAAAAACACATACTAAAAATTAAATCCTCTTTTGAAAAAACAAATTGAACAGCTGAACGATAAAATTTATAGATTGGAAAATTAACTACATGATAGTATAAATAGCTGAAAGTGCATCAAGTAGATCACAACACTCTCCAAAAAATCTTTAAAACAACTCAATGTCTTTAAAAAGAAATTTAGCAAACGAACTCTATAATAAATCTCGAAAATTGTTTGTGCATTGTAGATATGTAATGAAAGGAATAGTTGATCTTTTATGGAGCTGATTTAGGTGAAATGGGAAACTATTCTACAGAAAATAGAAATTATTGATTATTGTAGACTGTAAATGATTCATTCTCAAAGTTTCTATGGTCAACACCGTTGAAAATAAAAGTTGCACTCGAAAAAACCTAGGCTGTGGAAAATATTTTTGAAATGTTACGAGTACCAAAAAACTTAGAAATGGATGATTGTAAAGAATTTTTTAATAGACACTGGAAAATTCATGCATAAGTAGAATATTAAACATTACTTAATATGAGAGCATCAATAGTAGAATGATTTAATAGATCATAAATGAAATATACAAAGAATTACTTAATGTACTCGTATACAATATAAAAGTTCATCTCACTATTTAAATGTTTCCGATTAAAGTTAACTGAACAAATGAGAAAAAGCTGATAAATATAATAATTTGAAGATGAACAAAATGTTGAAATTTAATGAAAGTAAAAAATAAAATTAAACAGGAAAAATCTAGTTTGGTTTGTATTTTTGAAGGAATGATTAGGAATGATAGGTCTTAAGAAAGATAATTAACTTAATATACTGGAAATGCTCTAAACTTGTTGGCCTGTATGAAATATTGTGAAAACTTAAGCGTTCAAAATAAATTACAACACAGTGTAATATTCAGTAACACATAATATTATCAATTTTTATAGTGAAAATTTTACATTTTCCATTTCGAAAGCTCTAGCAAGCGAAATTTTAAAATATGCCCATGGGCTATTATAATAGATCTTCAGTCTATTCATTTCTATAGCTATCAAATCTTTAGAAAATATAGATAAACTACAAAAATTGGACTTAGATTTCCAACCTTTAAGAATGTATATGTGTATGAATTAGTATCAAACAAACTTACTGAATAAATATGGACTTCAACTGTAATCATGCTGAAGAATGCAATGTAAGAAGATCTTACTTTATATCTGTATCTGTATGAGTATTAAATAAATTTACAAAAAAAATATTGAAAGCATGCTGAAGCATGCAAATTTAAAAGAATTCCTCACGTCACATAATTTTGTAAGTAAAGAAATATTATGATTCTATGCTAAATGAAATACATAAGTATGTATCTACTTTGTAAAATAATAAAAAGATCGAAATCGTAAATTCTAATAGTATAGATTTTTAACTGAAACACCACTACATCTCGGACGCTTGCGTCACTATGGACAAAAGCATGCTAAGATATGCATGTTAGAAAAATATAAAAACCTGATAGAAGGTGATGAGGACCTTTTTTAAGTGAGAAATCATAATATCTGAATCCGATACAACTCAAACTACATCACCAACAATAACTTCAAGGGGTCAACCAGCAAATCTGATGTAGAAATATTTGAAGCAAAAATTCCTTCAAACGTAGATATTCCAATGTTTCTGACACTATATGAAAACACCTAGGCTGAATTCATGGTAGAGGTGACTGAGTTTTTGAAGATCGATTTGGTGCAATACTTGTTTATTAAACATGTATTTCTTTGTATGTAAACTAATTTTTACATACATACATATACTCGCATATATGTATGTAGATATGAATACATTTGCATATGTATACACTCACATATGTATATATTTTTATTAAAAATAATGGATTTAAAAATTATATTAATGTTCTCTATTTCAAGTAGTAAAATCAAAAAAAGTAGTTATACATCAGAAGAAAAAAATAAATAAAACAAGAGACTGACTGACTGACCACCTGATATATAAAACCTGTCTCACATAAAAACAAAGCATACTTAAACATAGCAGAAATATGTATACAATACGCTAAACTTTAATACAATGAGAGAGAGAAAAAACTTAAAAATAAAACAATTATAAAAAACCATAAAACCATAAACATATAGCCTATTAATTTAAAGATAGTAACATTATCAAGTAGTACAATTTGGGCAATTAAAATTTTAACATTTAATTACCCACAACGCCGACAAAGGGCAGCCAGATATTCCGACATGCAAAATCATCTTGTATACTAGAGGAACCGTCAAGAGGATAGACCAAATATCATAGAAAACGACTTCGTTTTCTGTTGATCGCTTTTCAAGAAGGAAATAAGTTTGTTCATTGTGATTTGACTAATTTAAAAGTACATTTAAATTTAGCCTCATATACATATGATGATCTTAATATAAAATTAAAACATTAAAGTTATGCAGTTCTATATGACATGTATCTATATGATATGTATCTACTACTCGTATATGAAAGAATTTCAAGCGCTTGTAACTGCATCAGAGTTTAAGATAAAAGCCCCATTTATTCAAAAGCGGGTCAATTGATATAGAAATTTAATTTGAAACAGCAAGCAAGGACCTCAGCTACTGCATTTTTACTGATGATCGAATAATAGAAAGTCCGGAAAGTCTTATAAATTAAGTAATATGAATGAAAAAAATATTTTTAATAGAAGTGTAAGGTTTCAAAACTAATTCGAATGATTTTCATTACAAAAAGAAGTAGCGGATGTTTTCAACAATAATGAGTATAACAATTTCATTATAAAACCACCATTTGATTTTAAATGTTTATCAATAAAAAAGGAAAGAGAAGCAAAGTGTTCTAAAATATACATATGTAAAAGGTGAAGAAAAAAGACGATGGTTGGAAAAAATTTTACATCGAAAAATTTCTAACGGTGACTATATAGGCTACATCAACATTAAACAAATGGAAATAAAATATATTAAATATTAATAATATACAACTAGAGAGGAATTCAATTTTACTTAAAACAGAAACTCCTAACAAACTTTTAAGTAATTAAATACATCTAAAAATTAAAAGAACGTTTTTTTATTTCAAATAAAAAAAACTATGGAGATATTTCACATCTATACACAAAAGACCAGGCGAATATTTACAACCGCAACAACAAAAGACCGCACATGACCAAAAAAAAAATTATTTAAACAGGGAGCCCTAGACTTATTTGTATGTACATACATACATACATAAAATCAATTTGTAGATCCATATGTACATATGTATATATTATGAAATTTCTTACCCATGCTCAAGTATTTATTGGGTTTTAACAATCACTCTTACATATCTACATCATGACGCTTGAAGACGAAAGTCGAAGAAGACAAATGTACTTAAATAAACAAACTTATCACAGACCAGTCAGACTCTATCGCGCATACACATACACACACACACAAAATCGCCACGATCGTACACAAGAATTTTGCAAAATCTGAAATTAATATTTATACAAATGTAAACAAATTTCTGATCGACAGACTTTAACACTGGACAAATTTAAGCTTGATAAAATATAAAGCAATCTCATACTCCAATATGAAAAACATACTAGGATTAGGGAAGTTCAGATATATGATAATATTTTCTAGCAAAAAATTTCATATGAGAAATAATTTAATAATTTTAGTAATTTAATTTACTAAAATTCATCTACGAAAAATTAAACCTATTTCAACAACGCCCCTCCCCTCACAAATCACAGTCAGCCTAAAGTTCTTACAGATATACATACACAAAATCTCAAGGTAACATACAATCTATCAATCTCACAACCTAAATCACGATCAGCCTTAAACTTATATAGACATACATACACATACAGATATACACACATATTGCTAGGTTATATATTTCATGAACACTTCGCCCATCATAAATCACGATCAGCCTTAAATTTCCTACAGATATACATACACAAATTCTCAAGGTCACATACAATCGATCAATCTCCACAATCCAAATCACGATCAGCCTTAAGCTTCTACAGAGATACATGCACAAAAATTTCTACAAACATATAAACTCCCAAATTCCTATAGATACATATTACAATAACACCCCCCGCCTACCTCAAATCAAGGACAGAATTAAACTGCTACATATACATACATACACACACACATATAGGCACATTCTATCTGTCTATCACAACAACACCCTCCCCCACCTCAAATCACAATCAGCCTTAAACTCCAACGAACATACATGTACACAGATTCCCACGGATACGTATTACATGAACACTCTCACCTCACCTTTCATAAATCACAGACAGCCTTAAACTCTTACAGACATACATACATACATGTACACATTCCCACGGATACATATTACAACAACTCCCCGCCCTCCAGCAGTCGATCTACCTCAAATACATCCCACCCCCCACCAAGCACAGCTTGGCTTAAATTCCAACAAGCATAAACGCCACCGAATTCCCACGGTTACATATTACAAAACACTCTCACCTACCCAAATCACGGTTAGCCTTAAGGTCTCACAATCTAGACACACCCCGCGCTCCACCAATCACAGCCAGACTTCAATTCCTATTGCTAGACACACCCATAAATTTTCCGTCGGCATTAGGAAAAATCATTTCCATGATTTTCCCTTCGGCATTTGAAAAAAATAAACATGTTTTCCCGTCGGCATTTGAAAAAAATAAACATGTTTTCCCGTCGGCATTCGAAAAAAATAAACATGTTATCCCTTCGGCATTAGAAAATCATATATATAAAAGCTTCAAACATATAAACACCCTTAATGTATTCCCACAAAATATTCCGCGCACAAGTTCCCACGGTCATAAATACATACATACATACAAACATACATACACTTAATATAAACAAAAAACAGTTAATGTAAACAAAAAAAAACCTTTAATGTAAACAAAAAAACTCCTTAAGTAAACAAAAAACTCCTTAAGTAAACAAAAAACTCCTTATGTAAACAAAAAATCTGAAGGACTTATTGAACCACCCTCGTAGATATCAAATTTCACAAATTTCCAACAATTTT
Organism: Nowickia ferox; assembly: GCA_936439885.1. Taxonomy (NCBI): domain Eukaryota; kingdom Metazoa; phylum Arthropoda; class Insecta; order Diptera; family Tachinidae; genus Nowickia; species Nowickia ferox. The sequence continues at coordinate 65,592,813 of OW387023.1, read as the reverse complement.
AAAATTTGGGTAATTAAAATTTCAGAATTTTAATTGGGGCAGAACCGCTATTTCCCTACTACTTCTGCCTGTCAGCATTAACATCCACACATCTACATTTGCCGATGATATAGCCTGCCTTAGTAAGCACTAATACTCTCACGAGGCATCTAGATATCTTCAGGAACATATTATTCAGCTGGAACTATGGCTAAATTTATTGTGAATAAAAGTAAACGAACAGAAGTGTGCTCAGATAACATTTACCCTACGAAAAGATTCTTGTTCTCCCATTAGAATAAATAATCAAATTGTTCCTCAACACTCACATGTGAAATACCTTGGTATACACTTTGACCAACGGCTTACATGGAAACACTACATTGAATCTAAACTAACACAAATGAAACTAAAATTAACTCAGTTTCATTGGCTTATTGGTAGAAATTCCAGGCTGAGTTTAGATTGTAAACTTTTGATATACAAGTCGCTTTTGAAACCTATATGGTGCTATGGAATACAGCTATGTGGCACTGCTTCAGCTTCCAATATAGAGAGAATCCAACGAAGGCAAAACAAGATTTTAAGACTAATAACATCGGCTCCATGGTACATCAAAAATTTAAATTTACATCGTGATTTAAGTATGCCACTAGTGACTGAAGAAATTAAAAAATACGCAGGTAAATACTTAACAAAACTCGAGTCACATCATTATCCCCTTGCTCGTAACATCTTGAATTTTAGTGGACACATCCGTTTAAAAAAGAGGGACGCTATGGCTCTAATACTCAACACTCCAGACGAAACAGCTTGAAAATATGTTTGTGCTTAATACGATATTTATGTATTATTGATTACTATCACTAAGTTTATGCCTGACCACTGGTTGGGCCTAATTATTATATCTAGATTTAAGATTTGAATACTTATTGTTTTTTCATTTTTTGAAGATACAATAAATAAATATATGCATGAAAAAAAAATTGCGTAAAAAGTTGCTCCTAAATTATGTTATTATTAAACTAACAAAAAAATGCCCTTTTAGAGCTTAATGATAAACAATATATTTTTTTATTTTATTTTTCGAGAGAAAATGAATAGTACTGATGCTGTACCGACTCGAGACTCGAGCGCGCAACATATAATTATAGGTTTAACATACACACACTTCTAACGATTGTCCTTGAGATTTATTAATCATAATCGCGAATGCAAGGACGCGTTTAAATTTAATTGGTAGATCACTTTTTATCATTAGTATCCTTGGAATAAGTACTTCTTCACCTTTAAACTTTCCTATAGTTATATTTGCTTTAATAGCGTTTCTCATCAGAATTTCAACAACCAATCTAGAAAATGAAATATGGCCTGTGTTAGAGTCAATTGGTATTTTTCCATTGCACATAGTAGTAATGAACTGGGCATCCGGCCCCAATTGAAATTGTAAAATTTTGAAATTTTAATTACCCAAATTTTAAAATTCTTGGAAATTTGATACCTACGAGGGTGGTTCAATAAGTCTGTCCAATGTTTTGTTTACATAAGGAGTTTTTTGTTTACATAAGGAGTGTTTTTCTTTTTATTACTACATACGAAGGCGGTACAATAAGTCTAGCGTTTTATGATGTATGTATGTATGTTTGTGGGGTGGATTAAGCGGTTACATAAGATTAAGATTTCATAAGTATACATAGGTATATGCCGACGGGAAAATCATGAGATGATATTTCCTCATACCATGGTGAAATAGTGAAAATTAATTTTTCTTAATGCCGACTGCAATACATGATAATTTTTCCAAATGCCGACGGCAATGCATGATTATTTTTTTCAAATGCCGACGGCAAAACATGATTATTTTTCCTAATGCCTACGGCAAAACATGAATAATATTTTCAAACGCCGACGGCAAAACATGATTATTATTTCCTAATAATCATGTTATATCAGTAATATCAGAGAAAATAGATTTGATGACTACTAGGGGATTCTCATATGAATCGTGGGAATGTGTATGTGCGATTTCCTCACGCTAATAAATTATTTATCATACCGACATTTTATGATGTAAAATGCTTGTGTGTTTGTGGTCGAGAATGTCTGTCCCAGATAAGTTTATATTTCGCTTATTGGTTTAAGAAATATATTTGTATGTATCTATGTATGTACATTTGTATGTATGTATGTACATTTGTGCGATCGTGAGAACTTGTGCGTGGAATATTTTGTTGAATATTTGCAACGCAATCATTTCTTTGTCTACGATATTTTAAAGCAGAAAAACAAAATGTATAAATTTGCAAGTAAGCAAAAAAGTTAACTTCTCCTCCTCCCCACGTCCTTCTATTCCCTTTATGTAGTTTGTATTTGATATAAGAAAACACTTGTACATTCTTTTATTTTGTGTACATTTATTGTTTAAAATTTTTTTAAATTTTATAATAATACATACATTAATATTTTAAAAAGTAAAAAGGTCATTTAAAGCAAGACATTTCTTTTGTTATTAAAATAGCATTTTTTAATGCGCATGCACCAAATTTATGATAATTACAATAAAAATATTCTGTATACTTGATTTCCATTTGTTTAAAGTTGATGCATCCTATATCCTCAACGTTAGAAATTTTTCGGTGTAACATTTTTTCCAACCATAGTCTTTTTTCTTCACCTTTTACGTAAATTTTAGAACATCTTGCGTTGGCTTTTAAAAAATTGCAAACGCTATGAAATGAAACTGATCCAGCAGTCCAGCTTAGGTGATGATAGTTTTTTGTTAGCCACTTTGCTTTTTTATTGATAAGCATTTAAAACCAAATGGTGGTTTTATAATGAAATTGTTATATTCATAATTGTTGAAAACAATTGCTACTTCTTTTGCGATGAAATCATTTGAATTAGTTTTGAAACCTTGTACGTCTATAAAAATTATGTTATTTTCCAAATTATTCAATTTATAACACTTTTCGAACTTATCCTTTGATGGGTATATGTTCTATTATACGATCATGAATAAGAATGCAGTAAGCTGATGTCTTTGCTGCAATATTAGTTGCTGTTTCAAATTCTATTTTTATATCAATCGGACCATTATTCAGTGATTCATTCTGATGACTGACATCTACTACAATAATTGGAGCTTATGTCTTAAACTCTGATGCAGTTAGAAGCGGTTTAGATTCTTTCATATAGTAGCTTTGTTGGAATCTTAGATACATATCATATAGAATTGCATAACGTTAATTTTTAAATTTTTTGTTTAGATCATCATACGGGTATGAGACTGAATTTAAATGTACTTTTAAATTAGTCAAATCACAATGAACAAACTTATTTTCTTGTTGAAAAGCGATCAACACAAACCGGGGGCGTTCTCTATTTGCAGCCAGTTTAACATTCCAAATATGGTTAGTTCCTGTGTTTAATTGTGGACTAATATGACAATCCCAACTGCGAAATGCCATGGGTATAGAAGCACCATTGCTAATAATTTTAATCATATTCAATTTGCTAAGGTCTGATAATTGAACATGAGATATTCTCCATGAGATGAGTGAAATTGTAAGTTTAGCTTTTTCAGTAGAAACACTCGAGCGTACAAGATCTTTGTCGTTCTTATTGCGCAAGAGTATCAATTCATGTTTTCCATTTAATATAACTTTGTTGTAGTCTTGAGCGAATCCTAGAAGCATTTTTAGAGGTACATAGAAACTGAAAAATCAAACCAAGTTTTTTATGGTGCTCGTGGCTCCTAAATATCTTGTATGATCAATTTCAATTCCATTGAGCTCATAGCGAATTTCAACAAATAGATATGCCACAAAGTTGTTTTTTAATATAAAGTTCTCCGAAGATGAAGAAGATTTGGAGTTATTATCATCAGCAACAAATCCTTCTACATAAATGTAGCTCTCACTGGGTAGCACATACAAATCTTGATTTTGTATTGAAATTCTGATTTCATCATTATTGTTGTAAGATTGTAAGTATGTTACATATGTATGATAGTCCTTTTTGATTATATTCTCATCCGACAAGGGTTTATCTAAGACAAATATTTTTGAACTAATTTTGTCTTCAATTCAAGGACTTTAGAAAATTTTTATTTGATGTTGTTAGAGCTTTTTGTTGAGCTGGTCGCTTTAATGTTGATGTTGTTCTTGCTGCTATATTTTTCAATATATTTGTTTTGTATATTAGCATTATTTAGTTGACCTCAAATGTATTTGTATTGTTATTTCCTCTCTTCCAAAATGATTTAAATCACCGTGTTGGTCAACTACACGCAGCGCTAGTGAACTTATCTCTCTGGTGTTCACAGGTAAATAGATGAGATTTCTTGGAACCTCATCTATTCGATAGCCTGGAGGCACATTAATCGGAAATTCATGAAGTGTATGCGATTTGGAGTTATTCATATAAATATGTGTTAATAGCGATACTACTCTCAATTCGCAAGATATACACTTTAAAAATATTAACTGGAAGATCTGAGTAATAATATTTGTTTGGTGTTAGGATTTTGCTATTGAATCCTAAAAGTTTTCCAATTTTGTTGTCTTTATTAAAATATACAGAATCTTTGGAACTATTAACTTTAACTTGCATTGTATTGTTATTGGCTTCAATAAAAATCTTATTTTCTGGACAGAGTCTTCTGTATTGCTCTTGTAGAAAATCTACAATATCGTTCAATTCGTGAGATCCAATTGGTATTTGAATTGTATGTTCCCCTATATGAAACATATTGTTGTAGGTGTCTACATTTGGAATGCTATTGTATGAATGAAAATCAGTTAGAGCACACTCATATGCACCATGTAATTCAATAGGAGGAAAGTAACTAGCAGATAATTCTGATGAGTTAGAGCTCAGAGTAAGTGTTATTGACATTATAACAGACAATTAAATAAAGTTTAGTACACAGTATGGTTTATATGCATAATTTACATATTTATTTAATTTTCTTATTTTAAAATTAACATTAGTTTCTTAATATTACTGCTATTGTTGTTGATGGTGGTGGTGTTCAGCTATAATATTTCATTCTTACTTATTCAAGAATTGTGTTGATTAGAAAATCCCAGCCATTTAACGTATACCTCCTTTCCTTTAGTTTTAGGAACCTTTTCAACTAGATATGTATTTGGATATCTAGTTTTCGAAAGTTTTTCAGTATAGAATCCTTCTTTAATAGGATTACCAAGATAATCTTCTAATATGAATGTTGTAGGATTTGTATTTTGAACTCTTGTAATTGTGAAAATTTCTGTGTTCCAATTTGTAGTATAACCTTTTTCAAACGTATGCTTATATTTGCTTATGCGTACATGATCTCCTACATTAAATTTCGACATTTTATACATTTTCAAATGACTGTATACTGTATTTAGTAGCTTTTGCTCATTTGTTGAGTTGACTTTAATCGGAGACATTTTAATGGTGCGATGAACTTTTCTATTGTATGCATTAATTAAATCTTTGTATATATCAATCCACTTATATGAACCATTAAAGCTAAATTCTTTCCACATCATTCCTTTCAATGTTCTGTTAAATCGTTCTACTATTGACGCTTTCATACTGCTATATGTTGAGTAGTGATTAATGTTGTATTTATCCATTAATTTTCGAAAGTGTTTGTTGAACAATTTTTTACCATCATCTGTTTGTAAGTTTTTTGGTACTCGTCCTAATTCAAAAATATTTTCCATCGCCTTGGTTGTTTAGAGTGCAGGTTTAGTTTTTAGTGATACTGCCCATGCAAATTTTGAAAATGTGTCAATTACAGTTAACAATAATCGATAATTTCTTTTTTCTGGAGAATAGTTCCTTATTTCAACTAAATCAGCTTGCCAAAGATCATTTATTCCTTTCATTACAACTCTACGACGCATAAAAACTTTTCGAGCTTGCTTATGCAGTTCGTTTACTAAATTTCTTTTTGAAGACATTAAGTTGTTTTACAAATTTTTTGGAGAGTGTTGTGATCTACTTGACACACTTTCAGCTATTGATACAAACGTGTAATTTTCCAATCTATAAATTTTCTCATTAAGCTGTTCAATTTGTTCTTCAAAGGATGTTTTAATTTGTAGAATATCTTTTTGAATTTTATAATTTTCTTCTATATCTAATTTTATTTCGCGTTGTGGCTCCTCAATTTGCATTTGAATATCTTCTCGAATTATAGTATTATCTTCCTTAAAGTATGTTAATAATTTCTCTTCTAATTTTTCGATTTGAGTTTGCAGAAACAATTTATTGATAACATCGTTTTCCTCTAGAGCTTTTGCAACATTTTTGATTCTTTTGTTTTGGACATCAATGTTGTTGTTCGTATCCATAAAGAACCCCAGCAGTTTAAGTGCATTTTTCAAAGAAATTACTTTTAAATAATGTCCAAATTTATCAACAGACATACCTTATATACTTTATTAAAGTTAATGTATTATATTTGCTTCACGTAGTTCTTCAATAATTGATACAATCTCGTTATTGTGATTAGTATGACCTGCAGCTTGTGATGCAAGCAGTAGTCGAATTCGATCCACTAACTCATTTGGATCATCCCAGTATATATAGTTGAGCTTATGGGTGTTAAATTCCATCATTCCATCACCTAAATAGCTACCTTTTGGCTTAGATCCTGTCGATTCGTTGAAATTCTTCTGGTTTTTCTCGTCAATAAATTTCATAATAATATGCTTATATTTATATCCTCTAGTACCCCTAATTTGACCGTCAGGTTTATAGTCTCTTCTATATGCATTAGTAGTAATTTATATCTTTTTATAGATTTCGAGTTCAAATTTATCATAATTTTTTGGTATTTTATGAAACATTAGAGAAAATAGTCCTGGTGTTAGAGCCCATATTTGACAACCAACTTGTATTTTATCTTCATTAAGTTTGAGGTTACTATCACCAAATTTCCATTCATTATTGAAATCTTTATGTGGACTATAGTTTGTATCTAATTAATTGTTTGCTTCCAAGACTGATAAGTCAGTATAAGTATCTTCTGTATTGGAAGTCTGTGAGTAAAAATCATCATCGTCATCATCATTCACAGTATTAGCATCATTAAATAGGATGGTGTTTTTGTCTCTATCTTGATTGATGTTTTTTCAGGTTTAAAACTTGTATTATTTTCAACTTCTGTCTTCATTTTACTTTCTTCTTTCATGGGAATGCTTTTAATTTTTTTAGAACTATTTTCGAATTCTGTAAGTGGTTCTGTTATAGGTTTAAATGTATCTCTTAGTTGTTCACGTGTATCTATTTCACCAGTTTTTATACTACGAAGCTTTTTCTTTAAGACATGTATCAACTGTCGCATCAGGTTATCAGGTAGCTGATTTAGTTTTCAGATCAGCTTATCAGGACCTGGTCTGATTTTCAGATCAGCTTATCAGGACCTGGTCTGGTTTTCAGATCAGCTTATCACGACCTGGTGTGGTATTCAGATCAACTTATTAGGTATCAGATGAGGTTATAGCAAATAGATATATCAAGTTTAAAGTTAGATTAATGACTAAAGGTAATTTTTTATGAGCAGTTGCTTATATAGTTATGAAATAGTCAAATTTCTTTCTTTAGCGACCATCGTTTAATTCGTTATCTTTGCTTATCATCAAAAATCTCGACAAATTCCATGAAACTTTTCATAGCTCATATTGTTGGCAACATGAGCTATATAAACATGCTTCATATTTGTCTCATCTTGCTTAAACATTATAATAACATTTGCATTGTCTCTTATTAAATGCTTGGGAATTCTGGTATAAGTTTGACACAGGTAGAATGAATCAACATCCCTATGTCGCCCCATACAAAAATATGTACGTATATTATTCTGATTTTCACATGCAACATCATCAAATATCATAATTTAATTAGTTTTAGCCTCGTCAGGAATAACTGATTCATTGTCGGTGAATGTATAATACCCCATACCTTTAATTAGTGAAATTAGTTTCTTTAGGTATTCATATTTAGGTTGATAGAGAGATTTTGAGTATAAATAGATGTTTTCAAACTTGAGTCCATTAGGACTTTATAGCAAGCCAATCATAACATAAGTCTTTCCACAATTTGATGGTCCCACTATTAGAGCACGAATAGAATTTGGTAAGAGAGGACTATGCTTTATTTTTGAACTGATGTTCGCTGCATCATCAATATTACGAACTAAAATATTTTTATGTTGTTTTACTAACTGCATTTTTGTAGCTAAATGCATTTCATATATATTACCTCTTATATAGGAAAAATTAGATAATATGGTTATACGATATCAGAAAACTTTTAGTCATAAATCACCGTCGTTGGAGGAGGTATAGTACAGGGTGTTTTTTAAGAGGTATAGAACTTCGAATTGAAATAAAACACAAGAAAATCGTTTTAATGTCCATCAATTTGGCTTTATTGGAAGGATAATTTTATGCCATTAACGTTTGAATATGATTTCGGGCATGTAGCCGCCGCGGCTGGCTCGAATAAAGCCAATTCTACAGGTCCAATTTTCAACCACTTTTTCGAGCATATGAGGCCGTATGTTGGCAATTACGCCACGAATGTTGGCTTCCAAGTCCCCTAACGTTTCTGGTTTGTTGGCGTAGACGAGCGACTTCACATATCCCCAAAGAAAATAATCCAATGGTGTCAAATCACACGATCTTGGTGGCCAATTGACCGGTTAACCGAATTAATTGCTCTGATTGACGATTATGTCGACCATAAAATGGACGGAGCTTGCGGTAAACTTCGCGAACTGAACCATTATTTTCGAAACAAATTTGCACGATTTGCAAGCGTTGTTCTTTTGTCAACCTGTTCATGATGAAATGGCAAACCAAACTAAATATTAATCACTTGACAGCTGACAAAATGGCCGCCAGTTAAAAAAGTGATGCCAACTTAAAGTTCTATACCTCAATAAAAAACACCCTATATATAAAATAATAAACTCTCTACCTGGATATCAGCACTGTGGACCTGGAATTAAACTACAAAAACGTTTAAATCGAGGTGATAAAGGAATTAATTTATTGGACTCTGCGTGTAAAAATCACGATATTGCTTATTCCAAAAATAAGGATTTAAGTACCAGACATAAAGCTGATAAAATACTTGAAAACTCCGCTTGGGATCGGGTTTTATCAAAAGATAGTAGTCTTGCTGAAAAATCATTGGCATATATGGTTACTAACGCAATGAAAGCCAAAACAAAATTTGGTATGGGTGTGGAGAAAAAGAAAAATGTTAAAAAGAACAAACTAAATGTTAAAACACTATTTAGAACATCAATTAGAGCTGCAACAAAAATACTAAAAAAAAGAAAAACCATTAGATATTAACTCAGCTATTAAAATTGCACGAAAAACTATTAACAAGTCATTAAAAGGAAGAAAGTCTCAAATTATAGTAACACGTGTAATACGTGTTCAAAAATTTGTGGTTTTGTACCTCTAATACCGATTTTAACTGTTTTGGGTGCAATTGGTAGTCTAACAACTAGAGGTGCTGCCATAGCTAAAGCTGTAAATGCAACAAAGAATGCTAAAAATCAACTTGATGAAGCAACTAGACATAATAGAGCGATGGAATCTATAGCAGTTGGAAAAGGACTTAAAACCATATAAAAAGGGTTATGTTTAGTTCATAATGAGGAATCAAAAAACTCTTAGAGATGCTGCCCAACAGACCACTTTCTGATGTGGACCTAAACCGTTTCTCTATAAATATTCCATATTTTAGAGGAGTTTTCATGTTGAATACTCTACCAAAACGAACAAAGAAAATAGAATGTGGAATAATCAATTTAGATGCATCAACAGGACCTGGTACACATTGGGTAGCATATTATAAAAACATCAATGAAAAAGAATATTTCGACAGCTTTGGAAACTTACAACCTCCTTCAGAAGTAGTCAAATATCTTGGCACAAATATAAAATACAACTATAATCAACATCAGAATTTTAATACATTTACCTGTGGACATTTATGTCTTAAATTTCTTTATGAAATAACTGAAAATATTAAATAAAAACACAAATATTTATATTTTACAAAACTCTTTAATGTCTTTTTATTCATAATTTAAAAAAACGTAATTAATATAATTTATTGGGAATTTTGAATTAGAAATTCACCTAGCTCATTCTCAACGATTAGGTTTTCTTCACCTTCTCTACTTAGGCAATATGATCCGCTCGAGAGATCTTTAATATCGTCATCTGTTAAAGTATTATATCGTTTAGGCAGGAACATTATATGTTTATCCATTTCAACTTTAAGTGTTGCTCCATATTTTGTTGTTACACGTTTCACATTTCGAATAGTATATTTCATGGACGTGTCAAGCTCCTTTACGTGGATTAAGGTTTTGTTGTTTAGAGAATTAAATTTTGAAATTAGATTTGTTGTGGAGTCCATTTTTGAATGTTTAACTGGAAGTGATCTTAAAAGTAGCGATGATGACTTCAAGAAGAAATTTAGTAAACGAACTGCATAATCAAGCTCGAAAAGTTTTTATGCGTCGTAGAGTTGTAATGAAAGGAATAGATGATCTTTGGCAAGCTGATTTAGTTGAAATGGGGATCTATTCTAGAGAAAACAGAAATGATCGATTTTTGTTAACTGTAATTGACACATTTTCAAAATTTGCATGGGTAGTACCACTAAAAACTAAAACTGCACTCGAAACAACCAAGGCGATGGAAAATATTCTTGAATTAGGACGAGTACCAAAAAACTTACAAACAGATGATGGTAAAAAATTTTTCAACAAACACTTTGGAAAATTAATGGATAAATACAACATTAATCACCACTCAACATATAGCAGTATGTAAGCATCAATAGTAGAACGATTTAACAGAACATTGAAAGGAATGATGTGGAAAGAACTTAGCTTTAATGGTTCATATAAGTGGATTGATATATACAAAGATTTAATTAATGCATACAATAGAAAAGTTCATCGCACCATTAAAATGTCTCTGATTAAAGTCAACTCAAGAAATGAGCAAAAGCTACTAAATACAGTATACAGTCATTTGAAAATGTAAAAAATGTCGAAATTTAATGTAGGAGATCATGTACGCATAAGCAAATATAAGCATACATTTGCAAAAGGTTATACTACAAATTGGACCACAGAAATTTTCACAATTACAAGAGTTCAAAATACAAATCCTACAACATTCATATTAGAAGATTATCTTGGTAATCCTATTAAAGGTGGATTCTATACTGAAGAACTTTCGAAAACTAGATATCCAAATACATATCTAGTTGAAAAGGTTCTTAAAACTAAAGGAAAGGAGGTATACGTTAAATGGCTGGGATTTTCTAATCAACACAATTCTTGAATAAGTAAGAATGAAATATTATAGCTGAACACCACCACCATCAACAACAATAGCAGTAATATTAAGAAACTAATGTTAATTTTAAAATAAGAAAATGAAATAAATATGTAAATTATGCATATAAACCATACTGTGTACTAAACTTTATTTAATTGTAATCAGTCTGTTATAATGTCAATAACACTTACTCTGAGCTCTAATTCATCAGAATTATCTGCTAGTTACTTTCCTCCTATTGAATTACATGGTGCATATGAGTGTGCTCTAACTGATTTTCATTCATACAACAGCATTCCAAATGTAGACACCTACAACAATATGTTTCATATACACACAAAAAAGTAATATGAATAAGTTGGTACTATTAATTAAAATATTTGTAATATTAATTAAAAAATTAATTAAATTTTCACCTATAAACAATTTGATAATATCAATTAAGTTTTTCCACTCAAATTAATTAATACAATTAAAAATTTAATTGAATCAATTAAATTATTAATTGAAAACATTAATTGGTGAAAATTTTTTTTTTGTAGGGGAACATACAATTGAAATACCAATTGGATCTTATGACTTGAATGATATTGTAGATTTTATACAAGAGCAATACAGGAGACTCTGTCCAGAAAATAAGATTTTTATTGAAGCCAATAACAATACCATGCAAGTTAAAGTTAATAGTTCCAAAGATCCTGTATATTTTAATAAAGACAACACAATTGGAAAACTTTTAGGATTCAATAGCAAAATCCTAACACCAAACAAATATTATTACTCAGATCTTCCAGTTAATATTTTTAAAGTGAATCTCTTGTGAATTGAGAGTAATATCGCTATTACACACAAAAAAGGAATATGAATGAGTTTGTAATATTAATTCAAATATTTTTAATATTAATTAAAAAATTAATTAAATTTTCACCTATAAACAATTTGATAATATCAATTAAGTTTTTCCTCTCAAATTAATTATTACAATTAAAAATTTAATTGAATCAATTAAATTATTAATTGAATCAATTAAATTATTAATTATTATTAATTGAATCAATTAAATTATTAATTGAAAACATTAACTGGTGAATACTTTTTTCCGTGTAACACATATATGAATAACTCCAAATCGCATACACTTCATGAATTTCCGATTAATGTGCCTCCAGGCTATCGAATAGATGAGGTTCCAAGAAATCTCATCTACTTACCTGTGAACACCAGAGAGATAAGTTCACTAGTGCTGCGCGTAGTTGATCAACACGGTGATTTAAATAATTTTTGAAGAGAGGAAATTACAATACAAATACATTTGAGGTCAACTAAATAATGGTAATATACAATACAAATACATTGAAAAATATAGCAGCAAGAACAACAACAACATTAAAGCGACCAGCTCAACAAAAAGCTCTAACAACATCAAATAAAAATTTTCTAAAGTCCTTGAATTGAAGACAAAACGAGTTCAATAATAGATGTTTTAGATAAACCCTTGTCGGATGAGAATATAATCAAAGAGCACTATCATACATACAATCTTACAACAATAATGATGAAATCAGAATTTCAATACAAAATCAAGATTTGTATGTGCTACCCAGTGAGAGCTACATTTATGTAGAAGTATTTGTTGCTGATGATAATAACTGCAAATCTTCTTCATCTTCGGAGAACTTTATATTAAAAAACAACTTTGTGGCATATCTATTTGTTGAAATTCGCTATGAGCTCAATGGAATTGAAATTGATCATACAAGATATTGGGGAGCCACGAGCACCATAAAAAACTTATTTTATCTATCACCAACAGAAAACAATGTGATGCAAAATGCTGGATGGAACAAAATTGTCGATGCCACACTTGCAAATGGATTTTTCAATTTCTATATTCCTCTAAAAATGCTTCTAGGATTCGCTCAAGACTACAATAAAGTTATATTAAATGGAACACATGAATTGATACTCTTGCGCAATAAGAACGACGAAGATCTTGTAAGCTTGAGTGTTTCTACTGAAAAAGCTAAACTTACAATTTCAGTCATCTCATGGAGTATACCTCATGTTCAATTATCTGACCTTAGCAAATTGAATATGATTAAAATAACTACCAATGGTGCTTCTATACCCATGTAATTTTGCAGTTGGGATTGTCATATTAATTCACAATTAAACACAGGCACTAGCCATATTTGGAATGTTAAACTGGCTGCAAATAGAGAATGTCCCCATTTTGTGTTGATCGCTTTTCAACAAGAAAATAAGTTTGTTCATTGTGATTTGACTAATTTAAAAGTACATTTAAATTCAGTCTCATACCCGTATGATGATCTAAACAAAAAATTTAAAAATTAACGTTATGCAATTCTATATGATATGTATCTAAGATTCCAACAAAGCTACTATATGAAAGAATCTAAACCGCTTCTAACTGCATCAGAATTTAAGACAAAAGCTCCTATTATTGTAGTAGATGTCAGTCATCAGGATGAATCACTCAATTATGGCCCGATTTATATAAAAATTGAATTTGAAACAGCAACTAATATTGCAGCAAAGACATCAGTTTACTGCATTCTTATTAATGCTCGTATAATAGAATATACAAGGTTTCAAAAGTAATTCAAATTATTTAATCGCAAAAGAAGTAGCAATTGTTTTCAACAATTATGAATATAATAATGTCATTATAAAACCATCATTTGATTTTAAATGCGTATCAATAAGAAAACAAAGAGAAGCAAAGTGGCTAACAAAAAACTATCATCACTCAAGCTGGACTGCTGGATGAGTTTCATTTCATAGCGTTTGCAATTTTTTAAAAGCCAACGCAAGATGTTCTAAAATTTACGTAAAAGGTAAAGAAAAAATACTATGGTTGGAAAAAATTTTACACCGAAAAATTTCTAACGTTGAGGATATAGGATGCATCAACTTTAAACAAATGGAAATCAAGTATACAAAATATTTTTATTGTAATTATCATAACTTTGGTGTATGCGCATTAAAAAAATGCTATTTTACTAACAAAAGAAATGTCTTGCTTTAAATGACCTTTTTACTTTTTAAAATATTAATGTATGTATTATTATAAATTTAAAAAAAATTTTAAACAATAAATGTATACAAAATAAAAGAATGTACAAGTGTTTTCTTATATCAAATACAAACTACATAAAGGGAATAGAAGGACGTGGGGGGGAGGAGAAGTTAACTTTTTTGCTTAATTGCAAATTTATGCTTTTTGTGTCTTTGCTTTAAAATAATAGTAGTCAAAGAAATGACTGCGTTGCAAAATATAAATGTATACAAATATTACGTCTGTATTCTACAGAGCCACAAGATAATCCATGCACAAATTCTCACAATCGCACAAATGTACATACATACATATGTATGTACATACATACATACATACACATTCAAGAATTTCATAATGTTATGAAATAAATATTTCTTAAACAAATAAACAAAATATAAACTTATCTGGGACAGACAAACTGGACCACCCACACACAAGCATTAGGGGGTTCACATACATGAGAACATTTTACATCATAAAATGTCGGTATGGTAAATAGTTTATTAGTGTAAGGAAATCGCACATACACATTCCCACGATTCATATGAGAATCGCCTAGTAGTCATCAAATCTATTTTCTCTGATATTACTGATATAGTATTACGATTACAAATTTCTAGAGTCTGGCAACACCGGCAATTTTCCCTTTGGTATTAGGAAATAATAATCATGTTTTGCCGTCGGCATTTGAGAATAATAATCATGTTTTGCCGTAGGCATTAGGAAAAATAATCATGTTTTGCCGTCGGGATTTGAAAAAAATAATCATGCATTGCCGTCGGGATTAGGAAAAATTTTCATGCATTGTCGTCGGCATTAGGAAAAAAAAATTATGCATTGCCATCGGCATTAGGAAAAATTAATTTTCACTAATTCACCATAGGTATTAGGAAAAATCATCTCATGATTTTCCCGTTGGTAATAGGAAAAATTAATTTTCACTATTTCACCATTGGTATTAGGAAAAATCATCGCATGATTTTCCCGTTGGTATTAGGAAAAATCATTTTCATGATTTTCCCGTCGGCATATATGTATACTTATGAAATCTTAATGTCATGAAACCCCTTAATCCACCCCACAAACATACATACATATAAATTCCCACGGTCATAAAAAACCAGACTTATTGAACCGCCCTCGTATGTAGTAATAAAAAAATCCTTATGTAAACAAAAAACTCCTTATGTAAACAAAAAATTGGACATACTTATTGAACCACTCTCGTAGGTATCAAATTTCACAAATTTCCAAGAATTTTAAAATTTGGTTATTTAAATTTTGAAAATTTTAAAATATTATTAGGGGCCGTATCCCCAGTTCCCTACTACTGCCCATGTATAACAATTGTTTTGAAAACACATACCCTGATTGATAATTTTGAAGAGTAACTTGCATATTTTCAGTTATTTGAGGGTCTTCGCTTTACATAAATATGATGACTTAAAGCAAGCGTTAATTTCATCAGCAGGAGTTGATCTTGGAATGACTGGCAACGTTTGGCGAACGTATCCAGCTAATAGAATCATCATCTCTCCGAATATCTGTTGATTATTTTGCAAGTCTTTTAATGTTCTGCCAAGTGCCTCTAATGCTTGTTTGTGAGCAGTTCTTCCTCTCTCTAATAGGATAGCAGCAATACCAGAGGACGCTAGTGCAAGTGCTGTTTGAATTTGTGAGCGAATCGAAGCCAAAAAGAGGGAAAGTAAAAACGTTTTGTCTGTTCCATCAGGTGTATCGAGATAGAAGATTTCTCCATAACCTGTATTAACCGATGTCATAAGAGTTTCGTACGCATTTTCTGCTGGTTGTTTAAAAGTTGGATATTTGTTCTTACTGACTAACTTAAAGAATTCCCATCATATTGCCGTTCACGTAGAAATTCTTGGGTAAATGCTTCTTGTGCAGGACGAATTGGAGCTGGCATTCTTAATTTTTGCAAAATTTTTCCAGACATTCCTAAGCATAAGTTTTTAATCGAAATCGACGCCTCATTGAATATTTCAGCAATGAAATCAATTTCAAGATTTATGGTTGTTCTACGAATACGATGCAAAATATCATCAGCCATGTTTTCTTATACTTGTTCCACAAATGGGATTGATTAAATGGAAAACATGTTGATATAATGATAATAAAAAGTGTTCCAATTTGTTGGGGAGTAGACGAAACAACAGCATCTGCCATAGTGAGATACAAATGTTTGTCATCCTCTAGCAAGCGTGAAAGCTGACAGACTTCTCTATAAGTTGTGTATCATACTCCATTGACGGTCCGTAATGATTGAAAAGACGTTGGTCTACGAACATGAACTAATAATAAACACAGTTAAAAATATTGGACATGGCACGGATGGACTGAGTAGACACGACCTAGTGCTCTTTTCTTATAAAAACTTTTAACTCAAACTTAAACTTATCAAAAATTATATAAAAACACACACAATAATTTTATAGCACAGGTAATTTACATATGTACTCGTATATTATAAATCAAATACCAGTAATAAAGATCTTTTTAAAGTTTAAGCGTTGGCTAAGTTAAAAAATTTAGAAGTGAAAATGATTTATTATCGTGTTTTCACTAAAACGATGTTACATAGAACATTGAGATGTGAATAGGAAGAAATATAATAAAAACAATAACGAATTTTCCATTAAAAATTTATACTTAGAAAAATGAGAAGAGAAAAAGGTGGCAGTATAGTTAAAAGACTTAGTTCGAGTTTATGCTAAAATTTTCTCTTATGAAGAATAATGAGAAGTGAAAGGGAGGCAGTATATTAAAAATATTGTTTCCCTTTGTCAGTTTGTGCTTAGAAAAATTTTTCCGAGTTTTAGCAACAATTTTTTAATTTTTTTCTTTACAAACGATCTCCTGAAAATTTTTAATAGAATATAAAAAAAATCAACCAAATCCCTCCAGCTGTTCTCATGTTATGCGAAAACATAGATGGACAGTTTCATGTTTATATATATAGAAGATTTGTCTATGGAATTGAATTCCTTACAGACAATTAATGATATTAATAACTGATATTAAATTAACATATATAACAAATATACTCGTAACAAAATACAAAAACAGTTTCTTCTGAGTTTAGAAAATTTACAATCGCATTCTTTACTACATTAGCATTTAATGAAAAGCCTATAAATCTATAAAATTAATGAAATTAGTAACACATTCTTATATTTTCTTAATTTAATATTGCTACATTGGCTGACTTTTTTTCAGCTCGAATTGTAGTTGTAAAAAGTATGTAAAGAAAATAAATGTAAATAACAACAGCTATTCAAGAATAGAGTGTTGCCACACATGTATTTTGTCCGGTTGCAGTCAAGTTAATAATTAGTATTTTTATGAGAATTTAACGCACTAATAATAAAAAATTATTATTTTACTTATTAAGTAAAATAGTTTTTATTGAAAATACATTGAAATTGATTATTGAGGGGTTTAGCTGGATCCTATACGCATTTCACTGTTGCTAATGCAGATCATCAGGGAACCTTTACCCAAAAATTTCTTAGACCAACTAGAGTTAATATGTTAAACTTTCATTTAAGCAAATGAGAAGCTCAACAAATAACAAAGTTGAAACAAAAACTCAATAATCAACATGTTTTATATTTTCTTACTTTATCATTGCTACATTGGCTGACTTTTTTTCAGTTCGAGTTGTAGTTGTAAAAAGTATGTAAAGAAAATAAACAGCGTTTAAAAACTTCTCATTTGTGTATTTTCTTTTGCTTGTGCTCATACTTCTGAAAATTCAAGAGTCGCAGTAGAAGGTAACACAATACAAAACGAAGAGCTTTAGCTGTCGACATGTTCAAGAAGTTTTCTGTTTGTCTGAATCCTGCTGCAAATAAATTCGGAAGTTAACGTAGTAGAGATGTTGTGTGTTCTTTTCTTTATTTCTATCCTAATAAATACATGTGTACTCTATGGTTTTAATATTCATATACCGTGATGTGGCAGCTCAGTTCAACTTTGGCTGAAAAATTAAAATAGTTGGCAGCTCAGTTCGATTTTGCCCGGACAAAATTAAAATTAAACCAATTCAAGCAGAAAATGTTCCGAGCATAATTTGTTCTCTTATTCTCTCTCTCTCCTAAAAAAAAATTTTAAGGTCCAAAATTTTGTTCCGAAACAATGGGTGAATACACCTTAAGACTCTTTGAATTTCAGTAGCAGAAGTATGAGCAACAGGTTGTGATTGGGCAGTCAAAAAATAAAATGTCGAAGAAATTGCTTAATTTTACCACTTTTGCTATTTCGACTGCAGTTTTTTTTAACACTGAAAGTAAATGTAAATAAATGCAGTCAAGTTAATAATTAGTGTTTTTTATGGGAATTTTTATAATTTAAGTTTAACATTTGTTAACGCACTAATAATACCAAATTAATATTTTACTTTTTAAGTAAAATATTTTTTATTGAAAATAATATTTATTTTTTCTACATGTATACACATATATTCAAACTTAAATTTTACATACATATGTATTAATAAAAACTAAAGTAATTGTATTATGTTTCCATTACTTGAAATGTAAAGTAAATAAAATTACAAATTAAATGAAAAAAAGGAAAAACAATAAAAGTATTAAATTGCGTGGGTCAATTTAAAATTACTTATATACGTATTCGTGAGAAAATAGTAAAGTAAAAATACATCTTAAACAATCGTCATACAAATACCGATTAAAGTAGTTATGTCTATATTATATAATTAAAAATTGGAATAAGTTTTAATTTTGTTGTAATAAAAATTAATAATAAAGTTTATTGGGTTATTCGAAATTATTTTATTAAGTTGTTAAATTTTATTTCAATCACACTATTTAATTATATGTCCACACTAGTACAATATGTCTATTTTTTTTTACCGATATGGATGTATGTATGTTTTGAAGGAAATACGCGAATATTTGAGAGTACGAATATTTTGCAAATTCACTTCAAATGTGTCATAACTCAAAAAATTAGTTTTATGAGTTAATAATGCAGAATAATTTGGCATTTCGTATTGTATCTTCCAAAAAAATTTCATATAAATAGTTTGTACTATCACATTCTGCGAGAAGAATATTTTTTCATATACCTTCATAGAGTTGTATCTAAATTGAGAACTTTAAACGTGTTTCTGCAAAACTAGTTTTTTTTGCATTATGACACTATTGTGTATGTGAAGTGAATGTGCGATTTGTTATATACATATGTATGTATTTACATTCACCAAAAGTTAAAAAAATTAAAACT
Organism: Nowickia ferox; assembly: GCA_936439885.1. Lineage (NCBI taxonomy): Eukaryota > Metazoa > Arthropoda > Insecta > Diptera > Tachinidae > Nowickia > Nowickia ferox. Next base: position 65,573,103 of record OW387023.1, on the reverse strand, counting down.
AAAAAACATATCCTAATAATATAATTCTTTTTCATTACACTATATACACGTGAAATGTACGTCCTACTTATTATGTGTGACCAGTTAGTTCTGATTGTATTTTGCGAAATAATAGTAATAATGTCTTTACTGTTATGACCCCCTTGTAGTAAATGTGCGATTACATCTCATCAGGCTCTCTAGCGAAGCTTCGAATTGACACCGAATTTCCATATTTTGGATACTTCTTTTGGCTGCCTTCACTTTCGGAGACGTTTTATCACTCGCGCAGGACCGGTTAGTGTGAAAGTCTCAACTAAATTTTGAGACCCATCTAAAATAAGTACATACAATTTTTTCAAATCGTAATTGTTATCGCAATCAATTAGTTACCTGCTCTTTTATACATGATTTTTGCTATATTATGAAAACTAATTACCTCGTGATAGTGCCCTCATGTCGAAAGCTGTCCTCGAATATAGAAGTGTTTGAATATTACGATAACAAAAATTAATGACTCATGACTTGGAGCAATAAATTACATACATTGTCAAAGGCAACATAAATAGAGAAACAAGCAAATATGAGCTTAATTTTTTTTAAATAGTTTTGTGAAGCTAAAGTTCTTTACCTGTACGAGTATTTTCTAGTGAAACTATCCATTGTTACCCGGACTTCTGCCCAGCAGGCATTTAACCAGTTTTCCAACAGCTTGATTAATTCTTCAAAAATATAAAGGTTGTTCCGTTCACTCCGTTACTTTTTTATATTATTTTACTATATATCCACCAACATGCTTTCCTCAACAGACCATGCAACGCAGTTATTTTCGCTGTAAAATAAAACAATAATTATTTTTAAATAATTTGAACTAAAATTTACTTACATTGCACTATACCGATCATTGTAGTTTTTGACATTTTTTTAATAAATATCATACATCTAGTTGAGTAGAATAACCCAAGACATTGTATTAGTGATAATCTATACACCAAGGCCTTTTATATGGAATTTTAAGAAAACGTAAAAAATTTGTCTTCTTTCATAAACAACGTTTTTTGAACTGATGTAAGTGAATGAAGCTCATAATACCAATAAAGTGAAGATTTCAATATCTCTTATTTAAAAAAAAAATATTTAAGTCTTTTATTTTTGCGTAATTTGTTACATATTTAAAGCTTTATAAAATTAATTTCAATTCAAAATAAATTACATACATGACAAATAATCCGCACCAAACACATTCACATCGCAAAGAGGTAAATTCAAAGTATGACTCGACGCATCACATTTGCTCTGATCTGTTGATAGAGACTCATTTGTTTTCTGCTTTTATTCAAATTCATGTTTTGTTTCTTTTTTATATTTTCTAAGCAAGTCATATATGAGGTACGCAGCCCAAAATTTTTCTTTTTCACCAAAGATGTCTAGGGATAACATAAATTCAAATTTATGAAGAAAAATATAATTCAAATTTATGAAGAAAAAGATTTCCGCAAAATGGTAACTGAACTTGACAAAAATAAAACAAGTTTCAACACTTACCAGCTTAAGAGTGGTAAAGGTCTGCAGATTGTATTGAAGGACATAGATTCTTATGTTGTTCCCGAAGAAATAAAAGATGTACTCGTCCTCCAGGGATTTAAGGTAACAAATGTCTCTAACATAATTAATACGGAGAAGATTCCCCAACCTTTATTTCGCTTTGAACTTGTTATAAAAATTTAAAAAATGAGGCCCATCCAATTCATAGCTTAAAATATCTCTTATACCGAAAAATAGCAGCTGAAGAACCACATAAGCGTTCAGGACTCGTACAGTGCCATAATTGTCAAGAATATGGCCACACAAAAACTTGGTGCAAAATACTTTCAATTTGTCAGCTGAGTTTAACTTTGATTCACATTTCCTAAATTGTAAGGACCGCTCAAAAAATTATGGTTACAAACCTACAAAGCTAAATAAATCTGCCAAGGAGATAGAAACACCTTTTACCCTTTTCGACCTTCACCCAGCCATTAACAAAATAAAAGATAATAGCCCAATAGCTGACAAAATTACATACTCAATCATCAAAAACTCCTCAGATGCTTTCAAATCGCGTTTATTAGAACTTTTTAACTTAATACTTTCAAGTGGTATTATGCCACGCAGTTGGAAAATAGCTCACGTCATTTGTTTGCAAAAAGATAATAAAAGAAGACAGTGATTTGTATCGACCGATATCACTGCTACTCTGTACAATTAAAGTTTTGGAAAAAATGGTAGCTATTATATTATGCTGGTTTATTTTTAGAACAAGCTCATCAATATCAAGCAGACGTTCAAACCTAACAGCTGTACAACAGACACATTAATACATTTAGAATTCTACCTTGCTAAACAAATATCATCCCGTAACCACTACTCAGTTCTCAGCATAGATTTCGAAAAGGCATATGACAAAAGAGCAATTCATTCCATTTTAAACCAATTAAAAGAGTGGAAAGTTGGGGGCAATATATATGGATACGTCAAATCTTTTCTGATAAACAGATGTCTTATAGTTAAAAATAATGGTTATAAATCGACGTCAGTCGTAAAGCAGCTCTGGGCGAGTCAACATCAAGCGTCGTTGGTAATTATCTCTTAAGTGCAACCAGGCCACTGTTGTTAATTTGCCTTCGAGTGTTTTGCGTCTCACTCGCACTGGTTGACTGATCTGCCACGGATAACCGTATATTCTTGCGGTTCTTTTGTGGAATTTCTTTAACAACCACGTTGCTACTACCTATGTGAAGGCATAGGTCGTATATAGTCAGTCACAAAAAATTTTTTAAAATACTGTTAATACAATCTTTGGCATATGGTCTAGTTACCCCGCCCATATTTGTGCAACCATATTATGCAAATTTACTTTGTATAATATGTATAAATAAATAAATCGACGTGTGAGAAAATCGACAAAAGGATTCCTCACGGCTCACCACTATCTGTTGTACTACTTCTTATATAAGAAATTTTCCCACTGTCTTGCTGATGATTTCTATTTATGTATATAAAAAAGTAAATGACCCCAATAAAGTTCAAAATAATCTTAGCAAGCTACTGAGAGACTAAAACACTTGGTGTTCTACATCGGGTGAAACAATCTCCAAACCAAAATCAAAACATATGCATATTTGCCGAAAACAGTAATTGTCACAGAATAAGAACCAGAATTCCCACCAGTGACTTATGAAAAATCGCGATAACAGCTGATTGGTGTGAATTCGCAATTTTTACTAAGTTGTTGCAAGTGAGAGAAAAAATTGCTTTCTACATGTATAAAAAGCAATAGCTATATATTGCATTTGCAAACATATGTTCATAAAAAAGTAGAAAATAAAATTGTTCAAAAGTGCATTTTTAAGTAAAAATTAAATTTTTGTTGAAAATAGATATGTTTTTAATATAATAAGTTGTGTAATTGAAGGTCAGTGGTCTTCCTCAACTACTGACTGGAAATTGTTGCCCAAATAATGTGACAAATTTTCATAATTACAAAGTTTTTATAAAAAAAGTGGATAAGGGCATTGTGATACTTTCCCAACATTTGGAAATATGTGCTTGTAGCCACAAAGTTACTGCCGATGATGAAGACTCATCGAAAGGAAACGGTTTTGTACACTGCGGAAGATGTAGCAAATAAAACACTTGCTAAAGTTGTGCATGTTGTTTATACATATATGGAAGAGGGATACGTTTGCAAATTCCTTCCCCATAAGATAATCGGCAAAATAAGTTCGTGAAGCTCATCTGGACTCACAATATGTGCATCACATGGGCCTTGTATTCTAACATAATGCAGCTGGAGGCTTCTTTGTGTCTAACATGGGGCCCGGCCAACTTTATAACACCTCACTGTGCTGTGCATGGACGCTTGTGATATAACTGGCCAGCAAACTATTCCAGCACCTTATATTACTTTAGCCGGACCACTTTTAACAGCTGGTGCTACTCAAGAGCGTGCTACCAAATAGAATTGTAGGCATGCTACTTAATAAAAATGCACGTGTGCTTCCACGCCTAAAGTGGTACCCGGCCACCTTTTTTTTGATCCGTAAGTGCCTACACAAATGTGTAATACCCTACGCTGGTCTGCAAACTATTCCAGCACCTTATATTGCTTTGGCTAGGCCACCTCTAACGCTGCTCAACAGCGTGCTACCAAAAAAGATGTACGCAAACAGTTCAGAATATTCCAGAAAGTCAGCTTGTTTCGCAAATACATCAAAACGGTAAGTTTTATTTGAACAATATTTCAGTATTTGAAATATTGATTGGTCTCACCGTTTATTTATTCCAGAAAATCGTTTGTTTGAATACTCTCGGAGACGTTTGCATGGTTATGTCATGTATTTCTATGGTGTAGCATTCAAAGCAGTTGATCTTAATCAAACTGCTCAGGAGGTACTGATGTATTCGATACGCTTAGCACCTATGTTTGGGGTTCTTATGTGGATGTGATCATTTTATGGGCATTACGTAGTTTCAAAGAGCCTTGAAACTAAATCCCAAATATCTGGCGGCTTGGACTTTCATGGGTCATGAATCTGTATAAGTGAAAAACACGAATGCGGCCATACAAAGTTATAGAAAAGCTGTAGGTAAGGTTTTAAATGTTAATTTAATCCACATTAGATTCGTTTTTTACATAAAAAATATATACATATGTACATATATAATTTTTTAATACATGCTTTCTTAAATTATTTTTATTTTAGGAGAAACTATGAAAATCTAGATAGATTTGAAAATGCCAAAAAATGTTACATTAAAACATGTGGTGTGGGTGATATCGGAGGTATTGCTATGTATAAGATGGCCAATCTGCATGAAAAATTAGGAGCCTTAGAGCTGGGTTTTAAGTGCTTCATTATGTATTGCAGCGATTTTTTAAAAACTAACAGCCTTATTTATAAAAATTATTAAGGCTTTATAAAGGGTTTTGAAAACAAATATTAATAAAAAATTTTTCTTTTAACTGCCAGTTTATACAAAGCACTCAAACTTGTTTTTATTTTAAAGGCAAATTTTGTTAATAGAAACGATTTTTTCGTTTTGAAATTTGTATGGAAAAAACATTTTCTGAAACGAATTTTCGTTATTTTTCATACAAATTTGAAACGTTTAGAAACGAAAGTTTTTACAAAATCTGCCTATTAAATATAAATAGACTGACGAGAATTTTTACTTGTCTTCTATAAAGCCTTAATAACATTTATAAATAAGGCTGTTATTTTTTTAAAATTGACATCAAAATGTTTTGAACATATATATATTTTACCAAGTAAACAATAAGAAAATTCATTGTAAAATGCACTAATATTTTTTTTTTAAATTAATACCTTTTTTCTAATACTTTTTGATTTATTTTCATGTGTTATTTTAAGCTTCTGTTAAAATTTCAATACAATTTGTAAATATTTTTTCAACAAAAGAGTATCAACTCAAAATACAGCAAAATTTAAGTAACCAATCTATATGCAGTTTTTACCATACATGAAAGCGACTTGTCTAAAAAATAGATTAAAAACATTCCAATTTTTGAGTGATTTTCATAGAAATTTCTTAAACAAGTTGCTTGCTTAACATAATGTAGAAACAAGTTTTTTCTTACTTTGCGTATACTCACCCTAATTTATAGTAACAAAATCTTAAAAGAAGTTATATGTCCAATTTTGAAATTGTTTTTTATTTTTAATTTTTTTAGTATCTGTATAAATGTATTTATATATGTAAATCATCTTAAATTGTTACAAAAAGAACTCTGCATATGTAAACAAAAATAAATTCCAAAATTTTTAAACTGAAAACCAAAATTAGAATACTTACTAATACAATTAATTAACATCTTTTAAATAACTTTGATTTTTAATAATTGCAATTAAACATTTTATTAAAAGAAATAAATAATAATTTACTTATGCCATCAAAGTGTAAAGTTGTTTTCTTATTTCTTAACTTTCCAGTTTAGATTTTTAGGGATCGAATAAAGTTTTGGAACAGCTTTTTCTTTCAGATTCTTCTTGGTTTTCTTGTTGACGTACACATATGTAAATAAAAGTAAATTTTTTTTTTTATGCATACATATATTTATTTATTGTATCTTCAAAAATTAACTAACAATAAGTATTCAAATCTTAAATCTAAATATAATTATTAGGCCCGACCAGTGTCGGACATAAACTTAGTGATAGTAATTCATAATACATAAGAGTTGTGCAAAGCAAAAAATAAAAAAAATAATTTCAAACAGTTTCATCTGGTGTGGTAAGTATTAGAGCCCTTGTGTCCCTCTTTTTTAAGCGGATGTGTCCGGTAAAGTTCAAGATATTTCGAGCAAGCGGATTAGGGTGTGACTCGAGTTTAGTTAAATATTTGCCTGAGTATTTTGCAATTTCTTCAGTCACTTGTGGCATATTTAGATCACGATGTAAATTTGAGTTTCTTATGTACCATGGAGCCGATGTTATTAACCGTAAAATTTTGTTTTGTCTTCGTTGGATTTTCCCTACATTTGAAGCTGAAGCAATGCCCCATAGCTGAATTCCGTAGCACCATATAGGTTTCAAAAGCGACTTGTATATCAAAAGTTTGCAATCTAGACTCAGGGTTGAATTTCTACCAATCAGCCAATGTAACTGAGTTAATTTTAGTTTCATTTGTGTTAGCTTAGAGTCAATATGGTGTTTCCATGTTATCCGTCGGTCAAGGTGTATACCAAGGTATTTTACATGTGAATGTTGAGGAACAACTTGATTATTGATTCGAATGGGTGAACAGGTATCTTTTCGCAGAGTAAATGTTACCTGAACACACTTTTGTTCGTTTACCTTAATTCTCCATAAGTTTAACCATAATTCCAGCTGTGTAATATGTTCTTGTAGGTATCGGGAAGCCTCGTGAGGGTTTTCGTGCATACTAAGGTAGGCTGTATCATCAGCAAATGTAGATGTATGGATATTGCTGCTCAAAGGCATATCACAAGTATAAATCAAATACAAGACTGGGCCCAGTATGCTCCCCTGTGGCACACCGGATGAGATTGATTCGGACGCACTCATGAAGTCTCCTTCCACAACAGTGAACTTTCGAGCAAGAATATAATTTGCCGAAGATTAACAATGTTTATTGGTAGATATGTCTTCAATTTTAAAATTAGGCCTCTATGCCACACTTTATCAAATGCTTGAGAAACATCAATAAAGAGGGCAGAACAATACTTCTTTTCTTCGAGTGTTCTTCTTATAAATTGAACCAAACTATGCGTTAGTTCAATGGTGCTATGCTGACTTCTAAAACCAAATTGATGATCCGGTATGCACGCATTATCAGTTAGAATTGGGGACAATTTGATCATGAGTAACTTTTCGAAGAGCTTTGACATTGTTGGCAGTAAACTTATTGGCCTGTATGACTCAGCCTTGGCAAGATCTTTGCCCGGCTTTGGAATCATTTTGACCTTGGCAAGCTTCCAGCTGCGTGGATAATACTCCAGTCTTAAAATGGCATTAAAAATGAATAGCAGAATTCTAATTGCAATACGAGGCAACTTCCTCAGCATCTTATTACTAATTTCATCAATACCCGGAGCTTTTTTGGTCTGAGTTCAGCAATTAGCTTTTGTACATCACGCATCTTAAACTTTAAGGGACGAGGGGGTAGAGCAACTACACATGGCAAATCAGCAACACCCATACATGTGTTTGGGGTAAATACGGTTTTTAAATGCTCAGCAAATATGTTACCTTTTTCAGTATCGTTTCTTGCCCAACCTCCGGTAGAAGTGCGCAGGGGTGGTTTAAACGCAACGGGTGTTTTAAGCTTCCTCGCAGCGCGCCACAAAGAATAATTAGATGCTGGTTTAACGTAAAGACCTTCCAGATAAGTTTTAAGAGATGCAGTTTTTTCAGATACAAGCAACTCTTGGAGTCGTTTAGTGCACTCTTTAAACCTGATTTTATGTTGGGGTGATCTGTGTTGCTGCCATTCCCTTCTAGCTCTTCTTTTTTCACTTACGAGACGTTCAATATCCATAGAATAAATTCTATTAAACCCACTCTGCGGGTGGGAGGTATAGGGTGTTTTTTTAGAGGTATAGAACTTCGAACTGAAATAAAACACAAGAAAATCGTTTTAATGTCCATCAATTTGGCTTTATTGGAAGGATAATTTTATGCCATTAACGTTTAAATATGATTTCGGGCATGTGGCCGCCGCGGCTGGCTCGAATAAAGCCAATTCTACAGGTCGAGTTTTCAACCACTTTTTCGAGCATATGGGGCCGTATGTTGGCAATAACGCCACGAATGTTGGCTTCCAAGTCCCCTAACGTTTCTGGTTTGTTGGCGTAGACGAGCGACTTCAGCGGATGCGTATTATCACATAGAGTAAACGTAGTGCGAAAACGATCCATGGTTAACCGAATTAATTGCTCTGATGGACGATTATGTCGACAATAAAATGGACGGAGCTTGCGGTAAACTTCGCGAACTGAACCATTATTTTCGAAATAAATTTGAACGATTTGCAAGCGTTGTTCTTTTGTCAACCTGTTCATGATGAAATGGCAAACCAAACTAAATATTAATCACTTGACAGCTGACAAAATGGCCGCCAGTTAAAAAAGTGATGCCAACTTAAAGTTCTATACCTCAATAAAAAACACCCTTTAGTAGCATGTTCAATAGCCTGTTTAATATTTCCGTTAAGATTCGCAATGTTAGATTCAATATCATCGGATGTACTTAGCGTTATGTTTTCTGTGCAATGACTACTAAGATATTTTTTGAATCTCAGCCAATTAACACGATTGACCATCTTCACATATGGATGAGGTAAGTCACTTCTTAGTGGATTGCAGATTGTAACGATAGTGGGAGAGTGATCGGAGGAGAGATCTAGAGAAGCTTCAACATGAACTAAATCTCTAGAAATATTTTTCATGACGCCAAAATCTATAACGTGCGGAATTTTTTGTATGTCAGTAGGCCAGTAAGTGGGCTGCCCACTCGAAATGACGTCCAAACCCATTTTTGAAATTGTGGTGAACAACGCTCTACCTCTAGGTGTAATAAGACGCGAAAACCAGAACGTATGCTTTGCATTGTAGTCGCCAGCTGCTACAAAACAAGGTCCAAGAGATTTGAAGAAATCCTCGTATTGATCCTCAGTGATTGAAAATCTGGGAGGGGAGTAAATTGATGATATAACGAAATTTGTACAAAAATTTTCGACGCAAATATTTTTAGCTTGTAGATTTTCTTCACAAACGTTGTCAAGAATATAGTGCTTGAGTCTTGACTTTATTAGAATTGCCGATCCACCGCATGCTCTTCCTCTAGGGTCGTTTGTATCATATAAGTTGTAGCCATTGATTTTGAAAAGGCTTCTCGAAGTCAAATGAGTCTCAGAAACCAACATTATATCAATATCGTTTTCCGTAAGGAAGTGCTCGAGCTCATTTTTGTGTTGGCGAATGCCGTTTGCGTTCCAGAAACATATTTTTAACGTGTTCATGGCTTGTTAATTAATGCTTGAAGCAGAGTATTCTGCATTCGAAGCATTTTTTGCATCATATTAGTCATATTTGTTGTGAAATTGTTTATAGTTTGCACCAGATTATCAATAGTGGCTTCAAGGCGACTGAAATTAAAACTTGTGTTCGCATTTGTTGAATTACTTGGTGGGGACACTTTCTGCGTGGGAATAGAATTTATTTTAACAGCATCGGCATACAATACACGTGAGGTACTAGGTTGGCTCATTGGAGGAAAAGTCACAGAGTAAGCGTTAGTTGATTGAGCTGGAACTAATTTAGGTTTTTGACCCATAGCCTGTTTAACGAAAGAATACACAGGGCATCCTCTGTAGTTAGCGGTGTGATTGCCTCCACAATTACTACATTTTTTTTCTGCTTGTTCTTTTGGCTTGGTACAGCTAGCAGTACCATGCAATTCACCGCAGATAATACAAACTGTAGGTAAATTGCAATAGGATTTTGTATGGCCATATTCTTGGCAATTATGGCACTGTACGGGACCTGAACGCTTACGTGGCTCTTCAACTGTGATTTTTCGGTGTAATAGAAACTTAACATTATAAATAGGATGCGTTTCATTTTTTGTCAACTGCATGTCATTCGGCTCCAATTCAACCCGAAATAGGGGTTGTGGGACCTTTTCTCTGTTAATTATATTGGTAACATTTTTAACCTTAAATCCCTTTTCAAGAAGTGCACATTTTACTTCTTCGGGGTCAACATATGAATCTATGCCCTTTAATACTATCTGTAGGCCTTTAGCACTCTTAAGTTGGTAAGTGTAAAAATTTGTTTTGTTTCTTTCAAATTCGCTAAAAAATTTTCGAAAATTTTTTTCATCATAAATTTGGATTTTTGTTTCATCAATATTACCTCGTTTAATTGGAATGATGTGGAAAGTATTTTCACCAATGGCCGACAGCAGTTTTTTTAGAAGCGCGTTAGAATTTTTTTCTCTCAGAAAGATAGGTGGTGGCTTAAAAGACTTTTGCGATGATGCAGCGGGCTTCTCGTTATTGTCTTGCAATATTGAAAAACGATTTTGACGATTAATAGAGGACGCGCTGTTATCCCTAGACATTTTTGGAGCAGATGAAATTTTAGAAGATTTTGGGCTTCGGCCACGCTTTACCACAGTTATATATCTGTCCATACCGACTTGGACTTTGGGTTTTGAACTGCTGTTATCTGTTAACTTTGTTAAGTGATGAACACGAGCCCTAAGGGGATGATATCGCTGACTTATATGAAGATGTACTAGGCAGCTGTAATGTTAACGAATCACTAGTTGGCATTGGACAAAGCGAAGTTGATCGCTGACGAAAAAGTGGCTTTGCCGTTAGAAAAAGACTATCACCAGATTTTTTATTTTTATTGTTAACATTGAGAGCTTCAGAATTCACAGTAAAATATGCATTTCTGCCTTTTGAACTCACTTCACAATTTTTTGTTTTTGAGGTACTCATGTAGAGTATTCCTCAAGGGCACTTTGTTTGCGGTTTTTGTTTGTTTTTGTTTTTTGTTTCTTGCTATTTAAAAATAATATCAGCAATATTTGCTTTGCTTATTTATCAAAGTTAATATGTATGTATTACGGTTATTATGTATTACGAATATTTTTTATGATTTTTTGTTTGTTTAATATGTATATGAAAAAAAAACTCCGCTAAGACGTCTGTTCACTATGAAGGTTCAGCGAGAACTGAGAAAGTAAAATAAAAAAATTTTTATTATTAAAATTATATATTAAGATATAAAACAAAAATTATATCTCTTGAAAAATATTCTGTAGCTGTAGGGCATTTCATTTATTGAAAAGTTATTTCTTTTTCGTATCAAATACTTGTACAATACGACACAACGACTTATTAACTTGTGGTATTGTACATTGGATATAACCATCATCGTTTTTTCCAATGTACAAAATTCTACCCTTTCAATTCACTTTATATGTATGTATGTACACATTTGTCATTCACATTTTGATTCAAATTGATCCGACTACTTTTGTTTTAAGCGATTTGTTAACCAACGTATTTGGACATTGGACAAGAACATCAATGTTCATTCCAATGTAAAAAATATCACACAAGCGATTCACTTTATCTTTAAACATTAGTCTTATTTGCGTGAATTTTTTGTAAAAAATAAATCAAAGCGAGCATATTTGGATTCCAATTGATCGGAACTCTTCTTTTTTAAGCGATTTGTTCACCAACGTATTTGTACATTGGACAGGAACTTCACTTATCCATACAATGTACAAAATTCCACACAAACAATTCACTTTACGTAGATAGAAATCAGTTATTTTTGTTAAGAACTTGCAAAAAACAAAAAAGGAACGAAACACTTGGAATCCAAAAGATCTGAACACTACATTTTTATACGACTTGTTAACCTGTGCTGTTGTACATTGAACAGGACACATACACTTAACTTTATGTGTACACATTAGCCATATAAACTACTTGTTTGCGTAAGGCACTTGCAAAAAGCGAACGAAATTGGATTTCAATTGATCCAAACACTTCATTTCACGCCAACATGTTAACCACGGAGTTTGTAAATTGGACTATTTATTCTTTTCTTCGCGACATGTTAACCTAAGAATTTGTACATTGGACCAGAATATCATTGTCCCTTCCAATGTACAAAATTCCACTCTTAAATTTCACCTTAAAAATTCACTTTGCACAGAAGTTTTCATGTAAATTACTTACTTAGTTGGCTCTGTGGGGAACAAATTCATTTTCTATCCTGCAGCACAACCAATAGAACATCTGCGGCTCCTGGAAAATAAGAATATATTATTAAAATCTATTATATATAACTAAAAAAATAAATAAATATATACTTACGTTTTCGCTTTTGTTGTGTGACGCTCCCAGTAATCCATGTTTTTTTTCACCATCACTTTTGTTTTGTTCACTTTTCTCACTGTTGGTAATATGTGGACAAAATAATCTACCAAATTTTTTCCACAAATTGCCAACTTTGCCAAGGATTTTGGCAAAAAATCATTTTTTATCCAATTTGCGCCAATTCCTTCCTAAAAATTTTTTATTTTGTAAATAACTAAATGTCATTTTACTAAGATGGTGCGATAGAGAAAGGCATAGAAATTAGTCATATTTGTAAAGCGAATTCTCTTCAATTCGCCGGTGTCGTGTCTAATTAGTAGTCTATGGTTATTGTTGAACCTTCACAGTGATCAGAAGTCATAGCGGTATTTTTCTTACATACATACGAAACAAAAAAACAAAAATCATACAAAAAAATATTCGTAATACATAATAATATGTTTTACATAGCAAGAAATAAATAAATAATAAATAAATAATACTCTATATGAGTACCTCAAATACAAAAAATTGTGAAGTGAGTTCTAACGGCAGAAATGAATATTTTACTGTGAGTTCTGAAGCTCTTAATGAAAACAATAAAAATAAAAAAACTGATCATAGTAATTTTTTAACGGCGAAGCCACTTTTTCGTCAGCGATCAACTTCATTTTGTCCAATGCCAACAAATAACAAAGTTATCACTACAAATAACAGTAGCACAACACCCAAGGTTCAAGTCGGAAATGACAGATATATAACTGTGGTAAAGCGTGGGCGAAACCCAAATTATTTTAAAATTTCATCTGCTTCAAAGATGTCTAGGGATAATAGCGCATCCTCTACTAATCGCCAAAATCGTTTTTCAATAACGACAAGCCCGCTGCATCATCGCAAAAGTCTTTTAAGCCACCACCTATCTCTCGGAAAGAAAAAAGTTCTAACGCGCTTCTAAAAAAAACTACTGTCGGCAATTGGTGAAAATACTTTTCACATCATTCCAAATAAACGAGGTAATATTAATGAAACTAAAATCCAAATATATGATGAAAAAGATCTCAGAAAAATTGTTAGTGAATTTGAAAAAAATAAAACAAATTTTTACACATACCAACTTAAGAGTACTAAAGGCCTACAGATAGTATTAAAGGGCATACGAGTATATTCATATGTTGACCCCATAGCAGTAAAATGTGCTCTTATCGACAAAGGATTTAAGGTAAAAAATGTTACTAATATAATTTACAGAGAAAAGGTCCCCCAACCTGTATTTCGAGTTCAACTGGAGCCACATGATATACAATTAAAAAAAATTAAACCCATATATTTTATAGCGTAACGTTTCTCTTACACAGAAAAATCACAGTTGAAGAGCCACGTAAGCGTTCCCGTACAGTGCCATAATTGCGAAGAATATGGCCATACAAAAACTTACTGCAATTTAAATAGAGTTTGTGTTATCTGCGGTGAATTTAACGGTACTGCTACCTGTACGAAGCCAAAATATCAAGCAGAAAAAAATTGTGTAACTGTGGAGGCAATCACACCGCTAACTACATAGGATGTCCTGTATATTCTTTCGTTAAACAGACTATGGGACAAAAACCTAAATTAGCTCCAGCTCAATCCGCAAACTTTTACTCTGCCACTTTTCCTCAAATGAGCCAACCAATTACTTCACGTGTATCGTATGGCTATGCTGTTAAGACAAATTATATTCCCACGCAGAAAGTGTCCCCACCAAGTAATTCATCAAATGCTAACACACGCTTTAATTTAAGTCACCTTGATCAACTATATATTGATAATCTATATATGGATAATCTGGTGCAAACTATAAATAACTTTACAACAAATATGACTAGCATGATGTAAGAAATGCTGCGAATGCAGAATACACTGCTTTAGACATTAGGTAATAAGCCATGAACACATTAAAAATATGTTTCTGGAACGCAAACGACATTCGCCAACATAAAAATGAACATAGCATTTCCGCATGGAAAAAAATATTGATATAATGTTGGTCTTTCAGACCCATTTGACTTCGAGAAGTCTTTTAAAATTAAAAGCTACACTCTATGTGATTCAAAAAACTCGAGAGGAAGAGCATGCGGTAGATCAGCTATTCTAATAAAGGCGAGACTCAAATTTCATGATATCATCAATTTACTCCCCTTCCAGATTTTCAATCACTGAGGATCAATACAATAATTTCTCCAAATTTCTCGTACCTTGTTTCGTAGCAACAAAACATACGTTCTGGGTTATTACGCCTAGAGTGGGGCGTTGTTCAACACAATTTCAAAAAAGGGCTTTGACGTCATTTCCAGTGGGGAGCCCACTTACTGGCCTGCGGATATCCAAAAAATTCCAGATGCTATAGATTAAGGCGTCTTGAAAAATATCTTTAGAGATTTAGTTCATGTTAAAGCTTCCCTAGATCTCTCCTCCTATCACTCTCTCACAATCTTTAAAATTTGTATCCCACTAAGAAATGACTTACGTCACACATATGTCAAGATGATCTATCGTGTTAATTGGCTGCGGTTCAAAAAATATCTCAGTTGTCATTGTAGGGAACACATTAAACTAAGAACATCCGAAGATAATGAATATAACGTTACCACTTTTAACGAAAATATTAAACAGGCTGCTGAACATGCCACTACCTCCCAACCGCAGACGGGTTTTAATAGAATTTATTCTACGGATATTGAACGACTTTTATGTGAAAAAACTAGAGCTAGAAGAGAATGGCAACAACACAGGTTACCCCTAAATAAAATCAGACTTAAAGAATGTATTAAATGACTCAAAGAGTTGCTATCGTCGGAAAAACTGCATTGTTGGAAAAATATACAGAAAGTCTCTATGTCACTTTAGCATCTAATTATTCGTTATAGCGCGCTGCTAGAAATCTTAAAAGACCCGTTAAGCTTAAATCACTAATGCGCACTTTGACGGGAGGATGGGCAAGAAGCGATAGTGAGAAAAGTAACTTATTTGCTGAGCATTTAAAATCTGTATTCACTCCCTATTCATGTACGGGTGCTGTTAATTTGCTAAGTGTAGTTTCTCTACCCCCTCGTCCCTTAGGCTGTATGCACTACAAAAAATAATTGCTGAACTAAACCCAAAGAAAGTTCCAGGTATTGATGGAATTAGTAACAAGATGCTGATGAATTTGCTTCTTATTGCAATAAGAATCCTGCTATTTATTTTTAATGCCATTTTACGAATGCAGTATATTTCACAGAACTGGAAACTTGCGACGATCAAAATAATTCCAAAGCCGGGCAAAGATCCTACCAAGGCTGAGTCATATAGGCCAATAAGCTTACTATCAACAATCTCAAAGCTTTTTGAAAAGCTGCTCATGACTAAATTGTCCGAAATTTTAGCTGATAATGGGTGCATTCCGGACCATAAATTTGGTTTTAGAAGTCAGCATAGTACAATTGAGCAAACCCATAGATAGGTGCAAGTTACAACGAAAAATTTTAAGAAGAGGAATATTGTTCTGCCCTCTTCATTGATATTTCTCAGGCACTTGACAAATTATGGCACGAAGGCCCAGTTTTAAAATTGAAGACATATCTGCCAATAAACACACAAAGAAAAGTTATATTACTGATAGGAAGTTCACAGTTGTGGAAGGAGACTTCATGAGTGTGCCCGAATCTATATCTTCCCACAGGGTAGTATTCTGGAGCCAGTCTTGTATTTAATGTATACTTGTGATATGCCTGTGAGTAATGATATCCATACCTCTACATTTGCCGATGATACAGCCTGTATGAGTATGCATGAAAACCATTATGGGGCATCCCGCAATCTCCAGGAACATATTATACGGCTGGAACCATGGTTGAACTTATGGAAAATGAAAGTAAATGAACAAAAGTGTGTCCATATAACATTTTGCTTAATAAGAGATACTTTTTCCCCCATTCGGATCAACACTTAAGATATTCCTCAATATTCTCAAGTGAAATAACTTGATATACACCTCGATCAAAGGCTTACATGGAAACAGCATATTGACTGTAAGATAACTCAAATTAAACTTAAGTTAACTCAAATACATTGGCTGATTGGCAGAAATTCAATACTCAGCCTAGACTGCAAACTGTTAATATACAAGTCGCTTTTGAAGCTAAATTGGTTCTACGGAATCCAGATATGGGGCACGAATGCAAAACAAAATTTTTACGTATGATAACATCGTCTCCATGGTACATTAAAAATTCAAATTTACATCGTGACTTACATATGCCACTAGTGACTGAAGAAATTGCAAAATACGCAGGCAAATACTTAACAAAACTCGAGTCCCATCCTAATCCCCATCTTGAATTTTACTGGACACATCCGTTAAAAAAAGAGGGATACCACGGCTCTAATACTCAACACTCCAGATGTAACTGCTTGAATATACTTTTATTTTATTTTTCATTTTTGCTCTCTTATGTATTATTAATTTACTATCACTAAGTTTATGTCCGAAACTGGTCGGGCCTAATAATTATGTTTAGATTTAAGATTTGAACACTTATTGTTAGTTCTTATTTGAAGATACAATAAATAAATATATGTACAAAAAAATTCAATATGGCAATATGGTAATTAGAGCGTTGCACGAGCAACACCATGAGCATGCACATGTGTTTTCAGTTTACTTAATGATGAAACAGAATAAAGTCTGCAACTTTTGGAAAATCGCTTCTAAATTTATAAAGCCCATAATAACATCATCGGCAGTAACTCT
This sequence comes from Nowickia ferox, assembly GCA_936439885.1. Classification (NCBI taxonomy): domain Eukaryota; kingdom Metazoa; phylum Arthropoda; class Insecta; order Diptera; family Tachinidae; genus Nowickia; species Nowickia ferox. The sequence goes on along the minus strand of OW387023.1, from coordinate 65,555,945 downwards.
GAGTTTTTATATGTGAGAGCACAAGAAAAAACGCTCTAAAAATAAAATAGATTCTATCTCAGGACTGCTTTCTGGGCCTGCTTTTTTGTGCCAATTTGTATGAAAAATGTGTTTATGCCGGTATTCTATTTAATCATTTAAATCAGACAAGGGCGTTTTTGGCACAATGGTGCTGAGAGCATTCACTCACATTCTTCCCCTTTTAAATTTAGTCGTCTATGAGACAGCGACGAGTGCGCATGAGGCGGATGCTTACATATTTTTTGTAGAATATTTGTCCAGCAAACACACATATTTCCTTACAAATTTATGATATACAAAAAATATTTTATTATAAATAACGAATTTGGTAACTTACAATGCCTTTTATGTTATCAAAGATTTAAGGAAAAAAAGATATGTTATTAAATGACATTATGATGCTTTTTATAGCGATATTTATAAGTTTAATCGTCGGGAAATAGAGAAATTTTAAATAAAAATACAAATGTTTATTTTGAAAAAATAAAAATATAGTTTGTCTCAGTTGACCATACCAAAATTAAAGTAAAAAAGTTTTTTACAATTGACTGTTTGCTAAGAAAATGTTTTATTTTCAATTAATTATTGTGTTTGGTGGGTAGCTCGCAACCTCAATACATTGACAGTACACCAATGCATTTAACCACCAATGATTTAAATTCATATAGGCAAAAGAGAAAATTACTGAAGTAGATTACTCATGAACATTGCTCGGGTATTCATTCATTCATTCATTGCAATGCTCTAATGGTAATGTTAAACTAAAGGTGATAAAACTGTCAGTAAAACTTCTGTAAATGATCAAAAAATATTTATATTTTTTGCAGAAAAAAATTTATTTAAAAAAATTTATGCAACAATAATTTCTAAGAAAATAATTCAGTCTCTCATAAGCATTCATACAAACATGCATTTTACTCTCCCTCTCTCTCTCATATTATACACTAATATATAAATAGCTCTTTCAGAAATTCCGTTAGCTTTAAACTAACTATTTCGCAACTAGTACTTACTGACACTTGGATTACTTTACAATGTAATCAACTGAATATTTTAACATTGCGACGTCCTAGGCAGTAGTCAATTGTCTCACTCTGCATTACTTTCAACTTTTTTAAATTACCTGATAGTCAGTATACATTGAAAAAAATTTTCTTAGGTTCGAACATGTATCATGACACGTTGTGTAGTCAACTCGTTACTACCCAGCTAAGTTACCATTTAAAATAACAACAACAAAATGTTAATATAAAATTTAAACGAATTTCAAAGTAGCTGAGAATAAATTTGTTCGCTCTCACCAAATTCGGTTACGTACTCAACTTAGAATTAATTTCGGATTTTTCTGGGTGACATTGTAGTTAGCTTTTAGTTAGTCTAAGAAAAATTAACTATAAGTTAATTATTTTTGTAGTCAACCACACATTCTCCAACAGGGAATATAAAGATACATTTGTGTTTGCCTGACTTTAATATACACAATATGTGTATTCACATACATATATCGTTGCCTGCTCACAATAAAAAATTAAGATGGCACATTGTGAATTTCCTAAATATTTTTTCCGCTATGTTATTATTTTTTACATACATATATCATCCGCAATATATATATTTCTAAATATTATTTTTTCTTTTTTTTAAGAAATTTTCGTTTGCGTGTGTATCTTATTTTTATTTAAATAAATTATTGCTGTCCGTCCGCGTAAACAAACTCAGCTTGAAAAAAGGTATGTGCCACGAAAATATAATTTATTAAACAGATTTTCACAGAGATGCAGGGTAAAGTATTGCAATAAATAATTTATTCACAATGTATGTATATATGTATGTATATATCCCGAAAAATGTACCCACTTCACATTTCCACTTAAAAATGATGACTGGCCTGACTTAAATGGTGAGGTAACACCCAAATCAAATGAAGTCAAATATTTAGGTCTTAATATTGATCGACGCTTAACTTGGAAAACACATATAAAAATAAAAAGAAAATATGTAGATAACAACTAAAGCATAAAATTTACTGACTTCTTGGTCCAAAATCGGAATTAAACATAAACAACAAATTACTATTATAAAAGACCCTATTAAAACCTATTAATGTAGCAAGTATGCAAGTGACAAGTATGTAAAAATGCAATAAAAGATATATCAAAAGAATTGCGATTTTTTGCCATTTCCGTTTGTTGTTGTAGTGGTGCATCGATAGCAAGCAGCTGAAAAAGAGGTCTAAAAATTAAAGCAATTTTTAAACGTTTGAGCATCAAATTAATCATTGTATATTTAAAGATAAAATTAAATAACAAATAAAGCACATTAAAACAACTGTTACATGGTGCCAGAAGTGGCCGAAAAATAAATAAAAGTGCACTTCTAATTAAAGAAAAAGTTGAAACACTTTAAATGGCGGATGAAGGCGAAAATCGCACACCATGTTTTATAGATTATTCTAATATGGCCACAGAATGGCCCAAATGGAAGCAAAATTTCATGGTATGGATGATTGCAATTGGGAAAATGAAAAAGCCAGAAAAAAACAAATTTGCAACATTCATATGGCTGCAAGGTGCGGTTATATATAATACACTATTTCCAAATGATGGCACACAATATTCAATGATTGGTAAAGTTCGTTTTGGAGCGAAAGAAGTAACGCAAAGATCATTGGATGACGTCTGCCCCAAAAGAACGTTGCGATGGAATCATTCAAGTTTAACATGATATGGCAAAAAGAGAAGCAGTCAATCAACAAATTTGAGAGAGAGTTGCGAAAACAGTTGTCTTTCTGTGATTTTAAATGCAGTTGCGGCGCATCGTATGAAGACAGAATGCTTCGAGACCGTATTATTATCGGTGTTTATCCAAAAAAACTTTAAATAAAGCTGTTGCATGGCAGAGATGATACTTTGGCAAAGGTGCTACTGAAGAAAATAAGCAAACAACGACAGTTGGTTCGATTAAATGTTTTGGTTTTAACTGTGGTAGTTCATGATCCCAAAAACATATAAGTGAGAGCAGGGCGAAGGACATTGCTTGTCGTGCTTGCTCGAAAGTTGGACATTTTGCATAAATGTGTCGACAAAAAGACAAATTCCAGCAGATGAATCCGAAGAAAGATGACAACAATTGCAACAACAACAACAGTAACGGTGGTCGCTACAACAACAAGAGATAGTATTGCTTGGGGTGACATTCAAGGTAGCTCTTTTGACTGTGTGAAAATAACAGGAAACAAATTAAGCAATAAAACTTATTTTAGAATAAAGTCAGTAGATTCGAATCGAACGAAATGGACTTAAGAATATAGGATTGAAGGAGAGATAGTTAACTTTAATTTAGACACTGGAGCAGAATTGAATTGTATTCCTTATTTCATAAAAAGACTTTATGAAATAAGACATTAGTAATAAAAGTAATGATTTTCCTGTTTACGATTACAGTAATAACTAATAAAGTACATGTTTTTGGTACTGTGAAATTCTTGTGTGTTGATTTAAAATCTCGTAGTGAAGGAGAAGATTTATTTCTGGTTGTGGATAATAAATTTGAGCCGATACTTGGATTGGAAAGTTGCATTAAATTTGGATTAGTTAAACGGATGGATGTTGACCAAGTTGCGTTGCTAGAGGGGTCAGACTTATTTATAGGAAAGTATAATGATGTGTTTCATGGATTTAGTAGGTTTCCGGTAAAATAAAGAATTTTTTAAAAGAGGGATCGAGGCCAGTACTTCACTATAAGAAGCGGGTACCATATGCATTAATGGATAGATTGAAAATGGAACTTGCAGGAAGGAATTATTTCAGTAGTTAATTATTTCTTATTCCAACAATTGATGATCTCACATCGGGTCTATCCAATGCTACAGTATTTACGGATATAGATCTTACAAGTGGATTTTCGCATATATCTTAAGAGAGGACATCGTTATATTTGACTACGTTTATGACTCCGTTTGGGCGATACAAATTTAATCGCCTGCTTTTTGGTCTCAGCTGTGCACCTGTGTACCTGAAATATTTCAGTGGACTATGGTAAAGATTTTTGGTGACATTGCAGGGGTTTATATTTATTTTGATGATATATTGATAGGTGCGAGGGACTTGGCAGAACATGACAAAATTCTGAGGATTGTGATACAACGAGCAAGAGAAAATAATGTTTAATTTAATTCAGAGAAGATACAATACCGCAAGGAATCTGTGGGACTTATGGGGAACACTATATCACATAACATAATTAAGGCCGGGAGGAAATATTGTGATGCTATTCTGGGGATGGAAAAACCCAGAAGTAGAGCTGATCTTTTGCATTTTCTCAGTCTGGTAATTTATTTGGCAAGATTTATACCAAATGTATCGAATATAACTTCAGGGTTACGTAATATAACGAGATTGCTGTTGATTTCGAATGAAACAGAGTTTATAAATCTATTTAATATCATTACATCGGCACCTGTGCTAGCAATTAATGATCCTCTATTGCCTGTGAGGATTCGAACAGATTCTTCCAAGGATGGATTAGGGTGTGTCTTAATTTAGGAGGAGCATCCCATTCCTTTTGTATCTTCGACAGAAGTGGGCACAAATAGAAAAGGAACTCCTGGCTATTGTCTTTGCATGTCCACGTTTCCACCATTTTGTATATGGCCGTGAGTTTAAGGTTGAAAGTGATTATAAGCAACTGAAGACAATTATTAAACGGGATATTGATGATGCAGTGGCATCAGTGATGCATAGTGATGCATTTTGAGCGTATCTTCATGATGTTATTAAGGTATCCTCAAATGGATATAGTTTGTAGACCTGGAAAGATAATATTGGTGGCTGACTGTTTGTCTCGTGCTCAGTTATCAGAGGAGGAAGAATTGGAGGAATAGTGGAATCGGTTTGTTTATCGGAAGACAATTTTAAATATTATAGGAATGTGTTGAATGATGTTCAGAAACATAGTCGTATTTGTACATGTGTTCAGCTGTGCAGTTGTCACCATATATGTTATTTTTTGAAAGACTAATTAAGACTAACTTGGCAGTATCGGGCTCATTGTTAACCAGAAATAATGTGTTCGGGGATTCGGTTCAGAAAAAAATTTAAAGAAAAAGGGAAAGACAAAAATACTATTATTATCGAAATGTAAAATCACCGCCGGAAATTACCATAGGTGACTTCGTTATTTTTACGAAGAACAGTAAAGGGTGCTATTATGGCGTGGTAGTAAAAAGGGTTAGTAATCGGTCATATATAATAAAGAACAATTGTGATAGATTATTTAGACGTAATACGAGATTCATTGCTAGAACGGAAAAGTTTGATTTCGATACTAGTGACTTTGTGCGTGAGGAGAATATTGGTAATGGCTCTGACAGGTGTATATCAGAGGAGCTATAGGGTGCAGCCATTGCCTAAGAACTATGACTCTGGTGATCTGAATATTGAGCATGCGGGTAGTATTAAGCTGGATATTCCTTCAGATGATACCTCGAATAATAAAAAAAATAATAATTCAAAAAAAAATAATAATAAATAAATAAAAAAAGCATGTAACAAATATGCAAATGAAAAGTGAGAAAAAATATCAGTGAAGAACTTAAGATTTAAAATAAATTCTCCTTGGAATATAAGAAGCACTTCTATTCACAATGATCTCAATCAAAAATCACAGTGAAATCAAAAATTATTAGCACAAATTATTTGAAAAGATTAAGCGACCATCAAAACATTCTTGCAATAACGCCTTTTAGACGACACACAGTGGCGTGAAATAAAAAAGTTATAAGACGTCCGCAACTTTTGAACTAGTGAACCTTTATCGATAAAACTAACTGTTTTAGAAAGAAGTGTTAAACTTTTGAGGCTTTATATTTGGAAGCCCCCTGTTGTAAGACAGGGTTGGTTGGTTTAAATGGCTACCGTCTTCACGTAGACACTTATGTAGAATCTCGTCGGTATCAAACTATATAGAACCGTATCTAAGTATACGGATAAGAGAGCGTAGCTCCCAAGAGCGTCAAAGTGAGAAACTGCGGGTGTCGAAATTCTTTTGGAGTTAGTAACTTTTGTAAACATCGACCGATCTTAATAATTTTTTCAGCGGGACAATCAACGTTAAGATACTAGTAATAACACCGCGTTACAAAAACGAACTTTTTTTCTGTCCTATGAACCAAATATACTTTTTCGGAAAGGGGAGAAAAAATAAAAATACACGTGTATCGGAGATTTTCCGTCCTTCTGTCTGAAAAACTAAGTTAAGTTTTTAGCCCTTTTTTCGTGATCCAATCGAGTTGAGTTTTTGCAGGCAGACTCGTGGAAATGCCTGTATCATGTCAAATTAAAAAAAAAATAGATTTTTATCAATTCTCAGTTTTTTTTTTGAATTTTTTTGAAAAATTTGTTATCGGTTTTTTTGTAACGGTTTCAGCTCCTTAAAAACCATTTTTTATTAATTTTGTTATATTAACATTGAAAATTGTTACATTAAAAATGTTAATGCTTTTAAAGAAACTTCGGCCTTTTATTCTTGCGTTTGTAAGCATTTGTGTCACCATCGCGATAAATAGACCAACAGTATTCGCCAAGCATATGCGTAATATCTTGTCCTTTAAAGCGCTTTTCAATAGCCGCAATGTCCTGATGGAACGTTTCGCCATGCTAATCGCTAGAAGCTCCTAAATCATCCGGGAACAAATCTAAATGATTGTGAAGGAAATGGATCTTTAGCGACATTAATATGCCCATTTCTCCATATGCCGAAATAATTTCTGCGACAATATTTTTATAATTGGCAGCTCGGTTGTTGCCAAGAAACTGCTCAATAACGGCAACTGTGCCTTTCTATGCACGTTGTTCGATAGCATTCAATTTAGATGAAAATTCATAACTTGAAACTATTTTTTTTTATCTGCGGACCGTTGAAAACACCTTAAATCATACACATAATTAAAAAAAAATTTACTGAATGACTTCTTAAAAAGTACCTGCATGAATCTTTGCGCCGCTCAATTTTGGACAAATTTTGCGCAAACTTGCAATCGCCTCGCTCTCACGATCCAGTTTTTTAACAAAATTTGATGCGAGACCGAGCCTAATGTGTAGTAGTGGCAAAATGCTTTGAGATGTCTGCACCAATGGTAGATGCTCTATACTTTCTACGCCTACTTTGTAGCATGTTCGCGGCTTCCACTTAAATTCAGTGTAATGCTGATCTCTTTTGCGACCTTCCCATGTACACAAAAAGCACTGCTGAATTGGAAATTCACGCTTAACACCCATGAGTAATCCGACCACTTTCAGAACGCAGCATATTTTCCAATTATGCTCTTGGTACTTTATCAGCTGCAATATTAATTCCATGCCTTCGTATGTTTCTTTGAGGTTTGTGGCATATCCGATCGGAACAGATGGATGTTTGTTACCTATATGAAGCAGCACGACTTTAAGGCTGTTGACCGATGCATCGATGAAAAACCGTCACTCCTCTGAAATATGAGGGTAACCAATTTTTGCAAACATCGAATCAATATCATAACAGGTTTTTTCCCCTATCTTCGTGCAATTTAAAAAATTCGTCATATGGAATAGTGCTACCTCGATCACGAGCGGCTGTTATTTTAAAATCAGCTGCCACTATATTCCACTGCTTAAAGCGTGATGCAAAGAGTTCCGCTGTTCTTCTCGACAAATTTCCGTCTCGTACAAGGTCATTGAAGTCGGCTTGTGTTATTGAATGCGGCACTGCAGTCCCAAGTTCACTGGATGTTGGTACATATTCCGATACTTCTGAACTCTAGCATCTCGCATTCGATGCAAGAAATGTTGATAGCATTGTTGGAACTACTGTTGATTTTCCATCGCTTTTTTCGGGAACATCATCAAAAATCTCCACTGAAGTCGCTATACGTTCTTCTGGTGAGTACAGAACCGCAGGAATAACCGATTCCACATTAGCGTAGCGAACTTTGTTGCGGCGAAAGCATTGGTACCCTTTAGTTTGCGGAAAAGTTACCTAAAAGTAGCACAATTCATTGCAGTGCTCCGTACGTGGTAGCCAAATTGTTGGTACGGCGTACTTTATTGTTGACCTTCCATCAGTAAACTTGCATAAATTTATATAGCAATAGTCGCACACGACTTCCGGAGTATACCACAAGTAAGGAACATAAGCAGTCTTGAATATTTTCTGAAAAGAATTACTCACTGTTTTCGTAATATTTCTCAAATTTTTACTTGGTGTTGGTGCGAATAAGCCACAAACGTAACAAAAGTTATTTCGAGTCGGGCACTGCATTGATAAACTGCAAATACATGGAGTAGGATGGGTCGAAAAACAAATCTTTTTTTTTCCGAAACGCTTTAGTAGTTTAAAAATTTGGAGTCCCTTCAAGTTATGCTGAAAAAAGAGAAAAAAAAATATTTTAAAAAAAATCTGAGAATTGATAAAAATCAATTTTTTTTTTAAATTTGACATGATACAGACATTTCCACGAGTCTACCTGCAAACACTCAGCTCGATTGAATCACGGAAAAAGGGTTCAAAACTTATCCAACATTTTTCAGACAGACGGACAATACGAGCTTTATATTTTATACAAAAAAAAATTCTGACGTGTACATGAAAATCGCCAAAACACGTGTATTTTTATTTTTTCTCCCCTTTCCGAAAAAGTATAATTGGTTCATAGGACAGAATGTGTGTAACGCAGTGTAATTATAATAATAAAACATGCTTAGAGCACTATATTAACTCTTACATTTTCTAAGTTATTTGACTTGAAATTTTTTTTTTAATTTTTGGCCATGACTTTTTTTAATCGTTAGTACATAATTTTTTTAGTACTTCACAAAAATCATTTGGTTTGGATGTGTTTAAAAGACAACTTCATTACATTTTTTTTTTGAAAATTAGAGAAAATTTTTTATATTTTGTGAAAAAAAGAATTTCTTAATTTTTTTGTAATTTTTAAAAAATTATTAAGTATTTGATAAAAACTTTCATGGTGTCTGAAAGAAGAGGTATTAAGAAAGACTGAAATAAATTTTTGGGATTTTTGATTAAAAAAACTAATTTTTGAATGTGGCAAAAAATTTCACGCTTTTTTGTAATTTTTTTGGTCTTTTATTATAAATAAACTTGTTGTTAATAACCTGTAAGAAACTCTTAAAAAAATTTCTAACACGATTTTTTCCCTATAAACAATTTGATAATATCAATTAAGTTTTTCCACTCAAATTAATTAATACAATTAAAAATTTAATTGAATCAATTAAATTATTAATTGAAAACATTAATTGGTGAATACTTTTTTCTGTGAAGAAAAGTTTTATAAAATTATATATTAGGAAATATTTTGATTAAATGCAAAAGTATAGATTTAATTATGCAAACTTAAAAAAATTATTCTCATACCTTCAATACTTTTCGAAATACATAAAATCAAATTTTGATTACAAAATTAAATTTTCTACATTTTTTTTGCCGAAATTGTTGATCTCATTTTCTTTACTTCAAATGTTTCTTCATGTCCCTTATATATGAACGTCAATGCGTTCCATGTTAGAAATTCCATGTTTTATACTTTCAAGCAGTATTGAAACTTGAGCACATATCTTCAAACGAATTTTTACTTGTTGAAGGCATTTCATTGTGTAGTCAAATCCTCAATGGTATTATGCTGTATTATGAAGAAGGTCTGACAAACTAATGACTGCGCTTCCATTATCCACTATTATCGGAGATGGTAAAATTCCCGCTTTTCTTATTAATTAAGAATGAGTGCTAGTGCATCTTCCACCGTGAAATGTTTACTATACTTTATCGTTGGAACGCTTTCTACCATCCGCGTTAATCTTTTTGTAGATGCAATTGGTAGCATATCTACAATTTTGGTAGCTTCTAATTGTTGGATCCTCGCTAAAACGCGTTTTAATGGATCTTTGATTTCATTTTCCGAATACATTTTAATCAAAGTTTGTTTAATCATTTTGCTCCTGCATCGAACGTTATCGTAATGCTTACAAGTAGTAGGGAACTGGCAGTTCTGCCCCAATTAAAATTGTAAAATTTTAATTACCCAAATTGTAAAATTCTTGGAAATTTGTGAAATTTGATACCTACGAGGGTGGTTCAATAAGACCGTCCAATTTTTTGTTTACATAAGGAGTTTTTTGTTTACATAAGGATTTTTTTTATTACTACATACGAGGGCGGTTCAATAAGTCTGGTTTTTTATGAACGTGGGAATTTATATGTATGTATGTTTGTGGGGTGGATTAAGGGGTTTCATAACATTAAGACTTCATGAAAATGATGGGAAAATCATGAAAATGATTTTCCTAATACCAACGAGGAAATCATGGACAAAATCTTGCAAGTTGTAATAATGGCCCTAAGAAATATATTTGTATGTTTGTATGTATGTACATTTGTATGTATGGATGTATGTATGTACATTTCTATGTATGTATGAATGTGCGATCGTGAGAACTTGTGCGTGGAATATTTTGTTGAATATTTGCAACGTAATCATTTTCTTTGTCTACGATTATTTTAAAGCAGCAAAGTTTAAACTAAGTACACTCATCAGCAGAGAAACAAAAACCAAGTATTTGCAAGTAAGCAAAAAAATTAACTTCTCCTCCTCCCCACTTCCTTCTCTTTCGTTTATGTAGTTTGTATTTGAAATAAGAAACCACTTGTACATTCTTTTATTTTTCTATACATTTATTGTTTAAAATTTTTTTAAATTTTATAAAATAATTTGAATATTTCTTAGATGAAATCTGGTATGAGTGTATGTGTGCGTATGATTTTCTTACGCTGGTATTTTTATGCACCTAGAAATAAGTTGTTTTCAATATCAACATTTGGTGCTTTAAAATATTGTCATATATCTGAACTTCCCTAATACTACTATATTTTTATACTTAAGATTGCTTTATGCTTTTGTCATGTTTAATTTTGTTCAGCGTTAAAGTCTGCCTGTGAGAAGTTTGTTTATATTACAGATTTTGTTTATTTAACTACGTCCGGCTTCTTTTACTGAACTTCTTTTCATACGATCATGGGAATTTATAGTTTCTCTGACCATAATAAGTTTGTTTAGCTTTGGCATGTGCTCTAACTGAATGATTTGGTATGTTCATATATTTTCATGATGTAGATATGTAAGTTTGATTGTTAAGATCTAATAAATACTGGAGTATTGATAAGAAATTTGATATGTGTACATACATATCTACAAATTGATTTTATGTATGTATGTATGTACATACAAATAAGTGTTGGGCTCCCTCTTTGAATAAATTTGTTTTTTTTTGTCATGTGCGGTCTTTTGTTGTTGTTGTAAATATTCATCTGGTCTTTTGAGTATAGATGTGAAATATCTTCATATTTTTTTTTATTTGAAATTAAAAAATGTTGCTTTAATTTTTTATCTGTATTTACTTAGAAGTTTGTGTGGATTTTCTGTTTTAAGTAAAACTGAATTCCTTAAGATACATACTCCATAGTAATAGTAACTATAATATATATATATATTTCCTATATTTAATTTACATTTGTTCAAAATTGATGCAGCCTATATAGTCAACGTTAGAAATTTTTTGGAGTATACAATTTTTTCTAATCACCGTGTTTTTCAGCAACTCTTACATTTAGTTTAGAATATCTTGCATTGCCTTTTATAAATGTATAAACATTTTTAAATGAAACTGATCCGGTAGTCCAGCTTAGCTAACGATAGTTTATTTTAACAGTTTGCTTCTTTTTACTTTTTTTATTTTTTTATTGATAAAAATTTAAAATCAAAGGGGAGTTTTATAATAAAATTGTTATATTCATAATTGCTGAAAACAATCGCTACTTCTTTTGCGATGAAATCATTTCAATTACTTTTAAAACCTTGTACGTCTATAAAAATTATGGTATTTTCCATATTACTCAATTTATAAGACTTTTCCAACTTGTCCTTTGATGGGTATATATTCTATTAGATCATAAATAAGAATGCAGTAAGCTGATGTCTGCTTACTGTTTCAAATTAAAATTTTATTCAATTGGGCCGCTATTAAATAAAAGAAACTTTTATCTGAAACTTTAGAGCATTTGCAAGTGCTTGAGATTCTTTCATATAATAGCTTTGTTAGAATCTTAGATACGAGTACATATAATAGATACGAGTACATATAATATATTTTTAATTTTTATGTTAAGATCATCATCATTTGGATATGAGACTGAATTTAAATGTACTTTTAAATTAGTTAAATCATAATGAGGAAACTTGTTTTCTTCATGAATACCGATCAACAGAAAACGAAACGTTTTCTTACAATTTAGGTCTGGAACCGTTGAGAGTTCCTCCAGTATACAAGATAACTTTCTATGTCAGCATTTCTGTCGATAATTTTAATTCATCAAATTGTGTTACTTCATACTGATAATATGTTTAGATTAATAAGGTATATGTTTATCTTATGAAGGTTACTCGCCTATAGTTTTTATTTGATGTTCTAGATGATTTTTTTTCTCATTTTATTAAAGTTCAGCGTATTGTGCATATATTTCTGATATGTTTAAGTGCGCTTTATTTACCTGTCAGACAGAGTGTACGTATCAGTTGATCACTCAGTCTCTCTTTTTAATAATTTTTTTCTTTCAGTGTGTCACTACTATTTTTCAGATTTTACTACTTGAAAAAGATAACATTTGTGTAATTTTTAAATGTATTCATATATACACATAGGTTAATATATGTATGTCTGTATAGAGAAGTTACTTTATCTACAAAGAAATACATGTTTAATAATCAACTATTCTAGAAAATCGATCTCAAATAACTCAGTTACCTCCACCATCAATTCACCGTCGGTGTTTTCATAGTGTCAGAAACATTAGAATATCTATGTTTGAGAGAATTTTTACCTCGAGTTTTTCTACATGAGGTTTGCTGGTTGACCCCGTTGAAGTTATTGTTGACGTAGGCTGGGTTGTATCACATTCAGATGTAATAATTTCTTACTTAAAAAAGGTCTTCATCACCATCAACCATATCTGTATACATTTCATTCATGAGTTGGGTTGATCCAGATACAATTGCTGTTTCTCATCACCTTCTAACAGATTTATATATTTTGCTAGCATGCATGCCTTAGCATGCTTCTATCGATAGTGATGCGAGAGCCCGACATGTAGTGGTGTTTCAATTAAAAATCTATACTATTAGAATTTAAGAATTCACTCTTCTGAATTTTTTACAGAGTAGATACATATGTATTTCATTTCCCACAAAGTCATAAAATTTCTTTGCTTACAAAATTTCATGACGTGAGGACTTTTCTTAAATTATGCATGCTTCGGCATGCTTCCAATATTTTTTTCTCTAAATTTTTTGATACTCATTCAGATACAGATATAAAGTAAGATCTGTTTACACTACATTTTACAATTTATGCATGCTTCAGCTTGATTCTAGTTGAAGTCTATATTTATCCAGTAAGTTTGTTTGATACCCATTCATACACATGTACATTCTTAAAGAATGGATATCAAAGTCCAATTTGCATAGTTTATCTATATTTTCTAAAGATCTGATAGCTATAGAAATGAACACAGTGAAGATGTATTATAATAAGCCCATATTCACATATTTAAATTTTGTGTGCTACTGCTTTCGAAATGGAAAATGTACAACTCTTACTATAAAAAGTGATAATACGATGTGTTGCTGAATATTGCACTGTCTTAAACTTCATTTTGAACGCTTACGTTTTCACAATATTTCATACAGACCAACAAGTTTAGAGAATTCCAGTACATTAAGTTAATTATCTTTTCTAAGACCTAACATTCCTAATCAATCCTTCAAAAAAAATTATGACAAATTAGGTTTTTCCTTTTTAATTTTATTTATATTATCATTAAATTTCAAAATTTTCTACATCTTCAAATTACTGTATACTATATTTTCCACCTTTTCCTCATTTGTTGAGTTAACTTTAATTGCAAACATTTTAATTGTGAGATGAGCTTTTCTATTTTAGGCACTAAGTAAATCTTTATATATATATATATATATCAATCCACTTATATGAACCATTAATGCTAAATTCTTAACACATAATTCCTTTGGATGATCTATTAAATAATTCTACTATTAATGCTTTAATATTAAGTAATGTTTAATCTTCTACTTATGCATGAATTTTCCAGTGTCTGTTAAAAAATTCTTTACAATCATCCATTTGTCAGTTTTTTGGTACTCCTAACATTTCAAAAATATTTTCCACAGCCTAGGTTTTTTTAAGTGCAACTTTTATTTTCAACGGTATTGACCATAGAAACTTTTAGAATGAATCATTTACAGTCTACAATAATCAATAACTTCTATTTTCTGTAGAATAGTTTCCCATTTCACCTAAATCAGCTCCATAAAAGATCAACTATTCCTTTCATTACATATCTACAATGCACAAAAAATTTTCGAGATTTATTATAGAGTTCGTTTGCTAAATTTCTTTTTAAAGACATTGAGTTGTTTTAAAGATTTTTTGGAGAGTGTTGTGATCTACTTGATGCACTTTCAGCTATTTATACTATCATGTAGTTATTTTTCCAATCTATAAATTTTATTGTTCAGCTGTTCAATTTGTTTTTTTAAAAGATGATTTAATTTTTAGTATGTGTTTTTCAATTTTATAACTATCTTCTATCTCTAATTGTATTTCGCGTTGTACTCCATCAATTTGCATTTTAATATATTCTTCAATTATATTAATTCCTTAAGCTGTATTATTACTTTTTCCTATAGTTTATCGATTTGAATTTCCAGAAACAATTTACTGATAACATCATTCTCCGTTAGTGAATGATGATGATTCTCTATCCATGTATTAGTAGAAATTATATATTTTATATAGTTTTCAAAATCAAATTTCTCATAGTATTTCCATGTTTTATTATCAATCATTAAAGAAAATAAAGCTACTATTAGAGCCTATATTTGACCATCAACTTGTATTTTATCTTCTATCACCAAACTTCCATTCATTATTCAAATCTTGATGTGGGCCATAGTTTGTATCTGATTCATTTCTTCCTTCCAAGACTGATAAATGAGTGTAAGTGTCTTGAGAATTGGAAGTCTATGAGTAAAAATCATCTTCATCATCAAATATTGTTCCTTCTGAAAGTTTCTTTGATGTACTTGTCTCTATATTGACTGATGGCTTTAAACTTGTATTATTTTCAGCTTCTATCTTGATTTTACTTTCTTCTTTCTTGTGCATTCTTTTAATTTTTTTAGAACTATTTACGAATTCTTTGAGTGGTTCTGTTATAGGTTTAAATGTATCTCTTAGTTGTTCACGTTTAGCTATTTCACCTTCTTTTATACTACGAAGCGTTTTCTTCAAGACATTTCTTGTCAACACCAACTGTTTTAAAATTTTCTCATCCATGTTTAGCAAATAAGAGGTATAAGATATTAGATCAGGTATCAGCTATCAGATCAGGTTATCAGGTAGCTGGTCTGGTTTTTAGATCAGCTTATCAGGATCTGGTCTGATTTTCAGATCACCTTATCATGACCTGGTCTGATTTTCAGATCAGCTTATCATGACCTGATCTAGTTTTCAGATCAGCTTATCAGGACCTTGTCCGGTTTTCAGATCAGCTTATCAGGACCTGGTCTGGTTTTCAGATCAGCTTATCAGGACCAGGTCTGGGTTTCAGATCAGCTTATCAGGACCTGGTCTGGTTTTCAGATCAGCTTATCTAAATTAGATTGGGTTATAAGTTTACAAGTAGCTGGCCATTTATAACATTTAGATGAATACAGTTTAAGGTCAGATGAAAAACGAAAAAGTAAACTTTTATGTAGTCAAATTCTCTTTTTTTTTATAACGATCATCGTTTAATTCAATATCGTTGCTTATAATCAAAATCCATATTTATCCTTCCAACATGCTTTATATTTGTCTCATCTTACTTAAACATTATAATTACATTATGATTATCTAGTATCAAATGTTTGGTAACGTTTGATGAATCATCAAAATTGCTTACCATCCTATATTTAGGTTGTTTTACTAACCACATTTGTGTAACTAAATGCATTTTATAAATATTATCTCTTATTATAAAAAAATAAAATAATACAGCTATACGATATCAGAAAATATTTTCTGAAAATATTTTCTGGTGTCGTATAGCTGTATTATTTTATTTTTTCTAAATAACAAACAATAATTATGAAACACATTTCATAAATATTGGTGCATACTCATAGTCAAAACAACCTAAAAATAGGATGGTACGAAATTTTGATGATTCATCAAACGTTAGTTCAAAAACAAGTCATAGTTCCCTTCTACCAAATTCTATTTGCGTAAAAATAGTTCAAATTCTAAAAAATAAAAAATAAAAAATAATATGTTATGATTGGCTTGCTAAAAAGTCTTAATGGAATAAAATTTCAAAACATCTACATATTAATACCCAAAATCTCTCTATCAACCCAAAAAAGGATACGTAAAGATATTACATAATTTTATTAATTAAAGGAATGGGATATTAAACATTTACAGATACTGAATCTATTATTTCTCCTAACAAAGCTAAAAGTAATTCCGATATGATATTTAACGATGTTAGATGTGAGAAACATATTTTTGTATGGAGTGTGATAAGAATGTTGATGCATTCTGCTGATGGCAGACTTATACCAGAATCACCAAACATTTGATACTAGATAATCATAATGTAATTATAACGTTTAAGTAAGATGAGACAAATATAAAGCATGTTGGAAGGATAAATATGGATTTTGATTATAAGCAACTATATTGAATTAAACGATGATCGTTATAGAAAAAAAGATAATTTTACTACATAAAAGTTTACTTTTTCGTTTTTCATCTGACCTTAAACTGCATTCATCTAAATGTTATAAATGGCCAGCTACTTGTAAACTGATAACCCAATCTGAATCAGATAAGCTGATCTGAAAACCAGACCAGGTCCTGATAAGCTGATCTGAAAACCAGACCAGGTCCTGATAAGCTGATCTGAAAACCAGACCAGGTCCTGATAAGCTGATCTGAAACCAGACCAGGTCCTGATAAGCTGATCTAAAAATCAGACCAGCTACCTGATAACCTGATTTGATAGCTGATACCTGATCTAATAGCTGATACCTCTTATTTGCTAAACATGGATGAGAAAATTTTAAAACAGTTGGTGTTGACAACAAATGTCTTGAAGAAAAAGCTTCGTAATATAAAAACTGGTTAAATAGATAAACGTGAACAACTAAGAGATACGTTTAAACCTATAACAGAACCACTCAAAAAATTCGTAAATAGTTCTAAAAAAATTAAAAGAATGCACAAGAAAGAAGAAAGTAAAATCAAGATAGAAGCTGAAAATAATACAAGTTTAAAGCCATCAGTCAATATAGAGACAAGTACACCAAAGAAACTTTCAGAAGGAACAATATTTGATGATATCATCTTATTTAATGATGCTAATACTGAGAATGATGATAAGGATGATGAAGATGATTTTCAGTCATAGACTTCCAATTCTGAAGACACTTATACTAATTTATCAGTCTTGGAAGGAAGAATTGAATTAGATACAAACTATGGCCCACATCACGATTTGAATAATAATTGAAAGTAGTGTAGCATCGTCTGAACGCACCTTTTGTCCTCTTTTATTTTCTTTTGTTTCTTTTGCTTTTTAAAAGAAAAAACAAACGGAACAAAACGAACAATTTTCATTGATCAAACTGACACACTAACTTTTATTAATAAACTAACAAATACTTTGTAGCTTGAATATTTGGCAATTGCAATAAACTGCTGAATTAGTGAAAAGGGTTTTTGATGAATTAAATGTATGATTATGTAGGTTACTAGTTGTGTAATAATTATTTCATGCCTTAAATCGGCACATTGTTTTATTAAAATAAAGGATTCTGCATATAAACCTGCGAATCCTGGCCAGCGGCGCCTTAGCGCCGGCCATATAATATAACCAAATAAAGCAAAATATAAAATCAGTATATGGCGATCCTGCAAAACTAAGATCCTGCAAAACTAAGATCCTGCAAAATAAATTAATATCCTGCAAAATAAATTAATCCTGCAAAATAAATTAATATCCTGCAAAATAAATTATTATCCTGCAAAATTTAATCCTGCAAAATTTAATTATCCTGCCAAACCAGGCATTTGAAAAATTTTAAATGGTAGAATATACACCAGATGGGAAATCCGATGTAGAAATCCCGAAGTACGTAGCAGCAAAAATCACCGAACAGGGACCGAAAAAATTAACAATAAATGAATACAAAGCCAGATTGCTCAAAAGAAAAGAAGAAGCGTTAATACAGATACCCAAAGTCGCGATAAAACGTAGGAAGAGAGGGGGTAGACTAGTGTGGGTACGAAGAAATTTGGCTAC
The DNA here is from genome assembly GCA_936439885.1 of Nowickia ferox. Lineage (NCBI taxonomy): Eukaryota > Metazoa > Arthropoda > Insecta > Diptera > Tachinidae > Nowickia > Nowickia ferox. The sequence goes on along the minus strand of OW387023.1, from coordinate 65,537,453 downwards.
ATTACAGCAAACAATAAATGCAAACCCACCACCACATTGGACAATAGCAACAGATATTTGGGTGCAAATAGAAAAAATAGAGAATGAGTTATCTACATACTATAAAAATCAAAATAAAAATAAATGAAAAAAAAACAAATTTTTAACATTTAGATGGTAGGCCCAATTTGGGGATATAACAATAAAGACATGGGAAAGCCCCAGAGTAAAGTAGAAATTTAGGAAAACATTGTTAATAACGGCAACGCCGAAAACAGCAAACAAGTAATCCCTGAATATATAATAACTTTAGTTATAGTAATTATAATATTGTTTATAGCATTTAAAATAAATAAGTATTTCAAAAAGTATGTACTTAAATATAATCAAAATAGAAATAATACAGATACGGTTACAATATAATATTTCAATCTATTACTTTAAAGTACTGTAAACTTTTGTATAATGATAGTAAAAATAAATGGATTGGCAAGCAATAATTACAAAGGTCAGACTAATTAAAGAAGATTTTGATCGTTCGCATAAATGCATAAATATAGACAGACCTATTAGAGAGGAAACTTTAGAATTACATATTCAAAATTTATTGAAAAGGTTAGAGGAAGTACGAATTATTTTTAACGTAAATTATCAGAGATTAACTTCAGCACAAAAATCAGCGGCTGATGCATTTTTCTTAGATTTGAAAAGTAGACTTTATAAATTAGCAATAAAGAAAAACTTAGAAATAGAATTACCTGATTCAATACACGAAGAGGTAACATATAATTGTACGAAGAAACAGGACATACTGGTAACAGATTCTAAAATGGCAGCGTTTAATCTGGAAACTGCATCGAAAACACTTCCACTATTCGATGGCAACTATATGGAATTAGATAGCTTTTTGATAACAGCGGAAATAATTAATAAAAATTTGTCAACCGAGGGCAAAACTGATTTTTTACAATATGTATATCACGCTAAATTGTCATCAAACGTTAGAACAGCATTGGGAAGTTATTCAAAACCAGAAAATTTTGAAACACTAAATATACTATTACAAGACAGATACAAAAGTAGGGAGACAATTCCAGAATTACAAGGCAAATTGAACACACTTTTTCAAAGGACAATGTCGGTAAGTTTGTTTAGGGATAAAATTACTGCAATTATAGACAAATTGAATAAACTAGGAATAGACGAATTAGGGAATAATGCAACGGAACCAGAAAAGAATGTCATAATGCGATTAAACAATAAATTGGCTTTGGATACATTTAAAAAGGGTCTAAATGAAAATTTCAAGACAACAATATACGCAGCCAGACCAAATAATTTGCAAAGTGCTACAGAACTTGCTCTGGAATTGGAAAACGAATGCAAGTTAACAAACAATTCGGTAATGCATGTCCACAGAGAAAAGCCACGATATCAACAGCAAAATACATATAGAACCTATAACAACAATAACAGATTGAACACTAACTACAACAACAACAACAGGATGTACAGGAAAAATAACAATATTAACAATAGAAGCTATGGTGAAAATGGGAATACTTACTCTAAAACCAACAACAATAATTTTCAAAAAACTAACAATAACAAGCCAAACATAAATTTCAACACAAACAATAGGTTTAACAATCGCAGTAACATATCTAACACACAAAGAAGATGGAACAATAACAACAACAACCGTAATAGAAATCATAATATAAATTATGTAAGTGAGCAGGGAAACGGACCAATCCCGGGGACCGTATAGACAGGATCCCCGATGGGAATATAATATTAACTAGACAAGTTTATTGCATAGCTTCAAATCTCAAAAATTACGTAAAATTAAGAATTACAAACGCCGTAAACGATGTAACATTTCTAATCGACACTGGTGCAGATGTTTCATTATGCAAAAGGAATATTTTAATTAACCATGTGGAAGATACAGATGATTATTGCAATTTGACAGGAATTTCAACAGATATGATTAAATCATTGGGCTCAACTAATTTAGAAATAGATATAAACAAAATTATTTTGAATCATAAAGTACAAGTAGTAGAAGATAACTTTCCGATAAGCACTAATGGTATTCTGGAGATTTCCTAACGACACATAGATGCAATATAGATTATGACACATATATGTTAACTTTCGTAAAAGATAATGAAATCATCAATATTCCAATTTATGACGACACTGTAAGAATAAATACAGTAACTATTCCTCACAGAAGTGAAATTGTTGTTCCTATAAAGATAGACATAGAACAAGACGCGTTGGTTTTAAACAGGGAAATCACTAAAGGTGTGTACGTCGCAAATACGATAATACCTAAAACTGGCAATAAGCACATAAAAATACTAAATGTCACAGATAAAGATGTGAAAATTCAGAATATAAAAATAAAAACAGTACCACTACAAAATTATAATAGTTACAAATTGCATACACAGAACAGTAATCACGAATATACATCAAAAAGATTTGAAGACGAGAACATGGCAAACTTAAAGGAAATATTGAAGAAATATCAACATGTATTCCACATTGAAGATGAGAAACTAACGACAAATAACTTTTATAAACAGAAAATAGAACTGCACGATAGCAGTCCAGTATACATAAAAAACTATCGTTTACCACAGGCTCAGACAACTGAAATAAATTCGCAAGTTCAGAAACTTTTGAAAGATAAAATTATAGAACCATCAATAAGTCCTTACAATGCACCATTGTTACTAGTACCAAAAAAAGGGCAGACAGATTTAAAAAAATGGAGATTGGTTGTTGACTACAGAAAGCTTAATGAAAAAATTGTCAATGACAAATTTCCATTGACACGGTTAGATGATATTTTGGATAAATTGGGTAGAGCCAAATATTTTTCAACATTGGATATGACAAGCTCTTTTCATCAAATTGAGCTTGATCAACAATCACGTCATACACAGCATTTTCAACACCAAATGGACATTATCAATACACAAGATTACCATTTGGACTAAAAATATCATCAAATAGTTTTCAACGTATGCTTACAATAGCACTAGCCGGACTAGAGTCAGAGGCATTTTTGTATGTTGATGATATAATAATCTTTGGATGCAGTTTGAACCACCACAATACTAATCTTGTAAAAGTTCTTAACAGATTGGATAAATACAATTTAAAACTTAACCCTAGTAAATGCCAATTTCTACGATCAGAAGTCGTATATTTAGGACACTTGATAACACCACAAGGCATAAAACCTGATCCAGAAAAATTTGAGGCAATTACAAAATACCCAGTACCTAAAAATGCAGACGAGGTAAGAAGGTTTGTAGCGTTCTGTAATTATTACAGACGTTTTGTCGAAAATTTTGCTGAAATAACAAGTAGTTTGAATGCACTTTTGAAGAAAAACAGAAAATTTGTTTGGACAGAAAAATGCCAAGACGCATTTGATAGATTGAAAAATAAACTAATTAACCCGCCAATTTTGCAATATCCTAATTTCAATGAAAAATTCTTTTTGACTACGGACGCATCTAATTTTGCGCTAGGAGCTGTATTATCACAAGGAGAAATCGGACTAGATAGACCTATATCGTTTGCGAGTCGATCACTAAATAAGCATGAAGTAAATAAGCCCGTAATAGAAAAAGAATTACTTGGTATACATTGGGGTATACAATTTTTCAGACCATATCTGTATGGCAGAAAATTCATAGTCGTTACAGATCACAGACCATTGATAGCGTTATTTTCTCACAAAAATCCAAGTTCAAAGCTGACTAGAATTCGCCTAGAATTATCGGATTACGATTTCGAAATAATCTATAAAAAAGGAAGTAACAATACTAATGCAGATGCATTGTCAAGAATAAAGATAGATTCTGACACATTAAGGACAATGATTCCTGAAAAAAATGATGAAACAATGAAAAGATCACTAGTGATAACTAGAAGTATGAACAAGAAAGTGATACAACAAGAAAAAGATAAAGGAGATATAAGAAATAATGAGGAAAATATGAAAAATAAAAGTATAACAAATAATGAGGAAAATATGAAAAATAAAAGTATAACAAATAATGAGGAAAATATGAAAAATAAAGAAGATAAAATATATGGATCCAAACAAGATGGTGTTACAGATCTTAATGAGTTTGGCCAACTCAAAATTTGGGACTGTACATCCATTAATGATATAAAGCTAGCTAGAAAATTAAAATTTATATTTGAAAAACTAAGAAATGAAATTAAAATTGAAAATGATTCTGTTCTAAATGAAACGCGCGTCAGATGTAGCCAAAATCCCGATTATCTAGATAATGTGATGGAGAAACTACTTTATGTTTTAGGCAGAACGGAATATGATAAGTTCGCACTAGAAAAGAGCGACGAAATATTTAAAAGGATATCCATTGAAAAACTTAAAGAAAAAATAAAATAGTTCATAAGAATCTTTTAAAAAAGTATAAAAACTAAGAAAAACAATTTGTTTAACATATGTAAGTTTTAAGAAATAATGTAAAACATAAATAACATAAAATTAAAAGAAAAAGTACATTTAAGCTTTTAAAATTTTTTTTTTATAATTAAGAATTGTAAAATCAAAATATAAAACCCACATATATTCAGCAGATTAAGCAATACAAAATTTTCCACCTATATCAGTAACCATATTAATGCACTAAACAACAATTAAAATTTTGCAATCTTGCTAAATTGTAAAATTTTAACTAAAAGGGTAAGGGTGTAGTGTAGCATCGTCTGAACGCACCTTTTGTCCTCTTTTATTTTCTTTTGTTTCTTTTGCTTTTTAAAAGAAAAAACAAACGGAACAAAACGATCAATTTTCAATGATCGTACTGACACACTAACTTTTATTAATAAACTAACAAATACTTTGTAGCTTGAATATTTGGCAATTGCAATAAACTGCTGAATTAGTGAAAAGGGTTTTTGATGAATTAAATGTATGATTATGTAGGTTACTAGTTGTGTAAGAATTATTTCATGCCTTAAATCGGCACATTGTTTTATTAAAATAAAGGATTCTGCATATAAACCTGCGAATCCTGGCCAGCGGCGCCTTAGCACCGGCCATATAATATAACCAAATAAAGCAAAATATAAAATCAGTATAGTAACCTAAAACTAAACGAAGATAAAATAAAAGTTGATGGTCAAATATAGGCTCTAATAGTAGCTTTATTTTCTTTAATGATTGATAATAAAACATGGAATTACTATGAGAAATTTGATTTTGAAAACTATATAAAATATATAATTTCTACTAATACATAGATGGAGAATCATCATCATTCACTAACGGAGAATGATGTTATCAGTAAATTGTTTCTGGAAACTCAAATCGATAAACTATAGGAAAAATTAATAATACAGCTTAAGGAATTAATATAATTCAAGAATATATTAAAATGCAAATTGATGGAGTACAACGTGAAATACAATTAGAGATAGAAGATAGTTATAAAATTGAAAAACACATACTAAAAATTAAATCATCTTTTAACAAAACAAATTGAACAGCTAAACGATAAAATTTATAGATTGGATTGATAGTATAAATAGCTGAAAGTGCATCAAGTAGATCACAACACTCTCCAAAAAATCTTTAAAACAACTCAATGTCTTTAAAAAGAAATTTAGCAAACGAACTCTATAATAAATCTCGAAAATTTTTTGTGCATTGTAGATATGTAATGAAAGGAATAGTTGATCTTTTATGGAGCTGATTTAGGTGAAATGGGAAACTATTCTACAGAAAATAGAAATTATTGATTATTGTAGACTGTAAATGATTCATTCTAAAAGTTTCTATGGTCAATACCGTCAAAAATAAAATTTGCACTCGAAAAAACCTAGGCTGTGGAAAATATTTTTGAAATGTTACGAGTACCAAAAAACTTATAAATGGATGATTGTAAAGAATTTTTTAATAGACACTGGAAAATTCATGCATAAGTAGAAGATTAAACATTACTTAATATTAAAGCATTAATAGTAGAATTATTTAATAGATCATCCAAAGGAATTATGTGTTAAGAATTTAGCATTAATGGTTCATATCACTCCACTGGATATATGTATATATATATAAAGATTTACTTAGTGCCTAAAATAGAAAAGCTCATCTCACAATTAAAATGTCTGCAATTAAAGTTAACTCAACAAATGAGGAAAAGGTGGAAAATATAGTATACAGTAATTTGAAGATGTAGAAAATTTTGAAATTTAATGATAATATAAATAAAATTAAAAAGGAAAAATCTAGTTTGTCATGGTTTTTTCTTTTTTTTTGAAGGAATGTTAGGTCTTACGAAAGATAATTAACTTAATGTACTGGAATTCTCTAAAGTTGTTGGTCTGTATGAAATATTGTGAAAACGTAAGCGTTCAAAATGAAGTTTAAGACAGTGCAATATTCAGCAACACATCGTATTATCACTTTTTATAGTAAGAGTTGTACATTTTCCATTTCGAAAGCAGTAGCACACAAAATTTAAATATGTGAATATGGGCTTATTATAATAGATCTTCACAGTGTTCATTTCTATAGCTATTAGATCTTTAGAAAATATAGATAAACTAAGCCGATTGGACTTTGATATCCAATCTTTAAGAATGTACATGTGTATGAATGGGTATCAAACAAACTTACTTAATAAATATATACCTCAACTAGAATAAAGCTGAAGCATGCATAACTTGTAAAATGTAGTGTACTTACTTTATATCTGTATCTGAATGAGTATCAAAAAATTTAGAGAAAAAAATATTGGAAGCATGCCGAAGCATGCATAATTTAAGAAAATTCCTCACGTCATACAATTTTGTAAGCAAAGGAATTTTATGACTTTGTGGGAAATGAAATACATATGTATCTACTCTGTAAAAAATTCAGAAGAGTGAATTCTTAAATTCTAATAGTATAGATTTTTTATTGAAACACCACTACATATCGGACTCTCGCGTCACTATCGACAAAAGCATGCTAAGGCATGCATGCTAGCAAAATATATAAATCTGTTATAAGGTGATAAGAAACTTGTTTCTAATCATTAATCTGTAGACAGCAATTGTATCTGGATCAACCCAAATCATGAATGAAATGTATACAGATATGGTTGATGGTGATGAGGACCTTTTTTAAGTAAGAAATTATTACATCTGAATGTGATACAACCCAGCCTACGTCAACAATAACTTCAAGGGGGTCAACCAGCAAACCTCATGTAGAAATATTTGAAGCAAAAATTCCTTCAAACGTAGATATTCCAATGTTTCTGATACTATATAAAAACACCCTGGCTGAATTCATGGTGGAGGTGACTCAGTTTTTGAAGATCGATTTGGTGCAATACTTGTTTATTAAACATGTATTTCTTTGTATGTAAACTAATTTCTACATACATACATATATTCGCATATATGTATGTAGATATGAATACATTTTCATATGTACACACTCACATATGTATATATTTTCATTAAAAATAATGGAATTAAAAATAATATTAATGTTCTCTACATCAGAAGAAAAAAATAAATAAAACAAGAGACTGACTGACCAACTGATATATACAGCCTGTCTCACATGAAGACAAAGCATACTTAAACATAGGAGAAATATGTATACAATACGCTAGACTTTAATACCATGAGAAAAGCATAAAATATATCATCTTGATCATCAAATAAAAGGCATAGGTGATCACCCTTCATAAAATTAACATATAGCCTATGAATGTAAGCATAGTAACATCATCAAGTAACATAATTTGGGCAATTAAAATTTTAACATTTAATTACCCATAACGCAGACAAAGGACAGCCAGAAATTCCGACATGCAAGGTCATCTTGTATACTAGAGGAATTGTCGAGAGGATAGACCTAAATTCACAGAAAACGAGTTTAAAATAAAAGCTCCTTTTATCAATAACGGGCCAATTGCATTTTTACTGATGATCGAATAATAGAAAGTCCGGAAAGTCTTATAAATTAATATGAATGAAAAAAATGGTTTTAATAGACGAGTAAGGTTTCGAATGATTTTCATTACAAAAAGAAGTAGCGGATGTTTTCAACAATAATGAGTATAACAATTCATTATAAAACCACCATTTGATTTCAAATGTTTATCAATAAAAAAAGAAAGAGAAGCAAAGTGGTTAACAAAAAACTATCATCACCTAAGCTGGACTGCTGGATCAGTTTCATTTCAAAGCGTTTGTAATTTTTTAAAAGCCAATGCAAGATGTTCTAAAATATATGTAAAAAGTGAAGAAAAAAGATGATAGTTGGAAAAAATTTTACACCGAAAAATTTCTAACGTTGACTATATAGGCTACATCAACTTTAAACAAATGGAAATAAGATATATTAAATATTTATACTATTGTTACTACAACTAGAGAGGAATTCAATTTTACTAAAACAGAAACTCCTCACAAACTTTTAAGTAAATATATCTTTAAATTAAAAGAACGTTTTTTTAATTTCAAATAAAAAACTATGGAGATATTTCACATCTATACACAAAAGACCAGGCAAATATGTACAACAGCAACAACAAAAGACCGCACCTGACAAAAAAATTTATTTAAACAGAGAGCCCCAGATTTATTTGTATGTACATACATACATACATAAAATCAATTTGTAGATTCATATGTACATATCGATGGCTTAATTTTAGAGTATGCTAAGTCGACTTAGCATGTTTTGAAGGAGTTTGTTTATTTGAATTTGGATTGATGTAACTTGAGTCCTGTCAAAAGCTCGAATTAATCGGACAACCCTATCAAAAGTTATGCTCACAATTGTAAAATTGAATTTCTATCTTATACGGCCTTTGAGAAATTCCAAATAAACTTTGAACGCGTCTCCTGTAAAATTCACTTTCTAGACTTAGCGTACTCTGGAATGAAGCCATCGATATGTACACATATTATTAAATTTCTTACCCACGCTCAAGTATTTATTGGATTTTAACAATCACACTTACATATCTACATCATGAAAACATACAAACCGTTCTCCAAGCTATTGACGCTTGAAGACGACAGTCGAAGAAGACAAATGTACTTAAATCAACAAACTTATCACAGACCAGTCAAACTCTATCGCGCATACACACATACACACACAAAATCGCCGCGATCGTACACAAGAATTTTGCAAAATCTGAAATTAGTATTTATACAAATATAAACAAATTTCTGACCGACAGACTTTAACACTGGACAAATTTAAGCTTGATAAAATATAAAGCAATCTCATCCCCCAATATGAAAAACATACTAGGATTAGGGAAGTTCAGATATATGATAATATTTTCTAGCAAACAATTTTCATATGAGAAATAATTTATTTCTGCGTACATATAAATACTAGGGTGGAAAAATCGCATACACAAACACATACTAAAATTCATCTACGAAAAATTAAACCTATTTCAACAACGTCCCTCCCTTCACAAATCACAGTCAGCCTAAAGTTCTTACAGCTATACATAAACAAAATCTCAATGTAACATACATTCTATCAATCTCAACAAGCTAAATCACGATCAGCCTTAAGCTCATATAGACAGACATACACACAAGACGGATACATATACATGAACACCTTCACCTCACCTCTCATTAGTCATGATTAGCCTTAAACTCCTACAGATATACACACAAATTGCGCGGTTATATATTACATGAACACTTCGCCCCTCATAAATCACGATAAGCCTTAAATTTCCTACAGATATACATACACAAATTCTCAAGGTCACATACAATCGATCAATCTCAACAATCCAAATCAACATCAGCCTTAAACTTCTACAGACATACATGCACAAAAATTCATATAACAGACATATAAACACCAAAATTCCTATAGATACATATTACAATAACACCCCCCGCCTACCTCAAATCAAAGACAGCCTTAAACTGCTACATAACATACATACACACACACATAGGCACATTCTATCTATCTATCACAACAACACCCTCCCCCTCAAATCACAATCAGCCTTAAACTCCTACGAATATACATATACACAGATTCCCACGGATACGTATTACATGAACCCTCTCACCTCACCTTTTATAAATCACAGACAGCCTTAAACTCGTACAGACATACATATATATATACATACATGTACAAAGATTCCCACGGATACATATTACAACAACTCCCCGCCCTCCACCAGTCGATCTACCTCAAATACACCCCCCCCCCCCACCAAGCACAGCTTGGCTTCAATTCCAACAAGCATAAACGCCACCGAATTCCCACGGTTACATATTACAAAACACGGTCAGCCTTAAGGTCTCACAATCTAGACACACCCCGCCCTCCACCAAGAACAGCCAGACTTCAATTCCTACAGCTAGACACACCCACAAATTTTCCGTCGGCATTAGGAAAAATCATTTCCATGATTTTCCCGTCGGCATTTGAAAAAAAATTAGCATGTTTTCCTGTCGGCATTCGAAAAAAATAAACATGCTTTCCCGTCGGCATTTGAAAAAAATAAAGATGTTTTCCCGTCGGCATTAGAAAATCATATACATATAAAAGCCTCAAACCTATAAACCACCTTAATGTATTCCCACAAAATATTCCACGCACAAGTTCCCACGGTCATACATACATACATACATACAAACATACATACACTTAATATAAACAAAAAACAGTTGATGTAAACAAAAAAACTTAATGTAAACAAAAAATTTGACAGACTTATTGAACCACCCTCGTAGGTATAAAATTTCACAAATTTCCAAGAATTTTAAAATTTGGGTAATGAAAATTTGAAAATTTGAAAATTAAATTCAAATTAATTAAAATTTGAAAATTTGAAAATTTTAATTGACGCCGAATGCCCATTCCCTTGCTACTGTTATTATTATTATTTTTTATTTTTGATTTTTTTTGTTTTTGTATTAATTTGAAGTTATTTTTGGCATTTTGTATACATACAATAATTATTCAATAAAGTTTGTGATTGCAACATAAATCGTCATCCACTACACGTCGTTCGGTCAATTCGGTTATCCTGGTGTACTACCTGAATAATTAATTGATTGCTTCATAACCTGATTTATCCTGGCGTACGACCTGGAAAAACTCAGCTTCTTACAATTTATTTATCAAAGTATACCACTTAAAAAAAAACACCAAGCTTTTACAAATCCTTGTGTACCAATTGGATAAAACCACAACCATTTAAACAGCAGTTAAGCCAGGCAAACGAGTCTGGTATTAACAAAAGTAAATATATTATATTTATCGGTAATACGCAAAAGTAATAAATGTCAGTAACTGGTTTCAATATTGCTACTTTCCAGGAATTGGTAGCAAATTTTTACAAAATAAGGAAACGCTTTTTACAAAATAGACTATTATCAAAAAAAAAAAAAAAATAATAAAATTTAGGAGTATACAAATTTAATAATCGAAACATATAATAACATTTTGATATATACGAAACCGTATATTAACGAATTGCCAATCAATTTAAAACAAGAAATACATAAAACTATAACACATTGCAGAGAATTTGTACTAAAAACCTTTTGTTAACTTAACTGCAAAATCAAAATTCCATAAGTTGTAGATTTGTTTGAACAAATACAAAAATATATTCTGACAGAGTCCAAGTCCGAAAGAAATGTAATTGATTCCGATCCCGGAACTGAGATAGAAAAGAAAAGTAACGCTGATTTAGAAAACGTAAATAATAGCCACAAAAACATTTGTAGAATGGCATCTATAGAAGATAAAACTAAATGTATTATAATGTGATCAAACATCATTCGAGAAATTCTATAAATCATAATTCTTTTCTTGACAAGATAAATTTGATTGAGGAAATTATGTCACCTAATCCAAATATTTACTTTATATCTTTTTTAAAATTAGATGGATAAGCTAGAGAAGTATTGCCAGAGAATATAATTTGTATAGAGCAAATTGAAAATGCCCTTAAAGTAGGATAAAGCCAGATAACTCTAAAGTTGTTTCAGGACAAATAACGTCTTTATATTTCAAAGATAATAATTATACAGGCCTCGCAAACAATTTTTAAGATTTGGCTGATGCTTTACAGCGATATCTCGTTATTGAAGGCATGACCAAAGAAAAAGCTCTTGAAATGTCTATAGAGTCAACAGTAAATATTTGCAGAAACAATGCAAAATCAGATATGGTAAAAGCAATTTTAGCCTCAACTGTTCTCAATTAAACTAAGGATGTAGTAGCAAAATTAATCATTGAGAAGTATAACACTCAAAAACAAACTCAAATGCTAACAATACGCCATAATTCCAATGGATCAAACTTTGATCGGCGAGGCAACGATTTCCGTTTTTCCAGGGCTACAATTCCAAATATTACAGAGGTAGGTCGCATAATAATAACTATCGAGGAAACAATACAGATACAATACAGATTCCAAGAGCATAACTATAGCTGTCATAATAGCAACAAAAATAGAAGTAATTATAGCCAAAACACATGAAACCATTTCCGTCGTCAGGGTGCTTCCGTGGGAACTTTAAACTCGGAAGTCCCTCAGCAGGTCATGTTAGGGGAGGAAGAGCAATAAACCACAGCAATAAAACTATGTTCAAATCTGTAAATTTAAACTACTCAGACTTTAAAAACCTACATTGTGCTGCTTCAAACAGCGCTAAGTCATTTCTAGTTGATTCTCAAGCTGACATGTCAATAATAAATTGATAAATTTTCTTGCATAAATGATAGCTTACTATTAAATAAACAAGAAACCATCGGCATTTAGGATAACACCAAGTATGACCAAAACTTTAAGCACAATTAGTACCACATTATTTTCTCCTAACCAACCCATACAACAAACTCTTCATGTTGTTCCAGATAATTTCAATATACCTTCTGACGGCATTTTAAGTAAAGATTTTTTAAAATCTGATAAATTAGACCCCAAAAAGACCACTTACAAGAACTTTTAAGACATGAGCGATTTTTCAAATGCTTTACTGCAGCGAAGTATTGTAAAACAAACCCTGAATAACACTGTTTGCGAATCATTTGTTTCAGTTATTGTATGTGTAGAAGTAAAGAAGCAAATACTTCGTGACGAAAATATTTATGATGCTTGCTTCTTCAGTCAGTAGTGCTACAGTCTAGTGGTGGATTTTCAATGACAAGCTAATGCTAGATGATTACATTGGCTCGAGTACACCTATACGCATGTTCTGTAACTCTCGCGTCGAGAAAGTTTTCGCTTGAAATGTGTGAAATGAAACAAAAATACAATAAAATAGAACAAACAGCTGCTTTTCACACTACGCTGTGTCTGTAACTTTTTTTTGGCTAGTAACAGCTGTCACGTAAAGAAATTATTCGCCAATTTACAGAAAAAGTGTGAGAAATTATTTCAAAAATAAAAAATATATTAAAAAAGCCAAGTGCGATGGATAATAACACGAAAAAGGTTAGTATTTTGTTTTCTTAAAGTGATTTTTTCATTGTTAACTATTTGTCTTTTAAAATTTTAGAAAACTATGCGAATTTCTAAGCAACAAAAAGAAAAATTGGTAGACTATATGTCGCAAGAAGACAATTTGATGGCATTAACTCTTTATATGTACCACTTCAACAATTTTGTTTTAATAATTACTTACTTACAACACAAAGCTATTTTTATTTTTTGTTTTATCGGTAAATATTTAGTAAACACTAAACATTTACGGCCTTATGTATAATCAAAAACTGGCATGAAGTTAGCATAAGTGACAAAATTGAACTACGTCGTGACGAGTTCCTCTATACAATTTGACATTAGAAATCGCCAAATAATGTAGTTTTAACACACGATTACATCCTAGCACGATTTTGAATGTAAAAATGTATGACAAGACGCGTTAAGACCATGTTCAATTTAACCACTTATGCTGACTTCATGCCAATTTTTGATTATACATAAGGCCGTTAGTAAACAGTAAACATTAAAGTCGCACTATAAATTATTTGGTACATCCGTCTGTTATATTTTCGGTGCCGTCGTTGAAAATTTTTTAATTTTAGTAAATTTTGGTCGCCGTCCACGACATTTGTGATAAGCGTTCGCAACGTCTGCGATGTCACTTCGGCTTCGACTATTATATTTTGACATTTCTAACGTAATAACGTAAACACTTTTGATAGTTTTCGACATGACTTACAGACACCTTTTTCTCACTTTTCAAGAAACGATGGAATATTTTGGTTTACATCTTTTCGACGCGAGAAGTTCTCTCCAAAGTTACAGAACATGGGCACTGGTCAGTAGTACTACTGACAGTGTCACTAGTAAATCACTACAATTTCACTATTCGCATTTCCTGCAGGGAAAAAAGAAAAACAAACTATTGAAGCGTTCATTGACAATGTCACCAGAAATGCACTACAACTCGCGCATAAAAGGAAAGTTGTTGACATTTCATATTCGCATTTCCTGCAGGGACATCATTTAATATTGGTTTAGTAAAATACATGCGACGACAATACATTTAAAAACCAAGACGTATTTACATTTTAAAACTGCTTACGCAGGCCTCTATAATAAATGTCAAATTTATTACAACACAATGACAGTTTCATTTCAAGTTTACGGGAAAAAAGTAATGCTTCCAACTTTTCATGGTGTAAATAAAAACTAATTTTTTCTTCCACCAAGATGTGAAGTGTTTAGAGGAGTCAATTGAGAAAATATATATTCGAACCGGTCTTCATCGATTGTCATGAATTTATCAGGGCGTGCTAATAAGTAAATGCATAGTAAATTCTAGAAATCCAGTATTACCTATTTTAAACACGACTGACGAAATGAAGTTTGTACACAACTTTAACATAAAGACTGAAAAACTTTAAAATTTCCACGTATATTCAATTAATGAAATCTATTCTAGCAGCGAGCGTGCGCAAACCTTACGAAATATTTTAAATGATAAGATACCTGATTATATTAAGAAATACTTAAAAGCATTATGCATCGAATACGCAGATATTTACGAACAATTTTTATGAGCAAAAATTAAGAAGTAAAGACAACAAACCAGTTTACGTAAAAAATTAGCGCCCGTACTCATTGATAAATGAAATAAAACGACAAGTTCAGAATATGCTCGACAATGATTTGATAGAACCTAGCACTTCAGAATATAACAGCCCATTCATATTAGTCCCAAAGAAAAGTTCAAATGATACCAAATCATACCGAATGTGTGTGTGTGTTAGAGCCATCAATAAGAATATCATCTATCCTTTGCCAAGGATAGATGATATACTTGACAACCTTGGACGAACTAAGTATTTTTCTATTATTGACTTGTTTTCTGGGTTTCACCAAATACCTCTCCACGAAGAATCAAGAGATCTAACTTCTTTTAGTACTGATCAGGGATCATTTCGTTGGAAGGTGCTACCTTTTGGACTAAGCGTCGCACCGAATTCTTTTTCGCGTATGACGTCCTTAGTATTTTTAAGACTGAAACCTAATAAAGCTTTTTTGAATATCTAAAATATAATTGTAGTCGGCTGTAGCAAGCAACACCATTCGACAAACCTGAGTAACGTTTTGGATATATTACGGAAATTTATTCTAAAGATCAACCCTCGTAAATGTAATTTTTTTAAACCAGAATTAACATTTCCCGGTCACAAATGCACTTCAAATCGACTATTCCTAATTTTGCATCTATTGCAGCACCCTAAATTACATTACACAAAAGAAAGTAAATTTCGTATGGGATCAATCATTCGAACCCTAAAATCCGAATTAATGTCTCCAAAAGTTTTACAATATCCAGATTTTAAGAAAAAATTTCTAATTACCGTGGACCCATACAAAACTGGGTGTGGCGCAATTCTAAGCCAAAATTTCAATGGTAATAATTTACCGGTGTATTTTGCATCGAAACAGTTCAATTCAGCAGAACAAAAGAAACAAGTTATTGAGCAAGATATTCTTGCAATATACTTTGCCCTTAATCAATTTCGTCCTTATATCTACGGAACAAAATTCGTTGTCCGATCTGATCACCAGCCCTTGGTATATTTATTTAGCATGAAAGACCCGTCATCCAAACTAATAAAAATAAGGCTAGATCTTACCGAATATAATCTTTCAATTGAATATATAAAAGGCAAAAATAACGTAGGAGTAGATGCTTTGTCACGCATTTCAATTAATGAAATAAAAAATTTAAAAACTTTGGCAATGACAACTAGAGCAATGTCTAAGAACAATGATATAAACCACAAGTTTACGACAAATTTTTGCACGATTTCAACAAAAGAGTTTCAAAAATAAAAGCAGAAATATTTTATAAAAACCAGGAAATAACTAACATGATATTAAAAATTTATAAAAGATATACATACATTAAAATTTCACATAGATGTTCCAATTGGTAACAAAACATTAAATTTCGATGAAATGCAAGGCGAATTCAATATCAGGTGACTTTTTCCGCACGGCTGATTATCAGCTGTTGATGCCAAATTGAGCAATTTGAACAAAAATGTCAAAATTTGCTTAGAAATCTTCTGACAGATTGGTTTTGTAGCATAGCAAACTACATGTTATTTTTTGTGTAGTTGTATTGTTGTAGTGATAAGGTTACCTGATACTAAATTCGCCTTGGATGAAATGCTTTTGAGGCTTCAAAAAGAAGCAAACAATAACAACATCTACATAACAAAATAGTCAAAGGATGATTCCTTTTTTAGTAGCTACAGTATTCAAGAATTAAAAGCCCATGGGAATAAAGTATTAAAAACCCTAAAAATTATGTTAGTAAATCCACTTGAAACAAACTTTGAAAAAAAGAAACAAAATAAACTTTTAGAAATGTTCCACACCAATCCTATTTTAGGAGAACACTGTAGACGTAAACGGCTTTATGCAAAATTGAAAACGAAATACTATTGAAAAAGAATGACAAAAGATATTGCTGCATTCATTAAAAATTTTAAACAGTGTAACGTGAATAAAGTTCGAAAAGGGACAAAAGAAATGCTTCCGCTTACACCTACACCAATCAAACCATTTGATATTATAGTATTTGACACAATTGGAGCTCTACCTTAGTCAGAACATGGAAATAAATATACGCTAAAACTGATATGTGATTTTACAAAATATCTTACAACCATATATATTCCAGATAAAAGTGCGAAAACAATAGCGCAAACAATTTTCGAGAATTTCATTTCAATTTATGAAAAAATTACATCAATTAAATCTGATCTAGGCACAGAGTTCAAGAACGAAATTTTTTGTGAACTTTGCAAACTCTTAAACATTAACATACATTTTTCTACAGCCTACCATTATCAAACGATAGGAACAGCAGAAAGAAGTCACTGAGTATATAAGAGCATACATAAAAGACAATATGAAGGACTGGGATATGTATTTAAAATATTTTACGTTTTTCCACAACACGACTTCTAATTCAGTATTCGATAACAAATATACACCTTATGAACTTATATTCGGAAAAGAAGCGAGCATGCCGAATGATTTAAAACTGAAATTGATCCTATCTATAATGTAAAAAACTATATGAAAGAAATCAAATACAGGTTACAAAAATCTCACATTATGCCTAAGAAATTGATAGAAAAATATAAACAAAGAAATAAAATATATTATGATCATTTTGCGAAACCATGTAATCTTAAAATTATTGATTATGTATGTGTAAGAAAAGAAACCTACGATAAATTTAAAAATATTTATAATTTTTTTTTCCCAAAAATAAGGTATACACCTAACATAATATAAAAGATAAGAGCATCAAATTCAATCGCAGGGAGAATAATATTACGTGTAGACTTCAAATTAGTGTTATCTCAATCTTATAACATTTTCTATAAGTGCGTTGTGATAACAACAATCTTATGAGATGAACTATCAAAAAACACATGTACATAAAAATAAATTAGTATGCATGTGTGAGTGTTTATTAAAATCAATGAGAAACAATGTTTTGGACAAAATTTCTGGGATTTTATATGTTTAAATGTGTTTAATTTGATTTATAAATTAAAGTTTCTGTATGTATTTACCCCAAACACATGTACTGGTGATGTTGATTTGCCGAGTTTAGTTGCTCTACCCCCTCGACTCATAAAGTTTAAGACGCGTGATGTACAAAAACTAATTGCTGAACTTAACCCGAAGAAAGCTCCGGGTATTGATGGAATTAGTAACCAAATGCTGATGAAGTTGCCACGCATTGCAATTAGAATCCTGTTATTAATTTTTATCGCCATTTTTCAACTGGAGTATTATCCACACAGCTAAAAGCTTGCCAAGGTCAAAATGATTCCAAAGCCGGAAAAAGATCTTAACAAGGCTGAGTCATATAGGCCAATAAGTTTACTGTCAACAATGTCAAACCTATTCGAAAAGCTACTTATGATAAAATTGTCCCCAAATTTAACAAATAATATGTGCATACCAGACTATCAATTTGGTTTTGGAAGTCAGCATAACACCATTGAACAAACGCATAGATTGGTTCAATTTATAAGGAGGACATTTGAAGAAAAAAAGTATTGTTCTGCCCTCTTTATTGATGTTTCTCAGGCATTTGATAAAGTGTGACATGAAAGCCTAATTTTAAAATTGAAGACATATCTACCAATAAACATTCTAAATCTTTTGGAAAGTTACATTCTTGCCCGGAAGTTCACAGTTGTGGAAGGAAACTATATGAGTATTCCAGATAATATCTCATCCGCTGTGCAACAGGGGAGCATACTGTATTTGATTTACACCTGTGATATGGCACTAATATCCACACTTCTACATTTACCGATGATAAAGACTGCTTTAGTATGCATGGAACCCTTTATGAGGCATGCAGATATCTTCAAGAACATATTACCCAGCTGGAACTATGGTTAAACTACTGGAGAATTAAAGAAAACGAATAAAAGTGTGCTCAGGTAACATTCTCCTTACGAAAAGATACTTGTCCCCCTTCAACATGTAAAATACCTTGGTATACACCTTGATCGACGGTTTACATGGAAACACCACACTGACTCTAAGCTAACAAAAATAAAACTAAAATTAATCCAGATACATTGGCTGATTGGTAGAAATTCAACCCTCAGTCTAGATTGTGAACTTTTAATATACAATTCGCTTTTAAAACCAATATGGTGCTACGGAATACAGCTATGGGACACTGCTTCAGCTTCCAATATAGACAGAATCCAATGAAGGCTAAACAGGATTTTAAGACTAATAACATCAAAAAATTAAAATTTACATCGTGATTTAAAAATATGCCACTAGTGACTGAGGAAATTAAAAAATACGTAGGCAAATACTTAACAAAACTCGAGTCTCATCCTAATCCCCTTGCTCGTAACATCTTGAATTTTTCCGGTCACATCCGCTTAAAAAAGAGGGACACTACGGCTCTAATACGCAACACTTGGGATGAAACTTCTTGAAAATATTTTTGTGCTTAATACAATATTTATGTATTATTAATTACTATCTAACCTAATAACTATATTTATGTCCTAATTCATTAAGATTTAGGACGTTTTAGTTTGAAAAAACTTCTGAGTATTTTTCAAAAATGGTTGTTGTCTTTGATAATGAAAAATAAAAATTTTATTACCATGTTCTTAAACCATAAAAATAAAATTAAAGTATTATACAAAAGTTTGAAAAATATGTGTTGGATACAATGTTTAGAACAAAATCATAAGCCAAATACACGAACCTTCTAGCATGGACAATAAATAATAATTGTTTTAAAGAATCACAACTGCGGCTGTTTTTCGTCCATAGACAAAACGATACAATCGTCGAACAGAATTAGGGCATTAGACTAAAATTTGAATACTTATTGATTTCAAGATACATTAAATAAATAAAAGTGTACAAAAAAATATTTCTTCAAAATTTAAAGGAGCTATTTAATCTATAGATCTTATATTATAAAAAAATTAAAACGGATTTTAATTATCGCTATTCAAATTTAAGCGAGATCCGTTAAAGAAAGCGTTTCCAAAAAGCTTAGTTTCATCCCATTCAGTGGCGGATTTATGTTTGATGTCGCTATAGGCTCCGTAATATATACCGCCATTCTCTATGAAGAAAGATTTTTAAAATTAAATATGCAAGTGAGACATTTCAAATTTAATTGAACTATAGTGAATTTTAATCAGAAAGATTTTT
The DNA here is from genome assembly GCA_936439885.1 of Nowickia ferox. Taxonomy (NCBI): domain Eukaryota; kingdom Metazoa; phylum Arthropoda; class Insecta; order Diptera; family Tachinidae; genus Nowickia; species Nowickia ferox. Next base: position 65,517,201 of record OW387023.1, on the reverse strand, counting down.
AAAATTAAATATGCAAGTGAGACATTTTAAATTTAATTGGACTATAGTGAATTTTAATCAGAAATAGTTACTAAATCGGGCTTTAGGTCAGTAATTTCAATTCTTATTGAATGAAATATTTTTATTAATTAATGTGAGTTGCTAAAGAAGAGAATAAAAAAAAATCAACTGTAGAAAGCAAAACAATGTAACATAATATCCATTATAATAATACTTACATGTATGTACCGACGGTACATCGAATAATTAAAAATAATTAATGTGATGATCGTAAAATAAAAGCAAGAACAGTTAAACATACTTAGGTAGAGTGATATAACTTCGTCCTAACCTGAATAGAAAATGAAAAAAAGGATAAACAGAAAATAAATAGTGATACTTACAAATGTATTTACGAAAGGTAAATCAATAATTGTATACACAATATAATCATATCTCATATTCCATTTCATTGAAAATTTGCATAAAATAGCTGATGTTATTAACAATCTCTACGCCAGTGAATATACGAGTACGTGTTGATGAAGTGCGTGGCAGCACAGAAAAATATCATTATTTCCCCCAGTCTACTTTAATTTTTCTTCCCTTCTTTAGGCCCCATAATTGAGTTATCAATTATGTGTCATTTATCTTTAAGTGCCATTTAAGTAACAAATTCATTTTTTCTGTACAAAGTTGAGAGACATTTAAATAATACTTAAATGCCCAACCTTGCGTATATAAGTTATATTTAAGTTTTTCGAGCATACCATATGTTTTTATGTTTGTGTGTGTTTATTGAAAACATGTACATGAACATCATGTGTTCGTATTAAAAATATTTCGTTTAATTTTCATAAATATATAACATATACAGTAATTTCATATCATGGAATAAATAACAAGAAAAATGCGTTGGTATGCTCTTTTGGTTTCATAAAATCTGTTTTTATGCAATTTTAACTTTCTACATGTTGATAACCTAACTTTGCTATTTACATTAAACATCTGTTTTCTTTTAGAACTATTGACATTTTTCAGTGCTACCATACTTTCATAGTATTTAAGTGAGCATTTAATTTTATGACTAAAAAATTAAACTGCATTTAAGTGCAACTTAAATTTAAGTGGCAATTAGCTAAATGACATATAATTGAGAACTCAATTATTGGGCCTTAGAAACTCACATTAATTAATAAAAATATTTCATTCAATAAAAATTGAAATTACTGAACTTAAGCCCTATTAAGAAATTATTTCTGATTATATATGCAAATTATAAATACTAAAATTTTACTGTGTAACAGTAGGAAGCCGCATGGTCCTGATAGTATAGGGTCAATAGTACTACCAAAAGCAGTAAAGTCCCTCAAATCAGTTTGGCGATTTTGGTGACCAATTCTTTTTTACGGACCTTCAAAGATTTCCAAAATAAGTGCGCTCTCAAAAAATAGTGTTATCAGTTTTTGGACAACAGCTTATTCAGAATTAGTGATAGCGCTTTACTATATATATGTCAATAATGTAGCGATGGGTCCACTGAATAAATATCATTAACCCCAAATTATTAAGTAAAATATTTTTTTAATAAAAATACATTGTAATTGATTATTGAGGGGTTTAGCTGGATCCTATGAGCATTTCACTGTTGCTAATGCAGATCATCAGGGAACCTTTACCAAAAAATTTCTTACAATAACTAGAGTTAATATGTTAAACTTTCATTTAAGCAAATGAGAAGCTCAACAAATAAAAAAGTTGAAACAAGAACTCAATAATCAACATGTTTTTTATTTTCTTACTTTATCATTACTACATTGGCTAAAATTGAGATTAATATTTTAAACCGAAAACGGCAAACTCCAAATAAACAATCATAAGTACAAACCGCAGGTAGCGAAACGTATTATGTTGATTGTTTTCCTGCAATATTGTATAGTTAACTGATTTTTGAATATTAGGTTAGGTAGACAGGTTGCTGGGAAGATATAGCTACAAACTCACGTTCATTTAGAAGGTCTTTTCATGCTTACCTAAAAAAAAAATAAATAGGGAGCAAGCGGAGGACTTAATTTTCTTGGAAAATTGAGAATTTAAGTAGGTAACCTAGATTAGGTTTAAAAATTTTATATTGAGTATAGTATATAAGGACAAAAATTTGGAAATGAAAATAAGTTTCATGCCAATATTTGATACTAAAAGATTAATAAATTTAAGCAAGTTTTACTTTATAGCGTTTTAGGAAACACGATACTTTCATAGAAAATTAAACTTAACTTCTTACAGCAGTGAAACAAAATTGGACTTACAAAAAAAAGTATCTGCTTTTGTCAACAATTTGAAAACCCGCTACAAGGAAGCTGATTGTAGTAAAATTAAAATCAATATGTGCTTTGTAAAATGTTTACAAGGTGAACTTACTATTCAGATAACTTCTGAAACTACAAGTAAAAACAGTGGAGGAAGATCACAAAAATCGCTAGATAAGTGTAGCGATAGATCTAAGAGGCGAAAACTGAAAAATATAAATGAAGAAATCGGATGTGAAAACATTAAAGATAGTTTGCTTTGCCAATTGCGATCACAAAAACACTAACGAAGGTGGAAGCCGAATCTACGGGACTGCTACACGATAGAAGTAATACAGGACTGAGTATGGAATATTTATAAGCAATATTCAAAACAAATAAATAATACAAATTATAATTTGCATTTACTATTATTTGAGTGAAATTAAGTATAAAAATATTAATATTTAATGAATCATATTAAAATAACGTGATTCTAACGTGTTTTGTGCATTGTATAAAAAGAGGTCAAATATAAATAGCTATGATATCCATAGATTACGATTTCTTCAGGTACTAATATTTAGTTTTGAATTATGGTTAAAGTTTCTCATAAGTCCATCATAAAAAAAATCTAAGACCCAGATTTTGGGAAAAATTCCTAATTATGTAATACCTAGCGTAAGGGCTTTATGATACCTAATTATATTTTCAATATTAAGTGGTAGTTTGTGCTTTAAGTGATACTTAATTATATTAAGCTAGTTTTATGATTTTCATAAGAAGTGTTTGACTAATTTTTTTAATTCAGTGTCTTGGGCCAGTTTTACATCCGTGTGCCATGTGCCACACATGCGTAAAAAAGGCGTAACCACGAATTTCTAATAAAAAACTATTTGATTCACACACGTATTTATTGAGTTAAACAGTTTCATACATAACTAATAGACAATTTTCTAGAATCCAACATGATTGGAAATAATTTAAATCAATAAATACATGTCTGAATCAAACAGTTTTTCATTAGTGATTACGTTTTTGTAGGCACATGGAACACAAGAAATGCCAGATGTAAACTCAGCCTTGCACATATTCATTTAGTGGAAACGGTTCAGTTATTTATGTCTGCACATGTCTTACATACTTATGTATATATATATATGCATATATTCAAAAAACAAAGAGTCTTTCAGCTATTTATGATTGAAAAAACTAGGCTTATGTATTAAATTTTCAAAAACTTGCTTTGTTGTTTTTACAAAAATTATTTAAATTTCATTATAAGGCCTTTTTTAACAAAAATCAAAAAATAAAAAGAGCGCATTTCTAAGCAAATTAAAAAAAATTTTGAAAGTTCAACTTTAACTGTAAATTTCTCCACAACCACTGTACTGATTTTAATCAAACTAAAATTGGATAAAAGCTTAAGATGTTATCTATCAACAAAAAAATTAAAAATAAATCTTCATTAGTTCAAAAGTTACAGAGTTTTGGCCGATGAAAAACGATGTGCCTCATAGTGATTAGACGTCTTAGCGGAGTTTTTCTTATATGCAAGTTAATACCCTTATTATAGTTAATACTCTTATTATAGTTAATACCTTTATTATTTGCGCAAACATTCTTAATAAACAAGTATGCCATATAAATGAGTATATTGAACCTTATTGTGAAATCATATTGCAACATACAAAATAAATGTCTGCGCGTGTTGTAATATGATCCGTATTTAAAATGCTTATTAAAACCAAGTCATGTAAAATAGAAGTGTAAGCATTTTCCCACAGTAATTTTAAGGAATTATAATTAATCAAAATTAATAAAAATAAATCCAATTCTGATCTGGATTTCAAAGTTAGAACAACAGAAAACGTGGTTTTTGCATTTTTATTGAAAACAGTTTTGTGAGTACAAGCTGTCAGGCCACTTATGTGTGTGATGATAGTATTTTTCTAACGGCAAAGCCACTTTTCGTGAGCGATAAACTTCACTTTGTTCATTGGCAACCAGTGATTCTCTAACATTCATCATTTAAGCCAGCGATATCATCCGCGCCGGGCTCGTACTCATCTCTTAACCAAGTTATCACTATTGATAACAGTAGTCAGAAACCTTAGGTGCAAGTCGGTATGGACAGATATATCATAGTTGTAAAGCCAAATTCATCAAATATCTCATCAGTTTCCAAGATATCCAGGGATACCGACGCCGCCTCAACTAGCCGTCAAAACCGTTTTAAAATATTGCAAAACGACAACGACAAACCCGATGTATCCTCGAACAAAACCTCCAAAACACCACCAATCTATTTAAGAGAAATTCAAACGCCCTTATAAAAAAACTAATCTCGATCATTGGTGAAAATAAATTTCACATTGTTCCAATAAAACGTGTTAACATTTATGAAACGAAAATTCAAATTTATGAAGAAAAAGATTTTAGCAAAATGGTTACTGAATTTGGAAAAAGTAAAACAACTTTCTACACTTACCAGCTTAAGAGTGCTAAAGGCCTACATATTGTGTTGAAGGTCATATATTCGTGTGTTGTTCCCGAAGAAATAAAAGATGCGCTCGTCTTCCAGGGATTTAAAGTAAAATATGTATCAAACATATTAAATACGGAGAAGATCTTCCAACCTCTATTTCGCGTTGAACTTGAGCCAAATGATATAAAATTGAGAAAAATTAAACCCATCCAATTTATAGCTTAAAATATCTTTTATACTGAAAAATAACAGTTGAAGAACCACACAAGCGTTCAGGGCCCGTACAGTGCCACAATTGCCAAGAATATGGCCACACAAAAACTTACTGCAAATCACCTACAGTTTATGTGATCCTCTGTGAATTGCACGGTACTGCTAGCTGTACTAAGCCAAAAGATCAAACGAATAAAAAGTGTAGGAATTGTGGAGGTAATCACACCGCTAACTACAGAGGATATCCTGTATATTCTTTCGTTAAACAGACTATGGGACAAAAGCCTAAATTAGCTCCAGCTCAATCATCCATTACTTACTCCGCCACTTTTTCTCAAATGAGCCAACCAATTACTTCACGTGTATCGTATGCCGATGCTGTTAAGAAAAATTCTATTCCCGCACAAAAAGTTTCATCACCAAATAATTCGACAACTACAAACTCTAGCTTTAACTTTAATCGACTTGAAGCTACTATTGATAATGTTGTGCAAACTATAAATAATTTTATAAATGCAGAATACTCTGCTTCAAGCATTAATTAACAAGCCATGAACACGTTAAAAATATAATTCTGGAACGCAAACGGCATTCACCAACATAAAACTGAACTTGAGAACTTCTTCATGGAAAAAAATATTGATATAATGTTGGTTTCTGAGACTCATTTGACCTCGAGAAGCCTTTTCACAATCAATGGCTACACTTTATATGATACAAACGACCCGAGAGGAAGAGCATGCGTTGCATCAACAATTCTAATAACAGCGAGACTCAAGCACTATATTCTTGACAACATTTGTGAAGAACATCTACAAGCAACAAATATCTGCATTTAAAGTTTTTGTACAAATTTCCTGATATCGTCAATTTACTTCCCTCCCAGATTTTCAATCACAGGATCAATACGAGAATTTCTTCAAATCTCTTGGGCCTTGTTTCGTAGCAGCTAGCGACTACAATGCAAAACATACGTTCTGGGTTCATTTGGGTGCCCTCACTCGAAATGACGTACGGATATACAAAAAATTCCGTATGTTTTAGGTTTTGGCGTATTGAGAAATTTCTCTAAAGATTAAATTCATGTTGAAGCTTCTCTAGATCTCTCCTCCGATCACTCTCCCACAATCGTTACAATTTGTAGACCACTAAGAACTGCTTTACCTCACCCATAGTGAATATGATCAATCGTGTTAATTGGCTGGGGTTCAAAAAATATATCAGTAGTCATAGTACGGAAAACATTTCGCTAAGAATACACGATGATATTGAATCTTACATTGCCAATCTTAACGAAAATATTAATAAGGCTGCTGAACATGCCACTACCTACCATCCGGAGACTAGGTTTAATAGAATTTATTCTACGGATATTGAACATCTCGTATGTGAAAAAAGAAGAGCTAGAAGGGAATGGCAACAGCACAGATCGACCCAACATAAAATCAGATTTAAAGAGTGCACTAAACGACTCCAAGAGTCATATGAAAAAACTGCATCTCTTAAAAACTCTCTGGCAAATCTCGATGTCACTCCAGCATCTAATTACTCCTTGTGGCGCGCTGCGAGAAAGCTTAAAACACCCGTTGAGTTTAGATCACCTCTGCGCACGTCTACCGGTTGTTGAAAAATAAATGATATTGAAAAAGGTAAGTTGTTTGCAAATCATTTAAAATCCATATTTACCCCAAACACATGTACTGGTGCTGTTGATTACCGAGTGTCGTTGCTCTACTCCCTCGACCTTTAAAGTTTTAGATGCGTGACGTACAGAAACTAAATACTGAACTCAACCCGAAGAAAGCTCCAGGTATTAATGAAATTAGTAACAAGATGCTGATGAATTTGCCTCGTTTTGGAATTAGAATCCTTCTATTTATTTTCAATGCCATATTACGACCAGAGTATTATCCACACCACTGGAAGCATGTCAAGGTCAAAATGATTAGAAAGCCGGGCAAAGAGCTTACCATGGCTGAATCATACAGGCCAATAAGTCTACTAGCAACAATTTCAAAACTTTTCGAAAAACTGATCCTGACAAAATTGTCCCCAATTCTAATTGGTAGTGGATGCATCCCGTACCATCAATTTGGTTTTAAAAGTCAGCATAGCATAGATTGGTTCAATTTATAAGAAGAATATTTGGAAAAAATAAGTATTGTTCTGCAATGTTTATTGCCGTTTCTCAGGCATTTGATAAAGTGTGGCATGAAGGCCTTATTTTAAAATTGAAATCATATCTACCAATAAATACTCTGAAGCTATTTGAAAGTTACATTATTACCCGCAAGTTCACGGTTCTTGAAGGAGACTTCATGAGTATTCCCGAATCTATATCATCCGGTGTGCCACAGGGGAGCATATTGGGGCCAGTTTTGTATTTGATTTATACTTGTGATATGCCGTTGATCAGCAATATCCAGACATCTACATTTGCCGGTGATATAGCCTGCCTTAGTATGCACGAAAACCCTCACGAGGCTTCTCGATATCTACAAGAACATATTACACAGCTGAAACTATGATTAAACTTATGAAGAATTAAAGTAAACGAACGAAACTATGATTAAACTTATGAAGAATTAAAGTAAACGAACAAAAGTGTGTTCAGGTAACATTTGCCCTGCGAAGAGATACTTGTTCCCCAATTCGAATCAACAAACAAGTTTTTCCTCAACATTTATAAGTAAAATGCCCTAGTATATACCTTGATCGACGCCTTACATGGAAACACCATATTGACTCAAACCTAACACAAATGAAACTTACATTAACTCAGATACATTGGCTGATTGGTAGAAATTCAACACTCAGTCTAGATTGTAAACTTTTAATATACAAGTCGCTTTTGAAACCAATATGGTACTACGGAATACAGCTATGGGGCACTGCTTCAGCTTCCAATATAGAGAGAATCCAACGAAGGCAAAACAAGATTTTAAGACTAATAACATCGGCTCTATGGTACATCAAATATTCAAATTTACATCGTGATTTAAATATATCATTAGTGACCGAAGAAATTGCAAAATACGCAAGCAAATACTTAACAAAACTCGAGTCCCATCCTAATACCCTTGCTCGTAACATCTTGAATTTTACTGGACACATCCACTTAAAAAAGAGGGACACTACGGCTCTAATGCTCAACACTTCAGATAAAACTGCTTGAAAATATTTTATGCTTAACACGACATTTATATATTACTAGCTTAACCCGGTGCACTTTTTTTTTTAATTGCTCCATAATAATTTTTTGGGGAAATTTGCCTCCATCATCAACTTTCATTAGTAGACCTGTTCCATATGCAAAAATAATTTTGAATAATGTGATAATCCTTATTATTTTTTGCTACCGCAAGTTAAAAAAAATGTATTGGTCATCTTTATTTGATATTCACTTTTTAAAGGCAGGAACTTTGCAGCCCCACCCCCAACTATTTCCAACAAAAAAAAAACTAATAGTTGACCTTTTCCATATGAAAAAATAATTTTGGATGACAAAAATATTTGATTTTTAATTTTTGGGGTGGGAATTTTTGCACCCCGTTCGCCAATTTAAAAATAAAAATTAGTGGACCTCTTCCATTTGAAAAATTAATTTTGGAAATTGGTTGGCATATGACGAAGTTATTTTATTTTTTATATAAACAAACACAACCCGCGAACAGATTAGCTTGTCTCCAGAAAACACCCAGGGTCTATGTCGGGAATCGAACCCACAACCTCTGGACTGATAGGATAGCATCGCTACTACTCAGCCACAGCAGCTCATGTTCACTTTTTAAATGCTGCACTTTTCTTTCCGGCCCCCCCCCCCTGCAATTAAAAAAAATCTGTGGACCTCTTCTATATGCAAAATGAATTTTAAAACTTGGTCCACAAATCACCAAAATATTGATAATCAGTTTTTGGGGCGGGCATTTTGCACTCCCGCCGCCCCATTTTCTAAAAAAACCTATTTCAATGAAACTTTTCGATATGCCACTGAAATTTTGAAAATTGGTCCAGTTATGACAAAATTATTTGATAATACATTTTTGGGGCGGACACTGCTTCCCCTTCCGTACCATTTAAAAAAACTTAGTGGACATTTTCTATATGCAAAAAGAGTTTTGAAAATTGGTCCACAAAAGACAAACCAATTTGGCAATCCATTTTTTTGGCGGGCACATTTAGCCCCCTCTCACCCCTTCCAACATTAAAAAAAATTAGTGGTTCTCTTCCATATGTAAAAAGCGCTTTGAAAATTGGTTGATACATGACGAAGTTATTTTTAATCAATAACAGGGGCGAGCAAAAAAAAAATAAGTGTACTTTTTTACATGAAAAAAAAAATTGCGGAGTTATTCTTGTTAATAGGGTGTTGTTTATTGAGGTATAGAACTTTAAGTTGGCATCACTTTTTAACTGGCGGCCATTTTGTCAGCTGTCAAGTGATTAATATTTAGTTTGGTTTGCCATTTCATCATGAACAAGTTGACAAAAGAACAAAGCTTGCAAATCGTGCAAATTTATTTCGAAAATAATGGTTCAGTTCGAGAAGTTTACCGCAAGCTCCGTCCACTTTATGGTCGACATAATCGTCCATCAGAGCAATTAATTCGGTTAACCGGTCAATTGGCCACCAAGATCGTGTGATTTGACACCATTGGATTATTTTCTTTGGGGATATGTGAAGTCGCTCGTCTACGCCAACAAACCAGAAACGTTAGGGGACTTGGAAGCCAACATTCGTGGCGTTATTGCCAACATACGGCCCCATATGCTCGAAAAAGTGGTTGAAAATTGGACCTGTAGAATTGGCTTTATTCGAGCCAGCCGCGGCGGCCACATGCCCGCAATCATATTTAAACGTTAATGGCATTAAATTATCCTTCCAATAAAGCCAAATTGATGGACATTAAAACGATTTTCTTGTGTTTTATTTCAATTTGAAGTTCTATACCTCTAAAAAAAACACCATATATTATAAAACAAACCTGTTGAATACACTAAATTGATGCCTTGCACTGGTTGAGCGTAATTATTATATCTAGGTTTAAAATTTGAATACTTATTGTTAGTTAATTTTTTTTAAGATACAATAAATAAATATAAGCATGGCAAAAAAAAATTAAATTTGAAACTGAAGCAGTGCCCCATAACTGAATTCCATAGCACAACCTTGGTTTCAAAAGCGACTTGTATATTAAAAATTTGCAGTATAGGCTAAGTTGAGGAATGTTTTGATTATTGATTCGAATGAGGGCACAATTATCTCTTCTTAGGGTAAACGTTATATGGATACACTTTTGTTCGTTTACTTTAATTCTCTATAAGTACAAATATATTTCCAGCTTGGTAATGTTTTTCTGGAGATTGCGGGATACCTCATTGAGGCACAGCCTGTATATTTATACAGGCTATGTCATTGGCAAATGTAGAGGTATAGGTATTATTGCTCACAGGCATATCATAAGTATATATTAAATACAAGACTAGCATCAGAATACTACCCTGTAGGGCACTTGAAGATATAGATTCGGGCATATTCATGAAGTCTCTTTCCACAACTGAATGTTTTTGAATGTTTATTGGCAGATATGTCTTCAATCTTAAAACAAGGCTTTCGTGCTATACTTTGTCAAATGCCTGAGAAACATCAATGAAGAGGGCAGAACAATATTTCTTTTCTTCAAGTTTCTTCCTAATAACTTGCACCTATCTTGGCGTTTGCTCAATTGTGTTATGCTGACTTTTTAAAGCAAATTCACCGGAATGCACCCAATATCAGCTAAAATTTTGAACAGTTTAGTCATGAGCAGCTTGGAGAATGTTGATAGTAAGCTTATAGACCTATATGACTTCGCCTTCGTAGGATATTTGGCCTGCTTTGGAATTATTTTGATCGTCGCAAGTTTCCAGTGATGTGGAAAATACTGCATACGTAAAATGGCATTAAAAATTCAATACCAGGATACTTATTGCAATTTAAGTCAAATTCATCAGCATATTGTTTTTAATTCCATCAATACCTGGAGCTTTCTTCGGGTTGAGTTCAGCAATTATTTTTTGTACTTCAAACAGATTAAACCATAAAGGAAGGAGCGGGTAGAGAAAGTACAATCAGCAAATCAACAGCACCCGTACCTGAATAGCGAGTGAATACAAATTTTAAATGTTCAGCAAATAAGTAACATTTCTTATTATCGCTTCTTGCCCATCGTCCGATTGAAGTGTGCAGTGATGATTTAAGCTCAACGGGTCTTTTAAGATTGTTAGCTGCGCGCCATAAAGAGTAATTAGAGGTTGAAGTGACATCGAGACCTTCTATATATTTTTCCAATAATGCAGTTTTTCCCGACGATAACTTTTCTTTGAGTCGTTTAGTATATTTTTTAAGTTTGATTTTATTTAGGTGTGATCTGTGTTGTTGCCATTCTCTTCTAGCTCTCCTTTTTTCACATACAAGATGCTCAATATCCGTAGAATAATTTCTATTAAAACCCGTCTGCGGTTGGGAGGTAGTGGCATGTTCAGCAGCCTGTTTAATATTTTCGTTAAAAGTGGTAACGTTAAAATCAATATCTTCGGATGTTCTTAGCTTAATGTGTTCCGTACAATTGAGATATTTTTTGAACCCCAGCCAATTAACACGATAGATCATCTTGACATATCTGTGACGTAAGTCATTTCTTAGTGGGATACAAATTGTAAAGATTGTGAGAGAGTGATAGGAGGAGAGATCTAGGGAAGCTTTAACATGAGTTAAATCTCTGAAGATATTTTTCAAGACGCCTTAATCTATAGCATCCGGAATTTTTTGGATATCCGTAGGCCAGTAAGTGGGCTACCCACTGGAAATGACGTCAAAGCCCTTTTTTGAAATTGTGTTGAACAACGCCCCACTCTAGGCGTAATAACCCAGAACGTATGTTTTGCTGCTACGAAACAAGGTACGAGAAATTTGGAGAAATTATTGTATTGATCCTCAGTGATTGAAAATCTGGACGGGGAGTAAATTGATGATATCATGAAATTTGAGTCTCGCCTTTATTAGAATTGCTGATCTACCGCATGCTCTTCCTCTCGAGTTTTTTGAATCATATAGAGTGTAGCTTTTAATTTTAAAAACACTTCTCGAAGTCAAATGGGTCTGAAAGACCAACATTATATCAATATTCTTTTCTATAAAGAAGTGCTCTAGTTAATTTTTGCGTTGGCTAATGAGTTTGCGTTCCAGAAAGATTTTTTAAACAGTTCATGGTTTTTTGTTATGATTGCTTGAAGCAGTGTATTTTGCATTCGCAGCATTTCTTGCATCAAGCTAGTCATGTTTCTTGTAAAGTTGTGTATAGTTTGCACCAGATTATCAATAGTAGTTTCAAGGCGATTAAAATTAAAGCTTAAGTTTGTATTTGTAGAATTATATGGCGGTGAAACTTTTTGTGTGGGATTAAAATTTGTTTTAACTGCATCGCAGTCCGATACACATGAAGTATTTGGTTGACTCTTTTGAGGAAAAGTGCCGGAATAAATGTCTTCTGATTGGACTCGGGCTAATTTAGGTTTTTGATTCATAGTCTGTTTAACGAAAGAATATACAGGACATCCTCTGTAGTTAGCGGTGTGATTACTACGTTTTTTTCTGCTTGATATTTTGAACGCTTATGTAGCTCTTCAACTGTGATTTTTCGGTGTAACAGAAACTTTACGCTATAAGTTGGATGGGTTTAATTTTTTTCAATTGTATGTCATTCGGCTAAAGTTCAACCCGAAAAAGAGGTTGGGGACCTTTTCTCTGTTAATTATATTAGTAAAATTTTTTATCTCAAATCCTTTGTCGATAAGTGCATATTTTACTTCTTAGTAGTATTGAAATGGGTGTTCGGCGTACATTAAAATTGTGAAATTTTTGTGAAATTTTAAAATTTGGGTAATTAATTTTTGAAATTTGACAAATTATGTTTTCGGTGCGCTTTGATGTTTTATAGTTTACATTAGTTGTGTGAACGGGTGATTTTTTGTGGTGACATTAATTGCATGTGAACGGGTGATTTTTTTGTGGTAATGGATTAAAAATCATGAAATTGATTTTTCCAAATGCCAACGGGAAAACATATTTATTTTTTTCAAATGCCGACGGGAAAACATCACTATTATCATTTTATTTTTTTAAACGCCGACGGGAGATTTGTGGGTGTCTCTAGCTGTAGGAATTGAAGTCTGGCTGTGTGGGAGGCGGGGTGTGTTTAGCTGTAAGAATTTAAGTCAAGCGGTGATTGGCGGGGAGCGGGGCGTTGTTGTAATATGTATCCGTGGGAATCTGTATGTATGTATGTGTTATTGTGTGCTTTATTTAGGAATTTAAGGCTTATCGTGATTTATGAGGGGTGATTTTTGTGTATGTAGGTCTGTAGGAATTTAAGGGTGAACGTGATTTATGAGAGGTGAGGGTGAGGGTGTTGTTGTAATATGTAACGGTGGGAATTTGGGGACGTTTATGTCGGTTGGAATTTAAGCCAAGCTGTGCTTGGTGGGGGATGGGGGCGGGATGTATTTGAGGTAGATCGACTGTGTGTATGTATCTCTATGTGAATTTAAGGCTGATCGTGATTGGTGGAGGTCGGGGCGTTGTTGTAATATGTATCTATAGGAATGTGTGCCTATGTATGTTTGTAGGAGTTTAAGGCTGATTGTGATTTGAGGTGGGGGAGGATGTTGTTGTGATAGACGGAATGAGTGTATGTGTGTGTGTATGTATGTACCTATATGTAGGAGTTTAAGGCTGTCCTTGATTTGAGGTGGGTGAGGTGTGGCTGTAATATGTATCTGTAGGAATTTGGTGTTTGTATGTCTGTAGGAGTTTAAGCTGATCGTGATTTGGGTTATTAAAATTGATCGATTGTATGTAACCTTGAGAACTTGTCTATGTATATCTGTAGGAATTTAAGGCTGATTGTGATTTGTGAGGGGGAGGTTGTTGTTGAAATTTTTTGAGTTTTTCGTAGATGAATTCTAGTATGTATGTGTGTATGTGATTTTCTCACGCTAGTATTTATATGTACGTGAAAATAAATTGTTTCTCATATGAAAATTGTTTGCTATAAAATATTATCATATATCTGAATTTCCCTAATCCTAGTATGTTTTTCATATTGAAGGATGAGATTGCTTTATATTTTGTTAAGCTTAAATTTGTCCAGTGTTAAAGTCTGTCGGTCAGAAATATGTTTATATTTGGATAAATATTAATTTAAGATTTTGTAATATTCTTGTGTACGATCGTGGCGATTTCATGTGTGTGTATGTGTGTCTGTGCGGAATAGAGTTTGACTGTCTGCGATAAGTTTGTTTATTTAAGCACATTTGTCTTCTTCGACTGAACGGTTTTTCAACCATCAATAGCTTGGAAGACGGTTTGTATGTTCTCATGATGTAGATATTTAAGTGTGATTTTTAAAACCCAATAAATACTTGAGCATGTGCACGAAATTTGATAATATGTGTACATATGTAAATACAAATTGATTTTATGTATGTATGTATGTACATACTAATAAGTCTGTGGCTCCCTGTTTAAATTATTTTTTTTGTCATGTGCGGTCTTTTGTTGTTGTTGTAAATATTCGCCTTGTGTATAGATGTAAAATATCTTCATAGTTTTTTTTTATTTGAAATTAAAAAACGTTGTATTAATATTTAGATGTATTTACTTAGAAGTTTGTGAGGAGTTTCTGTTTTAAGTAAAATTGAATTCCTCTCTAGTTATAGCAACTATATTAGAAATATTTAATATATTTAATTTCCATTTGTTTAAAGTTGATGTAGCCTATATAGCTAACGTAAGAAATATTTCGATATAAAATTTTTTCCAACCATCGGCTTTTTTATTTACATTATACATTTATTTTAGATCATCTTGCATTGACTTTTAAAAGTTGCCAAACATTTTGAAATGAAACTGATCTAACAGTCTAGCTTAGGTGATGATAGCCAGTTTGCTTCTTTTTATTTTTTAATGATAAACATTTAAAATCAAAAGAGAGTTTTATGATAAAATTGTTAAAGTCATTATTGTTGAAAACATCCGCTAGTTCTTTTTGTAATGAAAATCATTCGAATTAGTTTTGAAACCTTGCACGTCTATTAAAAACCATTTTTTGCATTCATATTTTTAATTTAAAAGACTTTCCGGACTTTCTATTATTCGATCATCAGTAAAAATGCAGTAGCTGAGGTCCTTACTTGCTGGTTCAAATTAAATTTCTATATCAATTGGTCCATTATTGAATAAAAGGAGCTTTTATCTTAAAATTTGATGCAGTTACAAGCGTTTAAAATTCTTTCAAATACGAGTAGTAGCTTTATTGGAATCTTAGATATATATCATATAGAACTGAATAACGTTCACTTTTAAATTTTATGTTAAGATCATCACATAGATATGAGAATGAATTTAAATGTACTTTTAAATTAGGCATTTGATAAAGTGTGGCATGAAGGCCTTATTTTAAAATTGAAATCATATCTACCAATAAATACTCTGAAGCTATTTGAAAGTTACATTATTACCCGCAAGTTCACGGTTCTTGAAGGAGACTTCATGAGTATTCCCGAATCTATATCATCCGGTGTGCCACAGGGGAGCATATTGGGGCCAGTTTTGTATTTGATTTATACTTGTGATATGCCGTTGATCAGCAATATCCATACATCTACATTTGCCGGTGATATAGCCTGCCTTAGTATGCACGAAAACCCTCACGAGGCTTCTCGATATCTACAAGAACATATTACACAGCTGAAACTATGATTAAACTTATGAAGAATTAAAGTAAACGAACAAAAGTGTGTTCAGGTAACATTTGCCCTGCGAAGAGATACTTGTTCCCCAATTCGAATCAACAAACAAGTTTTTCCTCAACATTTATAAGTAAAATGCCCTAGTATATACCTTGATCGACGCCTTACATGGAAACACCATATTGACTCAAACCTAACACAAATGAAACTTACATTAACTCAGATACATTGGCTGATTGGTAGAAATTCAACACTCAGTCTAGATTGTAAACTTTTAATATACAAGTCGCTTTTGAAGCCAATATGGTACTACGGAATACAGCTATGGGGCACTGCTTCAGCTTCCAATATAGAGAGAATCCAACGAAGGCAAAACAAGATTTTAAGACTAATAACATCGGCTCTATGGTACATCAAATATTCAAATTTACATCGTGATTTAAATATATCATTAGTGACCGAAGAAATTGCAAAATACGCAAGCAAATACTTAACAAAACTCGAGTCCCATCCTAATACCCTTGCTCGTAACATCTTGAATTTTACTGGACACATCCACTTAAAAAAGAGGGACACTACGGCTCTAATGCTCAACACTTCAGATAAAACTGCTTGAAAATATTTTATGCTTAACACGACATTTATATATTACTAGCTTAACCCGGTGCACTTTTTTTTTAATTGCTCCATAATAATTTTTTGGGGAAATTTGCCTCCATCATCAACTTTCATTAGTAGACCTGTTCCATATGCAAAAATAATTTTGAATAATGTGATAATCCTTATTATTTTTTGCTACCGCAAGTTAAAAAAAATGTATTGGTCATCTTTATTTGATATTCACTTTTTAAAGGCAGGAACTTTGCAGCCCCACCCCCAACTATTTCCAACAAAAAAAAACTAATAGTTGACCTTTTCCATATGAAAAAATAATTTTGGATGACAAAAATATTTGATTTTTAATTTTTGGGGTGGGAATTTTTGCACCCCGTTCGCCAATTTAAAAATAAAAATTAGTGGACCTCTTCCATTTGAAAAATTAATTTTGGAAATTGGTTGACATATGACGAAGTTATTTTATTTTTTATATAAACAAACACAACCCGCGAACAGATTAGCTTGTCTCCAGAAAACACCCAGGGTCTATGTCGGGAATCGAACCCACAACCTCTGGACTGATAGGATAGCATCGCTACTACTCAGCCACAGAAGCTAATGTTCACTTTTTAAATGCTGCACTTTTCTTTCCGGCCCCCCCCCCCCCTGCAATTAAAAAAAATCTGTGGACCTCTTCTATATGCAAAATGAATTTTAAAACTTGGTCCACAAATCACCAAAATATTGATAATCAGTTTTTGGGGCGGGCATTTTGCACTCCCGCCGCCCCATTTTCTAAAAAAACCTATTTCAATGAAACTTTTCGATATGCCACTGAAATTTTGAAAATTGGTCCAGTTATGACAAAATTATTTGATAATACATTTTTGGGGCGGACACTGCTTCCCCTTCCGTACCATTTAAAAAAACTTAGTGGACATTTTCTATATGCAAAAAGAGTTTTGAAAATTGGTCCACAAAAGACAAACCAATTTGGCAATCCATTTTTTTGGCGGGCACATTTAGCCCCCTCTCATCCCTTCCAACATTAAAAAAAATTAGTGGTTCTCTTCCATATGTAAAAAGCGCTTTGAAAATTGGTTGATACATGACGAAGTTATTTTTAATCAATAACAGGGGCGAGCAAAAAAAAAATAAGTGTACTTTTTTACATGAAAAAAAAAATTGCGGAGTTATTCTTGTTAATAGGGTGTTGTTTATTGAGGTATAGAACTTTAAGTTGGCATCACTTTTTAACTGGCGGCCATTTTGTCAGCTGTCAAGTGATTAATATTTAGTTTGGTTTGCCATTTCATCATGAACAAGTTGACAAAAGAACAAAGCTTGCAAATCGTGCAAATTTATTTCGAAAATAATGGTTCAGTTCGAGAAGTTTACCGCAAGCTCCGTCCACTTTATGGTCGACATAATCGTCCATCAGAGCAATTAATTCG
Organism: Nowickia ferox; assembly: GCA_936439885.1. Taxonomy (NCBI): domain Eukaryota; kingdom Metazoa; phylum Arthropoda; class Insecta; order Diptera; family Tachinidae; genus Nowickia; species Nowickia ferox. The sequence continues at coordinate 65,499,391 of OW387023.1, read as the reverse complement.
GTTAACCGGTCAATTGGCCACCAAGATCGTGTGATTTGACACCATTGGATTATTTTCTTTGGGGATATGTGAAGTCGCTCGTCTACGCCAACAAACCAGAAACGTTAGGGGACTTGGAAGCCAACATTCGTGGCGTTATTGCCAACATACGGCCCCATATGCTCGAAAAAGTGGTTGAAAATTGGACCTGTAGAATTGGCTTTATTCGAGCCAGCCGCGGCGGCCACATGCCCGCAATCATATTTAAACGTTAATGGCATTAAATTATCCTTCCAATAAAGCCAAATTGATGGACATTAAAACGATTTTCTTGTGTTTTATTTCAATTTGAAGTTCTATACCTCTAAAAAAACACCATATATTATAAAACAAACCTGTTGAATACACTAAATTGATGCCTTGCACTGGTTGAGCGTAATTATTATATCTAGGTTTAAAATTTGAATACTTATTGTTAGTTAATTTTTTTTAAGATACAATAAATAAATATAAGCATGGCAAAAAAAAATTAAATTTGAAACTGAAGCAGTGCCCCATAACTGAATTCCATAGCACAACCTTGGTTTCAAAAGCGACTTGTATATTAAAAATTTGCAGTATAGGCTAAGTTGAGGAATGTTTTGATTATTGATTCGAATGAGGGCACAATTATCTCTTCTTAGGGTAAACGTTATATGGATACACTTTTGTTCGTTTACTTTAATTCTCTATAAGTACAAATATATTTCCAGCTTGGTAATGTTTTTCTGGAGATTGCGGGATACCTCATTGAGGCACAGCCTGTATATTTATACAGGCTATGTCATTGGCAAATGTAGAGGTATAGGTATTATTGCTCACAGGCATATCATAAGTATATATTAAATACAAGACTAGCATCAGAATACTACCCTGTAGGGCACTTGAAGATATAGATTCGGGCATATTCATGAAGTCTCTTTCCACAACTGAATGTTTTTGAATGTTTATTGGCAGATATGTCTTCAATCTTAAAACAAGGCTTTCGTGCTATACTTTGTCAAATGCCTGAGAAACATCAATGAAGAGGGCAGAACAATATTTCTTTTCTTCAAGTTTCTTCCTAATAACTTGCACCTATCTTGGCGTTTGCTCAATTGTGTTATGCTGACTTTTTAAAGCAAATTCACCGGAATGCACCCAATATCAGCTAAAATTTTGAACAGTTTAGTCATGAGCAGCTTGGAGAATGTTGATAGTAAGCTTATAGACCTATATGACTTCGCCTTCGTAGGATATTTGGCCTGCTTTGGAATTATTTTGATCGTCGCAAGTTTCCAGTGATGTGGAAAATACTGCATACGTAAAATGGCATTAAAAATTCAATACCAGGATACTTATTGCAATTTAAGTCAAATTCATCAGCATATTGTTTTTAATTCCATCAATACCTGGAGCTTTCTTCGGGTTGAGTTCAGCAATTATTTTTTGTACTTCAAACAGATTAAACCATAAAGGAAGGAGCGGGTAGAGAAAGTACAATCAGCAAATCAACAGCACCCGTACCTGAATAGCGAGTGAATACAAATTTTAAATGTTCAGCAAATAAGTAACATTTCTTATTATCGCTTCTTGCCCATCGTCCGATTGAAGTGTGCAGTGATGATTTAAGCTCAACGGGTCTTTTAAGATTGTTAGCTGCGCGCCATAAAGAGTAATTAGAGGTTGAAGTGACATCGAGACCTTCTATATATTTTTCCAATAATGCAGTTTTTCCCGACGATAACTTTTCTTTGAGTCGTTTAGTATATTTTTTAAGTTTGATTTTATTTAGGTGTGATCTGTGTTGTTGCCATTCTCTTCTAGCTCTCCTTTTTTCACATACAAGATGCTCAATATCCGTAGAATAATTTCTATTAAAACCCGTCTGCGGTTGGGAGGTAGTGGCATGTTCAGCAGCCTGTTTAATATTTTCGTTAAAAGTGGTAACGTTAAAATCAATATCTTCGGATGTTCTTAGCTTAATGTGTTCCGTACAATTGAGATATTTTTTGAACCCCAGCCAATTAACACGATAGATCATCTTGACATATCTGTGACGTAAGTCATTTCTTAGTGGGATACAAATTGTAAAGATTGTGAGAGAGTGATAGGAGGAGAGATCTAGGGAAGCTTTAACATGAGTTAAATCTCTGAAGATATTTTTCAAGACGCCTTAATCTATAGCATCCGGAATTTTTTGGATATCCGTAGGCCAGTAAGTGGAAATGACGTCAAAGCCCTTTTTTGAAATTGTGTTGAACAACGCCCCACTCTAGGCGTAATAACCCAGAACGTATGTTTTGCTGCTACGAAACAAGGTACGAGAAATTTGGAGAAATTATTGTATTGATCCTCAGTGATTGAAAATCTGGACGGGGAGTAAATTGATGATATCATGAAATTTGAGTCTCGCCTTTATTAGAATTGCTGATCTACCGCATGCTCTTCCTCTCGAGTTTTTTGAATCATATAGAGTGTAGCTTTTAATTTTAAAAACACTTCTCGAAGTCAAATGGGTCTGAAAGACCAACATTATATCAATATTCTTTTCTATAAAGAAGTGCTCTAGTTAATTTTTGCGTTGGCTAATGAGTTTGCGTTCCAGAAACATTTTTTAAACAGTTCATGGTTTTTTGTTATAATTGCTTGAAGCAGTGTATTTTGCATTCGCAGCATTTCTTGCATCAAGCTAGTCATGTTTCTTGTAAAGTTGTGTATAGTTTGCACCAGATTATCAATAGTAGTTTCAAGGCGATTAAAATTAAAGCTTAAGTTTGTATTTGTAGAATTATATGGCGGTGAAACTTTTTGTGTGGGATTAAAATTTGTTTTAACTGCATCGCAGTCCGATACACATGAAGTATTTGGTTGACTCTTTTGAGGAAAAGTGCCGGAATAAATGTCTTCTGATTGGACTCGGGCTAATTTAGGTTTTTGATTCATAGTCTGTTTAACGAAAGAATATACAGGACATCCTCTGTAGTTAGCGGTGTGATTACTACGTTTTTTTCTGCTTGATATTTTGAACGCTTATGTAGCTCTTCAACTGTGATTTTTCGGTGTAACAGAAACTTTACGCTATAAGTTGGATGGGTTTAATTTTTTTCAATTGTATGTCATTCGGCTAAAGTTCAACCCGAAAAAGAGGTTGGGGACCTTTTCTCTGTTAATTATATTAGTAAAATTTTTTATCTCAAATCCTTTGTCGATAAGTGCATATTTTACTTCTTAGTAGTATTGAAATGGGTGTTCGGCGTACATTAAAATTGTGAAATTTTTGTGAAATTTTAAAATTTGGGTAATTAATTTTTGAAATTTGACAAATTATGTTTTCGGTGCGCTTTGATGTTTTATAGTTTACATTAGTTGTGTGAACGGGTGATTTTTTGTGGTGACATTAATTGCATGTGAACGGGTGATTTTTTTGTGGTAATGGATTAAAAATCATGAAATTGATTTTTCCAAATGCCAACGGGAAAACATATTTATTTTTTTCAAATGCCGACGGGAAAACATCACTATTATCATTTTATTTTTTTAAATGCCGACGGGAGATTTGTGGGTGTCTCTAGCTGTAGGAATTGAAGTCTGGCTGTGTGGGAGGCGGGGTGTGTTTAGCTGTAAGAATTTAAGTCAAGCGGTGATTGGCGGGGAGCGGGGCGTTGTTGTAATATGTATCCGTGGGAATCTGTATGTATGTATGTGTTATTGTGTGCTTTATTTAGGAATTTAAGGCTTATCGTGATTTATGAGGGGTGATTTTTGTGTATGTAGGTCTGTAGGAATTTAAGGGTGAACGTGATTTATGAGAGGTGAGGGTGAGGGTGTTGTTGTAATATGTAACGGTGGGAATTTGGGGACGTTTATGTCGGTTGGAATTTAAGCCAAGCTGTGCTTGGTGGGGGATGGGGGCGGGATGTATTTGAGGTAGATCGACTGTGTGTATGTATCTCTATGTGAATTTAAGGCTGATCGTGATTGGTGGAGGTCGGGGCGTTGTTGTAATATGTATCTATAGGAATGTGTGCCTATGTATGTTTGTAGGAGTTTAAGGCTGATTGTGATTTGAGGTGGGGGAGGATGTTGTTGTGATAGACGGAATGAGTGTATGTGTGTGTGTATGTATGTACCTATATGTAGGAGTTTAAGGCTGTCCTTGATTTGAGGTGGGTGAGGTGTGGCTGTAATATGTATCTGTAGGAATTTGGTGTTTGTATGTCTGTAGGAGTTTAAGCTGATCGTGATTTGGGTTATTAAAATTGATCGATTGTATGTAACCTTGAGAACTTGTCTATGTATATCTGTAGGAATTTAAGGCTGATTGTGATTTGTGAGGGGGAGGTTGTTGTTGAAATTTTTTGAGTTTTTCGTAGATGAATTCTAGTATGTATGTGTGTATGTGATTTTCTCACGCTAGTATTTATATGTACGTGAAAATAAATTGTTTCTCATATGAAAATTGTTTGCTATAAAATATTATCATATATCTGAATTTCCCTAATCCTAGTATGTTTTTCATATTGAAGGATGAGATTGCTTTATATTTTGTTAAGCTTAAATTTGTCCAGTGTTAAAGTCTGTCGGTCAGAAATATGTTTATATTTGGATAAATATTAATTTAAGATTTTGTAATATTCTTGTGTACGATCGTGGCGATTTCATGTGTGTGTATGTGTGTCTGTGCGGAATAGAGTTTGACTGTCTGCGATAAGTTTGTTTATTTAAGCACATTTGTCTTCTTCGACTGAACGGTTTTTCAACCATCAATAGCTTGGAAGACGGTTTGTATGTTCTCATGATGTAGATATTTAAGTGTGATTTTTAAAACCCAATAAATACTTGAGCATGTGCACGAAATTTGATAATATGTGTACATATGTAAATACAAATTGATTTTATGTATGTATGTATGTACATACTAATAAGTCTGTGGCTCCCTGTTTAAATTATTTTTTTTGTCATGTGCGGTCTTTTGTTGTTGTTGTAAATATTCGCCTTGTGTATAGATGTAAAATATCTTCATAGTTTTTCTTATTTGAAATTAAAAAACGTTGTATTAATATTTAGATGTATTTACTTAGAAGTTTGTGAGGAGTTTCTGTTTTAAGTAAAATTGAATTCCTCTCTAGTTATAGCAACTATATTAGAAATATTTAATATATTTAATTTCCATTTGTTTAAAGTTGATGTAGCCTATATAGCTAACGTAAGAAATATTTCGATATAAAATTTTTTCCAACCATCGGCTTTTTTCTTTACATTATACATTTATTTTAGATCATCTTGCATTGACTTTTAAAAGTTGCCAAACATTTTGAAATGAAACTGATCTAACAGTCTAGCTTAGGTGATGATAGCCAGTTTGCTTCTTTTTATTTTTTAATGATAAACATTTAAAATCAAAAGAGAGTTTTATGATAAAATTGTTAAAGTCATTATTGTTGAAAACATCCGCTAGTTCTTTTTGTAATGAAAATCATTCGAATTAGTTTTGAAACCTTGCACGTCTATTAAAAACCATTTTTTGCATTCATATTTTTAATTTAAAAGACTTTCCGGACTTTCTATTATTCGATCATCAGTAAAAATGCAGTAGCTGAGGTCCTTACTTGCTGGTTCAAATTAAATTTCTATATCAATTGGTCCATTATTGAATAAAAGGAGCTTTTATCTTAAAATTTGATGCAGTTACAAGCGTTTAAAATTCTTTCAAATACGAGTAGTAGCTTTATTGGAATCTTAGATATATATCATATAGAACTGAATAACGTTCACTTTTAAATTTTATGTTAAGATCATCACATAGATATGAGAATGAATTTAAATGTACTTTTAAATTAGTCAAATCACAATAAAGAAACTTATTTTCTTCTTAAAAAGCGATAAACAGAAAACGAAGTCGTTTTCTGTGAATTTAGATCTAGCCTCTTGACGGTTCCTCTAGTATACAAGATGACTTTGCACGTCGGAATTTCTGGCTGTCCTTTGTCGGCGTTATGGGTAATTAAATGTTAAAATTTTAATTGCCCCAGATGATATGTTTTTTTCTCATTGAATTAAAGTTCAGCGTATTGTATACATATTTCTGCTATGTTTAAGTATGCTTTGTGTTCATGTCAGACAGGCTGTATATATCAGTTGGTCAGTCAGTCTCTTGTTTTATTTATTTTTTCTCCTGATGTATCACTACTTTTTCGATTTTAATACTTCAAATAGAGAACATTAATACTATTTTTAAATCCATTATTTTTAATGAAAATATATCCATATGTGAGTGTGTACATATGTAAATTTATTCATATCTACATATATGTGAATATATGTATGTATGTAGAAATTAGTTTACATACAAAGAAATACATGTTTAATAAACAACTATTGCACCAAATCGATCTTCAAAAACTCAGTCACCTCCACCATGAATTCAGCGTAGGTATTTTCATACAGTATCAGAAACATTGGAATATCTACGTTTGAAGGAATTTTTGCTTCAAATATTTCTACATCAGGTTTTCTGGTTGATCCTTTGAAGTTATTGTTGGTGATGTAGCCTGAGTTGTATCGGATTCAGATATTATGATTTCTTACTTAAAAAAGGTCTTTATCACCTTTTATAAGGTTTTTATATTCTTTTAACATGCATGCCTTAGCATATTTTTGTCGGTAGTGACGCGAGCGTTCGAGATGTAGTGGTGTTTCAGTTAAAAATCTATACTATTAGAATTTACGATTTCGCTCTTTTTATTCTTTTAAAAAGTAGATACATACTTATGTATTTCATTTAGCATAGAATCATAATATTTCTTTAAAGTAAGATCTGCTTACATTGAATTTTACAATTTATATATGCTTCAGCTTGATTCCAGTTGAAGTCCATATTTATTCAGTAAGTTTGTTTGATTGTAAAATGTTTGTTTCATTGGTTCAAATAAAAGATGGTTTTTAAATTTTATTTGCTTTCCTGAGCTTAGCTAGGAGCGTTTAGGACTGTTGTTTAATGATTAATTGAGATACTGAAACTAAATTACATCTGCTTATATACTAACTATGAGAATAATGCTTAACCTATCTTAACATAAGAGGGAAAAGAAAACATATATGATTAATAGGCAAATTGTTCGATTTTAGTTTATCACGCTAGGCATGCGGCGTGTGTCTAATAAGTAATTTGTAAAACATAGATTCTGTATTATTTATATTTATATATATATAAACACATGTTGTTATTAAATGTGATTTATTCAAGTGATCTATGCTGCGGCCCTGATGAGTGTCAAATGGCCGTTGCACAAAACACATATTTACGTGGCTGTTTGTCAATACATTTATCTAACACTTCATGCAGCGGTATTTGCCCGAAAACATGAATGTCAAATGTCCATTGCACAGAAATACATTCAGTGCAACTGGATGCTATGTATGTTGCGGTCAAGTTGACTTTAAATTTTTTTTTTTTCATATATTTATTTATTGTATCTTCAAAAATGAACTAACAATAAGTAATCAAATCTTAAATCTAAATATAATTATTAGGCCCGACCAGTGTCGGACATAAACTTAGTGATAGTTATAAATAATACATAAGTAGTGATAATCAAAAAGGAAAAAAAAATAAACGTATTTTCAAGAATTCCCATCTGGAGTGTTGAGAATAAGAGCCCTTGTGTCCCTCTTTTTTAAGCGGATATGTCCAGTAAAGTTCAAGATATTACGAGCGAACGGATTAGAATGTGACTCGAGTTTTGTTAAATATTTGCCTACATATTTTGCAATTTCTTCAGTCACTAGTGGCATATTTAAATCGCGATGTATATTTGAATTTTTGATGTACCATGGAGCCGCTGTTATCAAACGTAAAATTTTGTTCTGCCTTCGTTGGATTTTCTCAACACTTGAAGCTGAAGCAGTGCCCCATAGCTGAATTCCATAGCACCATATTGGCTTCAAAAGCGACTTGTATATCAAAAGTTTGCAGTCTAGGCTGAGTGTTGAATTTCTGTCAATTAACAAATATATTTGAGTTAATTTAAGTTTCATTTAAGTTAACTTAGAGTCAATGTGATATTTCCATGTAAGCCTTCGATCAAGGTGCATGACAAGGTATTTCACTTGAGAATGTTGAGGAATACTTTGATTGTTGATTCGAATGGGAGAGCAAGTATCTCTTCTTAGGGTAAAGGTTATGTGGACACACTTTTGTTAATTTACTTTAATTCTCCATAAGTTCAACCATATTTCAAGCTGGGTAATGTGTTCTTGGAGATTGCGGGATGCCTCATCAGGGTTTTGTGTATACTCATACAGGCTGTATCATCGGCAAATGTAGAAGTTAGGATGTTATTGCTCACAGGCATATAACAAGTATATATTAGATACAAGACTGGCCCCAGAATACTGCCCTGTTGCACACCGGAAGATATAGATTCGGGCACTCTCGTGAACTCTCCCTCCACAACAGTGAACTTCCTATCAATAATATAACTTTCCAAAAGCTTTTGTATGTTTATTGGTAGGTATGTCTTCAATTTTAAAACTAGGCCTTCGTGCCATACTTTATCAAATGCCTGAGAAACATCAATAAAGAGAGCAGAACAATACTTCTTTTCTTCAAATGTTCTTATTACAACTTGGACCAATCTATGCGTTTGTTCAATGGTGCTATGCTGACTTCTAAAACCAAATTGATGGTCCGGGATGCACCCATTATCAGCTAAAATTTTGGACAATTTAGTCATGAGCAACTTTTCGAAAAGCTTTGAGATTGTTGATAGTAAGTTTATAGGCCTATATGACTCAGCCTTGGTAAGATCTTTGCCCGGCTTTGGAATCATTTTTATTTTGGCAAGTTTCCAGTTATTTGGAAAATACTGCATTCGTAAAATAGCATTAAAAGTAAATAGCAAGATTCGTATTGCAATATGAGGCAAGTTCATCAGCATCTTGTTACTAATGCCATCAATACCTGGAGTTTTCTTCGTGTCGTGTTCAGCACTTATTTTTTGTAGTTCACGCAACTTAAACCTTAAGGGACGAGGGGGTACAGAAACTACACTCGGTAGATCGGCAGCACCCGTACATGCAGATTTTAAATGCTCAGAAAATAATTTACCTTTCTCACTATCGCTTCTCGTCCAGCCTCCGGTCGAAGTACGCAGTGGTGATTTCATCTCAACGGGTCTTTTAAGATTTCTAATAGCGCGCCATAAAGAGTAATTAGATGCTTACGTTACATCAAGACCTTCTAAATACTTTTCCAGTAATGCAGTTTTTTCCGACGATAGCAGCTCTTTGAGTCTTTTAGTACATTCTTTAAGTCTGATTTTATTTAGGGGTGATCTGTGTTGTTGCCATTCTCTTCTAGCTCTCCTTTTTTCACATACAAAACGTTCAATTTCCGTAGAATAAATTCTATTAAAGCCAGTCTGCGGATAGGAGGTAGTGGCATGTTCAGCAGCCTGTTTAATATTTTCATTAAGATTGACAATATTAAATTCAATATTATCAGATGATCTTAGCTGAATGTTTTCTACGCAGTGACTACTAAGATATTTTTTGAATCCTAGCCAGTTGACCCCATTAATCATTTTCACATATGAGTTCGTTAAATCACTCCTTAGTGGGATGAAAATTGTAACTATTGTGGGAGAGTGATCGGATGACAGATCTAGAGAGGCCTCTACGTGAATTAAGTCTCTATAAATATTTTTTGTAACTCCAAAATCTATAACATCTCGAATTTTTCTTACGTCAGCAGGCCAGTAAGTAGGCTCCCCGCTCGAAATGACATCTAAGCCCATTTTTGAAATTGTATTAAACAACGCTCGACCTCTAGGTGTAACAAGACGCGATCCAAGATCCAAGCGATTTGTAGAACTTCTCATACTGATCTTCGGTAACTGAAAATCTGAAAGGTGAGTAAATTGATGATATCACGAAATTCGCACAAAAATAGTCTACGAAAATATTCGTTGCTTGAATATATTCTTCAGTAACGTTGTCAAGGACATAGTGCTTGAGTCTTGACTTAATTAGAATTGCTGATCCACCGCATGCTCTCCCTCTAGGGTCCTTTGTATCATATAAAGTATAACCATTTATTTTAAATAAGCTTCTTGAGGTCAAATGAGTCTCTGAAACCAACATTATATCAATATTTTTTTTTTTCCATGAGGAAGTGCTTAAGTTCATTTTTATGTTGGCGAATGCCGTTTGCGTTCCAGAAACATATTTTTAACGTGTTCATGGTTTGTTAACTAATACTTGAAGCAGTGTATTCTGCATTCGCAGCATTTCTTGCATCATATTAGTCATATTTGCAGTAAAGTTGTTTTTAGTTAGCACCAGATTCTCAATAGTTGCTTCAAGGCGACTAAAGTTAAAGCTTAAGTTTGCATTCGTTGAATTATGGTGGAACATTTTGTGTGCGAATAGAACTAGTCTTAGCAGCATCAGCATATGATATTCGTGAAGTAACTGGTTGGCTCATTTGAGCAAAAGTGGCGGAGTTCGCGTTTACTGGTTTAGCTGGAGTTAATTTGGATTTTTGGCCCATAGCCTGTTTAACGAAAGAATATACAGGGCATCCTCTGTAGTTAGCGGTGTGATTACCTCCACAATTACTGCATTTTTTATCACTTTGATTTTTTGGCTTATTGCAACTTGCAGTGCCGTGTAATTCGCCGCACACAACACAAACAGTAGGTAAATTGCAGTAAGTTTTAGTATGGCCATATTCTTGGCAATTATGGCACTGTACGGGACCTGAACGCTTACGTGGCTCTTCAACTGTGATTTTTCCGTGTAAGATATAATTTACGCTATACATTGGATGGGTTTCATTTTTTTTAAATTTTATGTCATTCGGCTCCAGTTCAACCCGAAATAGGGGTTGGGGGACCTTTTCTCTGTTAATTATGTTAATAAAATTTTTACCTTAAATCCTTGGTCGACAAGTGCACATTTTACTTCTTCGGGCTCAACATATGAATCTATGCCCTTTAATACTATCTGTAGGCCTTTAGCACTCTTAAGTTGGTATGTGTAAAAATTTGTTTTATTTTTTTCGAATTCACTAAAAATTTTTCGGAGATCTTTTTCATCATATATTTGGATTTTAGTTTCATCAATATTACCTCGTTTAATTGGAATGATGTGAAAAGTATTTTCACCAATGGTCGACAATAGTTTTTTAGAAGCGCGTTAGAATTTTTTTCTCTCAGATAAATAGGTGGTGGCTTAAAAAACTTTTGCGATGATGTAGCGGGCTTGTCGTTTTTGTTTTGCAATAATGAAAAACGATTTGGACGATTGGTAGAAGATGCGCTGTTATCCCTAGACATCTTTGGAGCTGATGAAATTTTAGAAGAATTTGGGCTTCGCCCACGCTTTACCACGGTTATATACCTGTCCATTCGTTAAGTGATGTATACTAGCCCGAAGGGGATGATATCACTGACTTATATGAAGAAGTACTAAGCAATTGTAATGTTAACGAATCACTAGTTGGCATTGGACAAAGCGAAGTTGATCGCTGACGAAAAAGTGGCTTTGCCGTTAGAAAAAGACTATCATCAGATTTTTTATTTTTATTGTTAACATTAAGAGCTTCAGAACTCACAGTAAAATATGCATTTCTGCCGTTTGAACTCACTTCACAATTTTTTGTTTTTGAGGTACTCATGTAGAGTATTCCTCAAGAGCACTTTGTTTGCAGTTTTTGTTTGTTTTTGTTTCTTGCTATGTAAAAAAAATATCAGCAATATTTGCTTTGCTTATTTATCAAAGTTAATATGTATTACGGTTATTATATATTACGAATATTTTTTTATGATTTTTTGTTTGTTTAATATGCATATGAAAAAAAAACTCCGCTAAGACGTCTGTTCACTATGAAGGTTCAGCGAGAACTTCAAGTTGACTTTAAATGTTTAAAATACAATGTTGGTCGTAGTGACAGTTAGAACACGCTACACCTCCACCTTTTATAAGAATTTTCATGTAACGTTAGTTTTATGGACATTCTTTTACAGATAAAAATCTTACTGAAGTATATTTAAAAATTAATTACTTATTTTGAAATATTTAGTTTGATGGGTAGTGCACATACCGTTTTCAATTGGGTCGGGCGTTGTTCAACACAATTTCAAAAATGTGCTTTAACGTCATTTCGAGTGGGAGCCCACTTACTGGCCTAATGACATACAAAAAATTCCGGATGTTATAGATTTTGGTCTCATGAGAAATATCCCTAGGGACCTAATTCACGTGGAGGCCTCTCTAGATCTCGCCTCCGATCAAGAGAATATTGTAAAAACAGAGGTGTGATGAAATAAACACAGAAAAAAGTATACACCAATTAATGTTTTCAATTAATAATTTAATTGATTCAATTAAATTTTTAATTGTATTAATTAATTTGAGTGGAAAAACTTAAATGATATTATGAAATTGTTTATAGGTGAAAATGTAATTAATTTTTTAATTAATATTACAAATATTTTAATTAATATTACAAACTCATTCATATTACTTTTTTGTGTGAAAGTTTTAAAATATTAAACTTAATACTTCAGATAGAGTTAATTTTTTTCGAAAATATTAACAGATGCTAAGCATATGTTAAAAAATGTTCTACAAGAGATTATAATGAACAATAGATTATAATGAACAAAACAATAAAATATTAAAGAATATTGTAAAATAAAACTTAAAAGAAAAATTAAACCGACTTCAAAAATAAGCACTTAAAAGCTAAAAATAATATAGATCTAGTTAAATAAAATATTTTTATATATGTATGTTACCTATAGTTCTGTTTGAAGTTTGTGCCAGCAATATTGCACATACATACATATACATATATGTACATAAAAAGTACTTGCAATGTTTTTACCGTGCATATTCCTATGTGTTTAGTACTATAGGTAAAATATGTAAAAATATTTTATTCAACTGGATCTATATTATTTTCAGCTTTTTAGTGCTTATTTTTGAAGTCGGTGTATTTTATTTTTTTTAAGTTTTATTTTTACCTTCTTAGTGCATACACAGAAAAAAGTATTCAACAATTAATGTTTTCAATTAAAAATTTAATTGATTCAATTAAATATGTAATTGTATTAATTAGTTTGAGTGGAAAAACTTAATTGATATTATCAAATTGTTTATAGGTGAAAATTTAATATTTTTTAATTGATATTACAAATATTTTAATTGATATTACAAAATTATTCATATTAATTTTTTCTGTGTACTTTTGAATTCGGGTCATATTTAGAAAAATAAAATTAATTATAGTAATTATTTTAAATATTATTTGGAAAAGATCGGTTTGAAGCAAAATATACACCGAAGACTTAAAAATGAATGCATATTTCTTTGAATTTCACAATATATAATTAGCCCTTTTACTCAATATGATTAAATGCATGAGCTTATTAAATGAACTTCAAAATTAATGGTGATTGCGCCCACATCGAATAACCGTCACCTACTGATCGATTTCCAAAATATTTTTTTTTACCTGAGCGGTCATAGCTGCCATCTTTTTAATTTAAATAAAACGGGCGTGACCACACCCACTAAAATTTAGAATCTATTTTTATGTACTTCCATACAACCGATTTCTACGAAAGTCGTCACACGCCTTAGGCCCTTGTAATGACAATAATAATTTTAGCTTCATTAAAGTAGCCGGGGTACGCCCCCAAAAATTTAATGCTATATTTTATTTATTTCTAGCTAACAGATTTTTTGAAACTTTGCAAACAATTTAAGCGTTTGCAATGGCTAAATCTCGTGTCTAAAAAAACTATTTGGAAAACGCTCCTTAAAGTAATATTGTATTTTATACACTTGCACACAATCGATTACCATGAAATTTTGAGTACACCTTAGGCTCTTAAGATGACATAATCTTGTACTTAGAAATATGGTCCAGTCTATGCTCCTAAAATTAGTTATTTTATTTACTGTACATCACGAAGAAGAAGTACGTATAATATTATACTAAATGTTAATGGGCGATGCGACGCCCACTTTTTAAATACAAAATCGTATAAATTTCAGTGCTCGAGGTTTGTGTTATTATGTCGTTCTAGCATCCCAAAGTTCTTTCCAAGTTTCATAGGAATCGGATAAGCAGAAGTACATATAATTTAATACTAAACTTACACGGACATCTACTTTTTTTAACACTTGAGTATTTTTTAAAGGGTGGGTGCAAAGATTCGTAAAGATCGACTTTTTTTAAAACAAGATTGTGTATTATTAAGAGTTCAAGGTGTGTGCCCAGTTTCGTAAAAATTATTTAATTACAAGCACGTAAAATACTATACTAAAAATTTAATAGGCGTGCCCCAGCCCACTTTTTTGAACGCAAGATTGTGCCTTTATTTAAGCTTAGGGTGTGTGCCAAGTCTCGTAAAAATCGGTGAAATAGAAGCTTTTGAAATATAATATTAAATTTTAATGGGCGTAACTCCGCCCATTTTTTAAAAGGAGGATTGTGTTTTTTATATATATATATATATATATATATATATATATATATGTGTGTGTGTGTGTGTGTGTGTATGAATTTCATCATATGTCGTAATAAATTAGATTCGATGACTACTACGCGATTCTCATAAGTAGAAGAAATAATGTAGATTGTCATCAGTCTACTCTGATATCTCAACAAGTGACAACCTATTTACCCAATCAAAATTTTTAAAGTGATTGAAATCCAAACACTATCAAAGTGCTAAAACTAACAACTGTTTGTTAAACAAGTTTATAGTGTATAAAAAATAATTAAATAAATTCTTTATAACTAAAATAAATTGCTTATAAATAAAATAATTAAATAAATTGTTTATAAATAAAATAATTAAATTAATTAATAAACAAATAAATAATTAAATAAAATGAATACTACAAGTTGTACCATCTGCAATAAAGTCTTTATGACTCAAACAAAACTAAATCAGCATATGGAAACGCACTCATATGCTAACCAATCGAAGGCTATGCTTGGAACTAGTAAGCTAAGTCTTCAAAACAAATATTGTGAGGATTGTGATGAGATGATCCCATTAATTGGTTATATGGCTCATGTCAGAACCACAAAACATAAAAACAGTTGTCAGCAAGAACGGATTGGAGATTTTCTCACTAAAAGAGCAAGTAACTTCAATGGGAGGATCGAGACATATATCCTCCTCAACAAAAATGTGGGTGTCTTGTTTCCGGAGGAGTTTCTGAAATCTACCAAGAGCTCCATAGTACAACAACTCAATGAACGTAGTAGGATACATACTACATTTAAATTTAATATGGAGCTCACATGTGATTATATGAAGATGGTGAATGATGAGATGAATGTTTCCCAACTTGTACATATTTCGAAAATGATGTTGGTGACTTTGTCTGATGACATAGAGGATATGTACAAGAAACAAGCCGAGGAGCTAAGAGCCAAAATGGAAGAATTTCAAGAGAGGGATAGCGGATGGACATTGATTTCAATAAATTCCCTTGAAGTTAATATAAACAAGGCGTCCATAATAAGAGGATCGAGCTTTATCCCTCTTCCAAAAAATATTGCAATGAAACGTGCATGCATAAATATCGAGAACAATGATATTTATTGCTTTAAATGGTGTCTAATTGCGGCTTTGTACACAAATAGCGGTCTGAATCCTAAACAACGGAAAAACTTTAAAAATTACAATATTACAAATATTTCTGATGAGAATATTAATACAGGGGAAATTGTATTAAATTTCAAAGACCTAGAGTTTCCACTCCCATTGAAGCAGATAAAACAATTCGAGAATCAAAATGATGTGAGCATACTATGTAACGAAAGGAGAAAAACACATTCATATTAATCTCTTATTGCTCCAGTCCAATGAAAACTACCACTATGTACTCATCAAGGATATATCAAAGTAAGTTTCATTTGTGCATTTATGAAAAATCTGCTTTCATCTCTATTTAAAAAGTTACTTCCTATAGTTATATTTATTTATATCGTATTGGTATTTTCTATATTTTCTTCAGACTCCTTCGTTCCAGCATAACATCACAGAGAAGTAAGATCATGATATGTAACACCTGCCTATATCATACACATGATGATTATGTGTATAATCATCATAAAAATGTTTGTGTGAAAAAAGTCATCAGAATGCCAGAAGGTGAATATATTATCAAGTTTAAGAACTACTTCAAACAGTTAGATGTACCATTTGTAATCTATGCGGACTTTGAGTCTATTTTGGAAAAAGTTGATAATGCTATAAGTAAAAGTACCACAAATGTACAGAAACATCACGCTTGTGCATTCGGTTATTTTATTAATTGTAGTTTTAAGAGAGAAAATAATTTATATAGACATTATTTTGGTGAAGATTCGGCGAATATATTTATCAAAAAAATTGTTGTAGATTGTACAGATATTTATTTAAATTATTTACTTAAAGTTAAGAAAATGTTCATAACCCCAATAGAAATAGTTCTAATTTTAAACTTGATACATCTATTTGCTATAACCTCATCTGATACTTGATAAGCTGATCTGAAAACCAGACCAGATCCTGATAAGCTGATCTGAAAACCAGACCAGATCCTGATAAGCTGATCTGAAAACCAGACCAGGTCCTGATAAGCTGATCTGGAAACCAGACCAGGTCCTGATAAGCTGATCTGAAAACCAGACCAGGTCCTGATAAGCTGATCTGAAAACCAGACCAGGTCCTGATAAGCTGATCTGAAAACCAGACCAGGTCCTGATAAGCTGATCTGAAAACCAGACCAGGTACTGATAACCTGATCTGATACCTGATCTAAAAGCTGATACCTGTTCTGCTATTTGCTATTAGCAAACATGAAGAAAGTATCTAATGAAATTTAGTGGAATTTCATAATATTGTGAAATTCAATTCCTCTTGTGTAGAACCTTTCAAAGGTAACAAAACTGTGCATGTTTAAGCGATATGAAAACAAACAACAAAAATTTGCAAATAAACAAAAAGAAAATTTTTTTGATCTAGTGAAGTAAAGCCAATACATAAGCAAAATATAAAAATGTAGACATTTGTAGTTAAAATTTCTATGTAGTAAATTTAAGCTGAAATAAAAAACCATTTACATATTTTATTATTTTTTCAATATTTTATTTAACAGTTTTTCTTAAAAATCTTAGTACTAATACAAATTCAACTCTATGTATAAATAAAAATATACAGATATAAAAAGAAAAAAAACATCATTAATCTAATATTTTATTTTTATTTACAAATAATTTAGGTATAGGTAAAAAGATAAAAGTTTTAAACCATTCAATTTTAACATGCTTTTGGGTGAATAAAATACTAAAATTAATAAGATACATTCATAAACAAAAAAGTAAATATTAAATAAATTAATAAATAATAAAATAAATATATTAATAAATAAATACAATTAGTACAAAATTAAATTAATAAATAAATTAATAAACAAATAAGTAAATAATAAATTAATTAATAAATAATTCAATAAATACATTAATAAATAAATACAATAAGTACACAATTAAATTCTCGTTGTCATCTTACATGCAATTTAGTAGGAATCATTCTATTCTACATCCATTGTTTCATTGTTTCGGTCTATGTAATGCCCCCAAGCGCGCGTTTTTATTTTATCTTTCATTATATTTCTTTTATCATCGGAAAAGCTAAGTGCTATTTTATATAGTTTTTGGGTATATAGTTGATGTGTTTTAGATCTAAACAAAAACATTTCATCCGAGATAATTTTGGATTCGAATAAGCAACTTTTGTAATCATTAATGGACAACTTTTTAATAACAGACTTTTTGACCCCTTTTGATTTTTTAACAGATTCCGAGCGAAGAGTCGATAGAGAATACATTTTTGCTCTTAACCCAACAAACTCTGTCATTATATCCCCATTGTTTTCATCTTTCATCATTCCCAAAACCTTCTTATTGAGTAGCGGCAAACGAAATTGATTATCTATAGGATATTCTGCCGTATCAAAATTCAAACTAATATCATTACGGATGTCATCGTAAAAATCATCAGTTTTAATTGAATAAATATATGAGTCAGTATCCATATAGTTGAGAGAAATGTTCTCTCCAAACTTAGGCTTCATGAAGCCATAATGGAAGTCATACATTCTCCACTTCGATAACTCCAGTACTGTGAAACCAACATATATGGGTTTATCATATAATGGCTCCATTTTTTCTAACTCTACCGCATACATATCATCAGATTATTTTGTCAACTGCTTAAAATTTGGTTTCGCAATTAATGCTCTGAGACCTAAATGATTCCTGTTTGTCGTTTCCCAAGATGACGTAATTTTAATGTCCCTACGTTTTTCAAGGTTTTTATTGTCTTCCCGTAAACAGCATTGTTTAAAAGTTTGAAGAAATCTTTTTCAAAATTATTTTTAGCATTTGTCCTATGAAATGTGTTTAAGTCAATATATTTTTTAAGCCAAGGGGATTGCTTAAATCTGAGTATTCTATGGATTTGTTTTAAGATGAGGCCATTTGAAATGGCTTGTTTTAAAATTCTATAGTGTATGGTGTAATTTGTTTTTGAGTGTAAGTCTGCAACTAATTTTTTGATTTTGGATCCCCCCGAGGGCCTTATTTTGGGGACAAAATGGCAAATCATTATGTAGATCATGCACTGAATCGGGATAATCTATATCCACTTCCAAAATGTACCCATACTCTGCAGTATCAGAAATTTTTTTAACATCAAAATCAGTGTCACATACCCACTCAAATTCACCGCAAGGAAGATATTCCGACATCGCCCAACCATACAAGTTGTTAGCGTCTAAGTATACAAGAAATTCTGATGGTTTTGATGCATCAAAATTTTCCAAATATTTGTTATTCGCCTTCGAATATTTTTGCGAGCATTGAACTAGTCCACCTCTAATTCCGTTTTGCATAAACATATACATTTCGGAATCAGTAAACTGTTCCAGTGAAACTTCTGTGGTTTTCAACATTGCATCCCAAGATAAGCCTGGTGCTGTATAATAGTGGCAGGGGTCCAAATCGTATATATCTCTACAAATTTTTCTAAAATTTTCAAACACGTCGGTTAGAAGAACAACATCTGTCTTTAAGTAGAGTTCAGTATAGTCAAGGAGGGTTTTACAGTTAAACTCTCTCCATATTTTTTGAGCATGTTCATACTCGACTAAATCACATTCTTCGTTCGTTAGAATATTGAAGAACTCTTCTCTACTAGGGAGTTTAATTTCCTTAAACTTAGTCATGGAATCCATGTAAGAGTACGGAAATACACCCTTTCTTCTAATCAGGTTGAAATGAGCTTCATCAACGAAACATGACCGAATAGTATTAAAATCATTGCTATCAAGATTTTTCGCTAACGTATCTAAACTCGAAGCCATAAATCTAAATGAGTCTATAAATCTTATTTCGAATCCATATTTTTCATCTAATCTGATGAAAATTGAAAGAGAAATATAACTCTCTGTGTTCTGGGGAATCACTTTTATTGTAGAATATTTTATAGAAGAAAGTTCTTTGAAAAATAGGTGTATATCATATGCGGAAAGATTATGCAATATAACTGGTATAAACTGAGGAGTTTTATAATTCAAATTACATTCGCTATGAGCTGCCCCACGATAATTGCCCGTAAGATGACAATGATCTCTAACTTTATCGGTATTTAATATCTTCTTACATATATGACAATTTTTTGTATTATTATATTGAGCTATTTCTGTTGGGGTTATAACCATTTTCTTAACTTTAAGTAAATAATTTAAATAAATATCTGTACAATCTTCAACAATTTTTTTGATAAATATATTCGCCGAATCTTCACCAAAATAATGTCTATATAAATTATTTTCTCTCTTGAAACTACAATTAATAAAATAACCGAATGCACAAGCATGATGTTTCTGTACATTTGTGGTACTTTTACTTACAGCATTATCAACTTTTTCTAAAATAGACTCAAAGTCCGCGTAGATTACGAATGGTACATCTAACTGTTTGTAGTAGTTCTTAAACTTGATAATAGATTCAGCTTCTGGCATTCTGATGACTTTTTTCACACAAACATTTTTATGATGATTATACACATAATCATCATGTGTATGATATAGGCAGGTGTTGCATATCATGATCTTATGATTATACGAAGGAGTCTGAAGAAAATACATATAGAAAATACCAATACGATATAAATAAATATAACAATAGGAAGTAACTTTTTAAATAGAGATGAAAGCAGATTTTTCATAAATGCACAAATGAAACTTACTTTGATATATCTTTGATGAGTACATAGTGGTAGTTTTCATTGGACTGGAGCAATAAGAGATTAATATGAATGTGTGTTTCTCCTTTCGTTACATAGTATGGTCCTACAAGTGATGTTCCATTATTACCAAATACGTTTATGCTCACATCATTTTGATTCTCGAATTGTTTTATCTGCTTCAATGGGAGTGGAAACTCTAGCTCTTTAAAATTTAATACAATTTCCCCTGTATTAATATTCTCATCAGAAATATTTGTAATATTGTAATTTTTAAAGTTTTTCCGTTGTTTAGGATTCAGACCGCTATTTGTGTACAAAGCCGCAATTAGACACCATTTAAAGCAATAAATATCATTGTTCTCGATATTTATGCATGCACGTTTCATTGCAATATTTTTTGGAAGAGGGATAAAGCTCGATCCTCTTATTATGGACGCCTTGTTTATATTAACTTCAAGGGAATTTATTGAAATCAATGTCCATCCGCTATCCCTCTTTTCAAATTCTTCCATTTTGGCTCTTAGCTCCTCGGCTTGTTTCTTGTACATATCCTCTATGTCATCAGACAAAGTCACCAACATCATTTTCGAAATATGTACAAGTTGGGAAACATTCATCTCATCATTCACCATCTTCATATAATCACATGTGAGCTCCATATTAAATTTAAATGTAGTATGTATCCTACTACGTTCATTGAGTTGTTGTACTATGGAGCTCTTGGTAGATTTCAGAAACTCCTCCGGAAACAAGACACCCACATTTTTGTTGAGGAGGATATATGTCTCGATCCTCCCATTGAAGTTACTTGCTCTTTTAGTGAGAAAATCTCCAATCCGTTCTTGCTGACAACTGTTTTTATGTTTTGTGGTTCTGACATGAGCCATATAACCAATTAATGGGATCATCTCATCACAATCCTCACAATATTTGTTTTGAAGACTTAGCTTACTAGTTCCAAGCATAGCCTTCGATTGGTTAGCATATGAGTGCGTTTCCATATGCTGATTTAGTTTTGTTTGAGTCATAAAGACTTTATTGCAGATGGTACAACTTGTAGTATTCATTTTATTTAATTATTTATTTGTTTATTAATTAATTTAATTATTTTATTTATAAACAATTTATTTAATTATTTTATTTATAAGCAATTTATTTTAGTTATAAACAATTTATTTAATTATTTTTTATACACTATAAAATTGTTTAACAAACAGTTGTTAGTTTTAGCACTTTGATAGTGTTTGAATTTAAATCACTTTAAAAATTTTGATTGGGTAAATAGGTTGTCACTTGTTGAGATATCAGAGCAGACTGATGACAATCTACATTATTTCTTCTACTTATATACATTATATGAGAATCGCGTAGTAGTCATCGAATCTAATTTATTACGACATATGATGAAATTCATATACACACACACACACACATATATATATAGATATATATATATATACATACACACGCACATACACATTTCCACAATTCTCTGTTGGTATTACTATATATGATGAAATTCATATACACAGCAACATCCAGAACAAAATCGCTAGCATCAGTTGGCAATATAAAGGTACGAGAAAAATCGGGCCATGTGAAAGCTTCTATAAGTTTTTGCTGTTATTCTCCAAAACCTATTTTTTATAATTGTTACATTAAAGTAAAATATACTGAAATAAAAATATCATTATCCCTTTTCAAAAGCTCTTCTTATCAACCTGATTGGACTCAAAACATTTAATATATGAAATTCACTTGTAGATATAAAACCTATGTCAACACAATATTTTCTATCTCCATAAGAATAGCAACGTCAATAGCCTTGAAAACATATATACATTAATTTGTAAATATGCATGAAAAAGTGTTGATGTAATTCACACAAGCAATGATATTCTTCAAAGCAAAAATAGATACGATCACATACATGAATCCAACAACATATACATACATTACCAAATACATTCCCTGTCCACTTCCAACAGGGTTGCCACTCTCTGCAGCTATTAGATTATTTCCCCAGAGATCGCAAACATAAATGCATACATACAATAACCCTACATACGCAAAGCAACGGTAACTCAAAACAGCAAACCAAAGTCTATCAAATAACAATCACTACATACACACGAATACACACGAATACACAGATCCCTTGTCACTACCCTACAGTCAGACTGGGAGCAAGTGTCTTTGTGTCAACACTAAAATTCTAGTAACAATTTGGGATAATAAGTTTTCTTCTATCCGTCAGTATAAAAGAAGGAGAAAAAACAGATATGGTGTATCTGTGGTGGAATTGTCAATAACTTGTCAATATACATACATTTGTATGTACGTAAATTATAGAAATGTACTAGTAACTAACTGTCTGGTTGGTGTCTCATGACCGCATAAGAACTACGTAGTCACTACCTAATCAATTGTTTTAGTGTTACTAGTAGATTTTCAATGACAAGCACATGCTTAATGTCTATAGCACAAAGTATTGTACGGAGGATAGTTAGAGAGTAGTACTGGTGACAAGTGAAAGTGAAAAGCTAGTCAGCATATTTTCACCATCAACATTTCCTACTGGATATAATAATGATTGTCTGCCAGTACAACAAAAGTATCGGACCCCATCAAACAAACATGTAAATACACACACACACACACATACTCATACACACACACACACTGTCATACACACATACAAACATCCATTTATAGATCCATCCGCTGTAAGCACAACGTTTCTCTACAATAACAACAAAAGCTGTGCATACAAGTATACAAACATACACATAAATAAAGAATCAAACTCACACACACACACAACCAGCCTAACGAAATCTCAGTATAAAAATACCCAAAATCCCCTCATTCGTAACAGGGTTGCCAAAATTTTTGTTTTTTCCCAGTTTTGAATTCCCAAAGTTGGACTATCGTCCCCATTACTAATCTACTCAGTTCATATTATGTTTTTTATATGGGAAACAATGCCAACAATGAAAATTATTGGAACTGACAAACATTGAGACTAGAAAACACTATTGCGATGTCACAAAATGCTATATAAAATAAAAAATATATATATTTATTAGAAATAATGTAATCATATGTAATAAGGCATCAAACAAAAATCGAATAGTTTATAAAAATAGAATTAAGTTATAAAATATTAACTGCCTTCTTCATAAAAAATATTTCAGGTTTATTAAGCGCTTATTTGACATATTTCTATGGGAAATTTGTCAAATAAACCTGTAATAAACCTAAAATATTTTTTATGAATTAGACCGTAAGTAATTAAAAAGGGTATGGGTACTATCAAATATACTATAATAGAACTAAATATACTCTGTCAAATACTTATAGCACTTTTTGCTTGTACTAAATAACAGCTTAATATTATTAAACTATTTGTTTCTATTTAAAAAAAAATATTATTATGCTAGAAGAATAAATATGGATTTCTTGTTGTAAGTAAAAATGATTTAATAAAGAAGGGGCAGTATATTACTGTTATATTGAATGAAAACAGATCAGTAGCAGATGTTAAGTAGATCGTTAGCAGATGCTAAGCAGACGATTTGCTCGTATAAGGCAAATCATTGACAGGTAAAAGTAGTTCAATAGCATTTGAAAAGAAAATATAAAGCAGATAAAATCAGTTAAAAAGCAGATATAAAACAGCTAAAAGCAGTTAAAGAGCAAATGTAAAGCAGATTATTAGCACATGTTAAGCAGATCGTTAGCAAATGTAAAACGGATTATAATGAATAATAACAATAAAATATTAAAGGATATTGTAAAAACCAGAGCTGTGTTGAAAGAAAAATTAAAAAATATTAAATTAAATCAAATAGATAGAGTTAATTAGTTCCAACCCATAACAAAACCTTTACAGGATATAATTGATAAATTAAAAGATAATGAAAATTAAACCAACACAGAATCGAACAGCTTACAATCATTTGCTTGTTCTTTTAAACAAAAGCAAAGCATTGACAAAGATTCTAAGTATGACGAATCATGGATCGATCATTATGATAATGAAGAACCAAAAGTAAATAAAAAACGTTAAAAACTTAAAAAGAATTAATTCTCTAACCGAAAATAATGATTATATAACTGAGAAAGAGCAAAAGCTAGATACAAAAACCAACACAGAATCGAACACCTTACAATCATTTGCTGGTACTTCTAAACAAAAGCAAAGCGTTGATAAAGATTCTATGTATGATGACGATAATGATATATCTATCGATGGTTACGATAATGAAGAACCAGAAGATGCAAATAATAAAATCAATAGTAAGCCCACTGCACACAAAAGTAATAAACGAAATGTAAAAATCGATAGAACAAGAAAAACAAAGTATCCATCAATTGTATATGATGATGTTGATGATGATGATGATTATGAAGAAAACAGTACGGAATTTACAGAAACTTGTTTGAAGCGAAAAAGATCATCTCAACTAAATAAAGACATGAAACGAACAATACGATTTTGCCAGCTTCTATTGATCGGTTCTTCGCTAAAATCAATTTATATGAATCTTTGATTTCATTTTCCGAATACGTATTTAAGAAAGCTTCTTGTCTAATCCTTTTGGTCTTGCACCGAACGTTATCGTAATCCTTACTTGGGCGATCAAACTTCTTTCAATATACATACATATAACTAAGGAAAGGATTTTCATGCATTTAAAATCGCGTTTTATGTTCATAAAATATACATTAAAAATATAAAAATATGTATTAAAAACTTATAAAATATGCATTTATTAACTTTTTTTTCAACATTTAATAACATTAAAAAATTAAAAAAAATTCTTAACAAACATTTGTATATGGATACAAAATGCAGTTAAGAAGAACTTTTATTTACGTAAATGAATAAGTATTTTTATAAATTGTCAAAGGTAAATCGTTGACTATTTTTTCTGAAAAAACATTTTAATTGTAAAAATTAACATTCCACGTCATCAAAAGTTATTGGTGCATATTTAAATACTCCTAGTTCGTTTGTGGAATATTCAGTTTCTAAATTTTAGCTGTTTGAACTATAAAATATTGATGCAATTTATTGAATTTTTACGTGCATAATTTTTTTGTATAACTTTAATTTATTTTTAATTTCTTCACTTATTCTGTCCTTCAGAACACACATTTTTTTACTTGAGCAGTAAAGGAATCAAAACAATCTAATTGGGATATAGTGTCAACACGAAAGCCATTGTCTGGTTGCACAAATATCAATTCAGTGCTTAAGTTTTTTTTTAATTCAAAATTTCTTTAACTTTGTTAATATAAATATAGTATTCAACAGCATTCAACCACGCTCCCCATCTAGTTACTATAGGCTGTGGGGAATTCGTATACCTGAATATTTCTTTTAAAGGCCTCAACACGCAAAAGAGCATTAAAAACACTTTCTATCCACATGAACTTAGTACGGAACTGCTAAAGAGCACCCAAAAAATTACACAAATATTTTTGGATTTAACAGGGCTTTTATCCCATGCTAATTAATATTTTTTTTTTGTATTGAATTTTTCAAATGATTTGAGTTATCATCCCAGTTGAAATTGTTTTCGTTTTCCTCTTTTTTTCTTACACAGTCGTAAGAATTGCAAAAATACTTTGCAACTAATCAAAAAACAATAACATTTGTTTTATAGCATAAAAAAATAGAAAAATGTATTAACAATATAAATTTTTAATGAAATATGCAAAAATATGCATTTATTATAAAATATGCAAAAATATGCACTAACAAATCAATGCCATTTTCTCGCAAATTTGTTGGTTCGCAAAGATATTATATATACGTTGAACTACGACCAACGACAAAAAAACATGTATTCACATGAAAATCCTTTCCCTACATATAACCAATCCTTATATCTATTCATTTAGAAATTTATGTATTGCATTCACTTTCATATAACTTTAAAAATTTTCAATTTCAATAAACCATAGTAGTTATTATATACAACATTTGGTCAACCTTGCCTGACCGAGTAGTCCCATGAGTGAGTTTTTCCGACATCAATTTGCATAGCGATTTATTTTTAATTAATAATAGCTTTAAATGAAATAATAACATTGAACGCATCGCAACTTATATATCTAGTTCATGTATTTTACAAGCATTGGATATAAATATCAGGTAAAAACATACCCATAATAGGGGTGTGCGCGCAGGTGACTTTGTCATTGTGGGTATATATAGTCTGTGTATATTAATTTTTATATGTTTGAGCCAAATAAAAGTAATTTATTTAAAAAAAAATACTTAACACCTACAAGAGGTCATAAAAAATGTGGGTTTGTTTGAATACCAGAAAAAACACGTAAATTTTCACCTGAGGTGTTATATTTCTTTATCAATTTTGAGTCTGATATAATGACAAAGGTATACATATTATATACCGCTGAATAGACAATTACGTCTTCTATTGATATTACACAGAAAAAATTAAGAAACATATGAAGTAAAGAAAATGAGATCAACAATTTAGGCAAAAAGAAAAAAATGTAGAAATTTTAATTTTATAATCCAAATTCGATTTTAAATATTTCGAAAGGTATTGGAGGTATCAGTATACTTTTTTTTAGTTTGTAATGCTAAGTGTATACTATTGATTTAAATTAAAATCTTTCTTAATATATTATTTCATAAAACTTTATTTATTGGGAAAAAATTGAATACTTTTAGAAAATCTCTTCTCCTGCCTACATCAATGTCAAGAGTTTCTTACAAATTACTTAAAACAAGTTTATTTATAATAAAGAGTCCAAAGATTTGCAAAAAAAAAGTAGTGTGCAATTTTTATGCCACATCCAAAAATTAGTTTCTTGCAAAAAAATTTTAATTTCGACCAATGCTGGAAGTAGGGTGCATTATCAAAAATCTTAAAAATTTATTTCACAGTCTTTCTTAATACCTCTTCTCAAAACAATCACAGCTTTTATCATATACTTAATAATTTTTTAAAATATTACAAAAAAATTAAGAATACTTTTTTCACAAAATATAAAAAATTTTCTCATAATTTTCAAAAATCCAAATTGCAAAATTATTCCTTCTTTTAAAAACATCAAAACCAAATGATTTTTCTCAAGAAGAAAGAAGTTATGTACTAACGATTAAAAAAAGTCATGGCCAAAAATTAAAAAAAAAAATTTCAAGTCAAATAATGTTCTGCTGAAAAAATTATTAAGATCGGTCGATATTTACAAAAGTTACAAGCTCCGAAAGAATTTCGACACCCGCAGTTTCCCCCTTTGACGCTCTTAGGAGCTACCCTGTCATACAACTGATTGACATCCGTATCATTTATGGGTTAGTTCAGAAGCTAGTTGTAAATGAGTTAGCAAAAAGTCACCTAAGTATATTTTGTGCTAGCTTATAAAAATCTGACTGCAAACTAGCTATCAAAACAAAATAGGTGTATATGTTTGTATGTGTGAACAAATAAAAACAAATCAATCGCACGTGTGTATGATACGCATAAATTAGAGTTATCCAGAATATTCTCATACACAAATTTATAGGGCAATAATTTGGGAATAAGTGTTGTTTTTGTTAATGTTTTGTATGAATTGTATTCTTCATATTAAAGAAAATATATAATTTAATATGAAAAATTTTGCTTGTTTTTATGGTTAAGCAATTGTCTATTTCATATATGAAAATAATTGTATTATTTTTCTTTTTGCTTTTTAATACTTTTACTGTTGCCCAATATGCCAGCTAATTGTTAAAAGGTGGTGGAAAATAAAATAGATGTTCAATCGAATAAAGATGCTTGTTTTGTAAAGATTTTTATTTGAGGCTTTCAAACTTATTATGTTTGTAAATAGTGATTCTCAATATAGTATTAAGAGTCTTACTATAAACATACGAAGTTTGTTAGCTAAATCCAAAATTTTTTTATATTTTTGTGAACTTTCATGCATTAAGTTAGAAGTTAATATTACTTTATTATAAGTGAAAAAAATATTAAGGAAATTTACATGAGTATACTAAAATTTTAGTATGGCAACAGTGTGCCATAAAAATATTAAAATTTTCATTGTAAGCAGGCAACTATATAAAACGCAGTATTTTGAAGTATTAAGGTAACAAAATTTTTCAAATTAGAAATTATTGTTAGATAAATTCATCAAAATAACTTTTGATCTACAAAATGTCTAAAGACAGCGAAGAATACAAAAATATTTTTTCATCGACTATAGCTGCGCTGATAGTTTTAATTTGTTTAGTTTAACATTCCCATGTTGCCATATTGAAAATTACATCCTTTTTATACTTTTAAATTTGCCACCTGGTAATAAATTTCATTTACACACAAACAAAACAATAAACTTGCGAGCCCATATTAATGTATTAAAATTGAAACGGTGCAATAAATATTAAGACATATTTTCAAACGTTATTGCTAATTGTTTAGTGCCGCACACACAATTTATTTTTAATAAGTGGCTTTGTACTCCATACGTACAGTTATGTGTATTGAGAAATTTTTTGTTGAAACAATAATGAATGAATCACATTTAGTATTTTTTTACTGTCCAGAGAAGTGAGTCAATAATTTAACGCCGACCAAGAAGTCGCCGCCGTAATCTTTTTCACTATTGATCCGCTTGCACAAAAAAACAAGTAATTGAAGTGTATTTAATATAATAGTATGTTCAGACGACGAGTTGAATCAACTGCTTCGCTCTCTAAATAATGTTTATGAATCTTGCTGTTTATAGTATGTTCAGACGGTATCTGCTTCGCTCTCTGTTCATGCTTCACACCCCAATCATGAACGAATCTACTTGCTTCGCCATACAAAATTATGAGACCGAATCAAGTAGATTCAATATGAATCTACTTGCGAAGCACGTAAAATTGGTATCTTCTCTAAATTTTATCGCCAGTTTAACTGAACTAGCTATCAAAACAAAATAGGTTTATCTGCATGTGTGTGTTTGTGAACAAATAAAAACAAACCAAAAAACAAAGATGTGAGTTTAAAATAAATGAATTTAATTTAGTTATGAATAGTATAAAAAGGAAAAATAAGAAAAAAATATAGGGATGCCTTCAAAAACAAGATTTTGAATGAGTTGAATATACGTAAGTATGTATGCTTATATGTATGTACGTATATACGTGCGTACGATACGTGTGTATGTGTGAATATACATAAAAAAATGCCACACGAACAGTGATACCAACTTTTTTAAAGCAAAAAGCACTAAATGCAATAAGTATATATTTTTATTTTTTATTTATTTATTTTCAATACAGAGAAAGCCTACATGGCCAATTATATAGGTATTGCATGAGTAAAAATTAGAATCTGAAGTTAACTACAATTTTAAATTTACTACATTTCATAGGTTTTTGTAATAATTTCAATTAGCAGTATATCGAGCTATGTTTCGATTTTGCTTATACATATGTAAGTAGAATGTGAGTAGGAAAATAATTCAAGTTCATTTGGCAAGACACTCCAATTATTGTGTATTATTTTAACAAAAGATCAACGAGAGACGTTAGGACTAAAGGAACAGATATAACAACTGAATTTTATTTACAGGATAAAGATTTCAATTAAAATTTTATATGTACTCTTTTATATAACTGCCTAAATTAAATTATTCCCTATAGACGAAATATCAAAACACTACAATAAAATTTACGTGGAAATGTTTTAGGATTTTGGTCGATATCGTTTTCCCCAATTTGTTACTTGGGGTGCATTGTTACTCGAATCGAAATAAGATTCATTCTGTGTGTAATTAGCATACAAATCGAAAGAATTTTCTTTTTTTTTTTGTACTCGTACGTGTATATTTTTGTATGGGGCGACAGAAGAATGATGACTCATTCTACTTGTGTCAAACTTATAACATAATTCCTAATACACACGTACATACATACATACATACAGGCAAAGTTAAAAATGCAAATAAACATGAAGCAAAATTATAACAAGGTCAACTCAAAATTATTTTAAATATGGATATAGTCAATTTTAAAATCTGGTGGTTTACACAAGGTTTAAAAAACTTTTTTAAGCTAAAATTTTATTACGAATAAAATTTTTTGTTAATTTTTGCTTAAACAACATTCGAAATGTTGTTTAAAATTTTTATGAATTCGGCTGTAATCATTTAATAAGAGCCAATACAAATGTTATTATAATGTTTAAGTAAGATGAGAAAAAATATTAAGCACGTCTATAGGGATCATGTAGTCAGTAATATGAATTTTAAAAAGGTTTAAGAAATTTGTAAAGTGTTGGAAGGATAAATATGGAATTTTGAATATAAGCACAGATAACGAATTAAATGATGGTCGCTATAGAAAGCAATTTGACTATTTCATAACTATATAAGCAACTACTCATAAAAGATTACCTTTAGTTATTAATCTAACTTTAAACTTGATACATCTATTTGCTATAACCTCATCTGATACTTGATAAGCTGATCTGAAAACCAGACCAGGTCCTGATAAGCTGATCTGAAAACAAGACCAGGTCCTGATAAGCTGATCTGGAAACCAGACCAGGTCCTGATAAGCTGATCTGAAAACCAGACCAGGTCCTGATAAGTTGATCTGAAAACCAGACCAGGTCCTGATAAGCTGATCTGAAAACCAGACCAGGTCCTGATAAGCTGATCTGAAAACCAGACCAGGTACTTTTAAAGCTGATCTGATACCTGATCTAATAGCTGATACCTGTTCTGCTATTTGCTATTAGCAAACATGAAGAAAGTATCTAATGAAATTTAATGGAATTTCATAATATTGTGAAATTCAATTCCTCTTGTGTAGAACCTTTCAAAGATAACAAAACTGTGCATGTTGAAGCGATATGAAAACAAACAACAAAAATTTTCAAATAAACAAAAAGAAAAATTTTTTGATCTAGTGAAGTAAAGCCAATACATAAGCAAAATATAAAAATGTAGACATTTGTAGTTAAAATTTCTATGTAGTAAATTTAAGCTGAAATAAAAAACCATTTATATATTTTATTATTTTTTCAATATTTTATTTAACAGTTTTTCTTAAAAATCTTAGTACTAATACAAATTCAACTCTATGTATAAATAAAAATATACAGATATAAAAAGAAAAAAAAAACATCATTAATCTAATATTTTATTTTTATTTACAAATAATTTAGGTATAGGTAAAAAGATAAAAGTTTTAAACCATTCAATTTTAACATGCTTTTGGGTGAATAAAATACTAAAATTAATAAGATACATTCATAAACAAATAAGTAAATAATAAATAAATTAATAAATAATTAAATAAATATATTAATAAATAAATACAATTAGTACAAAATTAAATTAATAAATAATTAAATAAATATATTAATAAATAAATACAAATAATACAAAATTAAATTTTCGTTGTCATCTTACATGCAATTTAGTAGGAATCATTCTATTCTACATCCATTGTTTCATTGTTTCGGTCTATGTAATGTCCCCAAGCGCGCGTTTTTATTTTATCTGTCATTATATTTCTTTTATCATCAGAAAAGCTAAGTGCTATTTTATATAGTTTTTGGGTATATAGTTGATGTGTTTTAGATCTAAACAAAAACATTTCATCCGAGATAATTTTGGATTCGAATAAGCAACTTTTGTAATATTAATGGACAACTTTTTAATTACAGACTTTTTGACCCCTTTTGATTTTTTAACAGATTCCGAGCGAAGAGTCGACAGAGAATACATTTTTGCTCTTAAACCAACAAATTCTGTCATTATATCCCCATTGTTTTCATCTTTCATCATTCCCAAAACCTTCTTATTGAGTAGCGGCAAACGAAATTGATTATCTATAGGATATTCTGAAGTAATCAAAATTCAAACTAATATCATTACGGATGTCAACGTAAAAATCAACAGTTTTAATTGAATAAATAAATGAGTTGAGAGAAATGTTCTCTCCAAATTTAGGCTTCATGAAGCCATAATGGAAGTCATACATTCTCCACTTCGATAACTCCAGTACTGTGAAAACAACATATATGGGTTTATCATATAGTGGTTCCATTTTTTCTAACTCTACCGCATACATATCATCAGAAAATTTTGTCAACTGCTTAAAATTTGGTTTCGCAATTAATGCTCTGAGACCTAAATGATTCCTGTTTGTCGTTTCCCAAGATGACGTAATTCTAATGTCCCTACGTTTTTCAATGATTTCCATTGTCTTCCCGTAAACAGCATTGTTTAAAAGTTTGAAGAAATCTTTTTCAAAATTATTTTTAGCATTTGTCCTATGAAATGTGTTTAAGTCAATATATTTTTTAAGCCAAGGGGATTGCTTAAATCTGAGTATTCTATAGATTTGTTTTAAGATGAGGCCATTTGAAATGGCTTGTTTTAAAACTCTATAGTGTATGGTGTAATTTGTTTTTGAGTGTAAGTGTGCAACTAATTTTTTGATTTTGGATCCCTTCAGGGCTGTATTTTGGGGACAAAATGGCAAATCATTATGTAGATCATGCACTGAATCGGGATAATCTATATCCACTTCCAAAATGTACCCATACTCTGCAGTATCAGAAATTTTTTTAACATCAAAATCAGTATCACATACCCACTCAAATTCACCGCAAGGAAGATATTCCGACATCGCCCAACCATACAAGTTGTTAGCGTCTAAATATATAAGAAATTCTGATCGTTTGAATCCATGTAAGAGTATGGAAATACATCCTTTCTTCTAATCAGGTTGAAATGAGCTTCATCAACGAAACATGACCGAATAGTATTAAAATCATTGCTATCAAGATTTTTCGCTAACGTATCTAAACTCGAAGCCATAAATCTAAATGAGTCTATAAATCTTATTTCGAATCCATATTTTTCATCTAATCTGATGAAAATTGAAAGAGAAATATAACTCTCTGTGTTCTGGGGAATCACTTTTATTGTAGAATATTTTATAGAAGAAAGTTCTTTGAAAAATAGGTGTATATCATATGCGGAAAGATTATGCAAGATAACCGGTATAAACTGATGTGTTTTATAATTCAAATTACATTCGCTATGAGCTGCCCCACTATAATTGCCCGTAAGATGACAATGATCTCTAACTTTATCGGTATTTAATATCTTCTTACATATATGACAATTTTTTGTATTATTATATTGAGCTATTTCTATTGGGGTTATGAACATTTTCTTAACTTTAAGTAAAGAATTTAAATAAATATCTGTACAATCTTCAACAATTTTTTTGATAAATATATTCGCCGAATCTTCACCAAAATAATGTCTATATAAATTATTTTCTCTCTTGAAACTACAATTAATAAAATAACCGAATGCACAAGCATGATGTTTCTGTACATTTGTGGTACTTTTACTTACAGCATTATCAACTTTTTCTAAAATAGACTCAAAGTCCGCGTAGATTACGAATGGTACATCTAACTGTTTGTAGTAGTTCTTAAACTTGATAATAGATTCAGCTTCTGGCATTCTGATGACTTTTTTCACACAAACATTTTTATGATGATTATACACATAATCATCATGTGTATGATATAGGCAGGTGTTGCATATCATGATCTTATGATTATACGAAGGAGTCTGAAGAAAATACATATAGAAAATACCAATACGATATAAATAAATATAACAATAGGAAGTAACTTTTTAAATAGAGATGAAAGCAGATTTTTCATAAATGCACAAATGAAACTTACTTTGATATATCTTTGATGAGTACATAGTGGTAGTTTTCATTGGACTGGAGCAATAAGAGATTAATATGAATGTGTGTTTCTCCTTTCGTTACATAGTATGGTCCTACAAGTGATGTTCCATTATTACCAAATACGTTTATGCTCACATCATTTTGATTCTCGAATTGTTTTATCTGCTTCAATGGGAGTGGAAACTCTAGCTCTTTAAAATTTAATACAATTTCCCCTGTATTAATATTCTCATCAGAAATATTTGTAATATTGTAATTTTTAAAGTTTTTCCGTTGTTTAGGATTCAGACCGCTATTTGTGTACAAAGCCGCAATTAGACACCATTTAAAGCAATAAATATCATTGTTCTCGATATTTATGCATGCACGTTTCATTGCAATATTTTTTGGAAGAGGGATAAAGCTCGATCCTCTTATTATGGACGCCTTGTTTATATTAACTTCAAGGGAATTTATTGAAATCAATGTCCATCCGCTATCCCTCTTTTCAAATTCTTCCATTTTGGCTCTTAGCTCCTCGGCTTGTTTCTTGTACATATCCTCTATGTCATCAGACAAAGTCACCAACATCATTTTCGAAATATGTACAAGTTGGGAAACATTCATCTCATCATTCACCATCTTCATATAATCACATGTGAGCTCCATATTAAATTTAAATGTAGTATGTATCCTACTACGTTCATTGAGTTGTTGTACTATGGAGCTCTTGGTAGATTTCAGAAACTCCTCCGGAAACAAGACACCCACATTTTTGTTGAGGAGGATATATGTCTCGATCCTCCCATTGAAGTTACTTGCTCTTTTAGTGAGAAAATCTCCAATCCGTTCTTGCTGACAACTGTTTTTATGTTTTGTGGTTCTGACATGAGCCATATAACCAATTAATGGGATCATCTCATCACAATCCTCACAATATTTGTTTTGAAGACTTAGCTTACTAGTTCCAAGCATAGCCTTCGATTGGTTAGCATATGAGTGCGTTTCCATATGCTGATTTAGTTTTGTTTGAGTCATAAAGACTTTATTGCAGATGGTACAACTTGTAGTATTCATTTTATTTAATTATTTATTTGTTTATTAATTAATTTAATTATTTTATTTATAAACAATTTATTTAATTATTTTATTTATAAGCAATTTATTTTAGTTATAAACAATTTATTTAATTATTTTTTATACACTATAAAATTGTTTAACAAACAGTTGTTAGTTTTAGCACTTTGATAGTGTTTGAATTTAAATCACTTTAAAAATTTTGATTGGGTAAATAGGTTGTCACTTGTTGAGATATCAGAGCAGACTGATGACAATCTACATTATTTCTTCTACTTATATACATTATATGAGAATCGCGTAGTAGTCATCGAATCTAATTTATTACGACATATGATGAAATTCATATACACACACACACACACATATATATATAGATATATATATATATACATACACACGCACATACACATTTCCACAATTCTCTGTTGGTATTACGATATATGATGAAATTCATATACACAGCAACATCCAGAACAAAATCGCTAGCATCAGTTTGCCATATAAAGGTACGAGAAAAATCGGGCCATGTGAAAGCTTCTATATGTTTTTGCTTTATTTCTCCAAAACCTATTTTTTATAGTTGTTACATTAAAGTAAAATATACTGAAATAAAAATATCATTATCCCTTTTCAAAAGCTCTTCTTATCAACCTGATTGGACTCAAAACATTTAATATATGAAATTCACTTGTAGATATAAAACCTATGTCAACACAATATTTTCTATCTCCATAAGAATAGCAACGTCAATAGCCTTGAAAACATATATACATTAATTTGTAAATATGCATGAAAAAGTGTTGATGTAATTCACACAAGCAATGATATTCTTCAAAGCAAAAATAGATACGATCACATACATGAATCCAACAACATATACATACATTACCAAATACATTCCCTGTCCACTTCCAACAGGGTTGCCACTCTCTGCAGCTATTAGATTATTTCCCCAGAGATCGCAAACATAAATGCATACATACAATAACCCTACATACGCATAGCAACGATAACTCAAAACAGCAAACCAAAGTCTATCAAATAACAATCACTACATACACACGAATACACAGATCCCTTGTCACTACCCTACAGTCAGACTGGGAGCAAGTGTCTTTGTGTCAACACTAAAATTCTGGTAACAATTTGGGATAATAAGTTTTCTTCTATCCGTCAGTATAAAAGAAGGAGAAAAAACAGATATGGTGTATTTGTGGTGGAATTGTCAATAACTTGTCAATATACATACATTTGTATGTACGTATATTATAGAAATGTATTAGTAACTAACTGTCTGGTTGGTGTCTCATGACCGCATAAGAACTACGTAGTCACTACCTAATCAATTGTTTTAGTGTTACTAGTAGATTTTCAATGACAAGCACATGCTAAATGTCTATAGCACAAAGTATTGTACTGAGGATAGTTAGAGAGTAGTACTGGTGACAAGTGAAAGTGAAAAGCTAGTCAGCATATTTTCACCATCAACATTTCCTACTGGATATAATAATGATTGTCTGCCAGTACAACAAAAGTATCGGACCCCATCAAACAAACATGTAAATACACACACACACACACATACTCATACACACACACACACTGTCATACACACATACAAACATCCATTTATAGATCCATCCGCTGTAAGCACAACGTTTCTCTACAATAACAACAAAAGCTGTGCACACAAGTATGCAAACATACACATAAATAAAGAATCAAACTCACACACACACACAACCAGCCTAACGAAATCTCAGTATAAAAATACCCGAAATCCCCTCATTCGTAACAGGGTTGCCAAAATTTTTGTTTTTTCCCGGTTTTGAATTCCCAAACTTCGACTATCGTCCCCATTACTAATCTACTAAAGCTGGTGAAGTTGATGACACGCTTGGAAAGAAATTTATACGAAAAATATAAAATAAATAAAAAATCTTATAAATTGAAAAAGAAAAAAATTTGATCTCTAAACTCGAATTGACAAAAAGAATGCAGGAGATATGACGAGCATAAACTACATACGCATATTTTTAACCTATTTGGTCAAACGTATAAAGAATTTATTGGAACCCCATTCAAATTCTTTTGTGATATTTAAACTTTTTAAATTTTTTTCTTTTTTTGTTTGTTTATTTAATATATTTGCATGAATTTAAAGCAATTAATATAATTAAAACAATAAATATTTACTTATTTAAAAATGCAAGTACTAAGCTATTTTATTACCATCATAAAAAATTATCAACTTTAACATCCATTATTATTATATTTATTATTTGATTAGGCTAAAGTTCGTATCGCTTTGTAAGCCAAATTACGTGTGATAATTATTAATGAACAAATAAAATATTTACAAAGTTAATTGTAAATATTCTGACTAGAGATGTGCAAATGTCTTGATTTTATCGTGTCACGCGTGATCGTGATCAAATCTATAATTAATCACGCGTGAGTGCGTGACCGTAATTAAAAAAAAAATACTTGTTCGTGATCGTTTATTTTTAAGAATCACGCACGAATTCTCACGCTCTCACGAGTGAGTGAGTATATAACTGTAATTATAATTTTAAATTTTCTTATAATAAATACTACAATCTATGTCTGAGCTGCTCAAAGTAGCACCAGAGTGCCGAACATCAATCGGCTTCTTATACAAATGAAAACACATACGCCAATACATTACTCTCGTGTTTCTCTCGGTGGCCAGCTCTGATCTAAACTTTTCGACTCAATTACCTTTCTTATAAAACTGCTAAATAATGTGTTATAGAAGGCCTCGGTTTTTCCGCATAAAAGATAAGGTACACATTTCACATTCCCTTCTATGAGAAGGTAGAAGAGAAGGAGTAAAATTTTTTGTTTTGTTATTTTGCCAAAACAAAAGCAAACGAATTCATGTTTTTGACTCAGTTAACATTCTTATGTAACTTCTGAAGAAGGCTTTTTAGTAAAAAAAGATGGGATTCACATTCCCTTCTATAAGAAGGGAGAACAGAAAGAGTAAAATATTTTGTTCTTCTTTTTTTTTTTGGCAAAGAAAAAGCAAAAGAAATCAGATGCCGTTATAGGAAACAAAATTTCATATTAAAATACCAAATACAGAGCGATTAAGGAAAGAAAGCTTAAATCATTTTAGTTTAGTTTTGTACGTTGAATAAGACAGTTGTTTTGGTAGATCAATATATGTATATTATGTGGCTTCCTGTTATTTTCAGAAGTTTCCTTTCAATATATTCGACCAAATTATCATGATCACAAAATAAACATCAAAACACTATATGTATGGATGTGTATATTGAGTACCTCGGACCTATTTCTTTAAACTTACAAGTGCTGTAATACAAGTAAAACAGTTGGCAAAATATTATATATACATATATATATATATATATATATATATAATTATGTATATAAAAAGTATATTTTTACAACTATTTTACTTGTATTTCAACACTGCCCCAGCAGTTGAAAACCTTTATTAAACCCCTTTCAATATGACCTTTATTTGAAGGCCTTTTAACAGCCATTCTCTGGAAGGCCCTTAAAGAGCCATTCATTTGAAGGCCGTTTAGAATATCTGCGAAAGAAGCTAGAATAGAAGGCCTACCCCGCAATGACAACGCGTGTAAAAAAGATATGAATATGGGATCGAGCGAGCAGGCTTTGTACATCCAAAAAAGAGGCCTTTTAGAAGGCATCCGTACTCTTTCTTTTTCCCGCTGGATACATATTTCTATACATACATATAGTAAAATGAGCCTGCAAACATAATGCATACATACATACATATGTATGTACATACATATGAATGTGTAATACATACGAATGTATGTACATATATATGAATGTGTAAGAACCTATTTTTCAACCAACATAAAAAATTAATTATATATTTTTCGTAAGCGTGCGTGATCGTGATAAGTTGTACACCCCTCCTGCGTGATTAGGAATATTTTATACGGGAGCGTGCGTGAAAATTTTCAAAATCATTTGTGCGTGAAAGTACGTGAGTAAAATATTTTTCTGCGTGAGCGTGCGTGTCATCATCTGTGTTCTTTGTATTTGTGTGGTGTCAGTTGATATAGTTTTTTTTTTTGCTGAAAAGCTTTTTTGTAATGAAAGCTAATTTTTGCCATCTCTAAATTTAAAAAAGGCTTACCAAAGAATGAAATTAAATAATTTCTGTTACACTCAAACATGCATAATTAAGATTTCTTTTACTTTTTTGTAGTGTTTAATAAGTTTATATTGGGTTCAGTAAGATTATATTATGAGTGATGATATTTTTGTTTTGAATTGAATTTTTCTTACGACACCTTCCTTTTTAACCGACTGCGGCACTCAAAGAAGGGTATTGTGTTTATCAGGCTACCCAGCTAGCATTTGGGTGATCTTTGTTTTCAAAAACCTGTATGGTTCTCCCCAACATGCAAAGAAACCGCAAAAAGAAACCCAATTATTTAAATACTACCAAAAACTGTTCAAAAATAGATCAGCAAATCGTATCATTAATAATTATTCTGGGATGATTCATCTGCAGGGTACCATTTTCTCACAACGGGAGTATCATTTATGATCGAAAAGTGAGCTGATATCCGGTTATTTTTCCCATCAAGCTGATTTTGAAAAGATTCGATAATGATACAAAATGCTACATGGGTAATTATGTACATTATCTCAAAGAAAGTTTTTTGCTAAATAGAAAATAACCTACAAAATACCAAACATTATATTTACATATACATATAAAATTATTTATATTAAGCATGTACAATAAGAGCTTATATCTAATAAATTATTTCATACATATACGAGTACATATAGTCAAAGAAAAACTAAACAAAAAAACAAAACACAATAACATTGAATAAATAGGCTTGAGGGCCAACTTTGAGGGGCGGACGCACCCCCTAAAACAGAACTTACCGCTATGAAATTTTCTTGTATTTTTGTGTACATAGATTTGGGGGGAGAGAATATAGGAAATAAAAAAAATTCTCCATACAACTAACGGCCACTCTAGTGAATATACATAAAAAATGCCAAAACGAAGCACGAATACGCAGTGTAAATGACATGATTCATAAACATAATTGAAAAAGCGAAGCTTGTTATTCAACTCGTAGTGGAAACATAGCATTTATGTGTAAATGATTTTCTAAATGGATGCTCGAACCCATAAAACATAAAATTGCTTACCCTCTTGTTCATAAAATTTAAAATGAATTTGAAATTAATTTTTTTTTAAATTTTTCATAGAATTTTTTTTTGATGGATTTCAATACATTTTATTTTTCATTCCGTCACTACAATAATTTTGCCAGTGTCTTTTTTTAGTTATACTATGTACCTTAAAATCTTTTATGTCAAAACCAAAGGTTTACCATTGTATATATTTTGTCTGTTTTTTTACTCTATATTGGGATCCAGTGGGATCCGTACTCGAAAATTGGGTAAATGAGAGAATTTTTTTGAGAGTAATGTTCTTCTTCTTCTTGCAGGAAACAGCCCGTACTTTTTCTTAGTGCTAGTTTGGGCACACATAAAATCACTGTTTCAAAAGCTGACAATAACAAAGAAAAATTACATTTTTCTAAACACTAGAAAAGTGGAAAAAATTAAGAAAATATATTTAAAAACTAGTGGCGAACAAAGTTTTATAAGTTTTTATATGAAATTAAGACAAAAACCCTTCTATATATGCTGAATCATGTAAGTAAATAAGTACGTGTATACACATCAGTGATGCCATTAGGATACGAAAGATAAATTTTTCGTATCTTTTGACGACTTCACGTACCATGTGTAATCCCGACATTTTTCGTATCTTTTGAATCTGTACGCAAAATGTACAGAAAATACCAACTTTTTTTTTTTTTGAGGAAATATGGACATCCTTTTTATTTTCAGGAAATTTATATGAACTTCTTGATATAATCGCCTTAGTATAAGCGCCTTAACTCGTATATTAATTTTTACAAAAATGAATTTGTTTTGATAACATCCAAAGGTAATTATGTACATATAATTAATTTTAAAGTTTGCTTACTGTATTTTTAAGAATTACATGCCTAATATTTATGACTTAAATAAATATAAAAATGAATTAATATGATATCATTTTCTTTACAATATTCATTAAATATGAAATAAAAATGTAACGTTAATAAATGTTAAACGTTAAAAATTTAATTTAAAATTTTTTACAAAATGTATCTTTTTGGGAACAAATGTATCTTTTTGGAAACTAAAATGTGTCTTTCTCGAAATTTTACTGGCAACACTGATACACATACATAAGTATGTGTTTAGCTATGTGTATACGAATGTATCTGCATACATGCATTGACATTTTCTTTGGTGTTAAAATTTTGGTTTTTCGCGTTCTCGTACTTTTGTGCATTTTTGTATATTATTGAGAGATATTATAGTTTGCTCTCATTTTACCAAACTTTACCCAAAAAGTAAAGAACAGACCTATTGTATTAGGTTAGACTTTAGTGTAATTCCAACTGTGATATTAGAAGTTAAGAAGAGGCTCTGATATTTTATTTTATTTATATTTGTAATTATTTTGTTACATTATGTGTTTTATGTTGTACATTTAATGTCTTTTTAAAATACATTTCAAAAACTTAAAAGTAAATTGGATTAAGGATAATATATGTATGTACATAAGTCAAAGTTCATTCTCTATCCGCCATTCAGCTTTGTGCGTATTAGTGTTTTTTGTATTCATTTAACATTTGCTGTTTTTTAAGTTGTGAGTACTGGTTTTGTGCTGCTGATGCGGGGTTGTACCTGGTTGAAAAACTATGCCAGCCACCACTCTCTTCGCCTCTCTCACCAACAAACTTGCATGTTATGCCCAGCGATGCCAATTTAGTGCGTTTTACGCTACATTTACCGCGTTTTAACTATGCCAAACGCGCTTTTTTCGTCTTAGCGAGTTTACTAAAAAAGCGCTAAAGTAGCGCTTTCATCATTTCAGTTAAATTTTTTTTTACTTTTTTTGCATAAATTTAACAATTTTCTAGTAGTCAAAACTTATAAAATTTTTTAAATTGGTTAATAATTCAGCTGTCGCAAATAAAATTCCCTTGACTATGGTTACAATTAAAAACGCATTTTAATACTGTAAATGGTATTTTGAAATTTCACATCTAAAAATATGTACTCGTACTCGTGACCAAAAAAAAAAATTATATAACTTATTAAGCATCTATTCTAGCTGAAGTACAAAAAGTATTTGAATCGCAAAACTATTCGACAATTTATATATGTAAGTTGTTACAAAGTTCCACAAATAAAATAAAAACTAAAGATGTCGATTACTTGGAAGGCAATTGTGATTCTGTATTAAAAGATTTTAGTGATTTAGGATATAATTTCGAAGAATTACAATTTAGTTTAGCGCGTAGGAAAATAGCTCGTTTTGGCTATAAGTAGTTGAGAAGGGGAATAGCGAGTTTGGGTTATCGCTGGTTATGCTAGCACAATTGTTCTCGTGTGTGAAAGGTGTATTATCATTAACTGCAGTGATGCCAACTTAGACCTTTTCGTGCTAGATTTAGCCCGTTTTCAGTCAGTCAAAACGCGAAAAAAAATTTTTGGCCCCAAACTAAAAAAACACGCAAATCTAACACTTTTTGCAATTATCTTTCAGCCCTTTTAGCCTCTTTTTACTTTTTGCTCGATATGGCTACATTTTAATCTTTGTGAACTTTTTCTTCCTTTAATTTAGCAATATCGACTTTTTACTCATTTTATTTTGCTAGTTGGCTTTACCAATTTAAAAAACCAGAAGAATATAGAATAATCTTCTATTTCTTCCAATTTTTTTTTGCTTTGAAATATATTCAGTATAGCCTAAAAACAGATAATGTATGATTTTGGAAGAGCGAGAAATCGAAATTTTATTTAATAACGAAGAATTTTAAGTGTATGTACTTATGTTAACATGCATACATACATACATTTCTATATAAACGACTATTATATATGTATGTACATCCTATTTAATCTACGTATGTACCATATTCAAATGTAATATCTCAAGCTATGTACATGTGTGTTGATCTCATGTTAGTGATTTATTTTATAACAAATTACTTTACAAACATCTGTTTGTTGTTTTGATTTTCAACAGAAACATTTTACAACTAGCCCCTTTTCTCGCTTATTCGAAAAATTTTACTTTATTTTGCTCTAAACGTATATTTCTTAAATTTAGCCCTTTTTAAGTCTCAGTTAGCCGACTGTAATGGAAAATAACTGCAACGTAGGAAACAGCTGATCGATATTTTTATGTGAAAAGTAGGTTACGGTACATTACATCTCTATAATCATTTTCATTACTTATCACATAATAATATCGATCAGCTGTTTCCTACTGTTGCATTTACATTCCATTACAGTCGGCTAACTGAGCCGTTAGCCCTATTTTAAAAACATTTTACGCGTTTTGAGTCTCAAAAGTTGGCATCACTGTTTAATTGTAATTATATTAAAGTCGTTCTTTTTATATATTACCAATGTTACCACATTTCAATAAAATAATTATCCCTGAAGATGTTAGAAAATCCCAACGAAACGTCGGATACATTAAAACTGACATAAAAAATGTTTTTTATTGACATTTTGAAGAAATTGAATGTCCTTGAAAGCCTGAATATATACAATATCTATAAAACAATATTAATTGATATTAAAAATAAGGTCGAGAAATTACAAACAAATACAGGTTTAGAATATGTTTTATTAAAAGCAAATTTTAAACGTTATTGTTAATAAAGGAAACATAAAACGAAAGGGCTAATGTTTTCTAAAAATCGGCTGTAAGTAAACCTTAAAATAGTCAATAGTTATTGCTTAATATCTCAGAACTCATAATAAATTTTGTAAAACGATTTTTTGATTCAGAAAGAGGGTATTCAAAATATATTTACTACATACCTAACTCATTTTTTCTAAATGGTCGGTGTGACAAAACAATTCTGAGGCGACAATATGTATGTACATACATTGTTTGTATTATAAGTACATAGTATGTAATAAGGTAAGTCAATTTAATTTAGTTGAGGCAATGCCTCAATTAAAGATATGTACATACATACATTTCTGGAATCGCCCATGCATTAACAAAGCTTTTTGCTTTTTGGCCGTCACTAGAAACTATTGACAATGAATGTTTTTGATCTATTCCAAGCAATTTAATTTGTATTTTTTTACCTTTTTTAATGACTGAGCAACTTCCTTGCTTCACAATTATCTAACTTATGACAGATATCACTTTAGCACTTAAGACACACTTAAGT
This sequence comes from Nowickia ferox, assembly GCA_936439885.1. Lineage (NCBI taxonomy): Eukaryota > Metazoa > Arthropoda > Insecta > Diptera > Tachinidae > Nowickia > Nowickia ferox. The sequence continues at coordinate 65,454,929 of OW387023.1, read as the reverse complement.
ACGTATGCATGCATGTATGTATGTATGTATATATTAACAAATTAATGGTGTAAACAGTTATTTTGTACATAAATTGTGATGTGTGTATGTATATTGGTTTTTACACTATAAAAGAAACATGTTATCTCCCAAATATCGCGTGATATAAATTAAATTGACAAAAACACTAAAAAACATTACTAAGCAAGTAGTTTTAAGTCTTACATATAACGCCAATAGCGGAATATAAATCCTTTCTTTTTTTTATCTAAATACATTTCATATAGGCATAATAACGACAGAAAGCCCACATCAGTGAATTTATTATGAATAACCACTCGACACGATTCCGTCAAATGAAACAAGAGGCCTGAACAGTACTAACGAGTACTTCTCATATGGCTTCTGGATAGCCCTCGAACAAGTTTTTCATGTTAGGAAGTTGTACAAGTTTATTAAACATCTGATTGGTTCAACTGATGTCTGATTATTTATTTTGTGTATTTGTCTCTTGCTTTATGAAGTTTTTCATTATTGGTTTTCATTTATCCCAACACAACTATACATGGGCGGGAAATAATGTATTTGTATGCTGGTAAGGGCATTTATCACACAACAATGAAAACAAGCCAGTGATATAATCAGGAATCATGCTTTCTCTCTTCGTCCCAATTTTTATTGGTTGGTGAATATTTAGTATATGTAGTTGATTCTGCACACACTGACTACATCCAATAAATATTTTAGAGTGCATACAAACATACATATGTAAATATATATATGCATATAGATTTGCACTCATAACTTTACAGGTACCATTAAAAAGAGTGGTAGTTTTCTGTTTCACATTAGTGGAATAAAAGAAAGCAAAATTTATCCAACCAAACCACATGAATGGGCGTACATACAAATGTATGTATATATAAGTGTGTATGTTTATGCATGTGCAATTGAGTGATAAAAATTTAGTGTGAGTTTACATTTGGCATTTCTTGTGTGCCATGTGCCCAAAAAGCGTAACCACTAATTACTAATTAATTATTTATTAAGTTAAACAGTTTCATACATAACTAATAGACAAATTTTATAGAATCCAACATGATTGGAAACTGTTTAAATCAATAAATACATGTCTAAATCAAACAGTTTTTCATTAGTAATTAGTGGTTATGCTTTTTTTGGCACATGGCACACAGATGTAAACCCGGCCTTATGGCGTATAATTTATGAAAAACTGTCAACTTTGTATATGAATGTACACTAAGAGAAAAATTACGACTTAAATTTAAGAACAAAATTTTTGAATTTGGATTGCAGATATCTTCAGATTTCAATCTTGAAATTTGGTTCGGAAGACTGACATTCTCTAATTTAAACATAAATTCTTAATTTTGTAATGAATTCTAAAAATCAAAAGCGTAATCTTAATTTTAAGATTGTATTCTTCAATTTAAGAATATGGTCTTAAGCATGGTCTTGTTGTACAGGAAATGGATAACTTAATTAAATAAATAAACTTTAAGAACGCATTCTTTAAATATAGAACGTAATCTAAATTTTAAAATCCTAGTCTTGAATTTAAGAATGTATCCTTAAAGTTAAGATTTTATTCTTGATTCTTTTCGAAATTTAACATCAATGAAAACCTTCTACAAGAGTTCCAAATGGAGTCAGTTTTCAAGTATCTTAAGGGTAAGAACTTCTTATTTACATGTATATACCGTTTAAATTCACAGATTTATTTTACGACCTGTTAATGGACATTAAATTCGTTTGTTTCAGATTCAAAAGTGACTTTTAGAAGTTTGCAGTACATGAAGAAAGAAGACATAAAAGAAGCAATTCCTCCTGTGGGACTTAGAATGGAGTTTCGCTAAAAGTTGCCCAGCTAGCCAAGAGCTGTTTAATAGGCGATGGTGTTTAATATACAAGTCCTTAATCAATCTCCTGATGATTATTTGGAAAGTGATATTGTACACTTTGTGTTTAGCTCTTTCTTATAAATTTTTTAATGTTTAACCGACGATACATTTAGCTAAAATATGTTTGTTCTTTTTTATTTTCGTGTTTACTGTTATAGATAATTAGTTTTTCTTCATTTCTTCGCTGATGGTTTCATTTGATTTTTGCATTAGAATTTTGCAGGTTGTTTCAGGTGTGTTTTTATTTTTTATAAGACTTAAAGATATATTAAAGTGAAGTATAAATTTAATGATCTGTATTTCATATCAAATATTTATTAAATTATTGGTGGTGCTGGGCTTTTAATATAATCTAATTCTTTTAATTAATTGAATTTTTCGTAGATCTGTGACATTCAAAGTTCTTGCAATACCATTTTCTTCACGCCAAAGAATGAATCGATAGACATTTAAAAAAGCAACATTCAACACAGTAATCATAAATTTTACATGTAAAGAACATACATAAATACATAATTAAATACATAGGGCTATAACCATAACAAGAAAAGTCTACTTTTTTAGTTTTAGAATGCACTTTTTAACAACATTAACTTTCGAACTGCCATAGTCGAGAAAAACTGCACTTTAAAGGAAAAAGTCGGTTCTAAAGTTAAAACATGCTGAAGCCACAAAGTAGACCAGAGGTGACACAGGACGGAAGATAATTGTGTTTTTGTGGTGTTTTTAGAGGTCTCGCTCACACAGTCATCAAATCCTCTTTACTTTTTCTTTCGCGTGGTATTATTTTAAAGTAATTACATTTTATTCCTTGTGGTCTCATTCGCAGCCTAGTTTTTGTAAATAAATGCTAAAAATTAATATTTGCGAACGAAAATGCTTAAAACAAAGTCTCTAATCATTTGAAAACAAATTTTAGTCACTTTATTAATACTAATAATCCTTTTCGCATTGTGTTTTTTAATTCATTACCACAAATTCCTCCATTTAATTTTGTGCAAATGTTCATGTGCTCAAATGTATTTTCAATGTATGCTTTGTGGTCTCATTCGTTGTTTGCTTTTTGCAAGTTGAAGTTAAAAATTAATATTTTTGAAGGAAAATTTTTAAAATTGAGTTTGTAAACATTTGGAAACTAATTTTAATCACTTTTATATTACTAATAATGTTTTACACATTGTTTTATTTAGTTCAACACTGCAAAATCTTTCATTTAATTTTGTAAAAATGTTCAATTGTTCATTTCACGAAGTATACATTTCTGCTGTTTGTTTTGATTATTGTACTAAAAATATTCAATAACAAACACAATATATTTGTCCCTTTTTAACAGTGATCAAATCAGCGGATTTTAGCTTTTTTCATAAGCCACTTTCTACAACTCTGGTCTACTTTGTGCTGAAGCTGTAGATTAGCATCGACTCTGGCTCTTTAGTTCAAGACAAAACACATTAAAATAAAAGAGAAAATCTAATAAGAGTTGTGCATTAGTGTAATAAATGTTATTAAATGAATAAAAAATAAAACAATTTATGTTGTAATATAAGTGCACATGTACATAGGTATGTACACATACATATCTCTTGGCTTCTTTTGTCCTATAAACAATTTATAATCCAATTGTTGAGTAGTTTATTGTATTAAAATAATACAAATACGTTTTAAATTTTCTGTATATTAATTATTTGTCAAGTTGTTTTTATGTTCGGTTGTTTTATTTTATCTTGTTATTAAACTTAACACAATGTTAGATGAGAGAGAGATGCCACTTTCTTATATTTTGTTTTCGATCATATGAAAAATTTCTAATATTTGTTGTGGCACCCGGTTAAAGTCGGTTCAACTTAACACACACTTTGTTTTAGACTATAGTAGAAAAATATTTAGAAACAGGTTTTTAATTTTAAGTAGTTTCTAAAACGAACCGACTTTATTCTGTGACTATGGTTATGGCCCATAGTGTATTATTTTCTATATGCTAAGTTTTGAATTAATTTATCTTTTCTTTTTTGAGTCTTCAAACTATTTTTCCGTTTAAGAAAGAATGCTAACTTTACTTTTTTAAAATAGGCTTTCACCAATAAATGAAGAAAAGTTTGTTACTAAAAATCTTATTGGTTTTGTCATATTTAACTTGTAAAATAAAAAGCATACTGAGTATTGTACGATTATCAAAATCGTTGTCGAATGATTCCTTTACAACTCTCCCAATGGCTCTTATAAGAGTTGTAAGATAATCTCTAGATAAATCTCCAATGATTGCATCTACAACTAATAAAAGCGCCTTCTGCGGCTCCTTTATACGAATCGTCACAGGTAACAGTTTCTCCCGTGCGAAGCATCTTCCACGATTAAAATAGGAGCTCGTTTGTGATTGAAAATGCTCTGCATACGATTCAGAAGAGACTATTCTGCGGTTGAAAAGGCTAGCTGGGTGTTTGCGTGGAGTAAGTTAAGTATGTATGTATGTACTTGTAAGTCATTGCCTTTTCTTTTTTAATACGTATACATATCGAGCCTTATTTTCGATTTAATCGTAATAGACAAAAATTAATTTTTTCAGGAGGTTTTTTTTTAATATTAAAATGTGTTTTTGTACGTAAATTGTCGCTTACGATAAAATTTTACAGCCCGTATATTGAAATTTATCAACAATTTTGGCCTTTTTAATAATTATAAACTATGGGTAGGCCTATAAATTTACCATAGAAATATGTCAAATAAGCGCTTAATAAACCTAAAATATTTGTTTATGAATTAGACCGTTAATATATAAGAATTTGGTCTTGAGTTTTAGATTTCAAATCAGAACATAATCTTAAATTCGAGCTTAAAATAAAAATTTGTTCAAGATTATATTTTTAAATTTTTAAGAATGTGATCTTAATTTAAGATTTTTATTAAGAACAAAATTTTGAATCCGATTTTAAAATGAGATTTTATTCAAGATTACAATCTGAAATGCGACCTTAAAAAATTAAGATTTTACTCTTGAATCAAGAATTTTCGAGTTTAACAGACTAGATTGAAATTTTTTGATTTCGAGCGTAAAATCTCGATTTTAGTACGTTTTTTCCCTTAGTGTATGTATGTACATATATTAACTTTAGGAATAAAAATTTGTACATTATAGGTCAGCTCATAGGAGATTTCATATAAACTAATGCTGGCCACCGAGAGTCAGTGGTGGATTTACGCCTATGCCCGCCCGTTAGCGTCGAGCCTAGGGCGGCCTGATTTTGGACGCTGTAAAGTTTTCAGAACCTGAAATTAAGAACCGTTAAATGTTAGAATAATTTGAAATTGATGATATTTTTGAATTGGTTTCGCTTTATATCCGCGAAAAATTTTAAATATAATTCCGACTTTAACCGTTAATTTATCGGTGCAATGTAATTTTTCAACCGACTTCAAAAAAAGGAGGAGGTATCAATTCGCCTCTATTTTTTTGGCGGTGTTACTTCAAAACTCGGTTCATATTAGACCGATTGTAAATTTTTTTTAATTGTCTGAGAGGGTATAGCATCCAGTGATCCCATTGCAAAAAAAAATTGGGAGGGGACACGCTCACAATTTTTTTAATTTGATTTTATGATATTCTACTTATTTGATTGCTGCGTAAAGTAGCACACACCTTTGGTTCTTGAATTACACAATTCTAAAGTTGAAAAAATGGGCACGTGTACGCCCATTAAAATCTATTATTATATTTCACGTGGTTCTACTTAACCGATTTTTACGAAACTTACCATACACCTTTACCTTAAAATTAGACACAATCTTCCATTTGAAAAAAGGGTCGGAGTCACGCACATTAAAATTTAATATTTTATTTCAAGTGGTTCTACTGTAACGATTTTGAAAAAACTTAATACAAACGTTAAGCTCTGAAAACCACAAAATCTTGCTTTTAAAATGTGGGCGGAGATTCGCCCATTACAATTTAGTTTTATATCCCATAAATTTTTTTTTTCGAAAATGTTTTATCAGATCTTTTTATTGAAGTCCGTTTTTTTTGGCAGAATTATTTTAGATTCATATGATATTATTCTTAAGCCCTTGAGTAGACCCATTGTGCATTGGTGACATTTAACGACAGTTCCGGTAAGCGTTTAAAAACTTCTGGTTTGTGTTAATGTTGTTGCTTCTGCTTCCGAAAATGCAAACAGTCGCAGTCAAAGCGAAGACAATAAACGATAAGTTATACACAACGAGGCACTTCAGCACTAGAGATGAGCAAAAAATATCGATATATCGATATTTGAGAAAATAAATATCGATATATATCGCCGATATTTTTATGAGCTATATAAATTTTAGCCGTTTTTAAACTATAGGATATTGGCGGCACTACTAGTGATGGGAAGAAAAAAAAAGCGAAATTTCATAATAACAGCCAAGGCTCATCTATAAGGTGGCCCCACTAAGCCAGGTTACATTTATTTATTAACTAAGCTAAATGTCAAATTTGATTTGTGTGGGTATAAGTCTAAAGACAGAATTTGTATTTACTTTCAGTTCTGTTACGGATCTGCAGACTATTTTTTGTTTTTAGAAATCTTATACAAGTCGTTAGTTTTCCTCTTTTTTTTACAAACTGTAAAAATAAAAAAACTGTTAAGTAATTGTAAGTAACAGCTAGGGTTTGGAGTTTCCGGGGCTTTTGCACTTTCCGGGAAACGGGAATGAAAACATCGTGTTCGGATAATTCAAGCGAAAAGTTAATTTTCTAAGTTAAGTAATTTTTTTTTTAATGAAAACTGACCAAATTTTGATTGTTTTATTAATGAAAGCATTCTTTTTAAATAAAAGTTAATACTAAAGCAGTTCTAAAACAAACTTTTAACTGAATTCAAGCAAATAGGCTTTCTATTTATTACACAGTAAGAGATCATATAAACAAAAATATACTCAGCTCCGTCTAAATTGCTTTGATTTTTCATATTACTTCTCTTAAAGCATTTCCTGTAGGGCTTCTGTGAGCTTAAAATGTCCATTACTCTTTCCAAAAATGTTTAAATAATTCGGCGAAAAATCACTCCAAGTTCGTTTAACATCGAATTATTTACTTTAGGAAACGATAAGGTCACTGCAATTATTATTATTACTTAATCCACATTGTTCTGTTATAGTGATTAAGCGATATGTATTAAGGCCGTTTCAGACTATAATAGAAGTATTAATACTTTTAACGAAAATTTCCTCTTTGTAGTGTAGTTTTGAAATCAAGCAATAATTTCATTTCATTTTATTTATTCGTTCATTTGCAATACATATAGCCTATTGGCCAATTACATTTGTATTACTAGTAATAGTACTATTCTATGGTAAGTAAACATTACACATATCAGCATCCCAACACTTGCACACACACCCCGCCCTAAGTAAAAACATTATTGTGTAAAAGGTATAGGGGGAACCCTAGTTATTGGTGCGTCGAGTTTGGGCCATTAAAAAATTCTATAAGTTTACGTTTGAATACTGTTAAGGACATAGAGAAAGAGCGTAAATTCCTGGGTAAAATATTCCAATATCTAGCAGCTTGTACAAGAAAAGATCTTTCATATGTAGCATTATTTATTCTTGATATAATGATTTGTGGATTTCTAAGAGTTCTAGTGAAATTAATCATACGTGTAATACGTTCAGGAATTTGAAGCTTTATAATTCTGTAAAGGTAAATTAATAAACGAAATTTGAGATAGTCATCGAACTTAATTAGAAGAAAGTTATTTACATGTTGTGAAATGTGATCTCTTACTCTAAGTCCATAAGCATATCTAATAATTTTGTGCAAAATACTTTTTATCTTCATTTTGTTACCCACATTACAGCCCGAGTATACCTCAATACAGTAATTGACTCTACTCATCAGTAGAGCATGTGCAACAGATTGTCTAACATGTAAAGGTAATAATAGATTTAAATGGTATAACCTTCGCAGTGTCATGCAAACTTTTGAGCAAATATTGTCTATGTGGGATTCAAAAGACAGTTTATCATCAATTATTATTCCAAGACAACTCATTCGGCTTACCGTTTTAACTTGTGAATCTGCGATTCTCAAATTTAAGTTAATTTGTGGTGTATCAATCCTATTCGATCCAAAAATCACTGCCAAAGTCTTACTAGGGTTAACATGAAGATAGTTTGAAATCATCCAATTATTTAGAACAGTTAAGTCACCATTAATATTCTCTGTGCATACGACAGGTGCGGATGTATCATAGGACCAAAGTAATTGTATGTCGTCGGCGAATGCAAATGATTTACAGTTACCTAAATTTAGGCAGTGAAATAAATCGTTGAGATAAAGTGTAAACAAGATGGGACCAATCACAGAACCCTGTGGAACCCCTGACCTGACATGCTTAAAGTCTGAGGTAGTGCCGCTAACAAATACAAATTGTTTACGCCCAGTTAAATACGTATTGATCAGTCGGCAAGACGACATCGAGAATCTGAATTTCTTGTTTAATTTGATGACCAAAAGAGACTGATTTACCTTATCAAATGCCTTAGACAGATCTATCGAAACCAGAACGCTGTTCAAATCATTATTTGAGTTATTTCTGATTGATTCAACCAATTCGGTAAGGAGAAGACTCGTGCTGTGCCCATCACGAAAACCATATTGACTTGCATCCATTTGACTATTTGTTCTTTCAGTATATTTTCAACAACTTTAGACATAAAAGGCAATATACTAATAGGCCGCATGTTATCAATGGAAAAATTTCCTCTTTTTTTGGGAATTGGTATAATACGCGAAATCTTCCAGCCATCAGGAAACTTCGAAGTTGTAAGTATACTATTAACAAAAAACAAAATGTGTCTACTTAAGTAGGGAAAAGCCAACTTAAGTAGCGAAATGGACAAGTTATCTGCCCCGACAGCAATCGATTTAATTTTAAACAAAGCAAGTGTTAATTCGGTTTCTGTAACATTAGAAAAGGAAAAATTGTTAACATTGTTATTAAAAAGGTTGAAGTTTGGTGACTTATTATCAACAATTAATTGGTTACTAATGAAATGGTTGTTAACATCGTTAGCATCAACATCAGCCAGTAAATCAGCATTGGCTATCGCTCCCGCACTACGTAATCTACTCCACATCTGTCTGGTATTACCTATTTGAAAAAAAAGTGTACTATTACTTCTCTTAAGTTTTCTTATCTTGTGTTTTGTCCGATTCCGTAATTTCCGATATATATCCCAATTTCTATCACATCTATCATTGAAGTAATTCCTTAGGGCAATACCCGTCAACGATCTGAGGTAGTTAATTTCTGTAGTGAATTTAAAAGGTTTATTGTACGTTTTAGGCAATGACTTTTTTAATGGAACAAAGGTTAAGAGATCTGCAAATAATGAATTGAAAAAGCAAAGTTGTACATTAGTGTCACTGGTTGTATAGAGATGCGAAAAATCTGTTGAAAGTATATGTCTTTCAATAGCAGCAGTATCAGCATTTTTATAGTCCCTATAGTACGAGGTATGAAATGTTGTAACAGGTGTAATATTGAAAGCAGCATAAATTAATGAATGTTTTGAGATGAAGGGCATCTGAAATTGTACTGTGGCTGCGATATTCATTCCTTGATTGACTAAAAAGTAGTCAATAAGTGAAGTTGATTGATGGCGGGAACCATAATGCGTTGGAATAGAGTTGTGGAGGCGAACCAATCCTAATCTACGGCAGCAGGAGTTAACAATATTAGCTTTTGAAGGATTAAAAAGATCGTTATTAAAGTCACCTACAACAATTATGTTCCGGTATCGGACAAAAAGGTCACTGAAAGATTGTTCAAAAGAAGCCATGTCTCCCCTTGGGAGATAAATGACACCAAGTAATAAAGTTGTAGAGCCTAGGCTAATTTCCAGAAACAGTCCCTCACAAGCAAAATACTCGTTACTTTTGAGAACACACTTAAATTTAATTCCATTTGCAATGTATATGGCAACTCCACCACCTCTGCTCCCCAGTGGACGATCACTTCTGCATATGGAATACCCTGTAAGGCCAACGGCCTGATCAAAAACAGTCTCATTCAACCAAGTTTCCGACACACATACAACATCTAACTTTGATTTTTTAATAAAAGAATGAAGTTCTTCCAATTTGAATTTGCATTAATATGAGCAACACTAAAGTTATTCATGTTATCTAAAAGTACTTTATAACTGCCCGATTCACCAATAACAGCTCCCAGATTCACCCTAGTACTCATAAAAAATTAAGCAGACTGTGTGCACAAGTTGCAAGGATGTGTGATTAATGCAATGAATATAACAAAGAAAATAATACATAAAAAATAATAATTATAAATATATACCTATAGCACAGTGAGTAAGACTAAAAAAAATATCAAAAATAAATGACTGTAGGCAAATAAAGTTTTACCCTCTTATGCAAAAACGATTGTTAAATTTAAAGTTGATTTAACAAATGAATTTTGTATGGCAAAACCGGTTTTAACGCATGCTTTAACTCCAACAATCGTCTCAGCATAAGGGGGTTTGTATACAGGGATGTTCTGAAAAACACATCCCACAAATCATATGCGACTCAAAAAGCGCGATGGTACTGCAGACGTTACAATCATATGTAATAAATTCTGTAAGAAATGGTAATTGATGCTCAATACCATAGAAATAAACAGAAACTGAGAAATATCTGCATACAATAATTACTTATAAATCGCATGCGATCCAGAAAATATGCCCCTCAGAACATGCCTGACAAATATGTATTAAATAATAATACTTAAAAAAAAGAAAAAACATGAAATATAAAAATTTATGAGATCTACAATGTGTTGTTTTGATATGCGTAAATACATTTGGGTGTGTGTTATCTATACAAACAATTATTAACCCGAGGAGGATGGTTGTGTATTTCGTAATTCCAATCCTTGTGTGAAATTGATCGTGCGTTCATGTCCATCAGGAAACTTGATTTTTGCCAGGGGCTCATCGCGATTAAGTAGCCTAAACCAGCTAATTGTGTTGGATTTACGTAGAGTACGGCATAGTAACTGTAGATTGTGGGCTGCAGGTGTAAGGTTATCACTAAGATAAACCCTTGTAGTAATATTCTCATTTATTATTTCGCTTAACTTTAAATTAGCGGCTTTGAAGTATTCCTTCATAAGTTTATCCCTCATACTAACATTATTAAACTTAGCCAGAACTGATTTTCCTCCTTGTGTATACATGCAATGGTTAATATCTTTTTGTTGAGCTGTTATGTTGTATCGTGTGCAAATTGCTAGCAAAGGATCCAATAAACAATTAATACCATTAGGCAGACCGGTTATTACGATATCAGCACGGTTAATGATACGATGCAATTTGTTATTAGCAATCTCCAGACGTTCAATCTTCGGCAAGGTTGTCGTTTCGACCTTCTGTACACGGTCCGAACACTGTTGAAGGTCACATCTTAAGCTTTCCATAGAGGATGATAATTCCGATCGTATCTCAGAAACTGAAGTTTCAATTACGTTCTTAATGGCTTGTTGTTCTTGCTTCATTTCTGCAATAAGTGCACTGAATTGATTTAGTAACCTACCCTCAAGGTCAGAAAAACATTGCTTCAAAGTTACATTATCATTCTTTGGAACCTGTTTAGAACAGCCATCTGTACATGTAAAGCTGATGCAATCGTAGAAACCAATTTGTTCATATAGGCTGGCTGGAATGTTGACACAAGCAATATGAGACCAGGTGTCGCATGTATCACATTTAACTGCCTGATCAGCTTTTACCACACTTTTACCACAAACTTTGCATTTTGGTGCAGGCGCCATTTTATTACTTTTTCACAATAAAGCTAAAGCGCTGTTTTTATATTAGAAACCACAGGCATTCAAATTCCGTTTAGCACAAAAGGATAATTGATAGCTTTGCAAGGTGTACCACCAAGATTAAAATGATTTACCCACAGGAAATATTAATTATAACAATATGAAATAAATTATGTCTTAAATTCACTGAAAATACGTCTACTCGCTCATAGGGTTGCCAAGTATCACGAATTAGAAGAAATGGTATGACTTCAATTTTATGAAGTTTTTATGAAATTTCCGTATAAATTTGACCCCTTAAATTTTTTAATTGCATAAAAAAATGTTATAGAGACCTTACTGCGTGATTATTCTTTTCGAAAGAGTTCTTTCTTTCTAACAGTTACTAGACACAAAAACAAAATTTATAATTTCTTTTTGTTTTAAATGAAATTGTTAGAATCAAAAATTTATTAGTGTTTAAAAAGTAGATGAAAAACGTATATATATATATATATATATATATATATATATATATATATATATATATATATATATATATATATAGATAGATACATATATATATCAAATACCAAATAAATTTGATTGTCTTTTACGCCATTTTATAAATATGTATGTCAAAAAACTCTATGTATTTATGAAATAACGTGTACTTTAAATTTCCCGTTTTAAACTTAAATTGTAACAATTTCCATAAAAAACACTAAATATAGTTTTGTTTTTCTGGTAAAAATTATTTTTTTTTCAATTCGTAAAGCACAATCATAGTTTATTTATTTATTTCATAAATACTTTACAAAGTACATTTGCAAAGTATTGTTGCACAAATATGGGCGGGGTAACTAGACCATATGCCCAAAATGGTATTAACAGTATTTTAAAAAGTTTTTGTGACTGACTATACACGACCTATGCCTTCACATAGGATGTAGGAACGTGGTTGTTAAAGAAATTCCACAAAAGAACCGCAAGAATATGCGTTTATCAGTGGCAGATCAGTCAACCAGTGCGAGCGAGACGAAAAACTCTCGAAGGCCAAACAACCTACAAAAGGCTGACCGCATTTAAAAAATATTACCGTCGGTACATACATGTAAGTATTATATGTTCACTTGCCAATCACAGTTTCATATACTGGAAAGTAAAATCAACTGTAGAAAGCAAAAAAAAAAAACAATATCCACTACAATAATACTTACATGTATGTACCGACGGTACATCGAATAAGTAAAAATAATTAATGTGATGATCGTAAAAGATAAGCAAGAATAGTTAAACATACTTAGGTAGAGTGATATAACTTCGTGATAACCTGAAGAAACGAAAAAATGAAAAACGGATAAACAGAAAATGAATGAGTGATACTTACTAATGTGTTTACCAAATGTAAATCAATAATTGTATACACAACATTTGTCATATTCCATTTCATTGAAAACTTGCGTTAAATAGCTGATGTTAATAACAATCTCTACCCCAGTAGATAGACTTGGGTGCTGATGATGAAGAAAAATATCGGCATTTCCCCCAGCTAATAAAGTCTAATTTCATTTTTCTTCTCTTCTTTAGAAACTCACATTAATTAATAAAAATATTTCATTCAACCAGAATTGAAATTACTGAACTTAAGCCCGACTAAGATATTATTTCTGGTTAAAAATTAATATTTTTGAAGGAAAATGTTTAAAATTGAGTTTGTCAGCATTTGGAAACTAATTTTAATCACTTGTATAATACTAATAATGTTTTACAAATTGTTTTATTTAGTTCAACACTACAAAATCTTTCATTTGATTTTTTAATTGTTCATTTCACTAAGTATATATTTTCTGTTGTTTGTTTTGATTATTATACTAAAAATATTCAATAACAAACACACTATATTTGTCCCTTTTTAACAGTGATCATATCAGCGGATTTTAGCCTTTTTCATAAGTCACTTTCTACAACTCTGGTCTACTTTGTGAAAGAAATTCCACAAAAGAACCGCAAGAATATACGGTTATCTGTGGCAGATCAGTTAACCATTGCGAGCGAGACGCAAAACTATCGAAGGCCAATAAACATTTAAAAGATAATTGTCAACAACACTTGATGTTGACTCGCCCAGAGCTGCTTTACGACTGATTAATAATCAACATGTTTTTTATTTTCTTGCTTTACCATTGCTACATTGGCTGACTTTTTCTCTCTTCAAATTGTAGTTGTAAAAGTATGTAATATAGTGTCCACAGTTGACGATTTTATATCATAACTTGTAATATAACGCCGGAAAAGCAACTGTCATTTTTATATTAACATCAACCCAAAGGGGTAGACGTTGATGATTTTATATATATCATGTTGAATCAAACAAAGATTTGCAAAAACTTGCCAAAAATATCCAATTTGCGTGTTATTCAATTTTCTGGTCATTAATAATTGTTGTGCAGCCTTTTTTAAACGAAAATTGTTTAATAAATAAACGTTAAATGCACAGTAACACATAAAATGACATTTGATATCAAGATGAATTTATCAGCCCGTATGCTCTGATGATTATATCATAACGCTTCCATAATATTAATAAATTGAGTTCGTACGTGATGAATTTTCATCATGATATCAATTTGACATTCATCATGATACACTGGAGTAAAGAAAATAAATGTAAATAATAACAACAGCTTCAATAGAGAATAGAATAGAGTGCTGCCATACAATATTTTGTAGACCGCGTGCAGTCAAGTTAATAATTACGGCCTGTCCCACGATGTCACTAGAAATCGTTCGATCGAATACATATATTGAAAACAGCAAAAAAATTTTCTAATGTTATTGTTGTTTGCAATACAAGTTGTCGATCGAACGATTTCGAGTGACATCGTGGGACAGGTCGTTAGTGTTTTTTATAGGAATTGTTACAATTTATGTTTAAAATTTTTTTAACGCACTAATAATCCCAAATTATTATTTTACTTATTAGGTAAAATATTTTTTTTTTTATTAAAAATACATTGAAATTGATTATTGAGGGTTTAGTTGGATCCCATGCGCATTTCATTGTTGCTAATGCAGATCATCAGGAAACCTTTACCCAAAAATTTCTAAGAAAAACTAAAGTTATTATCTTAAACTTTCATTTAAACAAATGAGAAGCTCAATAACAAAAAACAAAGTTGAAACAAGAACTCAATAATCAACATGTTTTTTATTTTCTTACTTTATGTTAGTAATGGCAACCATGAAAAAGAATCAGAGTTGACATAGTTTAATGGAAAGCAAATGCCTTATTTACTTAAGAAACTGCATTTATGTACGCGCCATTTTTATATATGTATACATATGTTAATTGTAAATACTTAAGTATGTACAGTATTAGAAGCCATTTTTAAAGTCAGTATTGTCACGTCTTTGTAAAAGTTAACTTGTCCTCGTTTTTTACCTTATAAAATTCGACCTAGTAAGATAATATAAATTAAACATATGAACAATTGTTTTGAGCTTGCAATCTTTTTTACAGACAAGTTCCAAATTCTAATAAGAAAAACGTAAGTTAGTTGTACAAAAAAACGACCTCTTTATTCTTATTACATTCGACGAGTGAGTAAATCAAAGTTTCTTAAGCTATTGTAACAAGTTTCAAAAGAATTCATTACAGTTATTATTTATTTACTTTAATTGCAATAAATTGTATATGCATACAGTAGTTGTGTACATATGTATAAAAATGCATGTAAGTATATATGTATATAAGTATGTAATTATATTACATGTTGAACTTGAGTACATACAAGTACATAAAAGTTACTAATTTAAAACTGCAGGGGCGGACTGCGGTGAACATCCTCCCCCCGTTGGAAGGCCTTGGCTTTCAACTAAGTCTTTTTCAATTTGTAGGACGGCCAACTTTGCAACAGCTCTCTTCACAAGTTTGTTATTGGTTTGAATAACTGCAACCCGCGCAATTCCATCTATTCCACATATAATTTCAGTGACACGGCCCATTTGCCATTGAGCGGTGGAAGGCTTTTATCCTTCAATAAGACCATATCGCCTACCCAATATTACAGGGTTTAGATTTTCGCCACTTAGATCGTTCTTGTAAAAGGGTAAGATACGCTGTGCTCCACTTCTTCCAAAATGTTTGCTGCAAAAACCAAATTTTCTGCCATCTGTTTAGATGAGATACATTGACATCAGTAACTTCGGGTTCTACGATAGCTGTTAACGGTGCTCCCACTAAAAATTACCTGGAGTTAGAACGTCAAGATTATTTGGGTTATCTGAAATTGCGCATAAGGGCCGAGATTTTAAAATAGCTGATATTTGATAAACCAATGTACAAAACTCTTCAGAAGTAAGTATTGAAATGCCTACTGCGCGACGTAAATGATATTTTGATTCCTTATACCAGATTTGTAATAGAAAAGTCCACAAAAGTCAATACCAGTAGTGTGAAATGCTCGGCACTGCTGTACACGATCACGAGGTAAATTGCCCATAATATGTTGTGCGTATTTAGGTTTTAAACGGAAGCACTGGATGTATTTTGAAACTATTGAACTTACTGCCTTTCGTCCACCAAGTGGCCAATACTGCAATCTAATTGTAGCAAGGAGGCTTTGCGGTCCAGCGTGCAACAGCTTGCGATGAAAGCTCATTATCAAAACTTTAGTGAAAGGGTGCACCTTTGGCAATATAATGGGATGTTTTGCTTCAAAGTCTAATGATGAATTGTCTAGCCTTCCTCCAACTCTAATCAAGTTTGAGGAATCAATGAATGGAGAAAGTGAGTATATCTTACTTGAGCTGGATATGGTTTTGTTGCTTTTTAAAGCCTTGTATTCAAATGCAAAATATATTTGTTGAATATTTTTAAATCAAGCGGTGTTAATGGGCCTCTTTCTATTTGGTCGTTTAAAGAGAACTTCAAAATTACAAATTTATATACGTAGCCGAAAATGCGCTGCATCTGCGTGAATGAATTATGATATTTACAATTTATTGACAAATCGTTTACGGGAGTGGCGACTAATACAGATCGTTTTCTTTCTGGCAAATCTGTCAAAAAGCTAACAAGTTTTGGCCAGGTTGTACAATCGTTGTATAAAAAATCTGGACCAGTTTTCCAAAATTTTAATGATATAATAGTTCTCCAGGTAAGGCACCTCTGGATAAAATATCTGCCGGATTTAAGTCAGTAGGAACGTGATGCCATGTCATTTTATTTGTTAGCGATTGAATGCGACTGACTCTATTTGATACAAATACATTGAAATTCGATGATTCCTCTTGTAACCAGGATAGCACTATCATGGAGTAAGACCAGCAATGAATTTCGTATGTAGGCGGAAACGAATTTTTTACGACCGCTAAAAGCTCTGCTAATAACAATGCTGATGACAGTTCTAATTTTTGTACTGTAAGAGTTTTTAAGGGCGAGACTCGAGTTTTAGAACACAATAGGTTTGTTTTAATAACTCCAGCAATTTCGGACCGTACATATACGCAAGCTCCATACGCTACCAGACTTGCATCACAAAATGCATAAATTTGTACAATTGCATTCGGTGCTGGAACATAACGGGGAAACGCTAGATTATGTACCATGTACAATTTTGAACTGAAATCACACCAAGTCGAATGTAGGGATTGAGGTAAGCTTTCATCCCAATGCAAATTGTGCTTCCACAATACTTGTATAAATACCTTTGCTTTTGTAATAATGGGGCCAATGAGACCCAATGGGTCATAAATACGAGCAACTGTAGATAGTATATAGCGTTTGTATACTATGCCATCATTTTGCGCTGGTAAGAATGAGAATATAAAGTTATCCGCCTTTGGGTTCCATGCTAAACCTAAAGCCTTGGTAACATCAGTTCTATCGTGAAACTTCAAGCACTGTTCACAATCTACTGCCGAAATACTTTGTAAAACTGCCGGTTCGTTGGAGCACCACTTTCTAATATGGAAGCTACCTCTTTTGAGTAACAATGTCACTTGTTGCAGAATTTCTTTTACTTCGTCAATATAGTCGCCACCAGAGATCATGTCATCAACATAAAAATCTCGTTTTACTATTAGGAAAGTTGTTCCTTTAATCAAATGCGAGCTGATGCATAGCACGAATTGCTAAAAATGCAGCCGGCCTTGTACCATACGTAACAGCGTTTAACTTATAGACCTTAATATTTTTTGTTGCATTTTCTCTCCATAATATACACTGCAAATAATCATCTGGACAAGATACGTTTACGCATCGGTACATTTTACAAATATCATCACTAAGTGCCATCTTAAAGAAACGAAAACGCAAGATAGTAATGAAAACTTTTGTTTGCATTGTAGGTCCAGTATAGAGTATGTCATTTAGTGAAAGACCTGTCGATGTTTTGGCCGATCCATCGAAAACTACCCTCAATTTTGTCATTGTACTATCAATCCATATTATGTTTGTTTTCATTATCAACATGTTTGCAGGTTGCCGCTAATGACGAAGAGTTTGACTTGTTAAACACACCACCAACTGCTACCCAACCGAATACAGTTTTCTGTAAAATAGGTGAATTTCTCCCAAGAGAAATTTGTCCAACGCACATCAGTTAAAAAAATAGGGCAGCACCAATCAACATATCAATACGGGCAGGTTTGCAAAACAAGGGGTCTGCCAATTCTACGTTTTGTGGAATATTCTAAGTTGTAACACTAACATTCACGTTAGGTTTGTAGTCTGTTATAGCGGGTACTATAACAGCGGAGATCGAAGTCGAGAAATTGTTGTTTCGGGACTTTACAAAAATAACTACTGTTCTATCAGAAGTGACGGTGCCATCACCTATACCAGAAATAGTAATGCTCGATTTGGTTGTGTTCAATTGAAGCTGAGCCTTTCTAGAGTTATTAAGAAGTTCAGCTGAGATGCTGAGTCCAAAATTGCACTACATGGTACGAGAGATTCAAATCTATTTTGAACCATTACAATAGCAGTGGCTAACAATATGTTAACGTTGGAAGGTTTATGAGGTTGAGATGAAACACACGGTGCATATGAAATAAGTGCAGATTGCGTTGACGACTCTAGCGTTAAGTCCGTTGATGAAGAAACAGCTAATGATTCATCAAGATTATTACGAGTATCAATATGTAAAAGTGAATGGTGTTTCGATGTGCAGTGACGACAGTGTCCTGATTTACAATTTTTCAATACGTGGCCCTCTTTTAAACAATTCAAACATAATTGTAATCTCTTAGCTTCTTTAAAGCGAAATGTTGGGGAAAGATTTTCAAACTTTGAACATTTTGTTATAAAATGTTCTCTAGAATTGCAAAATGTACATACCGGCGATGAAGATGATGAAGCTACAAGAACGCTTCGCCCATGCATTACCCTTTTGGCACTTTGATTTGGAGGTTTTGGTGGCATAGAAGTTTAATTTTTTTCTCAAAATCTGCATCTTTTGTCCAAAAATGATTCCAAAGAAAGCCAAGTGGGAAATGCATCAGTAGGTAAGGTTTTTTAAAATTTTGTTTTAGATTTAACGTCAAGTGAATAAGGTGAATACGAAAGCCATCCGCTATTTGTTCTTTAGTACACACCGTCTGTAAAGCACGCATATAAGCATTAAGTTTGTCACTGAGTTGACGCAGGCCTACAGCGGAGCCGCTCTCAGCGCCTTTCAAATCAAAAATTTCTTTTATGTGTGCCTGAAAGGTTGCTAATTTGTTATCCAAACGTCTTTTCAGCAATTCAATGGCTTTATCGTAATTAGCGTCAGTTGGCTCCAATGACGAAATTGTATCCAAGGCAGAATCTTTCAAGTATGCACGTAAATGTTGGAATTTTTAAATTTTTGTTATATTATCTTTATCGACCACTGTGCAAAACATATCAAAAAAGTCTGGCCAATCGAGATAAGATCCACCAAATGGTGGAATTTTTAACTCTGGCAGTCTCGACATACGATTAGGCAAAGCACACGCTTGGGTTTCATCTAGAGAGAATTGACGAAGTGTCGAAGAACGATGCTGAGACTCTGCTTGCTTAATACAATTTAGATGGCGCGTAAGTTTAGCCTTTACCTGAAAATATATACCTAAGAAATTGTATCGAGTATTGCTCTCTATGGCGTTATCATCAAGGTCTTCTACGATACTTTATCGAAGTTAATGTTCAGATTCTAGACGAATTCGAGACGAACCAAAAGTTCTGCTGCATCATACCCATTTAGTTGTTCTTCATCTAATGTTTTATTTAGGCTACTTAACTATTTGGAAATCGCATTGACTTTGCTTCGGTATGACGTTAGCAGCATTGCATCCAACAGCACCTTCTTCTTTGTTACTCATTGTAAAATATATCAAATTTGTTTGATAAGTAACTTAGAAAATAGGATTTAAACAGCAAATATGTATCACGTCGGGGTCACCAATGTTTTGAGCCTGTAATCTTTTTTACAGAGAAGTTCCAAATTCTAATAAGAAAAACGTAGTTGTACAGAAAAACGACCTCTTTATTCTTATTACATTCGACGAGTGAGTAAATCAAAATTTCTTAAGCTATTGTAACAAGTTTCAAAAGAATTCATTACAGTTATTATTTATTTACTTTAATTGCAACAAATTGTAACTGCCTTATTCATAAAAAATATTTCAGGTTTATTAAGCTCTTATTTGACATATTTCTATGGGAAATTTGTTAAATAAACCTGTAATAAACCTAAAATATTTTTTATGAATTATACCTTAAATGTATACAGTAGTTGTGTACATATGTATAAAAATGTATATAAGTATGTAATTATATTACATTTTGAACTTGAGTACATACAAGTACATGTAGTGAATGTACAATTATGTACATCACTGTTAGAATTTTAAGAATTTATTTTTAATTATGAGACACACACTTATTTAACACACACTTAGTTATTAAAGAACCCTTTTTTTCTTTATTCTTTTTTTTTTTGTTTACGATTGGTCAGCAGAAAACTTTAAATATTCAAAACAATGTCAATGTACTAAATGTTTATTTGAGATTTGTAATATAATACTATTTCTTTATTAAGTAAAAACGTGGGAAATAATAATTTCTCTTATGAAATTTATGAGCTGACCAATGCAATAATTTAGTATATAAGCAATTGATTTTTAGGAATAAAATTCAGAATTAATTTGACAATCGAAAAGCTCTTGATTCTTTTTTTTTAATTCTCAAGTGGGCATTTTGATGCTCTGTTAATGCGGCTGAAGAGCTAAGTAATACTTTAAGCGATAAACAAATCAAACACAGTCGATCCTTTAAAATTACACTACATGGCGATCCTGCCACCGATCCTGGTATCGATCCTTTAAAAATTTTTCGATCCTGTTATGCCAAGCATTATTAACAAAAAAAAAAAAAATTTTTCTTTCCTATATTGACTTCTAATTATTCATCACCATCAATCCTAATAGAAAAGTTTCCCGAATGACTTCGAAAGAAGAAATCGACGAAATTTTCAAAAAATACGAAAAATTCATAGAACTTTCAAAAGAATACTTTCCAACTTCCACAACTGAGAACACTGAGGAAGCACCACCTTATATACCAACACCTAAAGATGCCGGGCCCAAGCCACTTACAATCGAGCAATACAGAGCAAGACAAGTAAAAAAATCCATAAAACCAGAAGTAGAAACAGTGACAACAAAACCCAAAAAGAGAGGAGGAAAAAAACGAAAATTCGAAGCAGCCTGCAGAGATTTACAAAGAGTCATAAACATCAGCAAGGGCAATCAAAAACGAGCATTGATAAAACAACTAGCGGAACTAAAGAAGAAAGGATGGAAATAATACAACACAATTCATTTCAATTAAAATTATGCACACTTTTAGTTTAACACCCGAAGAAATCATAAGTTATAATATTAAAAACATAGAAATGGGCATCGCGGATGCTAAAGTTGAAGGTCATGCAAATGCATATGCAGTAAACGACAACAAAATAACGATAAGTCAGCAAATAGTAATAGTTTTATTGATAATTATCTTACTAATAGCATTATGGAAATTTATTCAAAACTATATAAAGAAACAAGTAGTAAGAAATAATGTACAAAATGCATGAAAACATATATTAAAATTAAACAAAAACCATTACAAAAAAAAATTGTTTCATACTTATGGATCAAATTATAGAAGAACTCAACAGAATAATTGTAAATGCAAAAAAATCGAAAAGTAGGAAGTACACAGAAGAAACACTTAAAGAAAAGCTTTATTTAGTTGAGCAATTAGGTAGGCAATTTGGCAAAGTAGCAAGCCAACTACCAAGATCACTAAGGGAAGATAAAATATCAGAATTTCGAATACTGAAGAGAAAAGCAATTGAAACACTTTTAGTACACAAAAGCACATAGGACACAAAAATACCTACAATCATGTCTAATTTCGACAGCAAAAAGGCATCGGATACAATCCCGACATTTGATGGAAAGCCACTCCATCTAGACATATTCCTAACCATGGTAGAAATGGTTCATGACGAGTTAAATGATGAAGGTAAAAAGAAACTTATAAAATATGTAATCTTTATGAAATTAAACGACAAAGTCAGAAGTTTACTATTGATACAAAAACTACCAACAACTTTTAGCGAACTAAAAACATCGTTAGCCACAAACTTTAAGCACACTAAAACAGCAAGTTGTCTTCACACAGAACTTAGAAAGATGAAACAGAAAGGAAGTGTAGCTCTTTACAGGGAAAAAATTAATTCATTAATAACAGAGTTGACCATAATACAAATTAAAGACTTAGGTGAAAATCCCAATGAAATAGCTATTGAAACTATAAAAAACATGAATGAAAAATTAGCATTAGAAACTTTCCAAGAAGGCCTCAATGAAAATATAAGAATAGCAGTCATAGCTGCACAACCCAAAACACTGACAGATGCTTACGATATAGCAATAACACAAGAAAGAATCTTGAATACAACAGATGCATTAAAAATCTTTCACATTAGTAACAGACGACAAACGCACTTTAACAACCATAACAGAAAAAAGTACACTTACAACACGTACAGCAACCAGGGAAACCAAAATTTTAATCGACAAAACAAAAATTTTAGCTACACAAACCATAATAATCACAATAACAGTAACTTCAATATAAGAAATAGGAATTTTACCCCAACCAATAATAGTTTTACTGGACATAACAGAAATTCAAGCCAGCATAATACTTTCAACAGATTTAATAGAAACTTCAATACTAATCAACGAAATTCAAATATACGTACAATACAACAACAGGGAAACGACCATACCCTGGAGTTTCAGAACGATACTCCGAGAAGGGAAAACTAAGAATCTACAACATAAAAACTAACACATCAAATTTTATTTACTTATCAATTAAAAATATAACTTACAACTTAACTTTCTTAATAGATACCGGCTCAGATATATCTCTATGCAAAGAAAATATACTACACGGCTACAATATACTTAATGAAGACATATGTAAATTAAATGGTATAACACAAGATTCCATAAATACCATCGGATCGACATACTTAAATCTTAACATGAAGTAAAACATAAATTTTATATAGTTAACGGTGACTTTCCAATCGCAACCGATGGAATTTTAGGAATTGATTTCTTCTATAAATACAGTTGCAAAATAGATTATGATACATGTAAAATAAATGCGTTTATCAATGGAGAAAGAATAACAATTCCACTAGAGATTAATGCATTTAGAAAATATTATTATACCCCCAAGATCAGAAAAAGTAGTAAGAATAAATATTAAAATTGATGAGGATAGTTTAGTATGCAATAAAGAAATAGAAAATGGTATTTTTGTAGCAAATACAATTATCCCAAAAGAAGGCAATAGACACGTCAGAATTTTAAACACTACAGATTCACCTGCAAGACTTTCAAACGTAAAAATTTCTACCATACCACTTAAACACTACTACATTTTCAAAACCACACATCAAAACTATTCGGAACAAAGATTCCAGAAACTACTTAAAGCAGTAAATTTCCAAGACTTTGACCAAGAAAATAAACATACTTTATACAAGATCTTAACAGAATATCAGGAAATATTTCACCTTGAAGATGAAAAGTTAACAACAAATAATTTCTACAGGCAAAGCATTGAACTTACAGATAATACACCAGTATATATAAAAAACTACCGTCTACCACAAACACAACTTAATGAAATAGATAAACAAGTACAAGGACTACTAAAGGAAAATATCATTGAACAATCCACTAGCCCATATAATTCACCTTTACTTTTAGTACCAAAAAACAACAAGACGGTATAAAGAAATGGCGTTTAGTTGTAAATTACAGACGATTGAACGATAAAATAGTAAATGACAAATTTCCCTTAACAAGACTTGATGATGTATTAGATAAATTAGGAAGGGCTAAATATTTCTCAACTCTAGATATGACAAGTTCTTTCCATCAAATCGAACTAAACCCTTCATCACGACCACTTACAGCTTTTTCCACCAACAGCGGACATTACCAATATAATAGGTTACCGTTCGGACTAAAAATATCATCAAATAGCTTTCAGAGAATGTTGACTATAGCACTATCAGGCTGGAAACAGAAGCATTTTTATATGTTGACGACATAATTGTTTTTGGATGCAATCTGAAACACCACAATGAGAATCTCATAAAAGTATTCAAAAGACTAAAACATTATAATTTAAAACTCAATGCTGAGAAATGTTGTTTCCTGAAACCAGAAGTTTTATATTTAGGACATCTAATTACAAAGGATGGCATCAAAACCGATCCAACAAAATATAAAGTTATCGAGCAGTATCCTGTTCCCAAAAACGCAGATGACGTTAGAAGATTTGTTGCTTTTTGCAATTACTACAGACGTTTCATTCCAGACTTTGCGAAAACGGCCAACTGTTTAAATAATTTACTCAAAAAAAAAGTAATGTTCAACTGGACAGAAGACTGCCAAAAAGCATTTGATACATTAAGAGAGAGACTAAAAAACCCACCTATACTACAATATCCTGAATTCGATAAACCATTTATACTAACCACAGACGCATCAAATGTTGCATTAGGTGCAGTACTTTCACAGGGTAATATTGGAAGTGATTTGCCCATATCTTATGCGAGTAAATCACTAAACAAACATGAAAGAAATAAGTTCAGTAATCGAGAAAGAATTATTAGGAATATATTGGGGCATACAATTTTTCCGACCTTACCTATACGGTAGAAAATTTACAGTTGTTACGGACCATAGACCACTCATTGCACTATTTTCTCATAAAAACCCATCCTCAAAATTAACCAGAATGAGACTAGAACTATCAGACTATGACTTTGAAATTGTATACAAAAAAGGTTCAAATAATACAAACGCAGATGCATTATCAAGAATTGAAATAAATTCGCAAATTCTAAAAGATATGATTCCAAATTATGTTGATGAAAAAGAAAAGAAAACTTTGGCAATAACGCGAAGTATGGTTAACCAAAATAATAAAAACGATAAATATAATAATAATACTAAGGATTGCATATCTCCAAAAGAGACTGATCACCTCCGTATGTGGGAATGCACGTCAATAAATGATATTAAGAAGCTCCAAAACATAAAATTTATATATGATAAAAAGCTGCAGCAAGAATCTAAAGAATTGAATGATGATATTATGCGCATAATGTGTAGTAAAAGCGAAAATCCTATGTTTTCAGAAACATTTTTGGAGAAACTTTTATTAAAATTACAAAGAGCAGATCATAAAACGTACGTAATATATGATAATGATGAAATTTTTAAATATATAACGGCCGAAAAGTTAAAAGAGAAATATAACAATTTAGAAAATAATGATATTAAAATAATTATATATAAAATGCCAAAGAGAATACATGACACCACAAAACAGTATAGATTGATTGAGGAATACCATGATTTGCCACACAGTGGACATTTCGGTATAAAAAAGACACTATCAAAATTAAAACAGAAATATGTTTGGAAAAATATGAACAAAATGGTTAAAAATTATGTAAGAACTTGTAAATCGTGTCAATTAAATAAGCAAATAAAACACACAAAAGAAGCTTATATCACAACAGATACACCATCAAAAAGTTTTGACACTAAAGTAATGGACACTGTAGGTCGTTTAAGACCATCTAACAATTTCAGATATATACTCACTATGCAATGCGAATTAACTAAATACGTAATCGCACATCCTATAGAATCCAAAGATGCAAAAACAGTAGCGAAAGTCTTGATGGAGCAAGTAGTTTTGAAGTACGGTTTATTTAATATTCTTAAAACAGATAGAGGTACAGAATTTACAAATGAACTGATGAAAGAGATTTGTTCATTATTAAAAATAAAACAAAACTTTTCTACTCCCTACCACCATGAAACAGTAGGAACAATTGAACGCAACCATCGTGTTCTAAACGAATACTTACTAAGGTTTGTGAAAGATGATGAATGGCATGAATGGATACCATTCTACACATTTGCCTACAACACAACTCCAAACGTTGATACAGACTACACGCCTTTTGAGTTAGTATTCGGAAAACTTCCTAGACTACCAAGTGACGAATTGAAAAACCCAAGGCCAATTTATAATTTGGACAACTATTCAAATGAATTAAAAACTAGACTCTACTACTCACTACAAAGAGCACATGATATGACTTTAAAAATTAAAGACCGAAGGAAAAGAGATTCTAAACAAAAACAAAATAGTATAGAGATAAAAGTAGGTGATTTTGTTTTAATGAAAGTCGAGAATAGAAGAAAATTTGAACCTCCCTATAAAGGTCCATATAAGGTACTAGACACAGACAATTTAAATGTAGTTACAGAAATTAATGAAACAAAAACAAAAATGGTACATAAAAATTTACTAAAAAAATACTTAAACTGAAACAAAATTATCCATAATTAAAGTTATAAAAAAAATTTTGTTTTATTTTAATAATGCCCAAATCCAAAAGGGTGAGGGTGTAGTGAATGTACAATTATGTACATCACTGTTAGAATTTTAAGAATTTATTTTTAATTATGAGACACACACTTATTTAACACACACTTAGTTATTTAAGAACCCTTTTTTTTCTTTATTCTTTTTTTTTATGTTTACGATTGGTCAGCAGAAAACTTTAAATATTCAAAACAATGTCAATGTACTAAATGTTTATTTGAGATTTGTAATATAATACTATTTCTTTATTAAGTAAAAACGTGGGAAATAATAATTTCTCTTATGAAATTTATGAGCTGACCAATGCAATAATTTAGTATATAAGCAATTGATTTTTAGGAATAAAATTCAGAATTAATTTGACAATCGAAAAGCTCTTGATTCTTTTTTTTTAATTCTCAAGTGGGCATTTTGATGCTCTGTTTATGCGGCTGAAGAGCTAAGTAATACTTTAACCGATAAACAAATCAAACACAGTCGATCCTTTAAAATTACACTACATACATAAAAGTTACTTATTTAAAACTGCTGGGACGGACTGCGGTGAAGAGCAATTGTAACACTTATTAATTACAGGGAATAAACAGTTAACTACGAAATAGTTATTGTTTATTCTTTTTGGATCTTTTTAAACGAGTGACAACTTTATTCTTCGTCAACTGTCTGGAATATATGTCATACTGCCATTTACGTATTTGCCGTCTTTTCTACGTGCATATTTGACGAATTGCCACCAGTATTTGCCGTATTAACCAAGTGTATATTTGTCGAGTTGTCACACACGTATTTGCAGCCATTTTCACGTGTGTATTTGTCCTATTGCCATACACGTATCTGCCGCCTTTTCTACGTGTATATTTGTCTAACTGCTACATATATATATATATTTGCCTTATTGTTTCGTGTATGTGGAGGAAGTGAAATGGGTTCTCAATAGCTTCCATCCATTAAAATCTACAGGTCCGGATGGTAACATTGCTGCGGATCTGCAACATAACGCAGATCTAGTAATCCCATGGTTACTTGTAATATACAAAGCCTGCATTTTATGGTCATATATGTAGTGGTTGGACTTACCTTGTTTCACCCTAGTGGAATACAGAGACGATTCTTTGTATTTTATTTTTTTATTTCGAGTTTCTTAAAACTATTTAGATTACATTTAGTTACGGTTTTATAAATTCATTTTTAGTTTCCTTAAAGTTATTTTATTTTTTGTTTTCTTATATTAATTATTGTCTTTTTCAATTCATTTTGTTTTCTTAAGATTGTTTTATTTTGTGTTCTTTTCTTTTGGTTTAAGTTTATACCGCGCACACGTCTAGTCGCTTCGAGTCTCTGTCTTCTACTAATTTTGTTTTCTTTTTCTCTCCGTCAGTCACCCCACAATCGGCCGTCCTGACCTCACATTCGCCCCGAATGTTGTCCCCATGTTTTCATGTATTCTGTCACTGTTGTGGTCTTGTAATGTCCTGTTGTATACGCAGAATGTTACTTCTAGCTTCTACCCTGAATCTTTCCCGATCTTCGTCCAATTCCCGTACCCAAAGTTCACCTAACAAATATTCTAATTCAGAATCATCACTACATCTCATGTCTAAGCCCGTGAGCAATTTAAATGACGCGACACCTGTACTTCTTGGGGCAGTATTGTTTGTAAGGCGTTGAACTCGGTCCACATGTTTGTACCAATTCATTGGGGTTTCAACGCATAATTTTGTCAGCATAGAAAAAACCACACGATGTACCCTTTCGAGTTGACCGTTCCCGCGCGGCACACCGGTTGTCGTCAAAAAATGTAGTATTTTTTGTCCCTCGCAATACTCCTCAAATTGTTTTGATGTGAAAGCTGAACCCCTGTCAGTTATAAACCTTGCTGGGTTCCCAAAATCGCTGCCTGCCTTTCTAGCCTATCGATTACCTCGTTAACTCCGGTGTTCTTGGTTGGGTATAATCAAACAAATTTGGAGAATGCATCCACCACGACGAATATTTGGTTATATTGTCTGTGTGTTGCTTCCATTGGACCCAAGTGGTCTTAATGATATGTGATCAGTGGATGATCAGCTTTGTCTATCGGACATAGGAAGCCCTCCTTATTTCCCCTTTTGTCTTCTGACACTATACAGTCAACACAGCCTTTAACAATTTGGGCGACTTTTTTCTTATGATATGGTATAAAAAATGATTTTTCAACAAAATCTTGGGCTTTTCGGGATGCTAAATGGCCTTGACGGTGCGCAATTTGTATGATCTCATGTTCCATGAGACTTGGCACAACGACTAGTTCTTTATTTGGGTCTTTGTGCAATATATCAAATTTGACATATTAGTCGTCATAGTGAATATAATCTAGTACTGTCCATATGGCCTTTATCCATTCGTCCTGCATCTGTGCTTCTTTTATACGATGTCTCAGTGAATCCTCCATCATAAGCCATGACACTCGACTCAACGCGTCCACGTGCTTCATTTTTGACCCGGATCTATGTTAAACTTTTTAATCAAATTCCTGTAAAAATAGGGCCCACCGTGAGACTCTATGGGGAACGTCTTGCTTCCGCATCGTTAGCGCGAATGCGTTGCAATCGGTTACTATCTTAATCTTTAGCCCTAGTACGTATACCCTCCATTTTTTGAATGCTTCTATCACCGCTAGTACCTCGAGCTCGTACAAGTGGTACTTCTGTTCTGTCGGCGTTGTCTTGCGGCTCATATATTCTACGGGATGCATTAACGAATCGTCGCCTATTTGTAAAAGGACCACCCCATAGCTATGAATACTGGCATCCATATGGATTTCCATTACTGCATTCGGGTCAAAAAGTTTTAATACCGGTGAGGCCACCAACGAATTTGTCAACTGTTCGAACGCTACCCTTTCGCTGTCGCCTATTTTATACCTAGAATCTTTTCGCAAAAGATCTGACAACGGTTTGGCCACAATAGCATAATTCGGAATAAATCGTCTAAAGTACGAGGTCAGTCCTAAAAATCGTTCAATGGCCTTTTGATTATGTGGCAAAGGGAAGTTTGCCACAGCGCTAGTCTTTTCTTCTGAAGGTCTTATGGTCGAGTTTTCTATAACGTAGCCTAGAAAGTTTATCTTTCTTTTCAAAAACTGGCACTTCCTCCATTTAATATCGAGCCCGTTTATTTCTGCGACCTTCAATACCCTTTTCAACTTCTCGATGACCTCTAACTTACTTGCCGCAGGAATCACTACTTCATCCAAGTATGTTACCAATGTGCCGTCATTTATAAGGTCTCTAAAAACAACCGAAAGATATCTGCATAATACTGCCGGAGAATTTGATATACCGAATGCCACGTACAAAAATTCATATACCCCATTGTGCGTTACGAAGGGGGTATATTTGCGTGACTCTGGTTCCATGGGAACATGAAAAAAATCCGTTTCTTAGGTCTAGGGTGGTGCAAACTGTTGCCTTTTGTAGGCGTTGAACAAC
Source organism: Nowickia ferox (assembly GCA_936439885.1). NCBI lineage: Eukaryota > Metazoa > Arthropoda > Insecta > Diptera > Tachinidae > Nowickia > Nowickia ferox. The sequence goes on along the minus strand of OW387023.1, from coordinate 65,424,748 downwards.
GTTGTCGATAATTGCCATTGGAAAGTTATACCGTACAATTTTCTCAGTTAGCTTGCGATAGTCGCAACAAAAACGTTTAGTGCTGTCTTTCTTATTTGCAAGTAAGCCATTCCTTAACCTGTTCGTCTAGGCGTCTGGCTAATGGGGATTTCATCGGTCAGAATGATTTTCATCTTTATCGGATATTCTTTGGGTTTCGTAGGTTTGTAAGTCTTCACTAAATTTTTTACTTGTCATTGAGTGTCCCACTTTAGGTGGTCAAGGTCCAATTCTTCATCGACGGAATTTTCTAACACCGCGGAATGGATAATATCCCGGAATTCTACTTGTAATTCACTTATTTTACTGGTGTCCTTGTCAATAACAACCTCTTTCGGTTCTTTGACCAACAACTTTTCTCTAAACTCCGCGCCCTTATCATCTATCACCAAATCAACCTGGTCAAAAATATCGTTGCCCAAAACAATGGAATATAATATATCCCCTTCTTTGACTAAGTGAAAAGTGATCTCTAACGCGATGTTGTCAATTTTAACTAGCGTCGTGAAATCTCATAGAGTTGTTATGGTTTTACCTCCGATACCAACTTGCGTTTTCATAGAAGTTTGGAAGTCAAAGTCACCTAAAAGGAAGAGTACGTCGTATCTGATAGCGCATATATCGCTGCCAGTATCTACAATTGCTGCAATAGTTTTTCCTAAAATCTCTATATCTTTGAATATTCATCTGGAAGGCGCCATAATACCATATGAAAGTGTATGTACATTGCCATTTTCTCTAGCAGCGTTAAAATTTTTACACTTTTGACCTCTTTCTTCCCCTCGACCTTGCATTCTTATGCCTTATGTCCTATGCCATGACACTTGAAGCATTCGATACACCTAGTGTTACACAAATTCGACAAATGGCCCATTTTACCACATTTATAGCACCGTTTTGTGCCTTTTGTTTCCGTATTATCTCTAACGGGCGGCTTTGATTTTGTTCCCATAGAATTTGATGATTCTGGTGAACGCACCTTTTCGTAGATTTTCATATTCTCCTTCAGTTCCGCTAGTGTTCTGGACTGGTATAAATCCGATTTGTTTAGTCTGTGATCCCCAATCCCTTCTATAAAATATTGGATCAAACTTTCCTCATCTAAATTTATGGGTTGCCCTATTTCCTGTAAGCTATACAAATATTCTCTGAGTGTCTCACCTATTCTTTTCTTTCGATTCTTCAACATCTTATGCACTTCCAACGAGGAAAGCTTCGTCCCGAACTCTCTTACAAGCCTAAACTTCAGTGAGGGCCAATCTCTAATGCCGGATTGACTTCTGGCAAAGATCTTGGCTGCACCTGTTAACAACTGTTTAATGTAGATGTATTTCTGAAGACTGTTCCATTTCACAGCGCATGCACAATCCTCGAATTCTTCAATCCATTGCCCAATTTCTGGCAATCCATCACCCGAAAATGTTTAGACCGAGTCCTGAATATCGCCTAAGATAAAGCTACTACCATGTTCGACTACTGGCATATCGCCTGCTGCGGCCATCGTATCCTCATAGTCGGAAGGGGGGTTCGAATTTCCTCAGTAGTAGGGAACTGCCAGTACTAGGACAATTAAAATTGTGAAATTTTAATTACCCAAATTTTAAAATTCTTGGAAATTTGATACCTACGAGGGTGGTTCAATAAGTCCGTCCGATTTTTTGTTTATATAAGGAGTTTTTTGATTACATAAGGAGTTTACATAAGGAGTTTTTTATTATTACTACATACGAGGGCGGTTCAATAAGTCAGGTTTTTTATGACCGTGGGAATTTATATGTATGTATGTATGTTTGTGGGGTGGATTAAGGGGTTTCATAAGATTAAGATTTCATAAGTATACATATATGCCGACTGGAAAATCATGAAAATGATTTTTCCTAATACCAACGTGAAAGTCAAGAAATAATTTTACCTAATACCAATGGGGGGAGTTGTGAAACTTAATTTTTCCTAATGCCTGATTATTTTTCCTAATGCCGACGGCAATGCATGATTAATTTTTTCAAATGCCGACGGCAATGCATGATTATTTTTTTCAAATGCCGACGGCAAAACATGATTATTTTTTTCAAATGCCGACGGCAAAACATGATTACTATTTCTATTGCCGACAGGAAAATGACTTTTCCAAAGGGAAAATTACCAGTGTTGCCAGAATGTATAAATTTGTTATCGTAATACTATATCAGTAATATCAGAGAAAATAGATTTGATGACTACTAGGCGATTCTCATATGAATCGTGGGAATGTGTTTGTTGTTTGATTTCCTAACGCTATAAATTGTTTATAAATAAAATAAATTGTTTATAAATAAATAAATTGTTTATAAATAAAATGTGCTCATGTATGTGAACCCCCTAATGCTTGTGTGGGTGGTCCAGCTTGATTGTCGCTGGTAATTGTATATTGTGTTTATTTGTTTAAGAAATATTTATTTCATAACATTATGAAATTCTTGAATGTGTATGTATGTATGTATGTACATACATATGTATGTATGTACATTTGTGCGATCGTGAGAACTTGTGCGTGGAATATTTTATTGAATACATTTATATTTTGCAACGCAGACATTTCTTTGTCTACAATTATTTTAAAGCAGAGGATTTTCAACTAAGTACAGTCATCAGCAGAGAAACAAAAAGCAAACATTTGCAAGTAAGCAGAGCTACTGCTACTAATTTTCGTATAAATACGCCAACTATTCTAATCAACACATCAGTACTTTATTGTATTTAGCAGCATCATCAGTTGTGTTAAAGTGAAATAATAATAATAAAATAATTAAAAATGAGTTCTTCAGGTTATATGTGTAATAGATGTAACAAAGTTTACAAATATCAAAAATCCTTTTTGAATCATCTTAAGACCCATAGTGTGCTGAATCAAGGGGTGGTAAGCGAGGGCACATCTCTTTAAAATCAGCAGCAGCAGCTAAACACTTTTCAACATCATCATCAACAACAAGGTGTGGATATCCTTGGAGGGACTTTATACAACGATGCTATGGATATAAGTTTACCGGAAAGTGATAGAGAAGTAGAAGTAGAAGAAAGAATAGAAGAAACTCTGCCAACTCCAATGAGTACTTCACATGATAGGACAGAAGAAGTCGACGAGAATGTGAGATATTACAAAATATCGAAAGCCTTCAAAAATCATATCGGCACATACGCAATTCTAAATAAAAAAGATCAACTTTCCTTGGAAGAATTTATTAAGAAAAACAGAAATATTTTTATTGAGAGGCTTCAAATGAATTTAACTAAGCATATAATTATTAAATGTCATGTGAGTATTGTGGCGGAGTACATCAAAATTGTTGAAGAAGAATTGAAGTTGTGCATAATATCACATGTAGCCAAAATGAGTTTGCTGACGAAGGCAGATAACATAGAAGAGTTATTCCGTAAACAGGTTGAGGAGATTTCAACCAAAATGTCCGAATTTGAAGAGCGAGATTCTGGTTGGACCTTGTCACGCATAGTCTGAGCAGAAATCAACATCAACAAATCGTCGCTCGTCAAAGGCTCGAATTGGATATCCACACCCGAAAAGAAATAGAAAACAGCGATGCATATTGTTTCAAGTGGTGTCTGATTGCTGCAATGGATGCGACGAAATACGATCGGCCAAAACGTTGTAGTTCTTATAACATCCCTGACATTGCTGCAGAGACGATTGTTACGCGAAATGGTGTAACGTTAAATTTCAAAAATTTAACGTACCCATTAGCACTAAACAAAAAGTTTGAGGTGAACAGTCCGGCAATAAGTGTTAACGTATTTGGGTATGATGAGGGAGCAAATCGGATCATTGGTCCCTATTATGTGACCAAAGATGACAAAATAAATCATGTGAACTTACTGCTTTTAGAGAATGGTGAATGTCATCACTACATATTGATAAAGGACATATCAAGGTAAGTTAAAAAATTATTCAACTCTTTATATTAAGAATACATATACTTGCTGTATACTTGTTTTAAAATATGAACGTTTTATTTATAAACTTTTTTCTATTTTTATTTTTTATCATTCACAGACTTTTAGTTAACCAAACTACAATGTACAAAAGAAAGCTACATTTCTGCAATATCTGTCTCCAGTACACTCATAGCGAGAGTGGAATGACTAATCATAAGGGGGAATGCTAGAAAATCGTTACAACTATGCCATTAGGTGCGGATGCTATCCTACAGTGTAAGGGGCATCAGAGAAAAATTGATGTGCCCTTCGTAGTATATGCGGACTTCAAATGCATATTAGAAGACATTAGTGATAGTGTAAGTATTAAAACCAGTCTTATTAAAAAGCACACTGCTTGTGCATTTAGCTATTATATTAAGTGTCTCCATAGCAGTAAATTAGATAAGTTAAAGATTTATACAGGGAAAGATGCCTCAAAAAAATTCGTGACATATTTAATTAAAGATTGTGAGGATATTTATAATAATTATTTAGCAAATAATAGGCAAATGGATACTTTATCAGCTTCTGATATTTATAATTTTTATAGTGCGGTGAATTGTCACATTTGTCAAAAATTTCTAGGTGAAGATCGCGTTAGAGATCATTGTCATATTAGTGGTAAATTTATAGGTGCAGCCCACAATAACTGCAATTTAAATTACCAAATCCCCAAGTTTATACCAGTTTACTTTCACAATTACTCAAATTATGACTCACATCTTTTTATTAAAGAACTAGGTGAAATTTCAATGCAACTGAAAGTACTCCCTTTCAATAAGGAACTTTGTATATCCCTCTCCCAATTTCCACAAATGAGCGACGGTGATGAGCTTGAAAAAAGATTTCTTGATACAATACGGTTTATGGCTGAGAGTTTGGAATCATTAGCCTGCAATTTGTCGGATAATGATTTCCGCACTTCAAGGTCCTTATTTCAGTCTGAAAAAGAATTTCAGCTTATTAAGAAAAAAGGTATTTTCCCCTATGAGTACCTAAATTCATTCCAAAAATTAGATGAATGTCAGCTGACTTCACGCAGTGATTTCTTTAATAAGTTGAACAATAAAGAGTGTTTTTTAGAGGAATACTCACATGCTGTAGAGGTATGGAATACTTTTGGTTGCAAAACTATGAAAGATTACATGGAACTTTACTTCAAAACAGATGTCCTCTTACTGACAGATATTTTCGAGAACTTTAGAAAAGTTTGCAAAGGTATTTATGAGCTGGATCCATGTCAATATTATACAGCACCTGGACTTTCCTGGGATGCAATGCTCAAATACACAAAAATTTAATTAGAATTATTGACAGACATAGACATGTACAATTTTATGAAAAAAGGTATACGTGGGGGAACCGTACAGAGTAGCCAAAGATATTCGAAAGCGAATAACAAATACTTGGAAGATTTCGATAAAGAGAAGCCCTCAGAATTTTTTGTCTATTTAGACGCTGTCGAATATCTTCTTGGACGATTTCGGAATATCTTCCTCATGGTGGGTTCAGATGGTTATCGCAAGACGAGCTGAATCTGGATCCACACAGCATAGCTGATAATGCAACAGACGGTTATGTATATGCGGTCACGTTGGATTATCCCTCTCATTTACACGACTTGCATAATGATCTTCCTTTTTGCACTGAAAATAAGAAACCTATGCAAGCGAAGTGTAATAAGTTGATAACCGATTTCTCTACAAAGCAATCATACGTGCCCAAGATTGGATATCAAAACCAAATTTTCATAGTTTATTCTATATTTTCCGAAGATCTGGTAACTATCGAAATGAATAGAGTCAAGACACTCTACAATAAACCAATTTACTTAGCATTTTGTGTACTGGAGCTTTCCAAATGGAAAATGTATAATTTCCATTACGGGTACATGCAACCTAAGTTTAAGATAAAACTGTCATTAAATTATATGGACACGGACTCTTTTATATATTCAATAAAGACGGACAACTTTTACGCTGACATAAAAAATGACATACAAGAACAATTTGATACATCGGACTATCCTACAGACAATATTTATAATTTTTCACTAGTAAGTAAAAAAGTAATTGGTATGATGAAGGATGAAAATTGCGGTAAGATAATGACAGAGTTTGTTGGGGCTGCGATCAAAAATGTACTCATTTAGTGTACAGAACCAAAATGACACTAAAAAATCGAAGGGGGTAAAGAGAGCCATATTAGATAAATATAGTTTAGCTACTTATAAAAATTGCTTATTCCATAAGACTAATGTATATGATAATATGTTAACATTTAAATCTAAGCTGCATCAAATATATACTAGTGAATTAAGTAAGGTAGTCTTAAGTTATGGGGACGATAAGAGAAAAATTAAATCAAATAACATTAACACATATGCATGGTATCATTTTCGTATTAAGGAAACTAACCCTGAATACGAACTTGACATGTTGCTAGAAGAGATTGCTAGAATGCAAGAAAACGGTTAAAATTAATTAATTTTTAGTTAATTAGTTAATTTTTAAATTGTACATAAAATCTTAGTTATTTAGAAAAATTATTGTAAAAGAAAATCCTACGACCGTAGAACTTGTAGCACTATGAAAGAATATTGCAACGACTTGAAAAAGTTGACACAACAGCAGCAAAGATTAAAATTCTTATTAGCATGCAGAAATTATGGTATAGTACCTAACTATACAAAATACACAACTACGAGGGTAGTTCAATTATTTGAGTGCCAGTCTATAAGGAAACAGTTGGAAAAAATAGAATACAATTTTCATAAAAAAATTCTTAATTTAGAAATATCTTAAACTAATGCTGATTTAAAGTTCAGTAGACAAAATATTTTTCAACTTGAACGGTTTATACAAAATTTAGTTACCATAGAGGACTTTGAAAAATTTGTTAAAAATCAAAAGGAAAGAGCAAAAAATATAACGAATAATATCAAGGGCAAACACGTAAATAAATTAAATGTACTTAAAGTAAAACTGTTCAATAAACAAGGGCTAAAATTTAATGATCACTGGTTTGAAAATAAAACGGAAATCGAAATACCTTGGGAAAGTAGATGGTTATTATCTTTGGGGAAAAAGTTTGCTCTCCCTATTAATCGACAGAGTTTTTCACCACTTGAAATTATAGGTGATATTGAGAAGTGCATACAGAAATTAGAAATTAATAATAACGGAGAAAAGGAAGTAAGAAGGGCAAGTTTGGCAAATATGGTAACATGTTTCAAAAGAGACCTTAAAAATAGCCCTAGGGAAAAATTCATATTGGCAATTTTTGAAAAAACCAAAAAGTTCCTGAAAAGGCATAACAATATAATTGTAACACAAGCTGATAAGGAAAACTAAACAGTTGCAATATACAAAGAAGAATATAATTCCAAAATAAATGAACTTTTACGAGAAAAAAACATTTACAGAGTTATGAGGACAGACCCCACACAAAAACTAATTAAAACGAATAACAAAATAGTTACAGATCTACACAAACGAGAATATATAGACAATCATAGAAAACGAATACTCATGTGTTCTGCCGGAACTGCGCCGAGAATTTATGGACTCCCAAAAATTCATAAAGCTCATATGGCATTGAGACCTATAGTGTCATCAGTACAAGTCCCATGTTACCAACTCAGTAAATACATAGGACAAATTCTGAAAAACATAATATCAGACAAATACAACATAAAAAACTCTTTCGAACTAAAAAATCAGCTACAAAGTATAAAGTTAGATGAAAAAGATATTTTAATATCCCTGGATGTAGTTTCCCTCTTCACAAATATACCAATACACACTGCTATAAATAATATAATGAGCAAATGGAACCAAATAAAAACAAACACTACGATTCCACGTTCCAAATTTCTGGATATTTTAAAATTTTGTTTGTATGACAATCGCAGACATTGTGCTAGATAGTTTACTGGACGTAGCAATAGCTGAACTCAAAAACAAAAATATTCACATAAAATACATAGCAAAATATGTTGATGATTTTCTAGCTATTATAAAAATTGACGACAAAGATGAAATTCTAAAAACGTTTAATGGATATCAACCAAAATTGAAATTCACCATCGAAGTGGAAAGAAATAAAGAAATTGTATATCTCGATACTAAATTATATAGAAACGCAGAGAAAATAACATTTGATTGGTATGCAAAAACGCAGATAATTGACACCGCCAAAAATTTTGTTCGTAGAGTACTAAATATCAGTGACAGTCAATCTCACACGCACAACATAGAAAATTTTTTTAGCATTTTAAAAAACAACAGTTTTCCCACAAAATTAATACAATCGTTTATTTCATCCTACACGCCTACACAAAACCGCGAACCTAGCAACCCTAGCACAGAAGACAAAAGGTATTGCAGTATAAAATATATACCCGGCCTTACCGACAATAAAAACATAAAAACAACAATAGATAATAACAACATATGCTTGGCATATAAACCAAATAAAACATTAAATACAATATTTACAAAAACAAAAACACCTGTAGAAAAATTGCAACAAAACAACGTTGTATATGAAATTCCTTGTAAAGGTAATGATAATGTCAGTTGTGATCTTGTGTATATAGGAACTACAAAGAGGAGCTTAGAAACAAGATTGAACGAACATAAAGCAGACATCAGTAAAAACAAAGAGAATACTGCATTGTCACAACATATAACAAACACTAAGCACAAACCAGATTTTGACGGTATAAAAATACTAGACAAAGTAAACAACGACAGAAAGAGATACATAACAGAAAGTCTAAGAATTCAACAGAAAATAAACAAAACGATGAATATCAAAGAAGACACAGACAATTTGAGCGCCAACTACAAATTAGCAATTGTCATAAACCTGTGATACACCTAAAGGGGGGAAAAACATTTTATAATTTTTATTTTTTACAATACACTTTTTGGTAAAGTTTAATATAAATACCTATATTATTCATGTGTTTTTAAAAACGAAATCAGTAAGTTTTTTATATTGTCTTGTATATAAAAAATATTGTTATATTTATAATACACACACAATATTGTTGTTGTTTTCTTATTTTTATTAAATAGACGACATCCCTTGAAAAAGTGAACAAAAAATTCACGAAACTTCGGGAAAACATGTAAAAATTGCATTTTTATTGACATTGAATACGATAGGCCTGGTAGCTTAAAGGAAAAATATAACTAACAAAAAAAATCCTATTTATTTATTAAGAAAAACTATTGTACATATGTAAATGAATTTTTAAGAAAAAATTTTAAATAAAATATTGAAAAAAGAATGAAAATGTGAATGGTGTGTATTTCTTTATTGGCTTTACTTCGTTGAATCAAAAAAATTTTTATTTTTGCTTATTTGCAAATTCTTGTTTTCATATCGCTTAAACATGCACAGTCTTGTTTTCTTTGAGAGGTTCTGCACAAGAAAAATTGAATTTCACAATATTATGAAATTTCATTAGATATTTTCGTTAAGACCAAAAATTTAGATAATCGGATAAGTCCTTATATTTTTCACTACATACAAGTTTCTGTTATTTTCTATTCGAACAGATGATTCCTAATTTTCCTTTAGAAAAAATAATATATAACAAGGAATATTTTAATAATACAATTTTATTTTATTTTATTTCCGTTAATAATACCATTTAATTTAATTTCTTAAATATTTTATTTATAATGATGAAAACATTTCATAGTATCCAATTATTAGATGTTCTAATATACTTTTCCGTAAAAAATATATTGTATCTACAAGTATCAGGTCCTTCCTCACACTTCGGATCGTACCATGGGTAGTTTCCAAAATGCCCTTCTGTGGTGTCTTCATCTTCTATTATGCCATATTCTTCGTTCTCATCCAGCATATTTTGGAAAAATTTTATCATCTCCCAATGATCAAAAAGCCAGAAGTTTTCAAAATCTCTTATAAATTGGTTTAGAGTACGTCTAATTTGGCTCATTTTATTTGCTGATAAATGAATGATGATTAATGTTGGAAGGATTTTTAAGACTAATTTGTTCTTTAAATTTTTCAAATATCTATACTATCATCTCTATTCCATATTTCTTTTTAGCACTCTATCTCTCTCTAACCCTTTTCTCTCTATAACTATCTCTTTCTCTCTATCACTATCCCCCACTTATTCACTATTTCACCATAATTATTTTCGATTAACTTTCTTGAAGTCATCATCGCTACTTTTAAGATAATTTCCAGTTAAACATTCAAAGTGAGAAGAACTAAATAAAAAAATGGACTCCACAACAAATCTAATTTCAAAATTTAATTTTCTAAACAACAAAACCTTAATCCACGTAAAGGAGCTTGACACGTCCATGAAATATACTATTCGAAATGTGAAACGTGTAACAACAAAATATGGAGCAACACTAAAAGTTGAAATGGATAAACATATAATGTTCCTGCCTAAACGATATAATACTTTAACAGATGACGATATTAAAGATCTCTCGAGCGGATCATATTGTCTAAGTAGAGAAGGTGAAGAAAACCTAATCGTTGAGAATGAGCTGAGTGAATTTCTAATTCAAAATTCCCAATATCCTGTCTGGCAATAAATTATATTAATTAGGTTTTTTAAATTATGAATAAAAAGACATTAAAGAGTTTTGTAAAATATAAATGTTTGTATTTTTATTTAAGTTCTCACGATCACACATTTATACATTCATACATTCATTTATACATACATGCATACATTAATTTATACATTCATATATGCATACATACATTTATACATTCATACATACATACATATATACATACATACATACAAATATATTTCTTAAACAAATAAACACAATATACAATTATCAGCGACAATCAAGCTGGACCACCCACACACAAGCATTAGGGTGTTCACATACATGAGAACATTTTATAAATAAATAAATTAAATTAATTAATTTAATTATTAAATTAAATTAATTAATTTAAATTAATTAATTTAAATATTTTATACACATTCCCACGATTCATATGAGAATCGCCTAGTAGTCATCAAATCTATTTTCTCTGATATTACTGATATAGTATTACGATAACAAATTTATACAGTCTGGTAACACTGGCAATTTTCCCTTTGGAAAAATCATTTTCCCGTCGGCATTAAGAAATATAGTAATCATGTTTTGCCGTCGGCATTTGAAAAAACTAATTATGTATTGCCGTCGGCATTTGAAAAAATTAATTATGCATTGCCGTCGGCATTAGGAAAAATTATCATGCATTGCCGTCGGCATTAGAAAAAATAATCATGCATTGCCGTAGGCATTAGGAAAAATTAAGTTTCACAACTCCCCCCATTGGTATTAGCAAAAATTATTTCTTGACTTTCCCGTTGGTATTAGGAAAAATCATTTTCATGATTTTCCCGTTGGTATTAGGAAAAATCATTTTCATGATTTTCCAGTCGGCATATATGTATACTTACGAAATCTTAATCTTATGAAACCCCTTAATCCACCCCACAAACATACATACATATAAATTCCCACGGTCATAAAAAACCTGACTTATTGAACCGCCCTCGTATCTAGTAATAATAAAAAACTCCTTATGTAAACAAAAAACTCATTATGTAAACAAAAAATCGGACGGACTTATTGAACCACCCTCGTAGGTATCAAATTTCACAAATTTACAAGAATTTTAAAATTTGGGTAATTAAAATTTCACAATTTTAATTGTCCTAGTACTGGCAGTTCCCTACTACTCTCCTCTTCCCGAATTTTTATCTTCCCCAACTTTTTTGGGGATTTCATTAGAATCTACTATTTCTGACTTCCCGTCTTCCCTAGTTAGGTCAAAGTGGTCTAATAGTCTTTCCCTCAACATTTCCTTATTGCCCGTCTTGGGTAGTTCAAGTTCGTCCAACTTATTACGTAGCCCTTCTACGTTTAACGACAAAATTTCGTCTTAGTCCATATTTTCACAATTTTGTACAGTCAGCGGTTTACAATATTTAATTTTTTTTTTTAATGATTTCTTATAATATTATTTAATAATAATATATAATTTTTTTTTCATGCGTATATTTATTTATTGTATCTTCAAAAAATTAACTAACCATCAGTATTCAAATCTTAAATCTAGATATAATAATTAGGCCCAACCAGGCATAAACTTAGTGATAGTAATCAATAATACATAATTATCGTATTAAGCACAAAAATATTTTCAAGCTGTTTCATCTCGAGTGTTGGGATGTGTCCAGTAAAATTCAAGATGTTACGAGAAAGTGGATTAGGATGAGACTCGAGTTTTGTTAAGTATTTGCCTGCGTATTTTTTAATTTCTTCAGTCACTAGTGGCAAATTTAAATCACGATGTAAGTTTGAATTTTTGAGGTACCATGGAGCCGATGTTATTAGTCTTAAAATCTTGTTTTGCTTTCGCTGAATTCTCTCTATACTGGAAGCTGAAGGAGTGCCCCATAGCTGTATTCCGTAGCACCAAATAGGTTTCAAGAGCGACTTGTATATTAAAAGTTTACAACCTAGACTCAGCGTGGAATTTCTACCAATCAGCCAATGTACCTCAGTTAATTTTAGTTCCATTTGTGTTAGCTTAGATTCAATGTGGTGTTTCTATGTAAGCCATCGGTCAAGGTGTATACCAAGGTATTTCACATGTGAGTGTTAAGGAACAACTTGATTATTTATTCTAAAGGGGGAACAAATATCTTTTCGTAAGGTAAATGTTATCTGAGCACACTTCTGTTCATTGACTTTTATTCTCCATAAGTTTATCCATAGTTCCAGCTGGGTAATATGTTCCTGAAGATATCGAGATGCCTCGTGAGATTTTTCTTGCATACTAAGGCAAGCTGTATCATCGGCAAATGTAGATGTGTGAATGTTACTGCTCACAGGCATATTACAAGTATATATAAAATACAAAACTGGCCACAGTATATTTTTCTGTGGCACACCTGATGAGATTGATTCGGGCAAACTCATGAAGTCTCCTTCCACAACAGTGAACTTCCGCGCAAGAATATAACTTTGTAAAAGATTAAGAACGTTTATTGGTAGATATGTCTTCAATTTTAAAATTAGGAATTCATGCCATATTTTGTCAAATGCCTGAGAAACATCAATAAACAGTGCATAACAAAATGTTCTTCTTATAAATTGAACCAATCTATGCGTTTGTTCAATGGTGCTATGCTGACTTCTAAAACGAAACTGATGATCCGGTATGCACGCATTATCAGTTAGAATTAAAGTCCATTTTATCATGAGTAGCTTTTCGAAGAGTTTTGACATTGTTGACAGTAAACTTATTGGCCTGTATGACTCAGCCTTGGTAAGATCTTTGCCCGGCTTCGGAACAATTTTGACCTTGGCAAGCTTCCAGTGCTGTGGATAATTAAAAATAAATAACAGGATTCTAATTGAAATACCAGGCAACTTTATCAACATCTGATTACTAATTTCATGAATACCCGGAACTTTCTTTGGGTTGAGTTCAGCAATTAGTTTTTGTACCTCATACATCTTAAATTTTAAGGGTCGAGGTTTTCAAAATTGTTTTTAAGAGATGCAGTTCTTTCAGATGCAAGCAACTCTGGGAGTCGTTTAGTGCACTATTTAAACCTCATTTTATGTTGTGGTGATCTGTGTTGTTGCCATTCCCTTCTAGCTCTTCTTTTTTCACATACGAGATGTTCAATATCCGTAGAATAAATTCTGTTAAACCCAGTCTGCGGGTGGGAGGTAGTAGCATGTTCAGCAGCCTGCTGAATATTTTCGTTAAGATTCGCAATGTTAGATTCAATATCATCGGGATGTTCTTAGCGTTATGTTTTCCGTGCAATGACTACTAAGATATTTTTTTAATATCAGCCAATTAACACGATTAATCATTTTCACATATGGGTGAGGAAAATCAATTCTAAGTGAGTTACATATTGTAAAGATATTGGGAGAGTGATCGGAGGAGAGATCTAGGGAAGCTTCGACATGAACTAAATCCCTAGAAATATTTTTCATGACTCTAAAATCTATAACATCCGGAATTTTTTGTATGTCTGTACGCCAGTAAGTGGGCTCTCTACTCGAAATGACGTCCAAGCCCATTTTTGAAATTGTGTTGAACAACGCTCTTCTTCTAGGTGTAATATGGCGTGAACCCCAGAACGTATGCTTTGCATTGTAGTCTCCAGCTGCTACGAAACAAGGTCCAAGAGATTTGTAGAAATCCTCGTATACATCCGCAGTGATTGAGAATCTTGGAGGGGAATAAATTGCTGATATAACGAAATTTGTACAAAAATTTTCAATACAAATATTAGTTGCTTGTAAATGTTCTGCACAGATGTTGCTGATCCACTGCATGCTCTTCCTCTCGGGTCCTTAGTATTATATAATGTGTAGCCATTCATTTTAAAAAGGGTTCTCGAAGTCAAATGAGTCTCAGAAACGCACATCAAATCAATATTATTTTCCGAAAGGAAGTGCTCGAGCTCATTTTTATGTTGGCGAATGCCATTTGCGTTCCATAAACATATTTTTAACGTGTTCATGGCTTGTTAATTAATGCTTGATGTAGAGTATTCTGCATTCGCAGCATTTCTTGCATCATGCTAGTCATATTTGTAGTAAAGTTGTTTATAGTTTGCACCAGATTATCAATAGTGGCTTCAAGGCGACTGAAATTAAAGCTTGTGTTAGCATTTGTTGAACTACTTGGTGGGGACACTTTCTGCGTGGGAAAAGAATTTGTCTTAACAGCATCGGCATATGATATACGTGAAGTACTTGGTTGGCTCATTGTACGAAAATTGGCGGAGAAAACGTTTGCTGATTGAGCTGGAGCTAATTTAGGTTTTTGTCCCATAGTCTGTTTAACGAAAGAATAGACAGGACATCCTCTGTAGTTAGCAGTGTGAGTACCTCCACATTTACTACATTTTGGCTTCGTACAGCTAGCAGAACCGTGGAATTCACCGCAGATAACACAAACTGTAAGTAATTTGCACTAAGTTTTTGTGTGGCCATATTCTTGGCAATTGTGGCACTGTACTGGACCTGAACGCTTACGTGGCTCTTCAACTGTAATTTTTCGGTGTAAGAGAAGCTTTACGCTATAAATTAGATGGGTTTAATTTTTTTTCAATTTTATGTCATTCGGCTCCATTTTGAGCCAAAATAGGGGTTCGGGGACCTTTTCTCTGTTAATTATACTAGTAACATATTTAACCTTAAATTCTTTGAGCACATTTTACTTCTACGGGGTCAACACATGAATCTATGAGTATATAGGACTTGCTTGTTCTCCCAGAAAGTAATTAAAATAGATAACGATAGTTAACGGAATTTCACCTCTAGGGGCGCTGTATGCCGAAAAGGTTTGTGTCTTCGCTAAATACTGGTATGAGAGTTGCCATATGGTGGTGAAAAAGGGTAAAAGGAGTGTGTATTAGTGAAATGAAAAAAGGGTGAAAAGGATAGTGAATTGGCTAAATGAAGCATGTTGATGCCAGATGGTAACGCCGTAAATATTTTGTATGAGTTGGCTAAATCTTGATTAATGTATCTCAGTTTAACCCAAAAGTAATTAAATTTATTTTAATGGGTTTTGGGTAAGCAGCTGTGTGCTAGATAAGTGTAGATGGCAGTAGTGGAGAAAGGAGAGATAATAGCGGGTTGTGAGTTTGCTAAGTCTGGATCATTTTGGCTTACCCAAAAGTAATTAAACCCAAAATTAATTAAATTTATCTAAATTGGTTTTCGATGAGCTAAAAAAGTTTAGATGGCAGTAGTGGAGAAAGGAGATAAAATAATTGTTAAGTGCCAATCGATGAGGCTTGGCTTATGGTGGTAAGTAGTAAATGGAGTTGGGATTTGTATTTAACGCATAATAGTATGCACGCATGAATTTTAGTTGGAATTGAATAGGTATTTTGTGTTGTTATAAACGCGAACCGCAGCAAAAAAAGTTAAGATTTTTTCCATTTTTTTTCGAATGCTTTGAGAATGGTAACGGCTAACAACAGGTTCTTTTCTATACAGGCATGATGATGATGAGCCAGCCAAGGCATTAGTGGGAGTATTGGTGTATGAGTTTGTTTTATCGAATTGAAAAGAAAGTATTTGATGATTTAGGGAAAATATGTACATATGTATGTTATTTAGTAAAGGCACATGCCATGTGTTCGTATAAAATTTCTAATTGATATTTTTGTTTAATTATTTCCATTTTTTTTATTTTTTTTTGTCATATATTTATTTATTGTATCTTCAAAACTGAACTAACAATAAGTAATCAAATCTTAAATCTAAATATAATTATTTGGTCCGACCGATAATCAAAAAGGAAAAAAAAATAAAAGTATTTTCAAGAAGTCCCATCTGGAGTGTTGAGAATAAGAGCCCTTGTGTCCCTTTTTTTTAAGCGGATATGTCCAGTAAAATTCAAGATATTACGAGCGAGCGGATTAGGATGTGACTCGAGTTTTTTTTAATATTTGCCTACGTATTTTGCAATTATATTTGATTTTTTTTCAATTTATTTTTTCCAAAACGTTATAAAATTAATATTAGCTTAAAACTAAAACAAAATCAAAATTTCTTTACATACTAGAGTATTTTTCAAAGAATATAAAAATCTATTAAATTTGTACAAGTTAAGGTACATCCATCTTATTTATATGATATAAACTATAAAGAAATTAATTCCCAAAAAAAAGGAAACAAAAAGGGAAGCTATTGAAATAATACTTACAAAACTAAAGAACTTAAAATTACTTACTAACTAACAATGTAAGAAAAAATTAATAAACAACATAAAAGTAAAAGAAAATTAAAATAAAATAATAATAAAACCATATTACTGTGATGTAATATACACAGTATCCGTTATATTAAGTGTACGGATCCTTCTATGGTAAAATAGAAGGTCTGTACCCTGGTAGAGTAGTAAAGCTCCCCTAAGGGTCAATAGGTCCACCGGGGAGAGATAGTTCGTCATTTGAATGGTCTCCAGATTCCTAATATTTGAAAAGCACATCCTAATCAGATTATTATCCGAGAAATGTGCTCCGTCCATAAACCTCAGGGCACCCTCAATCATAAACACATCTATCCGAGCAAAATCAATCGCCCCATAGATGGATGTACACGATGGTCGCCGTAGCTCACCATTCCGACCTACATAGTACCTCAAACCCAAACATGCAGCTAGTACAAGACGCTCCCACCTCCTAAGTCTTTCCATTTGGGATGAAGATATTCCAAACCATATTGGAAAGGCGTAGGAAACGAGAGACCGTACAATTTGGCGATATACCAAAAGACGTACCATCAGGCTTAAGCCACCTCTGCGTTTCAATATGCCCTGATACCCAGAATACACACGTTTAGCCCTCACCAGTATATCGTCAATGTGTCTGTAAAACTCAAAGTGCTCGTGAAAAGTCACCCCAAGGTATTTCATTCTGTCCGCAGTCCTGATAATTTCTCCGCCAACTGTCAAACAAGGTATATATGACCTACAATTTGGATATAAATACTTCCGTCTCCCCTTCAGCATAACTGCTACAGTCTTTCTGAAATTGAGATTAAGTCCCCAATCCGTAAAATATACCATCAATGTCGTCAAGTATCTGTTAAGTCGTCCATTAACTGTTCGTGCCAATAGTCCAGTTGATGCAATTAGGATGTCATCAGCATATGTCAACAAAAGATCTCCCTGAGGAGGAAGAGGTATATCCGATATATAGATATTGTATAAAACCGGCCCGAGCAAAGAGCCCTGTGGTACCCCAGAAAAAATCAAGCTCTCATTAGAGAGAGTACTACCGACCCGAACCCTAAACAAGCGGCCTCTAAGAAAGCTATCAATCATACGGCAGACATTATTCCCAAATCCCATTGTCATTAGCTTATAGATTAAGCCATCATGCCAAACCGTATCAAAGGCTTTGGCAAAATCTAAGATTACAGTCAATGTCGGGCATCTTCTATTCAGCCCCCTGGTAACATAGTCCGTCAGTACCATTAGTGCATGTGTTGTCGAAAGTCCCCGTCTAAAACCAAACTGAAAGTCCCCCAAAATATTCCTGTCAATAATAATGTCATTCACCGCCGCTAGAAGAAAGTATTCAAATAGCTTTCCGAAGGCCGATAGTAGGGAAATGGTTCGATAGCTTCCCTTCTCATTAGCATTCAAGCCTGGTTTCAAAATGGGAACCACAAGACCAACTCTCCAAGGTTTCGGAAAATACCCTATATTTAAGCAGTGATTAAAAACAACTGCCAGATATCGCCACGTTGTGTCATCCGTCTTCCGTAAAACAAAATCAGGTATACCATCAACACCGGCAGATCTTTTGTTAGACCTTCTCCCCAATGCATCGCCTACTGACACCGAATCGATGAAACCAAGTCCATCAACACGCGTATTACCGTCTGTCACAGTCCTGTCTGCCCTAATTGTCCTGCCAAATGTCACCAAAGGTGTCGTCTTGTCTAAAGTTGCAACTGTCTCATGTACCCTCATACTGAGTGGATCTACACGAGGAGATTGCCCAGAAAATACTTGGGAAAAACTACTCGCTAGCAAATTCGCCATTCCAGCATTATCAGAAACGATAGCTCCATTAGAATCTACCAAAGACCGAACTACAGGGCGGGTACATAAGCCAGCCGCTGACTTCACAGTCCTATATGTCCGATTATTCAGTCGCATATTGCCTAGAAAATCTGTCCAGTAGTCACGTTCAAAGTTGGCCACAGCACCCTGTATTATTCTGTCCAGGTTCCTTATCTCTGCTTTCAAAGTACCGCGTCTGTCTGGGTCCACACCCCTGTGTAACGCTCGTCTCAGTCGTTTCTTTTGTGCAATGAAATTAAGTATGTAAGATGGGAGTCTCAATAACCCCCTATTCCTGAAGGAAACTTTGGGTATGGAATGCTCCATAGCATCCTGGAAAGCTCCCTCCAATGCGTCAACAGAGCGGTCAATCTCAGTGTCAGTCACGTTTCTGTCTATTGGAAGTCCACATGAAGCAAGATTCATAGACAACCTGTCATTGAATTTGCGTCTGTCTATCCGGTCATAGTCATATCTTGTGACAGGTTCCTCTGCTAAACAAGGATTCGAGAAGAAGGTAATTTCCACTGCTCTATGGTCCGATTCATAGTCAAGAGTCCGCAGTCGGTCTGAAGTTGCAGTAGTTATGTCCACAGTTGTTATAAAAAAGTCAATATAGGAAGATATTACCCTATTTATCCTTGTCGGTCCTTCAGTTTGTCGTATTTCCAAGTCAGGGCTTGAGAGCAAAATTTCCCGAAGGTTAACCCCACTCACATTCGAATACTGGTCTCCCCAATAGGGATGCCTTGCATTGAGATCAGCACCAATTACGACACTACAATTGCGTGCAAGACCCTGAATAGTGTCAAAGTCACTTGCATCAAGATCAGCAACAGGTGGTAGCTACATTGAAACTGCTATAAGATCAATAGTATTTGATTTTCTAATGCGTACGGCTGTACTCTCAATAGAGCCAGTATTGAGAACCATCTCCTCACAATGCAAGGTATCCCTAACAAGGACAGCAGTACCGCCCCCACGTCCACCCTGTCGGTCACGTCTAAATACTCTGTACCCAGTCATTATAAAATGGTGACGAGAACTCAGAAAATGTTCAGCCACCAGCAGTATGTCCGGTTTATGTGCAGTCAAAAACAAACTCATGTAATGCCTCCTGTGCCTTGAGACTATTGAGTTTACGTTGATGAAAATTACCTTAATCAAATTATCCATCGTGCTGCAGAGTCATTAACATGCCAAGCAAGGCACGGGACCTGTCCTCGTCATTGTCCAGTTCGCGGTACTTCTTCGCAAATCCACCTATCCTACCTAGACATCCTAATATTCCACCACCAAACATTCGTTGACAATCTCTGTCAATTTGATCAAATTGAGCCAAAGATGCTCCCATGGAAATCTCCGAGTTAACAGATGTTCTCTATGAGAAGACCTATTGAAGGACTCTGGTGTACTCCCTCTAGCAGCAGTACCAGCCGCTGCAGCATAAGAAACCTCAGGTCTTACCTCACTCCGTACTACAGGCTGAATGTGTGAACGGGAAGTGTTCCCTAATACCCTCTTTGCTTCCAACTTGCGAAGAAATTCAATTCTTCGCGGGCATCCCTTCGAACTTGCTGCATGTCCCATCAGCATTACAATTCACGCAACGTACTGGCAAACCTACTCTCTTAGTAACCTGACCGGTGACTGGATCAGTTACTAAGAACTCCTCCACATTCTCTACTCTGGAAGGCACCTCACACTTACCAGGCCGATGAGAACCCCCCACACTTAACACACCTGTAAGGCATCCGGCAATTAGTGCTAACCATGCCCATAGCGCTGGCAGTTAAATCACTGTGTCACACCTGTACGCCTAAACTTCCTCATGCTTACTTTACAACGTAAAATATACCTTACGGCATAGAGACTACGTATGTCAGAGTCGTTAGTCTGACAACCCATTTATCACCGCCCAATCTAAAAATACCAGAAATATTTATATTAATCTGGAGACCATTCAAATAAGTAGTTATCTCCTCAGATTCAAACGAATCAGGAAGCCCTTCAGTAACTACGGTATAAGGACGCAGACCCCTAGGGGTAAAAGTGTATAAATTTACACTATCCTTCTCTAAAACCTCTTTTACTTTATGAAAATCTTCCAAGGTACAGACCTCTATATTACTAACTCCCCTGCCTAGCATTTTAACATTGAAGTTCTTATGCCCTAAAAACTTATCTATACCCTCAATCATGTTTTTTATATTACAATCATAAGTTGTAATCACAGGTACGTAC